>OY728139.1:1093532809-1094782809 GCA_963277665.1 Viscum album
CTTGGAAAATGGTTGTGGACCTAGAGAATTGGTCTCGTACCATGTCGATGGAGTAGCGAGAGTGGTCTGTGAATCTATTTCAGTATTGGTCCACTCTCAGGCGACCTGGTTGTAAGTGTCTCAGCTCCTCGATATGCACTGAGTGTAATGTTGCTGGCACAAACTCCTCCATAAAGTGGGTTTTGATGTCCAAATAGGAGAGTGTTTCCTCCACATTCATTTGGTGCATTAGACTCAACCATCTCTCTATTGTGTCTTTGAAGAGACTAGTAGCTAGGATCACCATTTGATCTGTTGGTGTCTCAATGAAGCAAAAAAACACATGCCACAACCTCCTGGATGTCCTCAACATCCAGGGGATCTGTCTCACCTTGAAACATCAGAGGCCTCTTTCTGTGGAACATTTTCAATGCACTCAATCAATGTTCATAGTCTTTCGGTGAGGCTAGTAGAAACTACTACCCCATGGGTGATGGTGCTGCTTGTACACCACCTGAACCATCCATCACTGTAAGAGGTACCTGCACGAACAACTCATCACTCGGTGGGCCATCATCATGTTCTCTCTTTGGAATCCTGGAAGGCTATATACAATGTAGCATTCTAAAAGAAACATGTGTTCCATGGTCAAAAAGTTATACCTTGTTAGATGAGACAAAGAGAAAATAAGCACAACATTTTCAAAACAAACGCCATAACCATTTTTGTATACCGAGTCAGAAATCAGAATTTTGGGTCCTAGTGTATGGATACGCCATCTGCTACACAAACACTGGACTCCTCGAACTGAATCCCGAACACATTACATATAACACTATTACCCTATTGAAATCATAGATTCTAATATCTTTTCATAGAACAGAATCCATTGATACCAATTTTTTACAACCTGTCCCCCAAGGCCCATTCCCTGACTACCCCAATCTTGCCTTCCATAGGCCTAGGGTTCACAACTACCACTAGAAAGACATTTTTGTAAAATGGGAAGGCATTTTCTCAAAACCTATACACACAAAGATAGGGTACACTGTGCAAAAATAAAACACAACAGAAGATGGAAGGTGAAGCCACAACTAAAAACCAATATAGAGTGTAAAAGTAACTAATGATGTAAAGAAACCATAATAAAATCCCAAATGAAACTGAAATACATCACAAAGGGAAGATAGCTTCTGAGTTCATCTGTTAAGAATAATACATGAAGAGTAGGTATGACACATCACTGCGGCTCCCCACTCTAATCAATCACCGCCACACACTGTCAAGTCCTGCTCCTTGAGACTCAGTCAAAGCATTCAATCTTCAACAAAAGACAGAACAGGGTGTAAGAGAAGTCCATGCATGGCTGAGTATAACAATACCCAGTAGGAACACTGATACCCCCAATGGTCTCTCAAAATTCCACAAAGGAAAACCCCAATGCATGATATAAATCACAATGCACAAAGAAAATGATATCAAACAATAGGATTAACATAAATATAGATGTACAGATGTTTAATCATAAATCTAGATCATATTTTTTCGTCATGAGGCTATCCTGATAACCCACATAGAATCGCTCTATGCTGATCCACACAGGATCTCTTGGTGCGGATCCACACAGGATCACTCAGTGCTGATTCACATTAGATCACTATTTATTCGTCACATCTCTGTCAGCCACTGGATTCCCACACAAATCACGCATTATTCCAGGTGGATCTTCTCCTGAAGACAACCATCATATTTTAACTTGCATTAAATCCAATGTAAAATTAACCCAAAGAACTGTCATTTCATTAGGGTTCCAACCTAATAGACTGATGGTCAAACGGATTCTAGGTCTGTATGTTATAGGAATTTTAGTGCGGAGGGCCCGGTTGGATTTGGGTACGATCCAAACCCGCCAAACTCCAACATTCTATGAAACTCGCATGGAGTATCTAAAAAGGACCTCCTATTCCTAAGCATTCTAGAACCATATATGGTTCATCAAAAATACATTCGGTTTAGTAGATATTCCAATGTAAGTGTAGCTGGGTAGAAAAGGGTCTAGGCCTGGTATAACCCGCTAGGACAGACCCGACCCGGCACACAGGGTTGGCTCTTTTCTGATGGGTCTAGTCTAGCTGGCTGAACTACGGGTTCGGACTAGCCCAAATGGTTGGGCACATCCCACCAGGCCATAAAACCACCCATCTGGCTGTCCTTTCATGGGGGTTTGCACCCCTTCCCAAATGGTCGAGCCTTCCAAGTTTTAAAAGTTGCACCACTGGTTGGTGTCGCACCACCTAGATGGTACTCTCAGACTGGTCACCCATAGTGCATGGGTCTTCCCACCACCGCAACTTGAACCTTCGGTCATCCTCGATGTTGTGTGCCATGGAGTGCCACCTGGTGACAACACGATGGGTGATGGCCATCCACTACTTCCATCTGTCGTGGCTCAGTGTGGTGGCTCTGCTTCATGGAACACAACGGCTACGTGCTGCCATTGTCAACGCGGCCAGCATCGGCCGACTTCGTTTGTCCACTGAGGCGCCGTCTAGTGCCGTGTACTCTACACTACTGATGGTTTCTAGCCACCGCCTTCTCCTATCATTCAGGATGCTTTGTCGTTGAAGCTTCTACGGTCCTCTGATGAAGCTCTGATGGTCGGTTTCCTATAATGACTATGCATATGGGCTACCTAGGATGTTTTAATCACTATGTGGCTCTTTGTTGGGCCTTTCTACATTGTTTCATGGTCTCCCATAAAGAAACACAACCAAACCAACAATGGTGGAGGTTCCGATACTAGTTCGTTCATCCCGCACACTCCGCATTAACATTATAAAATGAGATAAAATACAAGAATTTACAATTATTAATAAAATAGCAAGACTATCTACCTCAAGATCATTAGAATTTTTTGTAGATGAGGAATGAGTTTCCATGTTAGAGGGTGTTACAGATGAAGGAGATGGTTCAAGTCCTTTGGCGCTCGTTGTCTAATCCTTCAACATTCCTCGAAACCTAGTTCTATATTGGTGGAAGATACCTCAATACTTTGTCAGATGTTTCTATCTTGAGTGCCAAAAACTCATGCTCGAGCTTAGTTTATATAGTCAAAATAGAGGATCAATGCACCACAAAATTAATTAGGATTATTAATGAATAGATTTAATACACATGTCAATTCTCAAAACAATGTGGTTACATAACCATGTGTTACCAACCATTTAATGGTCTGACAACTCAGTCATCCCCCCACCACCTCTCAAAAGTTACAAGAAAGAAATAAAATAACTCTATTGGTTATTTTTTTATTTTTGGTAATGTCCATAATTTAACATTTTTATCCAACTCTTGTCTGTCGATGTTAAGCATCCCTTATCTGACTACTCGCATTACAGTTTCATCTATTCCCTTAGAATTTTAATCCATGCATTGGTTCAAAATATTGAAATCATCCCCATCACGTTTAATTAACGTACCTTAAAAAATGTTCAAAAATCTGTTTCGGCCACTCGAGGCATTGAAATCACGTGTCATACAGTTTTGCAGACTCATAATAATTCCATTTAACTAAAAAATTACATGTAAATTTCCTAGTCATTACAATGTATATAATAAAAATAAATTCATTAATCTCAAATTAAATACATGAAATCAATCGTAACATAACTTTGTCCTAATGTGGACACATAAGAATAATTAAAAAAAGAGTGAGACATTTTTTAACATTATTTGATTTATATATTATATTAGTAATTTTCATTGAAAACTGTCCATAAAAATAACAAATCATCAGCCTCAGGTGATAGGTGGAAAATAATATTCATAAAATAACTTTTATAATGAAAAATTAATTCATTAACACTTAGTTTTAAACAAGAATAAACCTATTTTCCCTTTACATTGTTGATAAATATTATCATAGATACTATTTATATAGAGAAAATATATAATAGGACTATCTACCTTATTTTACCATACTAATTCTAAATATGTAATTAATATATATCTAATTAAATACCTATAAATAGAGGTATTTAATTTTAATGTATGTGTTAATATTTTATGAAACCCATTTTTTTGAAAAATACATTTTTATGCATAAAAAATGATTTATTATTATACTATGTATTATAATGAAATTTGATTACTATAATGACATTCGATTGAATATATAAATTGTATTGAAATCAGTCATTAATAGTATTAAATTAAATTTCATTTGGATACATATACATTGCACACTTATAAATAGAAATGTTTAGAAAGACATCTGATTTATTGTCAAAATAATTTTAGTTTTCATTTATAAATAATTAATAAATATTGAATTCATTTTATTTATTTTAAAATAATATATTTTTATAATGCGGTTAGTTTTAATCATACTCACTAATCCATTAGGTAGGTTAAAATAATATATTACTATTATATTCCAATTTTTTATACATTTTTTCATGTGTAAAGAAAATAATTGAAGGAATTAAAAATTTTTCTTACATAATATTTCATCAAATATTAGGGTTTTATAGGTTTCAAATTAATTTGTTTCCAAGATATTATGATATCATATTCTTTATTTTAGTATCTAATGTATTTATTCAATAACCTCTTATTTGATGATATCATGTTGTGCCATATGACTCACTTATTATGCCTTATTAAAGTGTTTATTCCCTTACAAAGATTTATTTCTCACCCAATTTTTTTATGTATTCCCTGTGTTATCCAATGTTGTTTTAAGAGATCAAAGATATTTTAAATCTCATTATGGGGGATAAAATAGTGATTTTATATTTTAGTTACTTTTGATTAATTATGAACCTAATCATCCAAAGACACTTGGTCATATGATCGTTGGGTTGCATTTATTGGATATTTCTTTTGGAAATCAATTAATATTAATTTTAAAAGTGTTGGTTTTCTATCGATTGTATTTTGGAATTGTATAATTTATATTAGGAATTAGGACTAGAATACTTTAGTGACAACCCTTTGGATAAGTCAATGTATAGGAAAATACCGGAAACATTTGGTAAACAATAAAGAATGTTGTTTCCAAATAATTACATCCCTATTTTGATAAAAAAAAGTTGATGTGTCTGTAACATAGCTTCACCTTGATATTATAATCCAAAAATGGATCATTGGGTATTAAAACCATCGTACCTAATTATTCAACAAAAATTCCTTTTTTCCTACTTGGTTTGACAGTCTTTGAGGATTTATTTTGAAAATTTCAAAATCTCTTTACACGCAATTATGAAATACCTGAATATATTATTTCATTAGGAAAAATAATTGGTTAATTACCATTGAAGAAATATATTGAAACACAGTGCCTCCAATATAAGTGTTTATGTGTCATTTATATATTATTCATTTAAAAATCATAATTTCACTATTAATTTCTTATTAGTAAATTATTCTCATCCCCTTTTTATTTTATTTATTGGTTTCAAATAGTATAATCCATGATAACAACTTCATGGATTATAAATGTGATTATTTTCCTAATAATATTAAAAACATATAGGATAGAGAGATTAAAACATCATGGGAGTGTTGTCTCAGGTGAGTCATCCTATGAATTATAATTTCATTTATTTGGAATTACATCTTTCTCCTGATAAATATAATGTTGTCGTCAATTACTTTATGTTAAAAATTCCTCCTAACATTAATGGATATTATAATATGCGCATCATAGGAATATGTATTGACTACATTAAGAATATATTCCCCCAAATTCATATAACAATAGATATTAAGGATGGTTTTATAAAATTTTGAAAGGGAATGTGATCAGTGGTCCCCTATATCAAAAAACATGAAGTCCAAAAGGTAAAATGATTCCCCATAATAGGAAGGATTCAATAAAATATTATTCTATAAATATTTATTACAAACTCACCATTAAAAATGGATGAAGAGTTTCTAAAAATAAGGAAAATGGTTGTTGATTCTATAAGGGAATGTGATGAAAACATCAAAAGTCTTGCATGGTATGTCGTTGAATTTTTCTTCCACAAAAAAAGAAAGGTAGACTATTTATTTTATGGGCGAAAGTCAAGACTATAAAATGTTTTTATTATTTAATACTTTTACTTCACTGAATATATTTACCATTATTCCATTAAGGATGATATAGAGATCAATGACTCTAAATGGTCCCACGGGGAAAGAGATAAAATTGTAAAATGAACATTAATTTTGAGAATTAATGGATTAATATTAGGGAGGAATAAAAACCCAATATCTGAGGTTTTACAATTTTAGGAGAAAAATTCTAGATAATATCTCTAGGGATTTAAATGATTAACTGGATGTGGAAATAAGAGGCATCATGTAAATCACTAACATAAAATGATGAAGAAACCTAGTAATGGGAATGAAAAAAATTTGTCTTAGATCAACACTTAGCTTGCATTAAAATCTTTTAATTGTAAAACCATTAGAATTAAGTGAAAAATGTTCCAATGAAAAGGGTCGTTAGAGTTAATAAATTGAAAAAACCTCTGAGGACCAGCGAGAAAAGAAAGGATTATTACATCACTAGTACTAAATTGGATCTTGAAAATTATTTGGTGATAGGTATGCTGGTTATTAATTTTATAATAATGATTTTTTTATTATATTTCTAAAAATTATTTATATTGACTCATATATAGTATAAATATTTGACACCACCTCAAAATATAGGAGATTAGATATATTTGAGGAAAAAAGTTGAAATTATTTAATTCCTGGTATATAAATCATCCATAGTAACTTTTTTAATAAAACTACAGAAATTATTTTTTACATCCTTTTATAGACCTTGATGATATTTTGGGAATTGGTTAGATTTCCTTATATAAATAAAACTTCAACTTTCTGGATAATTAGATCATTATTCACATAACGAGTCATCCTAAAAATTTATTAATGTGTACAGAGGGGGATAAATATCCTTTGGAATCTTATTATCATTTGTTGATATAATTTTTTTATGAGAAGACAAATAGTTCTTTAGTTTTTTTGATGATGGAGACAATCCTGATTTAAGGCCTTCGTACTGTGATGGATTATACTAGTGAATTTTTGGGGGGGTGTCTTAGCATTCCTTATGATAAAGAGGTTATGTTCTCAATGGAATTATACCTAGATACTTTTCATAGGTCCTATATTCCATAAAACATGATAGTCATTGGGTTGATATAAATGAAGAAAATATTACAAAATATCCTAGAGTTGGGTTTTATATACCCGATCACTCCAACATGGCATGAGTCTGTCCTCTTTATCAAGAAGAAGGATAGTTCATTGTTCCTCTAAATTGATTTTTTTGATCTCAAAAAAATTATTAAAATGAAAATTTATGCCAAGTAATAGATATTTTACATGTTCTATAATCTATATGGGGTCAATATTTCTCAATAGATGTTTTTTGGCTAGGGTATCCCAAATTTTAGAAAAATAAGGAATATATTCCCAAGGCATGCTTTCATAAAATTTATCGACACTATGAGGTCATATTAAATCCCATCAGAATCAATAATTCAGTAGAAATATCTATGGATATAATGAGAAGTGAATTTATAGATTACATGAAGAATAAGTGGTATAATTTATTAATGATATTATCATATACTCAAAATGTAAGAAGGAACATGAAAAACGTTTTAATACTGTGCTAAATACATTATGAAAGGTATTGTTATTTGAAATTTATAGTATACTTAAATTCCATGTAGAAGAAGTATTATTCTTGTGGTATCTTGTCACTATCAAAATTATATTTATAGACCCTTCTAGGAGAAAAAACATTTAGGCTTAGACTAGACCAAAATCATTAAGGGATATCTATAGTTTTCATATTCTAGAAAGGTATTACCGATTAATTTTAAACAAGATCTATTTATTATCAATCTAACTATCCATGTTAACTGATAAGGGAGAATAAAATTACTAAAATGACGAAAGTGTAGAGAGAATCAAGAAATTTAAAAAGAGGCTTACCACTACCCCACTCAACACTCTATCCTCAATTTGGAAACTTTATGTTGTATATATAGATTCCTGAATGATATTTTAATGTTTTGTGTCTAGGATAAATTAAAATTTTGATAGCATACTCCTCATTGTATTAAAAAGGTATTGAGAAGAAATATCCAACGCATTATTTGTAGTTTTCTATTTTGATATTTTCAATGAAAATAATGTTAAATGATCTCTATGGATATATTGGAGAATTATATATGGATCATAAGAGACTCAAAAATATTTTCCCACACAAGGATATCAATATGTGATTGTGAAGAATATTGGATCTGATCATGGACAATTACTTCTCAATCCACTAACATCACGAGAATGGAAATACCTTTGAACCTTCACTGAGTTGAATTGATATTGTGACCATAACAATAACGAGAAATGATAAAGGTCTAATCCTTTTTGACATTAAATGAATGGACATAAGTATAAAACATAAGGAATATCATTATTTCATTATCAAATGATTTATCATCAATCCCTCTAGGATAAGATAAAGGATACAAAATGAAATGATTTCGAAATATATAATAAAGAGAAATATATATGATAAGTTAAATACTTGAAGTTCAAAATTTATGAAAAAATAGTTTTAAAAATTTGATAAAACTATGTGTACAATCAAATCAGGAGATAAAGGAGTTTGTGAATGATGCACATAGCTCAACCTTCCCCATCCACCCAGGAAGAATGAAGATGTATTGTGAATTTAAAGAGTACTATTAGTAGAAAAATTTGAAGATGGATATCAAGAAATATTTTAAAAATTCATAGTATATCAATAAGTGAATGATGAATGTAAAATTCTATGTAAATTATGAAATAATTTCTCATTCCATCGAAGAAATGGGAAAACATCACGATGGAATTTTTCATTGATATTCTGATGAATTTTAGGGGAAATAATGTGTAATGGATTGTGGGGGATTGTATTATGAAACGTTTTTATTTCAATTCAATATGATATAACATATCACTAGATAAATTTTGAATGTATACATTAGTGAGGTGGTGAGGATTCATAAAATACATATATCAATTTTGAATGATCAAGATTAGTTATTTACCAATAATTTCTAGAAAAGTCACCAACATTATATTTAAATTGATTGTAACATTAGTAGGGTTTACCACCCCCAAAATGATTCACAATCATTGTAGACTATCCAGACACTTGATGACATTTTGTGAGAATGCTCATTCGAATTGAAATTAGGGTGGGATATACATATTCGTATAGTCAAGATCATATACCAAAAAAATTTTCACTCAGGAAACCAAAAAGCTCCACATGAATACCATTATGGTAATATATGTATAAAACAATTGTGTTGGTTTTATTTCTTAAAAATATAATCTAATGTGACTGAAAATTGTAGTTTAAACTGTTAAAAAGGTAAAGACCAACTAGAAACAGAGGAGAGCTACTCAAAGTTTTTAAAAGGGATAAATTAAAAATAATTTATGAGACCGTTATTAAGAGGTTGGATATAACGTATTCCTAGGAATATTTATAGGGATGAGATTCATAATACCTAAGAAGAAATGAAATCGATGTCACTAGTACATAATTGCCTTTGAGATATTTTATTGTATTAGATTATTGTCCTATCCATTAGACCACCCATCATCCCTTTCTCTTGTACATTACATATTACACATTCAACTATTAACAAACTACATACCAGATACATCACATGTATTCAATATAGAGGTGTCATAATAAAAAAATGACCTCTCTCGTGGGGAGTATCTTTTAAAGATCTCAAACTATATAGATAATGTTCATCTCAATAAGACATCTCACCTATTCAGTGTATTATAATGAAACCGTAATTAAAAGGAAGAAACAAGGGAACTAGATAAAGAAATTATGTTATATTAACCACAAATATTTTCACCCTAGTATCTAAAATGAAATTTTGATGTAGAAATATCTTAATTGGGAAGAATAAAATAACCCTTAATTTTTACATTAGATTTTCTATTTTTATAAATGTGTTATAATTATTAGTATGGTATAATCTATATATTCCACATGAATAAACCAAAGAAAATTATATTAATATAATAAACATTTCCATAATTATTGAAAGTATTACAATGGGATAAATAGATATTATGTTGATAATAATTGGAAACTCTATGTTTGATAAATCCACTAGAATACTCACACTCATGAATAACATTTTATCAATTAATAAAAATATTAATAATACTATATTCATCCTAACAATTAAAATATATAACCATTTGTGGAAAACATTCAATGAATAATGAATTAAATAAGTGGTATTTATAAGTAGTAGGAATCAAATGTGATAGTTATAAATATGACATTTGGAATAGTAAAATGATTGTTAAAATAATTAAATGAAATTTAAAATGGAAAACTCACCAATGGAATGTAAAATAAGAATAAATTATCTTATAAAATGAGAATATGATATATTTAAATCGTAATACAAGTAAATAACTGTTTTAAAAATTGTAAAATAATTGTTCGTATTTTCAGGAAAAATTAATATATTAATTTCATTCGTTGTAATCAATATAATTATTTAAAAGAAGATTTATTTTTAGAAATGTAATTATAAATTAATATTATGTTTTATTATAATGGTAATATAATTTTATGTGTCCATTTGTATGTTCTCAAAGGGTTATAAAAGTGATCATTATATTAAAATTTATATTTCTCAAATTAAATATAAATTTATTAAGAACTAATTTTATCCCATTTTTAAAAAATTATTTTAATAAAATGGAATCATTTTTTGGAATCATATTATTGAAATATAGATAGTATATGTTTTTAAAATTCTCTAAAATAATTGATTTTTTTGAAAGGTACAATATAGTAAAATACGATATTTCACATTATAAGTAAAATACATGATTCTTTAACCATGAATAATTTAAGAACCCATTAGTTCTAACACACATGAATCATTAAATATACATATATATATATTTTAAAATTAATATCAATGATATTATTGAGCCAAAATATTAAACTAATGAATACAATATCAAAAAACACCCCTCTCCTCTCTCTAAAAATACCACCTCTCACAAACTACTCTCCTCAGACCTTTTATGACACATAGGTTTCCGAAAATTTTCCCAATTCACTTCTTAATCCTATTCTGCATGTCCAAGAGAATTTGGATTCAATAAAAATAAAATCTTTTATGAATTAATTAGAAACCCATGTGGATAAATCTAAAAGAGAAGGTAATTCCCTCAACATGGAATCTTATTTTTCACTTCCTCATCATCCATAAAAACAATATCATTAAAGATTAACTAATAACTACTGTATCAAATTTATTTTTTAATGTAATAGTGTTATTGGGAATATTCTCCTCTCTTCATATTTTAAAAATGATAACATCCTCCTTTTTATGTTGATCCACAACATTCATGTATGATGGTTTTTCAATTCCCATTACCTCATTCATGGATGGTTTAAATTCACTGATAATTATTTAAAATGACAAAAATATGAATACTACAGTTTTTATGATATTATAGAATAAAAATATAACAAAAATATTTAAAGTCTAATATAGTTTGGGATAGTCAGTAAAACCGAAAAAAATCTAACCGTATAACAATAATGATTTACTAAATAAGTGGCCCATATGATAGAACATGGAAGGATATATGGGACTATTTCAATTTCTAGAATATTAAGAATTACATTAAATTACATTTTTGGAGTATTAGTCCCATTTGAAAGGACATCAATAATTTTCAATAAGTGATTTTTCCATGGAACCATGAATGAAACTCCCTCGGAACAATGAAATTAATCATCAAATCTCATTGAAATATTTATAAATTAATAAATATATTTTAAATAATATATATATATATAATGTTTTTAATAATGTAACTATAGAATTAAATTTAAATATTTAGGATATTATTGGAAAATCCAAAATTATTCTACAATATAAGGTACGGGATCTCTCCAAACCAACCTTTATCTTTATTTTTTGACCTTTCTCTCTATAAATAACTTCTATAAAAATCTGTGATGTTAAAAAATAATATTAAAAAATATATATATTTTTATTGCATTTATTCCTATCTTATTATTCCCTCATTTTATGTTATAAAACATGTATTATGTTTTTTTTTCTCAAATTAATTCTGACTGATCCTTATGATTGATTCATTTTGTGACACAAATAAACATGTACAAGCTATAATTGGTCAAACCATATTGAACTCATGTTAATTGGGTAATGTTTTTCCCATGATGCATTATTTATTGGATTATAGAGTAATCCTAATCCATATTTATCAATTTCAACCATGTGATGTTTTCTTAGTAGTTAGCCTTGACATATTCTTATCTAATGCTTTATTTTTCCCACACTTTCATATGTTTTCATGATCATAGGGAACCATGTTATTTAGGTAGTGATAAAAATTTATTAATCATGGAACTTTTCTTATATGATATCATTTTATGCCATTAGACTCATATAGTAATTCTCAGGATCATGTTTTCCCTCTTATTGGGATTTATAAATCACCCTGTTTATTCTGGTATTCCCCAATATGTCATATAATGTGTTTGGAGAATATATAGATTTACTAGGAAAGACAAGAATTTGTGGATGCCAATCCTAAAATGATTAAATAAAAAGGAAAATTAGTCATGAATATAAGGGGTTATTACCTAAATGACTATGTATCACACCACATCTATATACCTCCAAAAGTGGGGCACATTAATCTGGAGTCATGAAAGACCACATCTCTCTATGATCAAAAAGTTCCCACATTGCCAATGCATCCACCACCTGATTGGCCTCATGATATACATGTGATACATCCACATGCATCTGAGCAATCTTGTTGAGACAATCAACCCACTAAGGTAGCACACGATGAAGAACCTGGCATGTCTGGTTCTCAATGTAAGAACCGCAATATCAGAATCTGATCCAATCCATATATATTTTCT
Organism: Viscum album; assembly: GCA_963277665.1. Taxonomy (NCBI): domain Eukaryota; kingdom Viridiplantae; phylum Streptophyta; class Magnoliopsida; order Santalales; family Viscaceae; genus Viscum; species Viscum album. The sequence continues at coordinate 1,093,545,810 of OY728139.1, forward strand.
ATTAAACTAGACAGAGTAAATAATAGCATAAATAAATTCCCATATTTCAACTTCGAAGGTGGTTCCAATTCCAATGGCGTGGTAGAAGCATCCCATTACAAACCCACGATATGTGTTGTACACTCCCCCAAAACCTGACAGACCTGGTGAACTGGATGCTGCACCATCAAAGCTTACCTTGAGGCAAGGCACAATGGGTGGAATCCATCAAATAAATTTCAGCATCCGAGGCTTGTGTGGCCTACTCAAAACTCCAGATAATATCATTATATGTATATCAAAAAAGTGTTAAACATGGCCCTATATTGTACAGGAGGAGTTGTATACACATCCTTAGGTACAACCACCATACCTTTCTGGACAATTTTTTGCTCACCACAAAACAACACTACATTTCGGGCCTCCCATATAGTTGCAAGTACTATAGCAATAGCATCCAAACAAAGGTTGTTATTTTTCTCACTAAATAAATAATGTATCAAAATAGACAACAGGTTTAGGATGGGCCTTCAAGTGTCTAACACCATCCCCATAAAAGAGCTAACATCGACCTATATTTGATTGTCATGATTACTGTCCATAAAAAAATGTTTATGAAGTCCTCATCAGCCTTACAGAGAGAACACATAGAGACCATCTGGATGATAGCCTTCTTGAGATGATCACCTATGGAAAATAAATTTTTCCAAATTATCCATATTATACAAAATCTAGTAGGTCAAATAAATCATGCTCTGAATTCCATTAGCTAAGCAGGTGAAAGAGTTTGGCCCCCACAGAGATTCCTGTATAATTCCTTGCAGTTGAGCTGCCCATTTATACTATGGGTGCAAATAAATGTGTCATAATCAATAAAATCATAACTATTGATTTTAATATCAACCTACATAGGAATACTAAAGGAAGGAGAGTGCATATGAGAGAGTAAACGTGAGATGGTAAAATGGGCTGCTTCATATGGCATGTTTAGATAGTAAAGAGGATGTGTGGGCCACTTTGGGTTCCAAAAAATCATTGTGGAGTCCCTAAAAACCAATCACATGGTATCCTGCATGATAATCACTTGTGAATTCTTCCAAGAGGCCCAAACCGATGAGGCAAGATAATAATTATAACAATGGAGAAGCCTCATTGTGATTCTGTTCGAAAGAAAGTCATCATGGGGTTCATGAGAAATCCAGCTCCATGTGAATTTCCCAAGCAAACCATTATTGAAGGTAGGAATATTCTTGAGTCCAAGGCCCCCTATCTCCATAGTCTTGATACATTCTTTCCATGAAACTATAATAAACTTCCTATCATGAGGTGATTCTGTAGATAAGAAATTTTGTACTATGCTCTGAAGCTCCTTAATAAGTCATCCCATCCATCGATTTAGGGAGAAGGAATATAAAATCATTGATGATATCACTGGGTTCACAAGGCAGACACTCCCAACCTGGGATATATCCTTCACATTCCTGCTGCCCATCTGATTCAAAATACAAAAAAAACCCCTCCAATTACTGCCTTTTCACAATGCCCCAAAACAATGGGACCCCAAGGTATTGGAAAGGCAGGGTTCCCCTCCTCACCCCAAGGTACCCGACACTCCTATTCATTTTCCCAATTATAATTCCATTCCCAAAAAAATATAATTAAGATTAAATTAATGGTTTATGTAATGATGTTATGTTTTAGTTTCCTTGTTAGTTATTATTAACCATTCATTCAGAAGATATTAGATCACACAATATTTGGGTCATATTTATTTGATATATAAATTAATAACTTGTAATAACATGTATAAAACTTATGTGTTGTTGTAATTTAGGGATAAAAACATTAAAGAAAAGATGATCCCCCTTATCTAAAACATCATGAGGTTCAACTAATCTCTCATGCAAAAAAAACTGATGCAAAACCTCTATCAACCAATGCTGACTAGACAATTAGTGTATTGATAAGTAATCCATAATTAATTTGAAATTAGATCCTTCCCCTATAAATATATCATGTGGAAAGAATTGTCATACATATTTCTCACACACCCAACATGAATATATTTTACTTAATATGATTATGATCAAAATGTGTCTATTCACTTTATTCGTAAAGCATATCCATATAGGTAGAGACACTTTGAATATGCCTCCTAAGTCCATATAATAATAATTGTATACAGTACTAGAATAAATATGGTGAGCCTTGGGGTGTTCATTATTTATCCCTGAAATTACCCTATGTCGTATCCATTCCTCCATTTGATGGGTTGACCAAATAATGAGGAGGAATATCATCCCGCTACCATCGACATCAAACTGGCACCTGAGATCCTCGTCCCTAGGAAATATGTTGATGGGGAAACTAAGTTATTCATCAATAAAAATATTTACTAATATAAAATTAATTTGTATAACCTATTCTCATTGATCATGTAAACCTAATATTTTTTTACTATGTTTCCCTTTGTGACAATGGTATCTTATTTCATACAATCATGGAATGATTGGGTGTAAAAAACAGAAATCCTAGTGATGTCAATTATTGTTCCAAAAACCGATTACATGGTTATATACTTTAAAAACAATAGTTTTATTTCCCCATCACATGAAAAAAAAATTCAAAGAGGTGGACTATATTAATACTAGTATATCCTAGGTGGCATCTCATACTCTCATAAGAATTATTATGTAACCAAATTGAAAACTCCAATGGACAAATATCATTGACATAGTTTACTACAAAAAGACAAGGTTATGCATGACCAAATCCCCATATGGGTAGAAACACGATCAAATTGTTTTGGCTCCAATTTAAGGAATTTTCTCTAACAGTGAATCATTTACAATATCCTTATATGATGCATCCAAATGAATGAATTACCGCAGGTAGTGTGGAAGGTTTTGTGTAATGAGATTTAGAGCTCATAAAGAGGGTTAATTCTCTCCCATTTAATTAAATGCTTTTGATCCATTTTTCTCAAAACTTTTATGACTATATTGAATTTAACAATAAGGTTTCATTAATTATAGATTCATAGTATAATTAACCTAGCATATCACATGTAATTATTGCATCTTAATTTAATAATAATTAATACACAACATTAAGATTCATACAGAAACCTTAATGTTTTAGTTTCATTTGAGACTATATACATAATCATATTACTTAGTTAAATTATTCATCAACTATCATAATGTTGTTATCAATGTATACCCTTCTCCAAAAAACATACTTAATACATTTCTTCATATCTTGGGGAATGTATATATAAGAAATGGTGTGCTCGTATGCTCTTAATGGGAAAATATGGGAGATATCAATTAATGATCATGTAAAATCATAAAAACAATGGTATGCGATCATGGATAATCTTAAAACAATTAAACCCCATCTGGTGTGGATCATAAACCTTATTTATGACATTAAACATTATCATTTCAAAAGACATGTTTCATATGAGAGAAAAAACATTGAAATCAATCATGTAACACAAGTAATGACCAAACTAATTTCATAAAAGCGTGCAACCATCAAAGCAGTATAAACTAATTCATATATTAAGGATAACTACAGAGACAATAAAATCCCAACGGATCAGGATTAAACATATGTTTATCATATTTTAATGGATTAATAATACTAACTTATTTCCCATTTTAGATCGAGAATATCATTTTCTTTCCTATAGTGGATCAAGACTATAAACATGAATCTCATTTTTATCTCATGATATACAAAAATATGGTAAAATTAATTTCAGGGATGTATAATTTTGGTAACACCCATCACATAATGAAAACTATACGTATGTGTTCCATAAGATCAAAAACCATCATCATAGAATAGTCACATAACATATATAATTATAACATGATTCATAAATAGTTCACAATTTCTTTAAAGCACTACCCATAGAAAATAAATGAGGTTAAAATATTATAATCATCATAATTATAACCATATATAGAAAATAATATTGTATCATTGGATAATATCCAATGTAAACCATAATTAACATAATAGGTTATTATCATAATTGAATGATCCCTTCAATGATCACTAGAATTATTTCAGAGGAAAATAAACTTCTTATTTTCAAATGAATTATTAAAAATATATGAATTTAAAAAATATTAAAAAAAATCCTTTTTTAAGATAACCATGGAAGTTTTGAAAAAAAAGTATTCAAAACATTGAGCAATTTTGTTCTTTGGAAATTCAATTCATGTCTGTTATGTTAAAAAATATTTACTTCACACTTCCATTAAACATTATTTCATTCATAAAAATATGAGAATATAAATATAAATTCATTTTGAAAAAAATCCAGAAATGGTAAAAAAATAATCATAATCATTTGATATAAATCAAAATCATTTTAATGAAAACATGGTCATAGAAGAAAACATTCCTAACTGAATAGTAAAACCTTTTTAGTTTTCCATAAAAAAATATTTTTGAATATTTAGCTATTAATGTCATGAAAAATAAAGAAGAAAAATATTATCTTGAAATAACTATATGATAAGAAAAAGGATGATGAATTATGAAGTAATAATAATCTAATTTCCGTAATATATGTTCAAGTATAAACAATCCCAAATAAAATGGTGTTGAGGCATAAATCATATACCTCATGTCTCATCCTTCATAGCATGTGTATGAACCCATCATGCAGAAAATATAGATATATTATAAAGGTAATATAGATACATATTAATATATAACATCCAATATATTATTTTTTATTTCACCGTGACACACTTTTATTAAAAAAATTTATCATAATTTTTATTCCTTCTGTTGATTGTTTCTTTTTTCATTGAACTTTATGTTCATATGTTCGAATATTAATACATTGATCATGATACCATGATATATATATAATTTTAATAGTTTAATTATTGTTATATATATTAATTATATACTTATTTATATTCACCCATAATGGGGAGATATATAAAAAATGAATGACATTGTTCATGGAGTCTATAGGTCGTGCATATGCATGAACACAGTTTTGACTTTTCGAAGAATCGATGCGAATAAATATAGAAAATAATTCACTTTTATTAGTCCAAAATTATATCATATATATATAATATTTATTAATTAATGTTACCTTTTTGACAACCATGTATAAAAGGAATTAAAAAAAATCACACTGCTTCATAGGGGTGTAGTGAAAAATTACAAAGCACGGACATTATAATTTAATAAAATACTGGGAGTTAAATATGTTCATATGATATTATAATTACTTAAGAATGATAATATCATAATAATAATATATATTATAAACTACACATAATAACTATCCATGAAATAAGGAGTTGTAAAATTAATTGTATAGTTATGTGGAGCAGGTAGTCCGCATATACGGATGAGTGATACTTTTACATCCAATTTTATGGAATATATTGTGGATATTGGTGGTTACATAATCATAATTACATTTAAGTATATTTAGTATTGATAATATTTTATTTCATAATAAATACCATATATTTATTGTAGGTTTAATAATAAATAAAATGAAATTGGTCTGGTATGAGGAATAACTATTCATCTAGAGATATCCTTTAGATACTTCCCTCAAAACAATTGGAATCATGTTTTACGGAGACCAAAACAATTAAATCACAGATATGGAAGTCGAGAATATAATTTTGTAGGGTTGGATTATACTGTATAAATCAACGTGGTGTAAATAAATGAAATAAGGGGGTTTCCTCTTTTAATGAATAGAAAATATGCAATTTGAATTACAAATATGATTAAATAATAAAAGAGTCATTCACGATTAAAATGATTCCAAATGGAATATTTTTTATAAAAAAGTGTATACATTTTATATAACATCATAAATGAAATTTGGACATGTCATGTTGTCATTTTAGACCACATCTTATTATTAACCCCTTTATTAATGATTTTTATCTATAATAGTTCTATAAACTATCTCAATATTAAAGTGTTAAAATTTAACATTTTGGGATAAAATTCTCAAAAAAGGAAATATATTTCATTTTAGACCATTTATTATCAATCATGTCCCCCATAAACAATTAGTAATTTTGAACAATTTAATAAAATATCATTAATGACAATTTTACACTATTTATTCATTTATAAATTAAAAACATAAGAATAATATGGAATTCAATTATGATATTTTAAAAATTCCTAAAATGTAATATATATCAATAAATTCATTAAACCCTATAATTCACCCATTAAATATTAATTTAATTATGTTTTGTATCATTTATTTTATTTTTCTATTAATAAATAAATCTTATGTCATCACTACTCTTGAATTTATTGTCAATATTCATTGAAAAAATATTTAAAATAAATATTAATTATAAAATAAATTAATCTATATTTAAATTAAAAAATTATGATACAAAAAATATACATTTTATCCTTAACAAATGAAGAGTTTTGAATGTTTAGTGAGTTAAAATTTGTATTTATTCATGTATTAAATTAATATAAGGTTATAAACAATGAATAATATATGTAAGTGGAAATATATTAAATACATTGATGTAAATGGATGAAATAAACTAATCCAATAAGATAAATCAATATTATTGAAAAATATTAATAACTTATCTAAAATATTCAATGTTATTTTATTCATTTAACCTTACTGAGGTGACCAAAAATCCAACATTACTATTCTAAAAGACAAAAAATAAGTGTCCTATTTAAAAAATTTGGACTTCTAGATTATAAATATTGAATCCATTTTTCATGATTTAATTTCTATAAATTTTTTAAATTATATTTAGGGAATGCTGAAAAACACAATAATATACAATTTTTGAAAGAATTCATTTTAAGTGAAAAAAATATTTTATATAAAAGTAAACTAAAAAATTGATTGAAATGAACATAATTAGATTATTTATAATATAAGATAAATAATATTACTTTATAAAAATTTTATAATAGAATGGATCTTTTAAAATGTTTGAAATTAAATGATGTGTTTTAATAAAAATTTAATTTTCACACTATTCACCAAAAACTCTTTTAAAAAAATTGTTATAAATTTACAACGATAAAATTTTGAAATAATGATTTCAAAAATGATGTTATTTTTTCAGATAAATTGTATAAAAGCATAAATTGTAAAATATTTTTTTTATATAAAATCACCAATAAACATTTTTTATGAAAAATGTAAATTTGAAACATAAATTGACATTACTAAGAATATATTTAATTTATATAAAAAATTTATACATATGTTTTCTAGATGGGTTTATTCCTATTAGTTTTTCTAATTTAATTTCCGTTTTATTATATTATACTAAATCACGATACATTTTTGCACGAGATTTCTTGTATCACAATCTATAGAAAAATTCTAATTTATTAATATTTCATAAAATATCAAGATGTTGCATTCTAACCCCATCAAGTAATTTTTACCAAAAAATTATATCACTCTAGTACAAATAATTAACGATACATCAACCTCATCACATCTTTTTATTCCCAAGTATCTTCACCTAATGTGTGTTGTTTCTAAAAAGATTCTATTAGGTGAGTGGACATGTTTCACATCACATTCCCTCTACGATAATAATATCCACATGTTCTTACTAATATAAGAGACCATTATCTAGTGGTATGACAACTAATAATAGTATATGTCAAATAACAAGTATTTATTTCCTAAAGATAGATTTGTGGAACACACCATAGAATTGATATAGATTCAATGGATGTTTCAAATGATAAACTTCTATCGCAATATGATCAATAATTTCAGAGGTACCAATATATCTAGGTCTCGATATTGCAATATTTCAAAATATCTTAAATTTCATTAATATGTATATTCAAATTTATAACTTTTCAAAAAAATAAATCCTCAAATCCCACTAGTGATTATTAGGATTACTTTTTTACCGACATTGAGTTACTCTTATATACTACTAAATATATCTATCCATCAATACCATTTCATCTGCTAGATCTCATTCTAATATCTTTATTTCACCAACTTTATCTCAATATGTTGGGGGTTCTATTCCACTTTACAATGAGTTCTCCAAAATATTTTATATTAATTCTTGAGTGAAAAAAATTTTCAAAACAAATAGACCAAAGACTAATGTTTTTTCCAAAAAAAATTAAAATATATAGAGTAATATATGAAAATTTATTATAGAGTTTTATTAGTGCTCTCATACAGACCATTATTCTAAGGATCAAATGCAGTACTGAAACTCAACTCTATATCAAGAGTCTGTTGATGAATCCTGCTTATAGTGGGGTATGGTTTGGATCCGGATATGATATAATAGAATGTGGTACTCAATGGATTCATACGACATACATAATTTATCATCCTAAAATTTAATAGATAGCGAATTATATTATGTTGTAAATAATTTTCATCAACTTTATAAGGTAGTCTACTATTTCCAAAATTTCCTTATGGAAATTATATTTTATGGGGATTCAAACATCAATATCCCTAGAAATGATTCCCTATATCCATTTAGGTAAGATTATTTGGTGAAATATAACCTAATACTTAAGTCTCTCAACCTTACCTTTACGACTTAAACACCATTGAGAAAAATATTATGAAATAGCATTTTTCTTATTAACTTACCCGAAGTATTGATTAAGATATCTATAAATCTTTATACATCCATGATGAATAGAGAATGATCTACTATGTGCTTCATATAATAGTTACTTATTTTATTATGGTAATAATAGGACACATAAAACATTATTTAGTAATGTAATTTGATAAAAATCATGACCGTGCTTAGAAATATTTCTAACCATCTACAGTTATATATATTCTTAATCCATATGTTTAGTCCTCTCAAGGAAATATTATTGAATATTCATCTTGTAAAGATAGGATCATCTCCCATTCATTATTATTTCATGATCCATTATCTGAAAATACATATGTATTGGATCTCTTTCACTCATCATTAAGGCCAAAATATCATGGTCCTTATAATTTAAGGCTTAAGCCACATTTTTAACATTCCTAGTGTGGTAATGTGTTATTAAATCACAATCTTTATTCAAATAAGACCATCTTCTATGACATATATTCAACTGTTTATTTGTAAAAAATTTCTTCAGAAATTTTTATCCATATATATATATCACATTTCACAGTAAAGGAAATGAATATATTCCATTAATGCAAAAATTACAACTATCAACTTCGAATAATTTGTTAGGTAGTTTTTTATGAGTATTTTAAATTATCATGTGGAATATTTCATCATTATATCATTCTCTATATGGACACAACACAATACTTTATTTGATTCATAAATATAAATTTGAAAACATTCTCAACTATAGGTTACTTCGACTATAGGTTAACTAACAAAAAATCTCTTTAGTTTCATTCAATAGTAGTCAAATTATTCGGTCCACATAAACATAACCCCTATTCATGCCAACATCATAAGTGGATTATATAATAGTAAAAATTATCGTAAATTTTTTTGTAATATCCAACCGACCCATAAATCATGGATTTTTGTTTCCATGGTTGGTCTATAGAATTTCTAAATAATGTCCATATTCAAAGGATTCATTGACATACCATCATGTTAGATTTTATTACCCAATATTTAAAATTTTCAAATCCCAAATTCGCATTTGGTTAATTTTCATCAGAACATCACCATTCGGCAGGGACATCATTGAAATTCTCAATTTATCTTCATGGTATTAATTTATCTTTTTAATTTTTTTGAATATAATATATAATTACTACCCATTTTTTAAAGATAATATATAGTGGCTCTATTCATTAAATACATGAATATATATGTGGAATTCATAAGACCAAATGTAATCATAAATGTTTCAGAGTGCTCATACCTTGCATGTATTAATTCCTTATCTATATCCTCCTTCGTGACCATGAATTATTGATATAAAGAATGAAAATAAATCATGAAATTGTATAGAGCACTACCAAAATGACAAAAAAAGTCATCAATAATGGGAAAGGATACTTTCTTTTTATAGTGATATTATTTCAATCTAAATAATAAATGAAAATATTAATTGACAAACTTATGTTTTAAAAAACACAAACCCCCTTTGTGATGAACTATGGTGTATGAATCCCTTATCAATATTATCTTATAGTTTTTTATATTCCTATAACTCAATTACACAAATTATAAAATTATTATTTGGAATAGATGTCTCCCAATGGATTAATTCTATTAAAAACTCTAAGTGATTATTTAGAGGAAGACAAGGAAACTCTTCTAGAAACACATCAAAAAACTCTCATACAACAATATTATCATCAATGTTGAGTTTCTACCCACCCATATAGTTGGATACACATCATGGATTGGAATTTCAACCCCCAATATTGATGTAATTTCCACTAGGAGTTCATATTCATCATCATACTAAAAATAGATCGTAGGTTCATTCGAAATATAAAACGTGACTTCGCTTCCATGAAATTGATATTGGAACTATATTAATAAATCCAATCCATTCAAATAATGACATTAAATATAACTACTGAGATAAATGAAAAAGAAATCCCATAAAATTCAATGGGGGTTGAAATATAGACATGATATACACTCATAGTTCTATTAATATCAATCATATATAACTCAACAACTAATCATGTAGGATCAGAATTAATATTCAATAGTTATCTTCATGATATTTAGGGGTTAATATATTTTACATCAAATAGGGTAATATAATATTTGATAAAACATATTACCACCTCAAAAAAATTGTTCTATCATAATCCCTAACTAGAACCAGAACATTTAACATCACCATAAAACATCATTAAGCAGAGTGATCATAGATATAATAATGAAAATATTTCATATGATATCTAAACCTTGATAGCATTATCTCAATATATGTATCGCTATTTTAACCAACATTATCCATGGACATTACCAAAACATTAGGATGTTATTCATGACATAGAATTATCTACATGGTAATCACCATATGTTTCAAAACCTAACATCCAAAAATAATTTAACCCTACTGTTATACCAACTATAGAAGACATGGAATTTCATATAAAAATTTTACCTCTTAACAAATTAATAATCAATACATAAAATTATGATCAATTCTAGAACCATAGTGGGTTAATGTATTAAAACCAAGATACAAAAAAAAATTATTTTCGCACATTATTTATGATACATAATAATGTTATTCTAAATTGATTTCCGTCATGACACACCACACTGAAAACATTTCATTATAAAATAGGAGAGGGAAACATAAGAATGGATATTCTGCTACGATCAATAAGTTTGAGTGTGGGATATATAAATTGATGATCATGTGAGATAATAATATTATAATATGGGTAATATATCATCAGCACAACATAAAAATTTCATACCGCGTCATTTGTAAATCATAAACATGATTCATGGATTTAAACATTATCATTTAAAAAAATGAATCACAAGGGTGAGAAAACAAAATAATCAATCATGAACCACAATTTTGGACCAATATCATGTTGTAAAAGTATGTTCACATCAAAGGTGTATAAAAAATTAACATATCAAGGTTAACTACTAAATCATTCAAATCATAGTGGATAAAAAAATCAAAACATGTTTCCCAAGTCAAAATGAATTTTGATTCATCACATGTCTAACATAGTGGATCAAGCATATATACTTTTTTCCAATAGTACATAAAGGATTTAAACATTCATCTTATAATTATATCAGGATAAATACAAAAATACCCAATCCATTAGAGAGATATTTAACTATTTTCCCACCCATTTCATATTAAAAACCATATATAAGTGTTCCACATTTGATAAAACATTAATCATATCATCATATCATAACATGTGGAAATAAATAAGTTTTGTAAAAATTTCATCATAGAACTTCATGTTGTGTGTGATAAAATAGAGATTATGTCCTTAGTTTGAGTAAAAATTAAAAAATTCATAAAATGAAAGTAATATTACTTTCAAAAAATTGTCATAAATATTTAAAAAACGATAAAGAATTATATTAATAGTTATTTTACATTAAATAAAATCATCCTTAAAAACATAGTAACTAAAACCTGAAAATGAATGAAGATATTCTCAACTGAATAGTAAAATATAAACAGATTTCCTTAAAAAATATTTTATTTTATTGAGTTATAAAGGTGAGAAAAATGAAATCAAAACATATATTTTACATGAATAAATGATGGATAAGAAAATTTAAATATAATTATTGGATAGGAATTTTTTAATTCCATCAACCAAAAGTTGATTTATAAATATCTCTGAATAAAATGTGATTCTGACGTATATCCATTACCTAATGTAACATATTTATTCATATTAATTTAATATCTTATATGATAAATATATATTTATAATAAATTTAATCTATAATAAATCTCTAATATATCATAGAATATATGATTTACACATAATAAATTATCACACATTTGATAACAATTATTTTATTAAAAACCTTATTCTAGATGATAATTTCTGTCATTATCGTGACTATTTCGAATATGAATTCCATGTACATATAGACTTAAAATGGTTAAAACATGTTTATAGTATTAATCATGTAATTAATTAAATATAATGACATTATATACATATTTTGAGTAATCCATAAAAATTACACACTATACCTAGAGATGGTAAATCATACGTAAGCGTGAATGTTGTTTTCACTTTTATATGGATGGAATTTAAAAAAGGTAAATAATAATTAATCATTAGAGAATATTTATTATATAATATTTTTTACACATATTCATAAATTACATTTTTCTATGATCCATGTAAATAAGTAATTTAAAAATATTGCATCACTTCCTAGAGGTGGTGGTCTATGCATACGCATAAGCGACATTGTTTTTTTTTCAAACAGATGAGAATGAAAGAATGTAAATATGATATTATAATTTTAAAATTATGTATAAATAATAAATATAACATAAATACATGAAAAAATCATAATAAATATCATTGAAATATATTAATGGAAAATTAATTGTATTTCTATGTAGAGACGGTCGTCCATAAATACACCTGAGTGATATCTTCACCTCACATTTGCTGAAATATAGGTTGGATATTTAATGTCTCATAATCATAAAAAATTTGAATATTAAGGATTTATAAGATATTATTTAATGATTAATTTCTTGTATTTAGAGGTGGCTTAAGAATATATAAACTAAAATGGCTTGTGTAAGACCATTACCTCTTCATCTAGAGACCTCCTTTAGATCATTTCTTAAAGATCAATGAAATAGTCTATTAAGGAGGAAAAATACAATATTTATTTGATATGGTGTTTAAGAAAATAATTTAGTAGGGGTTTGTCAACCCATATTCTAAATGGTGTTTAATGAAAAGAGAGAAGGGGTGTTCTTTTATAAGGGTGGGGAATGACACACTTGGAATTAATAAAATGATTAAAATACAATTAAGTTATTCATAATGAAAATTATTCCAAATGGACATAGATTTGAATAAAAATATCTCATGGTAAAAAAACCTCATAAAAATTACATCTATATATGTTTTATTGTCATTTTAATCTAAATCCTTATAATTAACCCAGTCATTAATCATTATTTACCATAACTACGGTAACAACTATTTCAATCATAAAGAGTAATAACATTACATATAAAGTAAAAATTGTCACATAAATGGCTAAGGGATGTAATTTTAAACCATATATTTTCATCCTTTCCCTATTTCTACATTATATGGATTTTTAATATCATAATAAAGTATTTTTTCCATAATATATCATAAATGTCATTATTGACACTATTAATTGAATTTGACATTAAAAACCCATAAAAAAGGTGGAATTAATATACAATACATATAGCATATCTAATATGTCATTTGTATCATCAAATTTATTTCAAATAATTAATTAATTAATATTATTTTACTTTTAATATTTTTTAAATCAATTAATATATTTTTTTATTAGTCGAATAAATATTGAATCATCATTGATAAATAATTAATGGTGTTTATTCAATCACTAAAAATTTGAAATCAATTAACATTATAAAAAGTTATTTCATATTTAATATAATCATTTAAAACTAAACATACACTCTTTCTATATCTATAGAAAAAATTTATTGTTATTAAATTAAATAGATTACCATTTTTATTTATTCATTTATTATATTAATATAAAGGTCAAAATCAAACAACAATTGCACCATGTGGAAATATATATGATACATGAATGGTAAGGGCGTAACTAAATTCATAAATTAAGTTTAAATTACATTATATTAAATTATTAAACCATTTTTCGATTGTTTTCACCATATTTTAAAAGAATTATCTTCTTTGAGGTGACAGCAAATTAATAAAATTACTATTTATTATGTCGAAACTTAAAATTGATCTATTTTCTAGATTTAAACATCAGAATTTAAAATATTTATTACATTTTTATTGATTCATGATATATTTTTGGAAAAAATAATTTAAATGATACCCACAAAACACGGTGTTGTATAATGTGCAAGTAGTTGAACATATTATTCTTTAAAAACTCATTAATTTAAATCCCACCTCCATTAAAAATTTTGGTATTTAAAATTTGAAAATGATCTAGTTTTTCATGCTTTTTTAATTTCATATTACCTTTTATAAATTATCAACTCATTAAAAATGGTTAATGAAACAACCTATTGAAAAGAGGGAAAGTGACATATGAAGTTCTTATGGAATAATACATAACTAGGATTCCAAATATGAGAATATTTGTGCGATGTGAAAATATGGACATTGAGGAAAATGAAATGTCTAAAAAATAGTTTATAGTGATACAAAAACTTTATTATAATTATGTGAATGATCATGATAAGGTTAATTTTGACAAAATAATAAATCAATTGATCTTGAAAACGACAATATATGCAAAAGAATTGAAGGTGATACTATATAATTTTATTCAAGATACTATTCATAGAGTTAATCAATTCCTTTATTATCAATTATTTTATAGTATTGAAATATACTTACGTGACATGTATAATTCCACCCATTATTTAATTTACACAAAAATATCATCATTTCCTTTAAACGATGTGCATTAAAGAAGAATTTTTTATTGATAAAGTACTAAAATTAACCTCTATCGGATAATATTATCTAAAAAATAAAAAAAATAAATTCCACCTATCTATAAATATTAACCAAAAGTAAAATTCTTAGAATAACATATGACAATGTGCACAAATGTATAACAAATAAAATGGTGAAATAATGTTTCAATATCTATTCCTAAATAATGATACAAAAGGATCAGTTTAGATTATTCCATAAATTAATAAACATATATCCAAAATAATCCCAATTACCTCACATTATTAAATGTTCTAACCTAAAAGGATATCTCATACTAATCGTCATATATCCCTAAAAAAATAATATCATTATTCTTATATAATAATCCACATAAAACCAAATGGATTTAAATATCTCAACCTAATGAAACATTTCACAAAATATCACTAACCACCTTAAAATTCTATTACTTATAAACTCCAAATTTGTGCCATATACACTGAACATTTGATTATATTTAAACAAATAAACCCAAGATGGTATCCATAACACTTAAGATAACCTAACAGAAAATATCATAATTTTTAAATTTATAAATCAATTATCTTATACCAATTGTTATGAACCTTGACCCACACTCCTAAATGAGATGTGGAAAACCGAAAAATTACATTTAATTATTATATATAATAAAACCCATGTGAAACCCATAAATATATATATAATATAAAGATAAAATATTGGATCATATACACACCCATTTCTATTTTGGTTTATAGTTTTATAAAAATAGGACAAAATCATAAAGAATGGCTTTGAAAACAACTATTTCATTATGATTTACCTCATATCCCATGAATTTTATCACATATAATAACCTTCTTAGGAATAAAAAACAAAAAACCATTCTTCACTACCTAGTAAAATGGGAAACATATGATGATTGATCTCATGTGCTCAGTAAGGTTAGACATAAGCTTTAATAACTAAATATCCTCAGTGAGAATTAGATGAGAATAAGGGTATAAAGACATAATATAATCTTATGATAATACTGTTAGAAAATTTATACACTATATCCAAGATCATAAAACATGTGTCATGGAAACAAAATTTTTCAAAGGAACGATTGAAGAGAATCAATAATCATGATTCATTTAACATCAAATTTGATGTAAGTTCACATTAAATTTTAAAAGAAATTATGAACAAAATAAGTTACCATGATTGAAAATTATCTTTATAAGTCACGTTGGAAATAACGGGATCCTAGTTAAATAATTAGGATCAACCACCCTATATAACACTCTCCAATATTCATCTTAAGGATTATAAGATTACCCAATGAGATAGATAGACATATTGGACTCACCCATTCATATTATTGTTATTAGGATAACATATTCATATAAGATTTGTCTTCCCACTCATTCATATATTTTGTTTGGGATCACCCCTTTATATAAACTATATTAGGATAATCATCCATCTATAATAATTTGGAAGTTTTCTCCATGAATAAAACATTTAATATCATACAGTAATCCCCATAAAAATAACAATTTTACATTATCAACATCATTTACCCTTGTAAAAAAATATGTTCCCTAAAAATCTATTTAATATAATCATAATCCTAAAAGAGAAACAAATTCAGATGGGATTAATAATACATATCGCAAGGATATTATAAGTAAAATCAAGGGTTGTTGTCAAAGATGAATAGAAATACAATTCACATATATGTAAAAATACTCATTATTAAAGTACCCATTTAATTTTGAAAATTACTTTTAAATTTTAAAAATGTTAAAAATTAATTTAATGTCATTTAGATTTCAGGATGTTGGGAATTTGATCATGTAATAAGCATTGAAAATAAAAATTACTTTAAAAAATTTATAAATAAATTCAAAACCCACCAATTCATAAAATTTTAAAAAATATACTTTTAAAACATTTCCAAATGAGGTAAAATATCATTCAAAATAACTATAAAAAATAATTTAGGATTATAAAAAATTATCTAAACACATTTTATAAAACACATTAATGGAAGAGAAGGATTACTCATATAATAGAAGACATATGATCAGTATAACAAAAGTATTACTTTCGTGATGATTCATTATTTAATAAAGGGGGAAATGTAAACCAAAAAATTCGGTCAAACTCATAACCTGAGGATAATAAAGAATATATGGTATAATAATGAAATAACATATGATTTCCCAAAGGAACCTTGAACATAAAAAATCATGGATTGAAATGAGATTTTCAGATAAATCCATTAACACTTTGGTAGTTTTTGAATCAAGATTAATTGAAATAAGCAGTATGATAATGATTTATAAATTCCATGTATTTCAATTTTTTAATTTTATTAAATTCATTAATGAGGATGTATGCACATCATAAATTGAAATTATGGGGCATGATATGAATCAGATCTCAAAAAAATGAAATTCTGGTGAAGAAAATCCTTGAAAATACCATAACATTTGAAATGATAATTAATCCATGAAGTGATCATGAGAAAATATTTACAAGGATATAAAACTGAAAAAATTGAATAAGAAAATTAGAAATAAAATAACCCATTATCATTGAATAACAAAATCAATTAATTGGATATCTACCCCACGTAATGTAAATTGAGTTATAAAACTCCTTATATATTCGTAACATTCAATTCATATCTCCTCGGAAGAATTAATTTTAATTAAAACATTAAAACAAAGGATATGAAAAATATTCCTAACATAACATGTAAAATTAGAAAAATATTCATCATATTAAAGATTGTAGGTGCATAACATTAAAATATTCCTCATCTAAGAATAATTGATAATAAATCCTTAACCTTAACTCCAAAAAATCCATGTAATTATTTTAAAATTTTTATAGTAAATTAATATCAATTATTTAATCATTTAAGAATCTTTTATTATTTTATTACTTTATCATTATTTTTTTTATTTCATGTATGTATTTTATTTTATATTTTATTATTCCTACATTGTTTAATTTGAGTTAGTTTAGTTTATAATATCAAAACGATTATGGTATGTTGATATTAGTCAAAGAGGTAATTGTTAAATAATCCCCAGAATAATAATAATTAAAAAATTTTAATTTTTTGTAATCAATTATACATAAAAAAAAGAAATATAGTTATGAAAGATGTATGATGTTACAGTTATTGAGGTAGTAGGTCGTACGTATAACTGAGTAATGTTTCTATTTTCGATTAAAGTGGTTGAAGGAATGAAAATTATTTTCTATATACAAAATGGTGGTTATATAATAAATATAATATAATTTTAAATAAAATTATATGTAAATATTATTTTATTTTTCTATGAATAATTAATCACATTGCTTTTTGGAGGTGGTAATCCACACATATGCTTGACGATATTATCTTTTTCAATGGATGGAAGGGAATGAAATAAATAATATATATTATATTTATGGAATGATAATTATTTATTTAATATCATTTATATTCATTTTATTTATCATTATAACTAGGTGTGATAGGTGTTTATATAAAATTAACTAAATATGTTCATAAGGTGTTAGTCTATCATACACACAAAGAATGAATTCATTTCCAATTTGATGGTAGAATGCGATGGATACAAGTTATGAAATTAACCTAAAAAATCTCTGTACATTTATGATACATTTGTATATTAACATGTTTGAATATTATTTGAAAGTGGTGGAATAATAAATAAAACTTAAAAATTAAGTTAATATCTATACATCATCATCAGAAAACCTTTTTGTTACACCTTGTGCCCTACAATGATGGTATTCTATCCAAAAAATGAAAAACAAAACTTGGGGTGGTTTGTTAAGAATGTATTTCTGTTTTTATTGGGTTTAAAAAACATCTTCATGATGTGGGATGAACATTTTATTGAAGTTTACCTTTAATAATTGAGGGGAGAGACACTCTTGGAATTACATAAAAAATTAAATTAATATAAATTAATTTGGATGGATAACTTCTTCTCAAAAGATATAAATAAAATATGGGAATATGAATTGTTGAAATACAGTCAGAAAGTAAATTTTCACAGGTTTCTGTTATAATTTTACCCTTATCTATTAGTTTTATATACTTTTTAACCATCTTCACAATTATAATAAAATCATTATTTTTTTAAAATATTAGGGAATAATAAACATACTAAAAAAGGAAATATGGTCCATAAATATGATAATATTTACATTTTTAACAATATTTTATTCCCTAATCTAAATTGTGGATTATTAAAAATTTAATCATTTAACGTAATATAATTTATTATAATATATCTATAATGTCAATTTTTGAACTATTCATTTCATTTCACATATAAAACAACAAGGCAGTTATTTCATTTGAATATAAACCATTAAAAATACTTAATATTTTTATTCTATATATACAATTATTACAAAACTATGACTATTATAATAAAATACATTATTAAATTTTAAAATCACAAACATTATTTTTCTACTATTTTCAGATGAAAAATGTCGGCATTACGTAAGCATTTAAATTATTTATTTCATAACTGAAAATTAAAAATAATTAAATAATAAAAATAATTTAATTAATTTAAATTTAACCATTTATATTTGTTTTGTATTTATATTACTCAAATATATATCATTATAACCAATTTTATATTTTATTTTTACTATTTACCCTAGTATAGGCACTCCAAATTCATTTGTATATGATTTTTGTCACATTACTTCCATGTTAGAAGTTATTAACAAAAATAACAAATTATCCAAACTATTGAATAGAAAATTCATTAATAGTCACTTCATTCTCAATTATTATCATTATTATATCAAATTTAACATTTCTAGTATCGTGGAAGCACTACATCGACATTGAAAATGTATTTCATATTTATGATGAATAAATTCTAATTTATAAAATATAAATTAATTTTATATTATATTTGTAATATTATATCATAAATTATTAGTTTAATTTTATTAATTGTTTCTCATATATATTTCATATTGATATAATAAAAAATATATAATTTCATAAGAATGGTATTTTTATTACTCACTCAAAATTAAACTTCATGATTAAAAAATAAAAAATTAATACTTTTATAAATTTTACATCATTAATAAAAAATTTAATATAATTATTGAATTTTATTTCATAAAATTGAAAAAATAACTTTAATATTAATATGAAACTCCCATCAGAAATAGTTTATAGAAAAATGCATTTTTTGGCCAAAAAATTATCTTATACCAAAAATAATTATATTGATTATCATTATTTCATTAATTAAAATATTTACATTAAATAATATTTAAATTAATATATTTAAAATTGGAAATTTTTAATAATTATATTTATTTAATGGAAATTTCTATTTTAAAAATAATTTTGTTTCACTATTTATTGGAAAACCAATCTTTTCACAAATACCTAAACATCTTAACCCAAAATAATTTCAATATACTCATTTAAAATGATTCCAATTTATTTTAAAAAATTATTAACATTCAAGAAATTAAATTTAGAATTCATTGAAAAAAAGAAGAAACCATTTTTGAAAACAAAAATTTGAAGAATATAATGGCTTTACTAAAACAAATTGAGTGATTATTTACTAATAATTTTTCAACAATTTTTTATTGAATGTTTACTTTATAAGTTCTTTATAATGTGTTTAATCCTATTCATAAAAACCAATTTAATGGACAGAATTTAAATAATATGTTTAAATATTAATACTTCATGGTCTGTTTTGTATTGACATTGTGTGTTTCGTACACTATCAAAATTTGTTTTATTCAATAACATAAATATATTATATATAAAATTAGAATTTTGTATTTGAATTATGGTCAAAATGTATTTGAATTTTACTCTGTGGAATAAACCACATTTTAGTCAATTATTTATGTCAGTAAAATAGTTAACCCAAATAGTCTATGAAGTAATGCCATAGAAAGAAACCCCATTTAGTCAAGTAACCATGACAAAAAACAATGATAATCCATCTTTAATTTTATATATACTAGTTTACTCCATTATATTTATGTTAGGTTTCCACTGTTCCCATCTTATATAGACTATCATATCCAAACATTCAATGTATTTTTACCATAAACAATCATCATCCCCAAGTTTGGCCTATAAAAACCAAAAATATAGCCCCATTTCTTTACATGTATGTAAATATATATATAAAATACATCCCAATAGTTATACACTCTATTGAGACTATTTCACCACATTAATATGATTAATGAATGAAAGTGTTTCCTATAGGTTCCCAAACCCCACATAATTATATTCTTTTACATTACCACCACACATTGATTCTCTAGAAATTTAATTTCCTCACTATGTGATTGATTTTTTATTGGACTCACCTCAGTTCATAGTGATGAAATAGTTCCCTAGTCTTAGTCTTACACCAATATAGATTACACAACCTAGATAAATCATTCATGCAATCATTTTAGTAGAAGACATTTTTCAAATTTGATCAGTAGTCATCCATGGAAATGTTTCCACCTTATATGATGGTATAATGGTGGAACTCATATTTAGAACATTTTCAACAGACCTCTTCGTTTTATCTATCTAGTTATTCCTCAGTTCAAATTACCCATGGTAAAATTTACCCTTATTTAACTACCCTATGATAAATTTATCATTTAACATCCTTGGTGACACACTATCATGAATATATTAATGTTCCTAGTATATAATGTTCTTATGAAAACACAACTAAAAAGTTCCTCATCTTAATGGGATTACTTTTTTGGTATACATTATATTGAGATACCAACCCATTACTTTATCATGCAGTCTCAGGTAATGTGATTTATATTCCATTACCTATTGTTATAACACTGAGTATGACTCATTTGTTCTTAACATCATCGATTGATTTCTTTACTAAATTTATTTAGATACACAAGAAAAAAATTGGAAACATTATTTTTCCTAGATATTTGAGTTGAAATTATGCATCCCCTATATCACCAATTTCAGTAAATTAAATTCCACAAATCCAATTAGACCTCGAAACACCACTTTAAAATACATTTCAATTTTTTCCCACTATATGATGTCAAACTATTTTTTGTCATATTTACCAATTATGGTTGAACTGTTTTGTTTTAATTCCCAATATATATAATTAGACTTTGTGATCAATGTCCCCACCATTATGATGTTAAGTCACTTGGAAACAACCAAATCTCATGACTCTAGCATTCATGATGCACTAGTACACACCTGAGAGGATTCCCCATTCTATAAATAATGGTCTCCTACCACAACATCTAATTGGTGTTATTCTTCTACTACAACACCCTTAATAACATTATGAAGATGGATACTTATTTCGTGGGATAACTATTGAAACCCTAATGTATTATTTTGGGCCAATAAACAAACTATAAACCTATATTGTTGTAACATTGGGACACCCCTTTGACCCATGTTGATGCCTCTTAAACATCACAACACTAATGAGATACACATTTTCTACGTACTTCATAGTATAAGCCTAATCGATGCAAAGATTCATCCCCCAAACTACATGTGAATTGATTACAGTTTAATTTCATATAGAGTATCAACCATCATATTTATCCATAGAGCATCCATTAAATTGATATATATACATATCTCTAATCATTAATTAGAAACTCTCACTGGGTTACTTCATATTTGGGATAACTCAAACTTTTCTCTTAGTGAATACTTGAAATTACAACCCTTTTTTTACACGGGTATAATATATATAAAATTATATCCCCAAAGCTACATGTCATATAATTACCATTTCATTAGATATGTAGTGAGATCTAGACCCACTCTTATCATGACCCCCAAAATTTCTAAAAGATGGTTTCACCGTTGGAGAACCCTCATTATCAATATACACCTTTGGAATAATCATAGGATGTTCCTGAGCTAGGAATACGAGATATAAAAGTATAAAATCAAGAATGATAGTATATAATTAAAAAAACATTGATAATATGAATTAAGGGTTGGTATTTACTCCCAAAATATCTTGATAGAAGAATGGTCATCTTCATTAGATTATATATACGATCCATTGTTGTTAGTTCCACTACACTTCTAGAGGAAACAACTTCCAAGACAATGGGGAAGGGAAAATGGTTTTTTATACTTTCCTCGCCTCCTAGAATCCAAGGAGATGCTTATTAACGATTCTTATAGTACATACTTAATGATGTTATATATCCTTTTGAAATTATACTTTCAGAATAAATTAGAGAATGCAATAGTTCTAGTCAATGTGCATTCCTGAAAATAGACATTTATAGCGACCGATAATTACCTACCCTGACTTGATTTCTTCTATATCATATTTATTCAT
Organism: Viscum album; assembly: GCA_963277665.1. Classification (NCBI taxonomy): domain Eukaryota; kingdom Viridiplantae; phylum Streptophyta; class Magnoliopsida; order Santalales; family Viscaceae; genus Viscum; species Viscum album. Next base: position 1,093,569,324 of record OY728139.1, read on the forward strand.
ATTATTCTATCCCCTTAATAATGAATCTATACTCTATATATAACATTGAAATTATTTTTCATAACATTAATCACATAAAAATGTTTACCCAATGATAATTTCACCTTCTTATACATCACCAAGGAATTCATTGAACATCAAACACACTCTATTGGTAAATGGTTCTCCCTCGACATTGAACCATACCACCTTCTCTATTTCATCGATGTAGTCTCATAAACCTTAATAAGGAATCATTGAAAAATCTATAGTGAGGCCCAACTCTTAATTAAATATACTTTTATGACTTAATTAATAGACCACATTTCTTCTACATAAAATAAATACCAAATAGGAACCAATTAAAATATATTATAAAGAATACTATATAGTCAACCACTTCTCTAAAATCACACAAATGATTTATTAGATCCTCTTCATATTAAATTCAAGAAACCCTAGAAACATCTCCATTCTCACCAACTCTTTTCCTAGTATTCACTTCACATCAAGGAAAACCCTATGTCATGTAATACAATATATGATCAACTAGAGGTATTGGATCTCCATAATTATATATAGATAAATAAAAATAAGCCCTCCTATTAAGATGGTAATTTCCCTCATTGTGTCATGTCTTTCACCTTTCCAACCATGACCTATTCTCAACATGTCCTTTTAGATTATCAGATAACATAGTATTTACCAACGATAGCCTTTCACCTAATTTATAATGTATTCTTGAGATATTTTGATCAATTAAGGGAAAATAGGAATTAATATCCTCAAAATAATTTGATACTAGGAAGTAATACAACATTATTACTACATTAAAATAGGGTGACTTTTTTACTGGAAACATGTATATAACTTTGGTGTCAGCCACTGAATGGAACATAACTAAAATATAAACCATATAATGTTTATATTTAACTTATAGTTTCATCATTGATCAATGAGAAAAACACCATACTTATTATGGCCTTTATATATGAACATTTTTAAAAACATCCCTTTCTCTCCTGAATAATTTCATTGGTTGGTGTGTAGAAGGGGTTGAAAATGAAATCTTATTTTGACCCAATCTGGAAAACTAGCTTGATTTATTCATTATTATAGGAGAATATCCCAAACATGATTAAAAAATCTAGACTGACGTCTATGTTTGTGAGACATATAGTATTTGGATAATAGTTCACCGTGAAGAATCCAAGAACCCTTCCATGTGAATTTTTGGAATATAACATAGATATACAGGGATGAATATCTATATCAGAGGTAGATCAAGTTCTTATTCCACTTTTTCATCACTAAGACTTAATGTTTTACTATAGGCCTATATAGTACTAGAATTTTTATTATAAACATTCCTACCAACATGCCCATGTGGGTTTTCTAGACTAGAAGTACCCACCCACCATGGAAGGTCACCAAATGAATGTCTAAATATGATTTTTGATATTAAATAAGCCTAATTCAGTGTATTGGATGAATTCCAATGTATTATAATATGACATAGCTTTTCTTCCAGTAGAACCAGTAAGCATTGCTTCAACCTTTCAATAATCAAACCCCAATGAATATATCTAAAGATCATAAACCATTTAATTAATGTGTCATCCAAGTATAGGTTGTTTTCCTATAGTTTTAGAGTATGCACTTCCCCAAAAATTCCTTATTTTATATGGGAATATTCTCCCTATAATCACAAGAATTATGTTTTATTAATAACTCTTAATTTATCTTTTTATATAAGGGAAAACATCTGATCATATAGAGGACGTATTGACTATTTTGTACCTCCTAGTGATATAATGGGACAGTTTTCATATATTATTACCACCAAATGACTTTTTTTCTGTTAGATCTATTTTTTGGAAAATGTTGGAATTTGAAGGAAAAAAGTACATTATAAAACTTAACTCTATGGAGGAAATATATAAACTCTTCACACCATTGGTGGACTTGTAATGAATATTCCCACATAACAATGAAAATATTCCCTATGGATATATTTGAATCATTAGTCCTGACCTAGAGGCTCTTAATGATGTCAGTATGGAAGATAATGGGTTATTTGGGGGGAGAAACCTCGTGATTCATAATCTTATCACTGGTAATCATTGTTAAATTATAGATCATGAAGGTCAAAATTGGGTTTTGATCCCTCATATATTTTCTTGAAAAATAAATGTTCTAATGGAAATGTTACCTCAAACATTTAAACTAGTTACCATGGGTGTTGATGTTGACATCCGGGATGTTGATATAATTTCATAACCCAAACGGATAAAATTATACTATATTTCATAATATATATTCCCTTTCTTCACCCACCAGTATTTCCTCTAACATCTAATATATTATATAGATCTATTTCATAATTTAAACATAGTTTTAATCTTAATTTCTTAAACCCGTAAAGAACCATCTACAGAATCATGAGTATCCATCAACAGTATTTTCAAATAATTTTCTAATTCTAACTCATAGACCACTAATTTTCATGTTTTTTACAAATTCATTTCTAGCATGATTATGTGGTGAATTATGGTTCTGGAAAAATAACTCATATAAATGTTATTTAATAGAATGTTTATATAGTATATTATAATGACTTATATCATAGAAATTTTTGCAATAATATGCACTATTAAAATGGGGCTCTGATCAATATTCATGAAGAACTCCGGACCCCCTCTATGATACACACCCCAATTTATACTTAAGGGTTTCACATGATTTTCATGAATATAGGTGTCAAAATTAAAGATTTATATTTTTTTACACATAATTTGATCTTCTTCTTCCCTATCAAACCCAATTCTGAAGTGAGCCAGTTGATGAAATAAGAAATCATTCCAATTAATTATTCATGGGGAATAATATGAGCATTAATACACATTAGAAAAAAAAATGTAGAATCTCACATGACTCAAGTTCCATGATCATATAACAATAGTCATCATTTACTTCATGAGTACCATGTATATTCCATTTTCCACAAAATATGTTTTCATGTATTGCACAATATTACACTTCCATGCGCATAGTAGATCATTCTTATTTTTATCTTTTGATTGATCTAGAGGCCTATAAATTCCCTTAAAATAACCATTTTGAGGTTTTCACCCTAGGATTTTTATGGAAGTTGATACTCTCATCTCAAGAAACCTATACATATATATACTAACTGAATTTAAAATATCCATATAGTAACTTACATGTGTCAAATTTACAAGAACTAGCTCACATAATTTCTTCAATTTATTGTCTTTCATTATGTAGGTGCTTGTCCAAATCACATCCATCAAAAATAGTCCTCAATTATAGTCCTGATGCCTAATGGAATCATAAGTATGAATTTACCAGAATGTTTTGTAAAAAAATGTTATTATACTGACACATGATGAATCTTCTATAATAACCACATATAAGAGAATTTATGTATCACTAGAAAAATGAAATTGGGATCTCAGATAACTACTGAAACTCTATATACCTAATTGTATGTGGTACTATTCCAACCAAATAAAAAACCATATGAATGGTTTTGGTGTCATCCTTGAATGATTATCTTGATTTCATGGTGGGAATGTTTCTATAACAGGTTCCCTAATTATTTACTGACAATACCAATGAATAAACCTCATAGAATCAATTTTTTACATCATACACAAATAAAGAGTCCTTAAATTATGATATTAATCTATATAGACATCTATAGTAAAAAAATTAACATTTAAACTCAAAATATGTGGGTTTTTATTTCTATTCTTGAATTATACATATGTCACACCTTCGAGGTTCATTCAAAATATCACTATATTACCATTATTTTTTAATATCCTTCAGAGTTTATTTATAGGATTTTTGGTCATCTTTTAAGAGTAAACCAAATATCCAAATTTGATGTAAAACCATGAACCCCATTATGTAATGAGTCTTAGTAGATAATAACTGAATATTATGATTAATTATAACTTCCATTAAATGATGTGAATATGTGGGTCACATACCAACCAAATGAAAAATCATGTATTCCATTAAATGATGATCATATGTGTATCTCATCACCAATAGATTTTATATATTGAATACCCTTATATTTCATGCAGGACTAGTTCAATTAACCATTAGCTATTAAACCATGACCTCCCATGAATTAAAAGTTGATGTGGGTCACACCCTCCCCCTAAATGAAAAAACAATTACCACCCTCATGTGATGGTAATAAGAATATAATTCTATATAGTAAATTAAAAAATCCTCAACCTTATGTGAAATTTAAAATTGGAACCATACCTTTTCTGATGTGATGATAATAACCTGCCCAATATCACAATCTTATAAGGATCCACAACCCATATACTTTAAAATCACATCCATAGTTTATGATCCTATGATTCCTTCTATAATGATCATATAGAACACCATTTTATAAGAATGGTATACCTCTGGAAATGATCTAGGATTTCCTTAGGTTGAAATCCAAATATACATTAAGTGAAAAGAAAATGATTCATTGTGTGATGAGAATAACATGCCTCATGTGATGACCATGGGTAGCTATAGTTAAGAAATATATGGTTCCTTATGTGATAAGAATATGACACCTCGTATGATGATCATGGGATCCCTTAGGTGACGAGAACATGACATCATATTATATGACCATGGAATTCCTCATTTTTTGTGCCATAGATTCTTTAGGAGATGATCTAGGAACACTTATTTGATGAGAATAATTTTAAATATTAACCTATCATGTAGAAAATATTTTTAGATACCCAATATAATCAACACACTCATCAGCTACAACAACATGATTGCAATTCTTCTATGGAATAAAGTTATGTAATTTATTATGGAGTAAATTGAGAGGGATATAACAATAAGATGAATGATCATGTGTTGAAAGGGATTTTTGTATTACTAAATGAACTCGACATGAGGTCTATACTAACTTTACCTCCTCCCACTCTGATCAATGTTCTGTCATTATCACCCTGTATGTCCAAACTAGAATGTATCTAGAATTTGGAGTTCCTTGTCAAGAAATGTGACTATCCGTGGAGTAGTCAATCATAGTGGTCCAAAATAAATATATTAGAAATAAAAACTATTAATGGTTTCCAAACTTGAATATATATTATTATGATATTAATAAAATGATTCACATGATGTTTTAAAGGTATTAAATGCAGGTTATGAAAAGGAAAATTAGTATATATCCATATACTCAATGTGATTGAGTAGGATAATGGTCGAGAAAGGCTAGAAGGTTACCCATATAGATTCAACTAGATATTGAATTCATTTATTGAAATGTTATGATAATGTAAATTAACTAAATAAATGTTTTAGTGTTTCCTAATTTTATTTTGAATATGTGAGGATGACATGTGATGACTAGGGTTAGGTGTTCTTCTAATAATATTAAAGAGAATACATTTTAATGAAGAATAATGATTTTTGAATTGGAAATATACATATTTGATTAATTAAACCAAATAGAAGTGTTTGGATAAATTGTAAATATTTCCATATTATTTTGAATTTTATGAAATTCATAAAGGGGTTTTAAAAACACCATAAGGGTCCATTTTAGGTATTGATTAAATTTTAATCAATTATTTTATATTAAATGGTTTATAATACAAAATGTATATTTTATAAATGTTTTTAAAAAATTGATCTTCAAAAAGAGGTAATAATTATTACATATTTTATTTTTTATTCAAATGATTAATCAAATTCTTTTTATGTCATAAATTAATATATCACAAACATATATACATATATATAAAGGATATCTATAGTTATATCATTTATCTTATGTTATGTGAGAGATGACTATTACCAATGTGTTTTCCGGAACAATAAGAGATGATGGTTATTCATATGGTTATGATTTAATAAAATTATATAATTTTTTTAACATGGCATAAGTTTAAATGATTTTATATTAGGAGTATAAGAGTTCATAAATATTTCAGCTAAAATATGATGGATATGATCCCATACCCATTAGTTGTATATTTTAAATAATAAAATATATTTATAAAAAATCCAGACACATCTAATATAATTATTGATCAGGAAATATTAGTTTTTACACATTCCAATAAAAAATATTGGTTATCTTATGAACAGAAAATATTTTATGTATCATAGAATAATATTATTTGGGGAATATAGTTTCTAAAAGAGTAATGGAAGACTATTTGGGAATATATAATTTCAAAGTGTAACAAATAAAACATTATACCAATAATTATGGAAATTCAATATGATAAAATATATTAATAGTGTTTAATGAATGTTAGAAACAAAAAATTTAACGAGTCTTATTTAATTATCATAACAAAATTAAGGTAACATTATATCCTAATATGAGTTCAATAAGTTTATGTAAAGAATCTTATAATGAATTATGTTTTATTAACATTATTTTTCCTATAAAATTATTCATTGAAAATTTATAATAATCATGGTTATAATTAATTGATAAATTGTTCTATGAAGAATAAAAAAGGTTATTAACAACATAACATATGATGTTATGATGTTAAGAAGTTTTAATACATTTAAACTTGTCACGCATTAGAAATTTTTTTCTTAATTCTTACCATTAATCAATGGAACATTATTCAAAGATATTACCAAAAAAGTAGTTTAATGTGTAGTTTTTAAAAGATGGTAACATATAGATGCTGATGTAATTAAAGTGTGATGAAATTAGTTTAAAAAAAACCTAATAGTTTTAAAAAAAAATGGTCATTTTCAGTTTTTTTCAAATATTATATGATCAATTGGGATCTTCTATGTAGTTTTAAAAAAATTTAATACTTTTTATAAATAAAATAGATATCATGATATAAAAAGGTTAACCAAATTTTTTTATTATTTCACAGTGGTTGCATAATTTACTAAATTGAAAGATGATTAACCACTCAATGTAAAAAAAATTAGTTAACTATAATGTATATTCATCATTTATTATTATAGTGTGTGCTCAAAAGTCAAGGTTAACATGGGCAGGACTTCATATAGTGACACTAAATATGGCCAAAACAAAAAATATTATTTCATGATGGTTGAACTCCAAACTAAACAACTTAGAGAGTCTTATACCATTTATTTGTTTATTATAAGGTTATATGTTTCATAAATGTAATTCTCCAATAAATGAGGTTTGAATGATACTTACCATGAGATCCATCATACATTTATACCGTAGGTTTTAAATACCTGATGATTATATAATCAAGGACTCATATGGTATATTTTTTTTCATTTCACTAATTTATTCTTAACCATTATGGGATATTCCCCTCATATGATTTGTATGATATTGGGGCACATGATTGAGAATTATTGGGGGAGTGTATGATCATACCAAGATAATACATGTGACGTGATTATTGATTAGATGATGGTAATGTCCTATAGAATTCTATAATGGTGAATAATATGTCATATATCCATTGGACCAGATAATATATACTAATAGAATCAACAATATAAGAGTAAATATACAATAATAACACACATTGTGGACCATGAATACATAATGTCATGGAAAAAAGGAGTGTATGAAAATACATATTTTCAAATCTGATAATGAGTGGAAACATGTATAAAACAATATGTGATTAATGAAGATCATGTTAACTCCCTCTCTTTAATGAGAAAATTTTATGTCTTCTTATAGGATTTTCTATATATACATTTATGAATTCATGAATTAATTTTCCATTTCAATTCAATAATGATCTATGGGGTAACACATTATTTTAAACTAAATAAGGACTGGGTTTTACAATAACATTATAGTTTCACTAAAATAATTTTGGATTTTATTTAGAAGGCATTTTCGATGGTTTTCCAGTAGGTATTATAGATTATATGATATAATATGAAGTTATATAGTTCTATCCTAAAGTGTTTTGTATATATCTTAATAATAGTTCTTAATATCAATTCCCTTGTGGTTGAATATGATAGAATATATATGAAATAGAATGTGGGACGTATGGACTATGTGCAACATGGAAATTACTGGAGACATTCTTTAATACCTATATACCTAAGATTCATTTAGACCACATAATTTAAGATAATATTTGGTATTTAATGTCATATTATATCAATGAATTTAAGGATCTTCTTTTTCCATATTGGTATATCATTTGAAATTATATTAAGTTTCCATATGACAATGGAAATTATTTTTCATAGTTTATGATATGGGTAATATCAAAAGGAAAGAATCACAATATGAAATTCATATATCATCCAATAATTTATGAGTTTTAAAATCAGTGAATATTTAACTTAAATTATTAATTCATAAGATTAATGCTATAAATAATATATATGTTTGACAAGAAAAAAATGAATTGGTGATGGTTGAACAATTTTTTTGTAGGATTTGTAAATTATAAGTAATTTCATGGTTACCAATATAGTGTTTCAAATAATATATATGAAGTAGTAGATATTAATATGGTCAATGATTCTTTACAAACATCCTTCAAAATATCCCCTTTATATGAATATATACTTATCCATCTCCCATAGACACTTAGAGGTGTGATCACAACCTGGGTGTTTTGGTGAATCAATACCATGCACTATGTGATTCAAATCATCCGATCAATACAACATAGTGTGAATATTCATATAGAATCACTATAGTAATCAAGAAAAAACATATTATTGGTGAAAATGAGAGCAGAAACCATCTCTATATTAAGTTATATTAATGTTATTCATTTTAAATATACACAGTTTCTAATTTATACAAATTTCAATCTTAGTAAATTGAGGTTTTTGTATAGTTTTTATTTATTGAACCATTATTGTTAGATCCACATATAACCTTTAACCATATCATATGGTTCATGGTATTATTAGACCTAAATACATATTTTGGATATATTTCTTAAATATTATATTATATAAAATATTTTTTCCCAAATTTCTATTTCCTATAATGTAAGTTGCTTATGTTATGCCTTCCTTGTAATTCATTTTTATATTAGATGTGGGATTTTGTGTACATTCCTCTTGATCTGTTTCGTATATGAGTGGTTGGTTGTGTTATTACATTATCAGGATCTATTTATTATGTTAATGTTATGTTTTGTTGTTATAACCCAATATCCTATTATTATATTATTGGTGATGTTTAATTTTTTATGATATTTTTATTCACATCAATCATTTCTCATAGATAGTATAGTTGGGGTTCAAAAAATATTGATAATTCTTGATAACCAAACATTAGTACTTACTTTTTTCTTATATATTTGTTTCATTAACTCATATATATTATTATACACTACTACAAACACGGCCTTTATCAGCGCTAAAAATGGCCTTTATCAGCGATAGAAAAGCGCTGATAAAGCCAGCATAGATACAGGGGGGTCCCCTTTATCAGCGCTTCCTTTATCAGCGCTCTCGTTTTAGCGCTGACAAAGGACCTTTTTATCAGCGCTTTTAAAAAATCGCTGATAAAAGTAAAAAAAATTTAAAAAATACTGCCAATTGGGGGGGGGGCTTTTATAGTGCTTGAACCCCCCCCCCCCCTTTTACAGTGCTTTTCGGACCCTATACAACACCCCACGCACCCCACGCACCCCCCTCCTCCCTTTAACAGTGCTTTCTCCAATATTCCCCATGCGCGCGCACCACTACCTCCACCAGGATTTGAATTGGAGACCTCCCCCCTGCGCGCCTAAGCCCTTACCACTACTCTATTTTGATTTTCTTTCCTATTCATGATATCTCTATATATATATATATATTTATATATTTAGTTATATTTATTCATATAGTAATATATATTTATATTTATATACATATATATATAGTTATATTATAATATATATAGTAATATTAATATATATATATAGTGGTATTAATATATATCTATATCTATATATATATATTTAGTTATATTTATTCGTATAGTAATATATATATATATATATTAATATATATATATATATAGTTATATTAACATATATATATAGTTATATTAACATATATCTAGTTATATTAACATATATATAGTTATATTAACATATATATAGTTATATTAACATATATATAGTTATATGAATATATATATTTATATAGTTATACTAATATATATATAGTTATATGAATATATATTTATATAGTTATATTAATATATATATAGTGATATTAATATATATATTTATGGTGATATTAATATATATATTTATAGTAATACTAATATATATATATATGTAGTTATATTAATATATATATAGTTATTAGATTTATATATATAGTTAGATTAATATATATATAGTTAGATTAATATATAGGTATATAAATATTCATATATTGGTATTCTAAATAAAATGAATATTAGTTATTATTTAGATAATGCTAATATATTTTATATGTAAATATGTTTAATTATTTATTTAAAAATTTTAATTTTTAGGTGCGAATATATAAAAAATATGTACATATAGTTATATATTTGATTATAAATAGCAGTTCATTATAAAAAAGGATGAAATTTCAAAGACATAATATCAATATGAATGTAAAACCTTGGAATAAATTGAGTCCCCCCAAGAAAATCCAATAATACCCCCTTAAACGAGTTTGAAAATCCACAAAATGTTAAAAAATCTGGGTACCCCGATAAAAAAATCAGATTTGGAGGACTTCTAGGCCTCTTTTGGCCTCTAAAAACGATTGACTAGGGTTAACTCTAGTCACAGCGACGTAGAGCTCATCGTAGGTTTCGATTTGATATGTGGTAGAGCTCAAGCGGACACCCGGATCAAAAGTTATGGCCGTTTGAAGTTTGAGTTGCGTTCTCAACATATTTTGGATCTTTTTTTAATTTTTTTTTAATTTTTTTATTCCTCAAATTGTTATTAAATGACTATTACTCCATAATGATTATCAAAATATTAATTAAAAATATTTTTTTAATTTTTTATGAAGTCATTTTCACTAAATATCTTAAATATTAAGTATAATAAGTGTAAATGTACATTTATACTTATCTAAAATATATTTAAAAATTATATATTATATTTATATAACATTATAACTATATATATATATTAATATATTTTTAATTTTTTTTTGAAGCCGAACCATTATCAGCGCTACTAAGCAAGCGCTGATAAAGGGGGGCGCTGCGAAAAACTGTTTTTGTGGTAGTGATAGTTATGATAAGACATTTTTATTGGGTTTTATATAGTCTATCTCAGCACATGAACCCTATTGTGCACATATATTATTTTTACAATGATCCATATACGGGGAAAGACACTATTTCAAGTTGTTAGACATGTTGATATTTTTATATTGATTTAACCCATACAGGGATATACATAAGGATATATTTTGGTAGGCATCCCATTATCATTTTTTATATCACATTTATTAATCTATATCTTGTGAGGATTATCTATTAATTATTCAGGTAATATTTATGAGTGTTTATTATCTAACTATTATTTTATTTATAAGTTAGCCTAACTACATTGAATTAAAATATTTTTATTAATGCTTGAGATTATATTTATCATTATATGGCATGATATGGGGGAATATACTCCCCATTGTATGTTAGTATCCAAAATTTGTAGTTATTAACCTCTTACTTGTATGGAATAATTTTGTTGTTTGTGAGTGCTTAAATGCAAAACTACAGTATCTGACCTCAGTGTTATTGTTTATTTTATATTGGTTGGGTATGAAGTGTAGACCCTAATCCATCATATTATTCTTCTAATATTATCTTCAATAGAAATTATCATCAATTAAGATGATGTTTGATCCTTTCTCCTGTTATTTTTTAAATTATATTATTTCTCTTATTCTTTGTGTAATAATTATACTCTTCTCTTATTACAATTTTCATTTTTCAATTATTGATTATATTTTTTTAGTAATTTCACCATCAGTACACCATGAAACCCTTGATTTGTTTTTTAATTCAATTATTTTATATTTTTAAGTATTGATGATAGATAATTTCTCTAGGATAGGCCATCTGAAAATATTATTCAATTTATTGATTTGCAGTTGGGACTCTAGAGCAATCTCTGCTTTTTGTGTAAATTTTAATAGATAATTTTTTTGTTTATTATATATTAATGAATTATTCTATAGTCAATAGGGTTAATAATTTAATTTATATATTAACATTAATGTGTATGAATCATAATTTATCTCATTATGTGGATCAAAAAATCTAATTTATTACCTACATCAAAAGCATTGATTAAATGTATTTAATATATTCTTCCAGAATATATTGATGGTTTAAAATAAGTTCTCATTTATTAATTCTGATTTATTCACCATAATTATCATTTTAAATTCATTATTCATGTGTTTATATTAAACAAGTGTTCTAAATGGACTTATGTTTTGTTTCAATGAATTAAAATTACAATTTTTTAGTTGATTATTTTTCAGAGTTACTAAAAAAAATTGTGAGGATATAGTTATATATTTGTTTTGAAAGGTTGGGAGAATGTTTTTTGTACTATTCAATATTAAATAATATCTTGGGTTTTCTAGAATCGATGGGGTAGAGTAATGAAATTACAATATTTATATAATTTTACACTATATATGATTTGTTTAGGGGTATGGTTGTAAGATTTCTATTTTAAGATTTTGATTTGTAATATTTGTCATGGAGTGAAAATTAGGACATTATTATCATAATGATTCCAAATAAGGGTTTTAATCAATTTTTTCCATTCTGATTGTAATTATTTTTTATTGTTAATCATTGTAATATATATGATTAATAATTTTCTTTATGAATTATGGTAATGATTGTTTTAACCCATTTTTAATTGTTTTTATTAAAAATATATACATCTTATTAATCAATGGAATCATTATGTGCAATACCACTTATTTATATATTATTTATCATTCCATATTGAATAGTATATTATTATTGAAATATTTATATTTGCATGTAATATTTTACATCATATTAATTGTAGTGTGTGAGTGTCTTTATAATGATAATGATTTTAAAACAATTTTAATTAAATGGTTTGAATTTTAACATGGGACATTTTCAACCATATATTTGAGAATCTATAGTGTACATTTGCATCGAATGATTGGATAATCATATTAATAAAATTTATTGGGTGTTATAATCAACCCATAAAAGTTCTCTTCTATGGAAATGAAACATTTCTCTTTATGGTGCTAGCTTAAGGATAAATACTTCCCTTATTTTGGGTCAATCGTTATATTTTAGCCATACGTTGAATTTATAGATATTGGTGGGTGATTATCCTTTCTAAATTGTATTGGACCATTATATCTAACATTTTCATTTATTTTTAGAAAACATTAATAATTTATTTTTCTATACTATATTTAAAAATACATGATTATATAATTGATATAGACTCATTATTGTTTTTTCCATGTTATATATTCATTCAATCATTATAACTACCCATAATATACATACATTGTTATTACTTCAGAATTGAAGAATACTTATTACAACATATAACAAAACCATGAAAGGATCGTATAGGTATAGTGTCTTTAGAAACTGGGAAACATAAACAATTGGTTCATAAATCATCTACATTGTCTCCTATTTATTTCATCTTATCTCAAGTCCCTTTTTGGAATATCCTACTTAATACCCATCTTCCTGGCCTGGGGAAAAGAAGATATACAAAAGGGTGAGCTCAAATGCTCATTAAGGGTAAACAAACGAAATGTCAATCATATCATATTCATAAGAACAAAACATTTTGAAAATATTAAACTGCAAAAAAGATCATAATATCATAACATAGGATAAATCATATTAGTGAAATGTAATTCCAATAATCATAACATAAAACATGAAACATTGTTCCATAGACACATAATCGTAGAAAATCATTTCATATTAGTTAAGTCTCTTTTCCAAGACAATCGTAGTGGACAAAGTCCATTACTGAACTGAGTTCACTCCTCGTTCTAGTCCGGTATAATTGAACTAGATTAACTTTCTGTTCCAGCCATGTCTATCTCATGAGATATAAATCTTTACCAAATGCATTGAAGGGAGATATAGGTCCCAACCATATCATAAAGAAACCATTCTTATGTGTTCCAAAAAATCATAAATCATACATCATAGTATAACCCATGTAATAAAAATGGGATTCTTAAACATCATGCCATCATAACTTAATCCATATAAGATAAAAGGAATTCATAAAAATAATTACATCATAACATAATAAAATAAACGTAAAAATAGGTATAGAAATAGAACCCTATATTATCTTAGATGAAAAATAATTTTGATAAAACACTTGAACATCATTCTTGAGTAAAATAACTTTTCTACTTTAAAAGTCATTCTCTTTTCACAAAATTTAATGCAATTTTAAAAGAAAATGATTTTATTGAAAATACCCATGAAATATTTTTGAGTAAACTTACTGAAAATAAGTCTTTATTAAACCACAAAAATCCGTTCATGTCGTAAAAGTTAAAAAAACATTATCCTCGTACATTTAACGGAAAAGTCAAAAAGTATCTCGTACTGAAAACGACAAAAGATTCCTTTACTATCTTTTACTAAAATTTCACCAATAGGTAAAATTGGGTTTAAAAAATTTTAGGAGGATAGAAATAATATTACATATTGAGGAAACATGGATTTGGATGATAAATATGCCCCAGTAAATTCGGAAGTATAAACAACCTCAGATAAAAAATGAGATTGTGAGATTCTCCCTTACCTTAGATCTGATATACTTCGTAAGTATCCAAAACTCATGTATAATGATTTAAATAATTTCATTGACTTACTACAGAATCGTATTCATTGTTATGATATCAAATATGGTCATATTTTTATCTTCTTATTAGTAATATTTCATTGCTACTTGTTATTCAGGTGTTCATTGCTTTATGTTCTTATGCATGCTTTGTCGAGTAAATAATAATAATTATTTTTAGTTTATAGATACCTCATTTAAAGAATTTTATTAGTTTAATATATATCATGTTTATTATTTAAATTCATTTATATATTCATTATTCAATGAAGATCATGTAGAACTATTTACATCACATCGTGGAGACGGGTGGCCGTACGTACGCACGAGCGATGATATCGTTCCCATGATCATGGAATTGTATTTAAGTGTATGTATAATATTTCTGAATAAATATCACCTTAAAATAATCATATATTGTTATTCTTTACACCATTATACCCATCCATGTAAGGTGGTGGTGGAAAACAGATTACACCACGGCGTGGAGACAGTATTGCATACGTACGCACGCGCGGGGATTTCATTTTCCATAGGATGGATAGAAGGTGAAATAGAGTTGTCTCATATTTATAATAATATATCAGTATATGAGTGATAATTATGATATTAATTCATAAGGAAAAAACTAATTAATAAGAATTAGAAGATGAATTAAATTTGAAAGAATCGGTAACAGATATTACCTATTCTTCGACACGCCACTTTGAAACCTCCTCTTAGGGAACTAAAATTGGTCTTTGAAGTGGACGAAGACCTCTAATATATTTGAAGGGAAGTTGAGAAGGGAAATGGGTAGGGGTTGTATGGGATTTAAGTCTCAAAATGATGTGAGGTGGAGAGAGAGGAGGTGCACTTTTTTAATGGAGGAGAGGGGCACCTTAGGAAAAACTTAAAATATTATTTCATAATAAAGTCATATTTGGTTTATAATAGCTCCAAATTGATTAATTTTGAAGCTAATGTGGGTATGGGTATAAATACTCTCAACCAATATGTTTTAGACAAGTTTAGGTTCCTATTTTAGCCTAATCATTTAGATTGTACTCTAAGATAAATAATATAACTTTTACCATGCCTTCAAGTTTCTTACAATATATGGTTAATAAACATACTATAACAAGCCAAACGAACCCCAGGTGATTAATTATTAATAAATATAACCTTATCTAAGTAATTTTGCTGAACCTATGATTTTTAAGAATAATATTACTATTAATAATATAATATTTGTTTTAAAAACAATTCTAAGTCAATTTGATACTATTTGTAAATTTATTTTTTTGAAACTCATAACAACATTATTAGTTCTAAAAAAGTTAATTAAATCAATAATAACATGTCATATTAACCTATAATATTATTTTAATTCATAGAAAGTCTCAAATTACATTTATTTGGGTATTTATAATATCAATCATGTTAATATTTCATTAATAAGTTAATTATTGCATCATCATTGTGTGATAAATAAATTAACTTATATAATGTCAAAAAATTGTAAATAAAATACCATTAAGTAGGAAATATTTTTATCTTTCTAATTAATATTTATAATCGAATTTATATTATGTATAACCCTATATCAAAAATTTTTTAGTTATTAAACATTGATTTTATCTTTTTTAACTCTTCTTTAAATAAAATAATAGTAAATGTACTAATCTAATCCAAGTGGTCCAAAAGGGTAACATATTATCCATAAGGTTGTTTTTGGTCGAATTACACTTATCCAATATAATTAGGACATGTGTTAGGGTAATAATAATATCATTTTTACCCGTAATTACTCTATTTACTTTTAACCATGGTAAATAAAAGTAAAAAGTTACTATTCACCAAAAATTATTTTTATCTTATTGAACCACATTTTATACCTTCATATTAACCGTGTGTCTTGTATTTTCGAAATTCAACTCACAGAAGCGGTAAAATTATGTTTTATGTACAATTACAAATGCTCTTAGTAGGTTGGTAAAAGACAGTCAAAAAGTTCAATAAAATTATATATATATATATATATATATATTATAAAATGACTCCAGTGAATTACATTGAACTTATATAGGTATTTTGTATCTATTTTGACATAAAATAAATTTAAATAAAATAAATAATTATTTAAATAAAAATTTAGTTTTAAACTATAACTTAGTGTTTTCACTATTCATCAAAAATTAAATGTTTTCAGAAAAATACCAAAAATTTACCCTAGGGTAATTTCGATATTCCAAATCCAAAAATGAAGTCCATTTTTAATGATGAAATTTTTTAAATTTGAAAAAGTGGGTATTACTATTCATAACGGGTAGTTTTAATAATATTTTAATAACATATCATTATTTAGTGAAACTCAGTATTGCGTACAGTGCAAGCTATTGAGAAAGGTTGATCTTGCGTGTAACATAAGAAAATATGGTGTTCTGTGTAATGGAATATTCTTTTGGTGATTCATATTACAAAATATATAAAAACCAAATATTTCAATAAAAATATCGGTTGTTACATTCTACCCCCCCTTAAAATGAATTTCTCCCTCGAAATTCAAGAGGGATATAAGTGGTTTACTACTTGAAAGTTTCTTTCATAGAAACCCACATCATAAAAAGGAATACCAAAACTTAATTTTAAAAACTAACGTATGAAACACAATAGTTACACAAATTAACTCATCACTGGGTTTCCATATAGGAGAGCATAGGCGAAAATATAGATATGGAAGAGAAATCTAACCATCATGTTCTGATGGAGAGTGGTAGAGAACATGGCTATGAAAAATCCAACAATCAAAAATCCATACCTTTTTGATGATATAAGGTACCATCTGAGTCATCAGATATGAGGGTATTAGAAAAACCTTTTTGGTATTCAAGATCTTTTCCCTAAAGATGAAAAAATTAGAATTAGAAGAAATAATTTCATGATTTTGGCACAATCTCACCATTGGATGTTCCTAGAACGATTTCCACATCATCACTTAAGGAAAATAAGTTGAATTTGTCATTATTGAAGTGTTAGAAAATCATGCGATAGCATGATGGGTCATTCCATCTGTCACAAATGAAAGATTAGAAAAAGTTATCAAATATACATAAGTCCGTCTATGGTGTGGTTAATCGTATATGATTCAAAAAATGGACTGATACATCATCTATCATAACGATTAATAACATAAAACTAGTTTCTAATAACCAGTGACTTCCGGTAGGCCAGTGGTTGGCGATAAAAGCCAGTCGCACTTCGGTTGTGGGTTCGATTCCCACAGCCTTGTCTGGCACAACGGGTTGTCACCCATCCTGCAGGTTGTCCTTTTTGTAAAACTAAATTATTATAATATCCCATCAATAATATCGAAAAACTTTCTATCCTCAAACAATTCTAACTTATGCCCAACATAATCCATTCCAATCGTTAGTCTTATCTAAAATACTTTTATCCATGTTCATAGTATAATGAAAATAATTACTAGAAATGTCATCTACCAAGCATTGAAATATCATCATTTATCACCCATAAGATATATCTTGTGGTTGGTCACATTCCAAACATTTGAATACATTAATCTTCTATTCTCTTGCAACATGAATTACCAAAGAACCATAGTGAAAACATGAATGATGATAAAAGGTAACTCTTTCCACATACCAAAATCCAAAAATTTCTATAAACTCAAACCATGATATCACATTGTTCTTATATCAGTCATGAGCTCATGAATACTATCAAACATATTATTTTCTCCTTATCCCTTCATTATACGCATATCATCTTCATTAAAAAAATATTTTAATCACTTTTCATGGTTACCAGTACCATATAATTATAGAAAACCTCAAAAAACCATTACATATATATTCCAATATTCCATAATACTATAAATGAGATTCCACAACATTATTTTGATATCTCGTTACATAAACACATAATAATTACACCACATCGTTGTCTTGCTCAACATCTCCAATAGTGATCGCATGTGACTCCCCTTTTCCCTTTTCCTTAAGAGGTTGTTGATGTCGGTCATCATTAACCCTTGGATTAGGGCATTGGTTAGAAAAATCCCCCATTTCCTTGCACTTGATGCATCAATGTGTTGGTTGACCATTATTTGTAATCTTTTCTCCACTCATATAATTAGCTACGTTTTTCCCATTACTTCGACACTCAACTACTCGATGACCTTCTTTTCCACACTTGAAACATTTTCTAGTACCATTTAGACAATCTATATCATGCTTGTTTCCACACATTGAGCATAAATAAAAATTCATCTTCTTTTCACCATTGTTCTGAGATTTCTCCATGAACTCCATCTATTCTTTCTTGTCAAAACCATGAGATGGATATTTAATACCAACGTCTAGTTCTACCTGGATATCACAACACACAATTTATTTATAGTTAATAAAGTCTCTTATCACTAATTCCCTTTGAATAATTGGTTTATGCCACTGAAGAATCGATCAACTTTACTTTCAAGTTGGATGATAAATCCAGAATTATACCTTGCAAGCCTTGTAAAATTCGCTTCATATATACTAACAGATTCATCATCATTTTGCTTAATATCAAGGAACTCCTTATCTATCTTTATTCTAAGAATACTATAGATGTAATTTTTGAAAAACATGTTTTTGAACTCATTCCATTCCTTGGATTCAATTTCATCTTGGGGCCTTGAATTCTTAATTAGATTCCACCACTGGTCTACTTCACCTTCTAAATGGTGAACATCTAAAATGAATTTTTCATGTTTTGAATAGAGAAGTATGTAAAATTTATTTTCAATGGTACTAATCCATTGTTACGAAACAAGTGGATCAGAAGACCAGTTGAAATACGGTGGATGTTGCCTCATGAAGGAATTAAGAGAATATTGTTCCCTTCTCTGATCATTTGGAAATCCAGAATGATTTATATCTTATGTAAGTATAGAAATAAGATTTTTCACTCCATATCCCATCACGTTTGGTTGATCGGGAGGAAAATAATTTCATTGTCCATTACATTGATCAACACGGTTCCTTCGGGTTCTAGCCATCCTCTAAAACCCAAAAAGAGCAGTGTACGAGGAAAAAATCATGCTAGGAAAACAACATAATAAAGGGGGAGTACCTTTAATATCTAACATCTTAGGTTTAATTCTAATATCATTAACATAATTCTTGGACTATAAATTATACTTATACATAACCTTAGGGACATCCCTAGACATACCTTAGAAATATCTCTAGGGATTTCACTAATGTTTTTGCATCCTATATTCCAATGGTTAACTAAACCTTTTCCTCGGATACCAACTATTACGACCAATACATTACATACATTGTTATTACTTCATAATTGAAGCATACTTATTGAAACATATAACAAAACCCTGAAAGGAACGTATAGGCATAGTGTCTTTGGAATCTAGGAAACATAAACAATTATTTCATAAATCATCTACATTGTCTCCCATTTATTTCACAATATCTAGAGTCCCTTTTTGACATATCCTACTTAATACCCTTCTTCCTGACCTGGGGAAAGAAAACATACAAAATGGTGAGCTCAAATTCTCAGTAAGGGTAATGAAAAGAAATATCAATCATATCATATTCATAAGAACATAACATTTTGAAAATATTAACCTACAAAAGAGATCATAATAGCATAACATTAGAGAAATCATAGTAGTGAAATGTAATCCCAAGAATGATAACATAAAAAATGAAACTTTTTGGCATACACACATAGTCATATAAAATCATTTCATATTAGTCAAGGCTCTTTTCCAAGACCATTATAGTGGAAAAAGTCCGTTACTGAACTGAGTTCACTCCTCGTTCCAGTCCTGTACCACTGAACTGGATTAAGTTTTCATTCCAGCCATGTCTATCTCATGAGATATAAATCTTTACTCAATGAATTGGAGGGAGTTATTGGTCCCACCCATATCATAATGAAACCATTCTTATTTGTGCCCCAAAATCATAAATCATACATCATAGCATAACCCATGTAATAAAAATGGTATTCTTAAACATCATGCCATCGTAACAGAATCCATATAAGATAAAAGGTCTTCATAAAAATAATTCTATCATAAAATAATCAAATCAATGAAAAAATTGGGATTGAAACATAACCCTATATTATCTTAGATGGAAATAATTTTCATAAAACACTTGAACTTCATTCTTGGGTAAAATATCCTTTCTACTTCAAAAAATATTCTCTTTTCACAAAATTTCATGCAATATTAAAAGAAAAAAAAATTGTCGATAGTATCAATGAAATATTGAATACTAAAATTCATGAAAATAAGGTGTTATGAAACCGTAAAAATCTGTTTATTCTGTATAAGTTAAAAAACATTCTCCTCATACTTTTAATGGAGAAGTCAAAAATGAATCTTGTACTGAAAACGACAAAAGATTCCCTTCATATCATTTACTAAAAATTCACCAATAGGTAAAATTGGATTTAAAAAATTTTATGGAGATAGAAATAATATTAAATATTAAGGAAACATGGATTTGGATGATATATATGCCCCAGTAAATTCTGAAATATAATCAACCTTGGATAAAAAATGAGATTGTGAGATTTTCCCATACCTTAGGTCTGATATGCTTCATACACATCTTAACCTCCTGTATAATGATTTAAATAATGTCTTTGACTTATTACAGAA
This sequence comes from Viscum album, assembly GCA_963277665.1. Taxonomy (NCBI): domain Eukaryota; kingdom Viridiplantae; phylum Streptophyta; class Magnoliopsida; order Santalales; family Viscaceae; genus Viscum; species Viscum album. Next base: position 1,093,590,822 of record OY728139.1, read on the forward strand.
TCATATTCACTATTATGATATCACATATGGTAATATTATTATATTCTTATTAGTAATATTTCATTGCTACTTGTTATTCAGGTGTTCATTGCATTATGTTCTTATGCATGTTTTGATGAATAAATTATAATTATTCATTTTTGTTTATAGATACATCATATCCAGAATGATATTAGGGTAATATATATCATATTTATTCATTCAATTCATTATATAATCATTATTTAATGAAGATCATGTAGAACAAGTCGCATCACATTATGGAGACGGTTGGCTGTACGTACGCACGAGCGATTATATCATTCCCATGATCGTGTAATTGTATTGAACTGTATGTATACTATTTCAGAATCAATATCACCTTAAAATAATCATATATAGTTATTATTTACACCATTATACCCATCCATGTATGGTGGTGGTGGAGAATAGATTACACCACGGCGTGGAGACGGTATTCCGTACGTACGCATGCTGGGTGATTTTGTTTTCCGTAGGATGGATAGAAGGTGGAATAGGGTTGTTTCATATTTAAAATAACATATCAGTATATGAGTGATACTAATGTTATTACTTAATAATGAAACAACTAAATAAGAATAAGTATAAGAATAATTAAATTTGAATGAATCAGTAACATATATTACATATTCTTCGACACGCCTCTTTCAAACCTCCTCTTAGGGCACTAAAATTGGTCTATGAAGAAGTCCAAGACCTCTAGTATGTTTCTAGGGAAGTTGATAGGGAAAATGGGTAGGGTTTGGCCGAGCAATAATGCTCAATATTGTGTGAGTAAGAGGGGGAGGTGGTTCCCTTTTATAAGGGAGGAGAGGGGCACCTTAGAAAAAACATAAAATATTATTTTTTAATAAAGTCATGTTCGGTTAATATATGCTCTAAATTGATTTATATAGAAGATAAAGTGGGTATGGGTCTATGTAAGCACAATAAATATGTTTTATACATGTTTTGGATCCTATTTTAACCTTATCATTTAGATTTAACTCTATGTTAAATAATAGAACTTTTACCCTGTCTTGTGGTTTTCTTACACTATATGGTTAATAAACATACTATAACAAGCCAAACGAACCCCAAGTGGTTCACTATTAAAATATATAACCTTATCTATGTAATTTCACCGAACCTAAGATTTTTAGGAATAAAATAATAATTAATTATATAATATTTTTTTTAAAAACTATTTTATGTCAATTTTGATACTATTTAGTAATTGATTTTTGTGAAAATCATAAAAAATTTATTAGTTCCAAAACTGTTAATTAAATCAATAAAATCATGTCATAGTACCCTATAAAATTAGATTAATTCACAAAAAGTCTCAAATTACATTTATTTTGGTATTTATAATTTCAATTATGTTAATATTTCATTAATAAGTTAATACTTCATCATCTTTGTGTCATTAATAAATTAACATATTTAATGTCTAAAAATTATAAATAAAATACAATTATGTAGGAAATCATTTTATCTATATAATGAATATTTATAGTCAAATTTATCATATGTATAACCCTATATTAAAAATGTTTTAGTTATTAAACTTTGATTTTAACTCTTTTAACTCTTCTTTAAATAAAATAATAATAAATGTCCTAATATAATCCAAGTGAACCTAAATGGTAATATTTTATCCCTAAGTTTGTTTTTGGTCGAATTTAATTTATCCAATAGAATTAGAACATGTGTTAGGGCAATAATAATATCATTTGTACCCTTAATTACCCTATTTTCTTTTAGTCACGGTAAATAAAAGTAAAAATTTACTATTCACCAAAAATTATTCTTATCTTATTGAACCACATTTTACCCCTTTATATTAACTATATCTCTCGGATTTTTGAAATTCTACTCATAAAAGTGGTAACATTATGTTTTATGTACAATTACAAATGCTCCTAGGAGGTGGGGAGAAGACAGTCAAAAAGTTCAATAAATGTTTTATATATCTATATTATTATAAAATGAATCCAATGAATTACATTGAAATTATATCGGTATTATGTATCTATTTTGACCTAAAATTATATTAAATAAAATAAATAATTATTTAAATAAAAATTCGTTTTTAAACTATAACTTAGTGCTTTTTCACTATTCATAAAAAACTGAAAGTTTTCAGAAAATTACCAAAAATTCACCCTAGGCTAATTTCGATATTCGGAATCCAAAAATGAAGTCCATTTTGAAAGATAAAATTTATAAAATTTTAAAATTTGGTTATTACTATTGATAACGGCTAGTTTTAATAATATTGTAATAACATATCATTGTTTAGTGAAACTCGGTATTGCGTACAATGCAAGATATCGAGAAAGGTTGCTCATGCGTGTAACACAAACCAAGTCAATGTTGTGTCTAATGAAAGATTACTTTGGTGATGTATATAACATAACACATAAAAAATTCTTTCTCATAAAAATCTCTAGTGTTATAATCATGGTTACTATTATACAAATTTTTTTCTTATTCTATTAGAAATGGTTTTTATGATCTCCAATGTTTAGAGAACATATTGTAGAGGTAAATAAGTTCTCTAAAAAGTATAGAAATCATCACTATTTATCAAATTATTCTGATAAATCAGAGGAGCTCTTCAGTGTAAATTATTATCTTGTTTGGGGAAAGAGTATTCCAAGATAGGTTGATACACAATTTCTAGTAACTATACTCAATTTCTTGGATAGTATTATGGTTCTATTATGATTGTGAAATATCATATATCTAACGATTGCATATATAAGGATTCATTTTCTTTATTGAGATCATGTGAGATCACTTTACTAATTAAAAGGTTTTATCCGTAGGTATTTTTTCCATATTTTTAAACATAAATATGAGTGTTATTTGTTAGGTTGTTCAAAAGCATTTTGGATTTTATTCGAAATATTTTTGAGAATTGTTTTTCAATTTTTTTTTTAAATTTTCAAACATAGTGTGACTTTTAAATGATGTTTGAGGGATTTTTCAATAAATATGATATATATGGACTTATTACATAAAATATATAGTTCATGGAGTGGTGCAGAACATATCACTATATATAGTAGTCACAAATGATAGAATTTGTGGATGTGGTGTGATATAAATTTTAATAATGTTATACGAGATATCATATCATTAGATAATATATATCAAATTGTACATAGAAGTCAACACTATGGATAAAGGTGTCTCATTTTTTATAAATATCATTCAATTATGATTAATTTATTTATAAATAATCATAATGAATATTTAATTATTAAAAAAATATATTTTAGTTGTTATAGAGTTAACATAATCATTCATATAACTGTGATGTATAAAAACACTTACAAATTATTTATTTTTTATCAATCATTTGACTTTCCAAGGGTACTAATAGAAATATGAAAAAACCAAGAGAAATTAAGTAAAGTATTTTTCTTATTATTTTTGGGAGCATGTCTCAATTTTTAATCATCTATATTAAATTAATCTTTTTCCAAGAGGGAAAAAAAGTATACCATATGGTATATTGAATTCTTAAATAATAGTTTTGTGATTTAAAAATTTGGTGGATATCATCATATATAAGATTCCACAATCAATTGTTATGATAAAACAATCAATAATATATTAAAATTAAGGATTAGATTACAATTGTATGATCATCATTTAAAAAATGATTATTTTAATCCTCGCATAGATATTTGTATTGAATGGTTTTTTATTTTATTTTGTTTAGTTGGTGAGTTTTTTATATCATTGAAAACCTAATAAATTGATCATGTTATACTGATAATAAATTATTTTGGTCCAAAAATCAAACATGATGATATTGATATCGAGCTTTATGAGGCTAGTGAAAAATTTTATATATTAATTACCGATGATGATCCAATGAAAATTTTATAATACCAAATTATTACTATATATAATTTACTTTATATGTATAACATTCAATAAGATAACATTTCTTGACAATTTAATGCACATTATAGCTCTAAATAATTCGATAGATATGTCTTTAGATAAGGCATAAAAATTTATCATAAGTTACCCCCCTTTTATGAAATGAGTATGATGTATTAGTATCCTTTTAATAAGACATCTAAAAACATTGTTATAAAAATGAGACTTTTATATGCTTCCTGAAATAATTTCATTTCACCAACAAAGGATTCCACCTATCCTGATACATGCAGTGTGTAATATTTTTCACTATGAATGGAGGATAACCAAAATTAAAGTGATTATTATTAGATAATTGGAGAAAAAAATTATTAACAATATCACTATGAAAAATTTATGGTAAATTATATTATATATATTACAAAATAGCCTTTTATGTCTTAGTTTATTTCAAATTTGTGAGATGGAATGTGATGAATTATAATTACTTCAAAATCACTAATCAAATAAAAAACACCATAAATTAGATTTAATCTGATAGGAGAAAGCTAGTTTGTACTTAAAAATGTTACAATTCATGTGTTTTATTTCCAAATAGATAGTTTTAATTCATTCTGGTAAATAGATGATGAAACTCATAGCACATAGCCTATGGTTTTGGTTCCCTAAAATCAATATTTTTAGATATTGATTAATGAAAAAAATCCAGTTCACCAAAACCAATTTATTGTCAAATAATATATCATAATGAGATGGATAATTACATTTATACATTAATTTAAAAGTTAAATGAATTATTGATAGATACTTTCATATATTTATGCTATAATGATAAAAAATATTTCTATTTTGATGCATTGAATCATATATTAAATTAAATTACTCCTTTTTATATTTATTTGTATAGATTAAAAATGGGAAATTTATATTCCCTTATTTAAAAATGTGTATGCATTCAACATATATAAAACAAAAACAATACTGTAATAGAAAGGTATTAGGAAATTTATTCCTTCACATCATAGGTTTACAATGAAACATTCAGTCAATGGTTCCAGAGAATATTATTTAACAAAAAATAATAATCCATGGAGGATATGATAATCCAACTCATAATGGAAAACAATCACACACAGTATGAATATATTTAATGATTATCCCTTTTTGTGCATTATATTTTTTTTCATATTAAAATTTATATATTAATGAGTAATAATATTTTAAACCGCAAGATTTTTCTATACAAAATAAGTCTATTGAATCAATCATATAATGTTATATATATTGAAAAAATGTGTCTACAGTAGAATAATGTTAACCATTATAGTATCATGGATAATTTTTATTATAATTTTAATTCATTATGATATTTGTTGGAAATGTTTTTGAGGAAGAATCTACTTATACATTTAGGTGTTGTTACCAAAACACATATTATATTCAAATTATAAATGATGAGACTTTACGAAAAATGAATTCAAATATATTTTAGATAGGATCAATTTTCTATAATTTATAACTCTAGTATTCCATGTCTTGTTAAGATGACTAATTTTTTTGAGTATCATTTCTAATAAAATATTAATTTATTATCTTATAATGTTATAAATTATAAATTTTACAACAAATAGTATTAGTCAGTTATTAAATAATATTATATACATATTCATACTAATATTTCCTTGAAATAATCATTTACTATATCAATATAGTCTATAGAACTCATAAATACATGTTATAATTTTGAAAATATATTTACTATTTATTTATCTAATAAATAAACATATTATGTGGAATATTCTTGATGCCTTCCAAAGAAAATATAAGATAATTTGGTTGATGTTCCCATTTTTGAAATAAAATAATAAAAAAAGAATTTTTTTATTGAAAATTCACCTAGATATTTTAATATAAAACGTTATTTGGAAATATATAGATTTATATAGGGAATATTATGATGGTTTTCAGATATAATAGATTAAAAAATGGGTCCTTAATAATCCCATTAGATAGGTAGTAAGAGTTTATCATTAACATGATGACCGGATTCATCTGAATATTTAAATGTTATTTAGAACAAAATCATTTGAAACAATATATGAGTAATACATTTTATAAGGATTTGATTATTTATTTTATCCATTTTTACACATTAATGTTTTATTAAATTTATCATCTTTATTATAACACCAACATTACATAACATCAATAAAAATGCTTCATGTGAATAATCCATTAATTAAAAAACATCATTATTCAGTATTTCATGACGGATATTAGAATTACATAACACCATGCATATTATAATTATTATCATATTGTAAATTTTGTATCACTCATCTAATTATGATGATTATAAATTTTAAAACCCCTAATAATAAATAGAATTCACTTTTTCGGATGAGTTTTCTCAACTTTATAGTGATCTGAATTTCGTAAAGTGTTGACACAAAATATTACAAGCAAATGGGATTGAATTTTACATTATGGATTTAAGATATAAATTGTCCAAAAAAATTAAATAATCAATTATATTTATATTTATATTGATAATTTTTATCACTTTCCAAGGGACATCATTCATTTATTTATAATTAATTGAATAATTTTATAATATTAAAGTGTGCCTTAGTCAATTTCATACATTATTTCAATGAAAATGTTTTCCAATTTATGATAGTTCAATTTTATAATATATTGTGTACATCTAGACATAAAAATAGCAATCTATTCATATTGTCCATCCAATTTGAGAATGATTTCATTTTTAATAATCAAGTAGATCCAAACATTGTGTTTGGGGTTAAAATATAATGGTTCTCTTTTTAACTAATAATGGCGATTGATATATTCAAATAATTAAATAAAAACTCATAACTAATTTCAATAGTTGTATGCAACACATATTTCAAAATGATAATGGATATAATTAAAGGGCATACCCTAGAAACCTATTTTCATCTAAATGTTCATTATTCCACTCTTTCCCTTATTTTAAATGAATTTAACTATACTATAACAAAGGTTTTTAAATATAAGGAATAATTTAGTCATTTGATTTCTGTATGATATTATGTCTTATAACTAGAAATCATGACTGCTTATAATAGATTACATGGTGTGTCAAACTACATATCATTTTTTAGTATTCTAAGAATATCATAATAAAACTAAAACATCATACTAGACTCCTTATCATTTATATATATCATCACCCATAGCTCACCATTTCTCATGTCTACCATCACCCACCACTCCCAATAAACTAATAATATCATAATTTGTGTATCTATCTCTAATAAACCAATCATCATCCATTTTTCTCTATCACAAAGGACTACAATAAATAATGAAACCATACACAATTGATTTTATTTGGGGGAGGACGATGGTTCAACCTTTTATTATGGATGATTATATGAAATGGGTTGGTCCTACACTATTAAAGTCGATTAGTTTTATTCCAAATTGAATGTTCATCACTAAACATCATCTTGTTTTATCATTATCCACAAATCTCCTACATGTTTCTAATATATTTACTAAAATACACCTTAAACTAGAATCATATATGTATTCCTCATTATCCTCATATGATACATGTATGTTCTAAATTTATAAAAAATATTTTATTTTTTAACTCACATTTTTAAATTTGTCACGACCCATCCCCCAGGGCCTGTATTGTGAATACCCCCATACCACCTTCCATAGGCTCAGGGCTGTCGACTAGCACAAAAGGCGTAAATCCCTAAATTGGGAAGGCATTCCCTTTATAACTATAAAAAAACACAACCAGAGTACAACTAGAAGAAAAAACTATGTAAAAAATATATAAAAAAGAAGTGCTGGAAGGTAAAAGGGGCCCGAAAAACAAGACCAACATTAAAGTATATGGAAATGGAAAAGTAACAGTACAACTTAAAGAAAGTTAATAGCTGATGCATTGCCCACCGAGAAACCCTACTTGAAGGATAGGGACAGATAGCCTTCTCACCGATCCATGTCTGTTCAGCTCCTCTGTGTACCATCAAGCTGAGCAGTCCACCTCTAGGTATCGTCCAGTCCTACTACTCTCTCTACCTCAGTCAGCGATGTCTGTCGTCTGCAATCAATACAATGAGGTGTAGGTGTAGCTCGTGCAGGGGTGTGTATAACGATACTCAGTAAAGACCCCAAGACCATGAATGCCTCACAGAATCAAAAAATGATAAACCACAAAATATTTAATCAATAGATAACCATTATTTAGGTATATTCCCTTATATATAAATAAGTTATCTAGTATCCCATCTCAATTATGAGGAAAAAATAAATGTCATTGACTCAGCTCAAACCATGATTTCATTCTAGGGGTTGTATCAAGTAACATCCCTTGTCACACATTCAGAACCTCAGCTGATGGTGTACTTATACTATATCAAGAATAGTGGGCCTGCCGCATCACACAGTGGTTCTTCCCACTATCCTAGACTGTTGTGGTACTCCACTTGTCAAGTATCATGGGTCTGCTATGCTCTCATAAAGTTGCTCACCACTATGGGTCTGTCACACTCATATATAGGTGCTCCCCCTCGTAGCCTGATGAGGTACTCCTCCAATCGAGTATCATGTGTCTCCCATGTCTCACAGAGGTTCTCCCAACTGTGGGTCTGTCGCGCTCACACATAGGCTCTCCCCACTAGGCTAGTCAAAACACTCTGATTTGAAAGGTCAACAGTCGTCAGGTCTGAGCCAGGTACTAGGTCTTCGTACACCGCTCACTCTTCTCCGAGAGGATCAGCTTCACGAGAAAACGTTAGATCCTCTAACTATCACGAAGTCTCATGTAGATGTATCTCAAAAGTCCCACATTTCCATAGCGGTCTCAATGAAACATACGACTTGTCCAATGGATGCCAGGTCTATTATTTTTTGGCATTTTTGTTCTGGGGGCCCGGTTGGATTTTAGGTTCAAACCTACTTGACCATACCCCAAATGTGTCCAAACCTTATGTGGGGTATTCCAAAAGAACCATCACTCTAAAAGAATTTTGTCTCCATAGACGGTTCGTCGATCGGACACCAGTAGCCCATGTTTTGGGAGAGAAGGTGAATTTGGGTCAAACGGGTTCGGACTGGGGTCTAACCCAATTTGCGGGTCTGACGCGGCCTGAGGGGGGCCCGACCTGAGGGGGTGGCCCAGCCCGCTGTGGGTCCGGCCAGACATCCTAGAGGCCCATGTGGCATGGTTGGCTAGCGGCTGGGGGTGCCCTGCGTGGGCCGCCCTAGCCATGTCCATGGGGGAGGCACAGACCCCTTGGATTCCCAAATGGATGAACCTTTTAGGTGGGCACCAAACCGGTGCCAGATGGAGCCGGTCCAAGTATTGAGGGACCAAGCTGTGTCCCACTTTTCCCGAAAGGCTGAGTGGCCCGCCGCTCTACACCACCGGAGGCCGGACCAAAGTCGGCCGCCTCTGCTCCTCCGTCGTGGCCCGCCCTAGCCATAGTTCTCATCCTCTGCATGGCACGAAGTCACAGCGCCCTTCTGTCGTGGCCCAGCCTGGCCATGGCCCTATTTGCCTCCACGTGGCCCAAAGGATCCGCACCCTCTAGTCGCGGCCCAGCCTAGCTGTGACCCTTTCTTCGGCACGACATGATGATGTCGCGTCCTTATGGCGACCCGACGGCCTTTCACCACTGGTTTCTTTGTGGCCGGCCCGACGCCGGCTGCCGTTGATCCACCTCTCCTCCGGTGGCACCGTTCTGCCACCACTGTCATCAACAATCAAGGGTAAACAGAGTGGGGTCAGGCCGTGTTCGTGAGGCCCATACTCTCTACCTTATGGTGATAACAATTGGCAAAACACAAACCAACTTTTTTACATTGAAGAATTGAAACAATTTCAAACATAAAATCCCATACCTCGTATTTTTGTTCGTTAATGATATTTCGAAAGGGAAGACGTTGTTCCTTAATGTCGAAATGAAGAAGAAGAATTTGAGGATGGCATTGTCGGCGTTCTTCAGGGACAGAACATCCCTTTCTTGCCTCGGTTGAAGATCATTCTTCATTGGAGAAAGAGGCATTCTTCGTTTTGAGAATTAGTTCCTCCAAGATCATCCAACCCCTCTCCCAATGCTCCACTAAATGAAAATCAAAACCAAAAATAATGGTTTAAGATAACCTATTATTTAATTGTTGTCCAAAATATTCAAAAGATTTCAAAATAGATAATTAATGTTTCATTAATTAATTTGAGGGGATTGGCACATTCACGAGGGAAGTTCAAGGGTTTCCCCCACTTATGGAGAGTTCAAGGGGGTTTAAAGATCACGTGGTCCCCACCTCTTAAATTGATAAGAGGTGTTTAGACCTCGGGTGGGCCCCACCACCATAACCTCTCATGGGAGGTTATGGTGTGGTGTCCCACACCTTTAACATCTACTTGGAAGTTTTAACCACCACATAAAAAAAAGCTACACACTTATTTATATTTTATTTTATTCTTTAAAACTCTAAATACTATAATTCATTATTGACCAACTTCTGTCGCGATGGAAGTCTTCTTAAGAAAATATCGGCACTGCGAGATCAACAGTGCTCTCAGATTTCAGTTCCATGAACTGGTTCAAAAGTAATAAAATCATGCTCGCATATTTACTGAACGTACCCAAACAAAACATCAAAAATTAATTCTAGGCACACCGGGCCTCTAAATCAAGGGTAGTAATTTTTTGTGAACTAGAAAAAATCCAATGAATTTCTGAAAAAAAAAATCATGGAATTTATGGGTCTCTATATTCTCCCAACCTCAGGGATTTAGGTCCCCATAATCTACAACTCAAACTATGGGAACAAATGGGGATACTGAGCACACATATGAGCCTCCTTCTCCTATGTTCTCTCCTGGAGGTTCTCATGCTGTCAGCGTACGCACACCAGAGGTATTGACCGTCCAAGTAGGACTCGCTCCTGTCGATCCTCAATATCCACTCGAAGCACCGTAAATTTCTCCCCATCATCAATGTCCAGGTCTCCATGGTCGATGATGTGGGAAGGGTTTTGCATGAATCTCCTCAACTAAGATACGTGAAAAAATTCGTGCACCCAGTGAAACTGAGGAGGAAGAGCTAAGCGGTAATCCACCTCGCCCACTCTCCTGATGACCTAGAAAGGTTCGACGAATCGTGGAGATAACTTACCTCCTCAGCCAAATCTTTGTAGACCTTTTTGAGGTGAGCCCCATAAGAAGACAAGGTCTACATCCTTGAACTCCAGAGGTCTCCACCTCCTATCATCATATGACTTCCGTCTACTCTGTGCAGTCTTCATCTGCTCCCAGATGATCTTAACCTTCTCTATGGTAGCTTATACCATCTCTAGTCTCATTAGTGCTAACTCCCCTAGGTTTTCCCAGCATAGTGGAAATCTGCAAGGTCGACCATACAAGGCCACAAAAGGTTACATTCCGACAGTAGAGTAATATATTTTGATGTAGGAAAACTCTACCAATGGTAAGTGATCCTCCCAGCTGTGACCAAAGTCGAGGAAACAAGCACACAACGTTTCCTCGAGGGTATGAATGGTCCTCTCAATGTGACCATCAATCATAGGATGGAAGGCAGTGCTCAAGAGTAGCAGTGTCCTGAAAGCCACCTTTAACCCCTTCCATAGTCGAGAAGTAAACCATGCATCACGATCTGAGACAATAAATGTAGGTACACCATGTAGCCTCACAATCTCCTACACATAGAGGCATCCCAAGATCTCTACTGATCCCTTCTCTCTGATCGGTAGGAAGTGGGACGACATGGTGAGTTGGCCAAAGATCACCCAAATCGAGTCATGACCCCTGGATGTACGTGGAAGACCTATCATGAAGTCTATGGATATCCCACGTCATTTCCACTCTAGGTCCTCTAAGGGAAAAACCAAGCCTGCTAGTACCTTGTCCTCTTCCTTCACTTGCGGACAAGTGAAGAAATGTGAGATAAACTCCGCTACTTCCTTCTTCATACCTAGCCACCAATGCTGTCGTCGAAGGTACTGGTAAATCTTCTCTACTCCTGGATGTACCGCTAGAGGGGATGTCTGTAACTCCCTCAAAACATCCTCTTGAAGTTCCACTGGTACGAAGGTACATCCATTGAAGAGGATGAAGTGCCCCACGCCTTCAGAAAACCCATTAGGTGCCTTCCCTTTGGATATCGGAGCATGTTGTGTCTCTACGTCAATGTCCTCATGCTATTCCTCCCTAACTCGCCAATGAATTGGGGGAGTGACGGTAAGATACTGCAGATCATCTTCTCTATCTCTATCCACAAAAGATATATGTAAGGCGGACAGCTGCTCTGTTGGCTCTCCTAGAAGCTGTATACCAGATATCATGCTCAGTGCATCTGCAACAATGTTCCCCTTCACAGGTGTATAGAATATCTCAAAGTAATAGTCTTGTAGGTACTCAATCCAACTTCACTGTCTCATGTTCAAGTCCTTCTCGGAAAAGATATACATGAGACTCTTGTGATCAAAGTAGACTCTGAAACGTTCACCCATCAGATAGAGCCTCTAAATATTTTAGGAAAAGACCACTACTACTAACTCCAGGTCATGGGTAGCATAGTTCTGATCATGTTGTCTCAGCTACTGAGAACCATACGTGATCACTTCTCGCTCTTCCATAAGGACACACCCATGTCTGGTCCTTGATGCGTCACAGTAAACTATGTACCCTACGCATTCCTCAAGAAGCCTCAAGACGGGGGCACTAGTCAGCCACTGCCTCAATTCTTAAAAGCACTACTGGCACCTCTCTGACCATACGAAGGGTTTCACCTTCTTATTCAAGGCTGAAAGTGGGGCTGTAACTCTGGAGAAATCCGGAACGAATCTCTGGTTGAATCTAGCCAAGCCCAGGATGCTTCGTACCTCCGTCACACTTTTGGGTGGCTCCCAAGAAAGTACCATCACAATCTATGCTGGATCTACTGCAACTCCAGCCCCCGTGATGATATGTCCCAATAAGTGAACCTCTTGATTCCAAAACTGGAACATTGAGAACATAACATAAAGTTGGTGCCTTCGGAGTGTGTCCAGTACTACCTGCAAATGGTAGGCATGATCCTCCTTTATAGTCGAGTAGATCATAATGTTGTTGATGAAGACTATGAAAAAGTGATCAAGGTATGGCTGGAGGATCCTATTCATGAGTCCCATGAACACTATTGGAGTGCTGGTTATGGCGAAGGGCATAAAAAGAACTTGTAGTGGTTGTACCGACCCCTGAAGTTCATCTTCTGCACATCCTCGTCTCGAACTCTGAGCAGGTGATAGCCTGAACTGAGACATATCTTCGAGAACAATTGTACTCCATTCAACTAGTCAAAGGGGTCATCAACCCTTTGAAGTGTGTACTTTTTCTTTATGGTCACAAGGTTCATGCGATAGTAGTCAACATAGTGCCTCAAGCTTCTATCTGCCTTCTTAGTGAATAGAATCGGGGTTCCTAGAGAGAAACACTAGGTCGAATGAATCTCTTCCCCTGCAAGTCCTCCAACAGTACAAGAATCTCCCAAAGATTTGCAAGAGACATCTGATATTCTAGAGTAGATATCAGTGTCATATCGGGGTATAGGTCAATGTAGAAGTCCACCTCCTTATGAAGAGGTAGTCTTGGGACATCTCCAGGGAAGACATCTGCGTACTCGTCCACCATTACATGATTAGTCGTACTGTCCACATCAATAGCCATGAGGGTGAGGCAATCCAACTAGTGAGTGATCAGATACACCCTCCTCCGAGTAAGTTTGTCATGTGCTGTAATGCTTCCCTTCTCACCGGTGAAGGTGAACCGGGTACCATCTATGTGGACACACCGCACATTGCGCCCAATACAGTCAATATGATCATGGACTATAGATTACCAGTTCATAACCAAGATGACTTCATAAGGCCTCAACGCTGCTACAACAAGATCCCATACAAAGCTCTTCACTCCTAGAGTAAGCTAACACTACCGGCACCAGTGCGTAATCACCGAGTCTGCTCTCGTAAGAGTCTCTAGCCATAATGATGGAGTGAACAACTCCGTCAAAATCTCCGAGCTCCGAACGAGGGTAGTGGAATAGAAAGAGTGACTGGAACTCGTGTCTATAAGAACTATAGCTAAGGTATAGTAGACATAGATCATACCTCGAATCATCTCCGGAGCGCCGTGGTCATATGCTTCAGCTGCCTGAAGCTGAGCTCTCCCCGGTCCACTTACTCTCGGTGGTCAGGGCGGACCTCTTGGTGGTGGTGGTGGTAACACATTGTTTTTTCATCCACCACTAGTTGTACGTCCAGCTCCTCTTCCATGTCCACCTCCTTCCTATGGACCACCTCGATCGAACCACTGCCTTTGCCTAGTAGGTCCCTCAACTGTCTCGTGATCTTCTGAATGGTGGGACATACAGTCACAAGCCATGTAACCCTGTCCGACGCATGAGTAACCCTGGCTACTACTGGCAGGTAATTCACTGCCTCTGGTTCCCCGCACAACAGATCCTGAGTTCTACAGTCATCCACCCATGGGTCCGGTCCTCTTGGACCTCTATGTCATCTGTCTACTTCCAGCTGTAGAAGAATCTGTTGAATGTCGACTAGAAGTGGGTCTTGCTGCTGGTGATTACTCAGTAAGGAATCCCTCTTCTAGGATGGCTCACTCTAACACCCCACCTACGTCGGAATGCTGTGGGAGATCATTGATTCCATGATCTCTCACATACACCCCTGATTGAATTTCCAGGCCATGAAGAATGGGTCCTGCACCATATCTATGGACTATCACGATAGATTGGTCAACCTCAAAGAGTACTAAGCTACAATCATGCTACCCTATTGTAGAAGCAGTAGCTCTTGTATATGGACTGCTCTTAGGGCTGCTGGATCAAACTCCCCACAGAACAGGCTCTTGAAGTTTGTATAGAGTAGTGTTGTATCGTCATGCACCTGGAGCATCAGGCTCCACCATCTTCCTGCTGCTACCTGAAGGAGACTCGCGACATGGATCACCATGTAGTCTACTGGTGTCCCTACTATCCTGAAGACTCCGACCATAACCTCCGACTAATCCCCAGACGCATGTGGGTCTATCTCTCCCCAAAACCTAGGTGGCCTCTAGCGCTGGAACTCGTGTAACGCGCTCATGCGGCATGCATCGTTTGCTACTAGGGCTGGTGGCATCAGTGACACAATGGGGAGTGGTACCATTGGTGCCTCCGCTGGTAAAGGGCCATGCATTTACGCCTCATCGCATGGTGGGCTGTCAGAGTGTGTGACTCCCGGGGCTCAGTGGGAAGGTATCCTAACAGAAACAGATAAGACATGGTCAAAAGTTTATACCTCGTGAACTGGCCTGGTTGAGATGAATTAATGTAAACGTTTTGAAACATGTAAGCAATCAGGGATTTCATGCACTAAGTCAGAATTCAGAAGTCAGGGTCATGGTGTATGGATATGTCAGCCGCCCACACCAACACTAGACTCCATGAAATGAAATCCACACATAGTACCCATAACACTATTGTTTCACAAAAAATAAAGATCAAAGTTCTGAGTTCTATGGTAGAGCTAACTCCTCTGATACCAATGTTTCACGACCCGTCCCCCAGGGCCCGTATGTTGACTACTCCAAGCCTTCCTTCCATAGGCTAGGGGCAGGAAAATATCACCAAAGTCATAAATCCATAAACTGGGAAGGCATTGACTTTATAACTGTAAACAAACATATACAATTTACAATATAAAGAAAACACTATGTAAAAAATATATAAAAAATAAGTGCTGGAATGTAATAGGGGGAAGATATACAAGACTAAAAGTAAAGTACAAGGAAATGGAGATGTAAAAGTACAAATGAAAGAATGTAAATAGTGGCTGGATCATCCACTGGGAAACCCTACCTAATGTGTAGGTATAGATAGCCTTCTAAGTGTTGTCTGTCATCTACAACCAACACAACACAGTGCGGGCATAGCCCGTGCAGGGGTGAGTATAACGATACTCAGTAGGGACACTGAGACCCTCAAAGTCTCAAAAAATCCAACAAGGATAACCCAGAAAGTATGTAATTAACAGAATACCATTACTTAGGTATATGCCCAAATAGATACCTAAGTTTTATAGTAACCCATATCAATCATGAGGAAAACACAAAATTCATTAATGTACCTCAAACCATGATCTTATTCTAGGGGTAGTATCAAGTATCATCCCGAGTCACACTATCAAAACCACTAATAATGGTTTACTCCTCCTCTATTGAGTATTGTGCTCCTAACGCATCACAAAGAGGCACTTCCCACAAACATGTACTGCTATGGTACTCCTCCCGTCGAGTACTGTGGGTCTGCTGCGCTCACAAAGAGGTTCTCCCCAATGTGGTACTACCGCACTCACACAGAGGTGCTCCCCATCATAGCCTACTGAGGTAATCTTCATGTCGAGTTCCATGGGTTATCCGTGCCACACAGAGGTGCTCCCCACTATGGGTTTTCCATGGTCGCATAGAGGGGCTTCATACTGGGCTAGTTGAAACACTCTGAGTCGAAAGGTCAGCAGTCGACAGGTCTCCGCCAGCTACTAGGTCTCTGTACTCCGCTCGCTCGTCTCCAAGAGGATCCACTCCATGAGATATAGGTCGATCCTCCAACATTCACGAAGTCACATGTAGAAGTATATCAAAAGTTCCACCTCATTGTAGGGGTATCAGTGCAATAGAAGGAACGTAAAACGGAATCCCGGTCTGTGAGTTATTGGCGTTTCCGTTTTGGGGGCCCTGTTGGATTTTAGGTTGAAACCAACCCGATAGTACCCCAACTATTTCCAATCCTTAGGTGGGGTATTCCAAGAGAACCATCTCGCTCTAATATTTCCATCACCATAGACGGTTTGTCAATCAGACAACCATAGCCCAAGATATGGGCGAGAAGGTGAATTCAGGTCAAACGAGTCCGGACTGGAGTCTGATCTGGCCCGCTGGTCCGACCTGGCCTGAGGGTGGACCGACCCAAGGGGGAGGCCGGGCTTGAGGGGGAGGCCGGGCTCCAGGGGGTGGCCCGACCCGAGGGCGTGGCCCAGCCTGAGGGTGGCGGCTCGGCCCGCGCGGGGTCCGGCCTGGCAGCCTGGCGTCCCGCGTGGCCCGACTGGACAGTGGATGGCAGTGCCCTGTGTGCCCCTCCCTAGCTGCATCAAGGGGGAGGCACTCGATCCATGGATTCCCGAATAGATGAACCATTAGGGTGGGGACTAAAATGATGCCAGGTGGTGCCGGTCCAAGTAATGCAGGACCCAGCAGGGTCTCGCCCTCCCAGCTGGCCGATCCGCCACCTGCTCCACACCGTCGGTGGCTAGCCCAACGCCGGCCGCCTCTTCTCCTCCATCGCAGCCCGCCTTGGTCGCGACTCTCCTCCTCAATGTAGCACAATGGCCCCAATCCCTTCCATTGCAGCCCAGCCTGGCCACGACCCCTTCTTCCATGCAGCACGTCAAGGTCGCGCCCTTCTGCGACTCGGCGGCCTTGCGCCACTGGTTTCATCACGGTCGGCCCGATGCCGGCAGCTATTTCTCTGCCTTATGGTGAAAACAATTGGTACAAAAAAATCATGTTTTGTACGTTAAAGGACGAAAACAATTATAAACGTGAAATCCCCTACCTCAATTTCTAATTCGTTGACAGTTTTGCAAAAAGGCGGACGTCATTCCTGGACGTCAGAATGAAGAAAAAGAAGTCGAAGATGACATTGTTGGCATTTTTCAAGGATGACGCTTACCTTTTATGCCTCGTTTGAAGATCGTACTTCGTTGGTGGAAGAGGAATTCTTCGTTGGGAGATTTAGTTCTTCCAAGCTCTTCCACCCCCTCTCCCTGTGCTCCACCAAATGAAAATGCCAACCAAAAATAATGGGTTATGCTAACCCATTATATAATTGTTGGCCAAAATATTCAAAAGATTTAAAAATAATTAAATAATGTTACAATAATTAATTTGAGTGGATTGGCACATTTATGAGGGAAGTTCAAGGGTTTACCCCACTTATGGGGAGTTCAATGGGGTTTAATGCCCTTGTGGTCCCGACCTCTTTAATTGATAAGAGGTGTTTAGACCTCGGTTGGGCCCCACCACCATAACCTCTCATGGGAGGTTATGGTGTAATGTCCCCCACCTAGAACATCCACTTGGAGGTTTTAACCACCAAATAAAAATACGTTACACACTTATTTTTATTTAAATTTATTCGTAAAAACTCTAAAAACTAACTTTTAATCTCGACCAACTGTCGTCGAGGTGGAAGTCTTCTTAAGAGAATACCACCGTTGCGAGTTCAACGGTGCCCTCAGATTTCAGTTCCAACCACCGGTTCAAAAGTTATGAAATCATGCTCGCACGTTTACTGAAAGTACCTGAATAAAACATCATAAATTGATTTCGGTCACACCGGGACTCAGAATCAAGCACCACAAATTTTCACAGACTCGTAAAAATCCCATGTATTTAACAAAAAACATTCCATGGAATTTCTGGGTCTTTACAAGGTTATAGTTATATATTTGTGGATAATGTGTATAATTATTATCAATGTTAAATGGGGTATAATGGTGGTTTGTTTAGGTAATTATATAACCCTCAAGGGGGTATTATTTAGTGAAATATTCTATCCTTTTATAAGTGCTGTACATTTTTTAATTTTTCAGTTACAGAACATATTAAGAACACCTATGGGTCTCCCTTAATGGGATGTACATATATTGTGTATTCCCATGAGATACATGATTAACTTTTATAGGTATTTAAAGATACAATATTATATTTATTTAATGTCAAATATATAATAAATGAACCATGGTGATGGATTAAATTTATGGTCATGAAAAAAATAGAGCATTGTATATAAAAATATACGGATGAAATACAAAAGATATGTAAAATTATTCTTCAAACTCATACCCCTATCCTTTTTTAATAATTTTCTAGTGTGAATTATAGAGTCACATAAAGTAAAATAATTATTTAATTTAAATATTTTCTGTTTTTTATATTAAATTAATCTAAAATGAATGCATAGACATGTTGTAATGTATATAATTGTGTGCTACAGGGGTATGTTCAATAATTATGATTTTTTATTATTAAATTATTAATTGAGTTTCATAATATTTTTTTAAGATTAGTTAACATGTAGATATTTCAATTTATTTTTTTAGTTTCAGTTTAATGGTTATACATATTTGGATTTATCAACAACCTTATGGATGTATGAGGTTTCTCTCATAATGTTGATGATCTAAATTCTTCCTAACATGAATAAATCTTTTAATATGTTGAATAAGTTCAACATACTCATAGTAAATATTTTACATATTGTAAATATTTTTCACACATAATATGACACCAATTAAATAATCATTTTTGAAGGTGCTGAGCGGAGGAGTAGGATTTCATAACCAGTATCAATGATATTTTTCAATGAATCATAAGCTCTCAGGGGCATGGATACTCATTGATATATTGTATGAACATATTATACCCAAAATATTATGAAGCAAACCCAAAAAACACACCTAATGATCTATCAATATATGAATTGACATGATTAAATAGAACAACATATAATTTGTTTACAACACCATATGAAACTATTCACTGTTAAAAATGAGTTTTGACAAGTTTCCTTATGATAGATCTAATATTTCAAATATTTTTAATGTCTATTTAAATGATTTAAACCTCACAAATTTACCAATTTGATCTTATTTGTATAAATTTTGGATTTAGAGTGTGTTTTGGGATATAAAGTTTAAATTTCATAATTTCGAATTTTTTACAGATTTTTATCACAGTGGTATTTTGGTCATTAATCCTAAAATACATTTCAAAATTTTGTGATTCGAAATTTTTCTGAACCATTATTTTATATCCATCGTATTTGGATTCATGACCAGGAATTTATTCATGCATCTTGATGCCTCAAAAATTCAATGAAGTTGACAAGTTGTTCGGGCGGACAGCATGGACTCCACCATAGTAATGGAATCATAATTAGGCCTAATATCTTCACAATGATTCAATTCCACTTGTATATTAAATAGAAAACCCTAATGTGTAGAGACAATTAATTTGAAGCCGTTTGGAATCCTTTAGGATGTCCCTTGAGGGATAGAGTTTTGAAAGAAGTCTTTTAGGAAGCTTCATTTAGAGAAATCTATTTACAATAATGAAATCATAACACCTTCAATAAGCGTCCAATAAATCCAGAATTAGGAGGGTGGATGGAAAGCACATTTATGCACAATGTTCTTGAAGAGGTACATATGTAAATCGGCCAATTAATTGGTCGAAAATGAAAAAGAGTTTTGATGATGAAATCTGCCTGTAAGAGGAGAGGAGCTCATACTTCTAAATCATATTCCATTCATCACCACACCATCCGTCACAAAGGGAGTTAGCTTGAGAGAGTGAAGGGGAAGGTGGAAATTTTGATCCTTAAGAAGATTACATCATTTGATTATTCAATAGAGAAGATTAAGGCATCTCACGTGATGGAAGGCTAAGTGGAAAGTGGTTACGGACGACGACACCCGACAGACACTCTCTTCTGAGTTTTGATTTTAATGTGTAATATCTTTTTAAATTTCTATTTAAGCTATATTTTTTAATGAATCTGGTTGTTTTATTTCTAAAATATATTTTCAACAAAATTTCTTATTGTTGTTCCATCTATAAAGTAGAATAATTTATTTTGCTGTTTAAAATTCATTGGTGAGGTTTTGCCATTGAGCATAGAGAATTCAATTATGTTCAATTACATGGAGGTCATTAAGTAATTTAATCACATATATAGGTGTGACCACAATAATATTTAAGTATTAAATATGATGTATTTTCAAATTTGAGTGTAGCCTGGGGGTCCTTGGGGGTACATTTAGTAATTTTACTTAAGTGATATTTTTTATATACAAGGAAGAGGGGAGTGTCTGAGAGGGTGAAGCTTGTCCGCGACCGCTGTTTTTATTCTTGATTTCAAACCCACATTATCTTTACATTAAAATTATTTCACTTTAGTATTTAATTAAAATTTTATTTTCAAATTATTAATCAAATACCCATTTTCATTTCTGCAAAAAAATAATAAAAAAGTGACAGTTTTACAACTCGAACTGCAACCTCCTCGAGAGACAACCCTGTGGTCACCACTGTGCTACATTAAAAGGGAAAATATTGATAGAGGATTTTATGACACGAAAACACTCACATCAATTGGCACTATTTCTAGGGAGGTATCTAGAGTTGATTTTATTTTAATTAGTTTTTCTTGCATGACCCGAACTTCTGAACTGAACATGTTACCTTTAGATTCTGAAATAGATAGAACTTTTCACACTAGGGTAAGATGTACTAATCCACAAGTTGGAAGTTGTGAATCTTTCACAAATAAACCTAGAAGGGACATAGTTGAAACTGAAATCCAAATGGATTAAAATATAACATTGAAAGTACTGTCTTCGTCCTATGCCAAAAATCACGAGAATCCTATAAAGTACCCTAATGACCCTGCTGGATTTGAAATCAAGCCCAGTTTCATCCACCAGCTTCACAAATTCAATGGGTTTCCTGGTGAAGACCAACATAAACACCTCCAAGAATTTAGCTACTTGTGTGTCCACATGAAACCTCATGGAGTCGATGCTGATCAAATGAAGCTGAGGTCTTTTCCTTTTTCTCTCGATGGATTTGCTAAGGAATGGTTTTTCTATTCTCACTCAACCATGATTAGAAATTGGAATGAATAAAAAAATATTTTCCTTGAAAATTTTTTCCCTGCGTCTAGAACTGTCTCTATTCGAAAGGAGATTTGTGAAATTAGGCAGACACAAGGAGAAAATCCTCACGATTACTGGGAAAGGTTGAAATGTCTTTGTTTTAGTTGCCCCGATCATCAAATCAGTGACTAGCTTCTCATTCAATACATTTATCAAGGATTGTGTCTCACTAATAGAAGTATGATTGATGCTACTGTAGGCGGAGCTTTAGGTGATAAATCACCAGCTGCTGCTAGGATTTTAATTACAAACATGGCCTAGAATGCCCAACAATTTGGAACCAGAGGCCTTCTTCATGTCAAAGCTACACAAGAATTCCCTACTACTAGTACCGAAAACAACACAATTGCAATTCAACTATCTGATCTTACAACCATGGTAATGTAAATAATTTTTTCTAACACCCCACCAACCCAACCCAACCCTGAAGCATCTTTCCAACTACATGTCCACTGTGGGATTTTCTCTTCGAATGAACATTTTAGTGACCAATTCCCGCAAATGCAAGAGCCTCTGAATAACTGCCAAGCAGTTTTTCCTGGAAGACCATTTCAATCAAACCAGCAAAGACAATTTCAAAACAACCAAAATTTCAATCAAGGATGGAACAAAAACTCAAATGAAAGATTTCATCAACCTGAACAACCTATAGGATTCTTCCAAGGACAATAAAATAATTCTCAATCAAGATATTTCAATGAGAAAGCAAATGCTCATTCAGGAAGCAATTTTCACCCTCTCCCTCCCACTCAAAACACTGATAGGAACCTTGTAGAAGAAATGAGGAAACAACAAGAGGAAATGAGGAAACAACAAGAGGAAGTGAGGGAACTAAAAGAATACTCAAAAAACCAAGAAAACAAAATGAATACATTGATGACTTAAATGGGTCAACTTGCCTCCGGTATTAATTGCATAACAAATCAAATGAGTGGTGGTTTAACCTCACAACCACAAGTAAATCAGAGGAATAATGGGAAAGAAAATGTGAGTTCAATTAAACTTAGGAGTGGAACAAAATTGAACAACCCTCAGATTAAGAACATCAATCCTACTACTGATACTGTTGATGAAAATCCTACCCCTGATAAAATTTTTGAAAAATATGATGTTGATATAAACTCAAAGTCAAAGAGGAAATATTGTTTGAAAGAATGAAGAATGATTGGAAGAGGATTTTAGGTCCTTATGTTCCTCCAAAACATAATCAGAATACCCCAGAAACATTCAAACCTCCACTGCCTTATCTAAGGTGTGAACCACCACCAAAGTCATGTGCTGAAAAAGAGTTGGATAAGGAGGTTTTGGAAACATTCAGGAAATTCCAAGTCAATATTCCATTGCTTGATGTTGTGAAACAAATTCCGAGGTATGCTAAGTTTCAGAAAGTCATGTGTACCAACGAGAGAAATTTCAAAGGAGGTGAAAAATTAAACTTAGGAAGGAATGTTTCATTGATGATTAAACATGCCCTTCTTGTCAAGTGTGAAGACCCTGGGACATTTACCATTCCCTATACCATTGGGAAATGTGAATTCAAAGATGTGATGCTTGATCTAGGGGCCTCCATCAATGTCATGCCACATTCTGTCTACTCATCTCTTCAGGTTGGAGACTTGAAACCCTCTGGAATAATCATTCAACTTGCAAACAGAAGTATCACCAAAACTGTTGGAGTTATAGAGGATGTTCTCATTCAAGTGAGAGAAAAGATTTTTACTGTTTACTTCTATGTTTTGGATATGAAAGATGATCAGTTCAGCACACATACTCCCCTCATCCTTGGGAGACCATTTCTAAAAACGGCGAAATCAATCATTAATGTTCACAAGGGAACACTTTCACTAGAATTTGGAGAATATTTTGTTAATTTCATCATTATTCATTCAATGAAACACCCAATTGAGGATCATTCAACTCCCCATGTAAACATGATTGATTGGTTTTCCTCTGGCATGTTACCTGATTTTTTCTGCGATGAAATACCAACTGATGTGGAAAAAGAGGGAAATTTTTATGATACTAAATCAGATAAAAATGAGGATGAAATTTTAGATTGTGAAGAGTCTTGGGATGTTGAGACTGGATATCTAAGCAATGAGGAAGATGAATTTCTATAAACCATTGAATGTGTTAGTGGGATTCCAAGAGAGGTTTCCAATTTTTCACATGAAACAAGTCTTGAGATCATTGAAAGAGATTACCATGATGAACATAGAGCTTCACTAAACAATATAACTTCTGAAGAGTTCCAGTTATCAATGAAACCAACCCACCAGTGGTAGAATTTAAACCCCTTCCAAATAACCTCAAGTATACCTTCTTAGTTCATAATAAACAATTCCCTGTAAATATCTCAAAAGATTTGTTAGAAGTCCAGGAATGCCAGTTTTTGGAAGTTCTCAAGTCCCACAAGGAAGCAATAGGATGTACTCTCTCTGATCTAACAGGATTCATCCCCTCAGTTTGAATGCATATAATTTTACTGGAGGAGAATTCTAGACCGATTAGACACTTTCAAAGAAGACTAAACCCAACACTACTAGATGTTGTGAAGAAAGAAGTCACCACCTTGATGGTTGATGGAATTATTTTTCCCATATCTGATAGTCAATGGGTAATTCCAATCCATGTTTTTCCTAAAAAAAGTCGATATACAATCTCAAGGAATGAATTTGGTGATCTTGTCCCCATAAGGCATCCAAATAAATGGAGAATGTGCATAGATTACAGGAAATTAAATTTGGGTACAAGGAAATAACACTTCCCATTACCATTCCTTGATCAAGTCCTTGAAAGACTAGCTGGGAAAACCCACTACTATTTTCTGGATGGATTCTCTGGATATTTTCAAATTCACATTTTACTTGAGGATCAAGATAAAACGACATTCACATGCCAATTTGGATCTTTTTCATACAGAAGGTTGCCCTTCAGTTTATGTAATGCCCCAGGAACTTTTCAAAGGTGTATGATAAGAATCTTCTCCAAATTTTTGGAAACATGCATGGAAGTTTTTATGGATGACTTCACTATGTATGGATCATCTTTTTAAAGTTGATTGAAAATATTGGAATGTGTTCTTAAAACATGCATTGAAAAGAACCTTGTTCTAAATTATGAAAAATGTAATTTTATGGTTTCTAAAGGGATTTTTATTGGACATGTTGTGTCCCATGATGGAATTCAAGTTGATCAATCCAAAGTTGAGGTCATTTCTTCAATATCAAACCTAAGAAATGTGAGTGATGTGAGATCCTTCCTTTGGCATGCTAGATTTTATAAGAGATTCATTAAAGATTTCAGTATGATTGCACATCCATTGTCCAGATTACTCCAAAAAGATGTCCCATTTGACTTTTATGAGAATTGCATTAATTACTTTCATGAGCTAAAACAAAGATTGCTAACCCCTCCCATTGTTCAACCTCCTAAATGGGACATTCCCTTTGAAATAATAACTGATACATCTTACTTTTCTCTTGGGGTAGTATTGAGTCAAAGGATAGAAAAGAAATATCATGTGATTGCATATGCCTCCCGAACTCTTGATCAAGCCCAATAAAACTACACAACAACTGCGAAATAATTGCTGGCTGTTGTCTTTTCCCTAGACAAATTTAGAAGTAATCTGTTGGGCACCAAGGTGATTTTTTTACTGATCATTTTTCAATCAGATTCTTGATGAAGAAACATGATTCAAAACCAAGACCTCTGAGATGGATTTTTCTTTTACAGGAGTTTGATGTTGAAATAAATGATAAGAAAGGATATGAGAACCTTGTTGCTGATCATTTGATCATGATACCATCTATTGAGAATAAAAAATTTCAAATGTGTTCCCCAATAAAGGAAACCGTTCCAGATGAGGATTTATTTGCTACTAAAATAGAAATAATATAGTTTGCAAATATTTTAAACTATTTGGCTTCTAATGAACATCCCCACTGGTTTTCCAAAAATAAAATTGATAAACTTTTGAGCGATTAAAAGAAATATATTTGGGTTGATCCTTATTTATGGAACATTGGTAGTGATCAAATTATACAAAGATGCATTACGAACTCTGAATTTCAATCCATTCTACATATTTTCCACACATTAAACTATAGAGGACACTTTGGACCATAGAGAACAGAAAGAAAAGTGCTGGATTCTGGATTGTATTGGCCCACCATTTTTAGAGATGCTTTCGAATTCTGCAGAACTTTTAAAAATTTTCAATTCCAAAGAAACATTTCCAAGTGAAATGAGATGCCACAAAACCCAATTTTGTTTTTTGATGTTTTTGATGTATGGGGAATGGATTTCATGGGGCCTTTTCCAAATTAATTTGGATATCTCTACATATTGCTGGCTATTTATTATGTGTCTAAGTGGGTAGAGGCTATCCCCACCCAAACTGATGATGGAAAAATTGTGTCCAAATTTTTGAAAGGAAAATTGTTTTCAAGGTTTGGATTTCCAAAGTTTCTAATTACAGATCAATGTAACCATTTATGTAATAGGACTTTAGAATCTATTTTAAAGAAATACGGTGTTAATCATAGGGTCTCTATGCCCTATCATCCTCAAACAAATGGAATGGCTGAGTTTCCTAATAGGGAGATCAAACAAATCCTAGAAAAAATAGTGAACCCAAATAGAAAGGATTGGAATTTGAGACTTGATGATGCTATTTGGGCCCACAGAACTTATTTCAAAACCCCTATTGGAATTTCACCATTTATATTGGTCTATGGAAAATATTTTCATCTACCAGTTGAGTTAGAAAAAAAAATCCTTTTGGGCTATAAAAACATGTAACATGAACCTATATTCTGATGGGAAAGAAAGAAAATATTTTTTTCAAGAGATGGAGGAGATCAGAAATAATGCATATGAAAGATCCAGGTTATACAAAGAGAGAAGCAAAGCCATTCATGATGGTAGGATTGTCAACAAAAACATCAAAGAGGGAGACAAAGTTCTGCTATTCGATGCCAGATTGAAACTCTTCCTAGGTAATTTTCGTTCCAAATGGTCTGGCCCATTCATTGTTACTCATGTTTTTCTTTTTGGTGCAATACAGATTAAAGATCTAGATAAGTAGACATCATTCACTATCAATGGTCATAGGATGAAGATATTTACATAAAAGTTTCAAGATCCTCCAAGGGAGGAGATTCAACTTCATGTTGCGTAATATAATTGATGTCAGGTTGTGTCTTTTCTGATCATTGATTTTTTCTATGTCTTTAATTACTGGAATTTCATGCTAAAAAACTACACAATGGGGAAATTGCATAGAATAAGTGTTGGGGGGACACAATTCTGGGTAGATTAGGTTTTTACGAACTTCTGTTTGAAATTTTTTGTTTTCAAAATTTCTTTCCATTTTTTTCGTGTTTCTTTTTCAAATAAAAAATAAAATTTTTGGAATTTCTTGAATTTAATTTGAATCTCATGCCAAGGAGTGAACCAACTAATCCTTTGAAAAAGAACATAAATGAATGCTGAAAATGACATTGTTTCATGTAAAAAAATTTGGAAAATTCTTGAAATGACCACTGATTTTTAAATCTCATGGCACATATCACTGACATTGTGATTGAAATTCTCATTCCTATGATGCCTCTGGACCCATTTTTACATCTTCTTCACATTTACCTCTTTCTTGAGTGAACAAATTTTTGTTTGTTTAAACTGGAACTTGATTTATTTCTATCAAAACATGAGGGCTGAGATACTTGTGATTATAATTATTGAGGCATTAGTTTGAATATTGGATCCTACTTTTCATGATTATCCTTTTTATTTCGGCCTTCCGTAAACATTTTATCATTCTTGAGCCCTTAGTTTCCATGTTTAGCCTGTTAGGTTAGCCACATTACAAGCCAAATTTCCATTTCAAAACTTCTCTGGAAGTATAAATGCATGATCTAGTTGATCTTAAGTGTGGGGGGGGGGGAAGATGACTCATGATGTGATACCTCATTTATTATTGATTTGGGAGAACATTTAAACATTGAAGGCATATTTTTGATACTGGAATATATTTTTATAAGTGAGGTGCCTATCTGGATCTCTCAAATGAAATGGAGTTGTGCCTATCTAGAGCTCTCAAATGAAATGGAGTTGTTCCTCTCGGGATCTCTCAAATGAAATGTAGTTGTGCCTGTATGGAGCTCACAATGGAAATAAGTTGTGCCCAATCTGGCGATTTCGAAAAAAAGTCATATTTTCTATTGAAATATTGATGGAATGGGGTGGAAAACAGAAGATCAGAGTTGATTATTTTTTAGGAGAATATGGAGGATACCATACTTGAGTAAAAATTAGAAACATGCATTTCTACTTCAAAAAGAGCCAAACCCTCCTTATTCAGCCACAAAATTTTCACGTTTGAATCCTACCAACCCCAATTCATAGAAAAACATTATAAATTCCTCATGATAATCAGATGTTCTTGGTTCACATCGGGTGGATATGTAAAAATTTATCAAGCCTATAGTAATTCTTGCATGAGTTGGATGAGAAAAGCCTTGATGCAAATATATATTGTTTGCTGAGAGAAAATGATTATGAGGTAAGTGTATTGTGTATATGAGAAGACAAAAGAAGTGGAAATGGATTGAATGATTTGAATTTATCACACTAAATAATTGTCTTTAATGAGGTATGATATCTCTTTAATTCTTTCTGGTAAATTGGTAAACACCATTGGTATTTGTTTTATTTTTCTTGATTTCGTGCCCACCTGTCCAAGAGTCCAAGAGCCAAGTGTGGAGGAATTGATAGAGCCAATATCTAAAATATTTTTAATTTCTATTTAAATTGTTTAAACCTCACCAATTTTCCAATTTTATCTTATTTGTAACAATTTCATATTTAGAGTGTATTTTGGGATAAAAAGTTTAAATTTCATAAATATGTATTATTAACAGATTTTTGACACAGGGGAATTTTTTAACATTTCTCATAAACTAAATTTCCAAATTTTGTGATTATAATTTTTTGAAACCTTATTTTATTTCCAACATATTTTTCTTCAGGGTCGTAAAATGATTCATGCATCTTGATGCCCAAAAAAATCAATGAAGTTGAACATTTTTTCGGGAGGACTGCATGGACTGCATCATAGTAATGGAAGTATAATTCGCCCTAAACTCCTCCAAATGATTCGATTCCACTTGGATATTAAATATAATCCCCTTATGTGTCGACAAATTAGTTTTAAGCCTTTTGGAATCCTTTATGATGGCCCTTGAGGGATAGAGTTTTGAATGAAGCTTCTAGGATGCTTCATCTAGAGAAAGAGATTTACAATAAAAAATAATTACTCCTTCAATACGGATCCAATGAATCCGAAATTAGGAGGGTGGATGGAAAAAACCTTTATTCACAATATTTATGAAGAGGTCTATGCATTAATCGGCCAATTAATGGGTTGAAAATGCAACAACTTTTTGATGATGAAATCTGCCTATAAAAGGAGAGGAGCTCCTACCTCTAAATCATATTCCATTCATCACCACACCATCCATCACAAAGGGAGTCATCTTGAGAGAGTGAAGGGGAAGGTGGAGATTTTTATCCTTAAGAAGATGAAATCCTTTTAAGATTCAATATAGATGATTAAGGCTTCTCAAGTGATGGAAGGCTAAGCGGCAAGTGGTTGCGGACAGCGACACCCGATAGACAGTCTCTTCTGAGTTTTGATTTTAATGTGTAATCTCTTTTTAAATTTCTCTTGAACCTGTATTTTTGAATTAATCTAGTTGTTTTCTTTCTCAAATATATTTTCAACAATTTTTTTTGATCGTTGTTCCATCTATAAAGTAGAAAAATTGATTTCACTATTTTAAATTCATTGGTGAGGTTTTGCCATTGAGCATAGCGAATTCAATTAGGTTCAATTACTTGGAGGTCTTTAAGTAATTGAATCACTTATATAGGTGGGTCCAAAATAATATTGAAGTCTTAAACATGATGTATTTTAAAATTTGAGTGTAACCTGGGGGTCCTTGGGGGTACATTTAAGAATTTATATTAAGAGATATTTTTTATATAAAAGGAAGAGGGGAGTGTCTGAGAGGGTAAAGCGAGTCTGCGACCGCTGTTTTTAGTCTTGATTTCAAACACACATTATCTTTAATTTAAAATTATTTCACATTAGTATTTAATTAAAATTTTATTTTCAAATTTTTAATCAAATCCCCATTGTCATTTCTGAAAAAAAAAATAATAATAATAACAAAAGTGACAGTTTTGCAACTCGAACTACAACCTTCTCTAGAGACAACCATGTGGTCACCACTATGCTACATTAAAAGGGAAAATATTGATTAAGGTTTTTACGACACGAAAATGCTCACATCACCTTATTATAAATTTTTGGATTTATTTCTCCCAATGTATCCACCAACCATTAGAATCACCAATTGAATCGTTGTGATATATTCTCTTAATAGGAGTTATAGTAAAACCTCATAAAAAGAAAAAGAATAAAATATAAATAGAGAGATCTTTGGTAATGTTGGAATGAACACTAGTTAAATTAAATTAAATCCATGAATACTATTTATATGAATCTGAAATTTCATTAAAATGAATCTTAATGACGTACGTTTTATACGATATAAAAGGGATATCTCTTTTTTATCCTCTATTATTAATCTTATAAAACCTTTTCATTTATGAAATACAATTTTAAAACTCAATTAATAATTGAAAAAATATTAGTAATTCCTTAGATGATGAGTCGTCATATTAATGACACATCATAATAAATGTAGGGTTTATTGAGATTTTCATGGACATTCAACCATTATATATAACATGACATGGAATTATTGAACATAATAAGATAGAAACCATGTCATTGAAATAGTGTGGTGACCCTCACCATGTTATGGTTTATTATTTCATTCTTAAATTAATTAATATCCAAATTACGAAAAATTATCAATGTTATTATATGAAACATTATGACACTTTTTTATCCTTAGAAAATACATTGGAATTGATTTTTATAAAAACTCACCGAAATTCTATATAAAAAGTTGATACCAAAGATATTCATTAATTAAGGACATTATAAATAAACCTAGTTAAAATTATTCCATTGAAAAATAATTATATAATCTCAAATCTATAACTATATGTAATTATTGGACTCTAGTAAAATGTAATTACTAAAGAGGTATAAATATTTCTAGTATGATATTGATAAAAGTACAGTAATCATTTTCTATGAAAAATTATACCATAATATTAATCTCATTAAAATATATTCACACATATATAATCAATTTTTCAAATACATTGAGAGATCACTAGATATGGAACATGTCAAATTATAATATAAAATTAAACACATTTAAGATTTTGTGAAATAGACTTACCAATTGGAATGAATATCTCACATTTCATTCATCCATGTAGTTGAGAAAATTACTTATCATACATAACCTTGAATTTAATCAGTCTTATTCAATTGATAGCCCAAATATTATACTTTTCAAAGGGGTCAAATATTATATTTGGTAAAATATACTGATTACATGATCAAAAAAATATCAAACCGCCACCATATTAACATAAACTCTAAGATAATGTTAAAATATTCTCAAATTATAATGACTCACATACTATGTATCTAGCCGACCACTAGTAATGGGGGTTCATATGAGTTATACAAGCATAGGTAATTAAATTTCAACATGATATTCCATTGGATATACATTCATGAGTAAGTCTTACTAATATTTATTGACTTATTATCTAATGATATTATTTTTCAAAATTCTAAAATATTCAAATCATGATAACATTAACGTATCATCACCGATAATAATTGTAATGACCCAAAATTTTATAAATAAAATTCCAATTCTGAAATAATTAAATTTATTATTAGGTAATATGTTTAAAGAAAACACATGAAATTATTTTGATTTATTATGTTCTTCTGGATTTAAATGATAGTTATAAATTATAACCATTGAAAATTTAGTCATTGAACACTGATTATATGATTAGAAAAAATATACAGTTTTGTCAAATCTAATTTACAAAGACAACGAAATTAGTTTTCTCAATTATTAAGATCATACCCTTTGAATCACATCTATTAGATCATTCAAGGTTTATAGCATCACTGGGCATTAACGAGGACAGTAAAAAAGAAATTATCTAACAACTGAACCATGAGAGATATTATTTATTGTAGAAGTTCAATATCATTGAGATCATGGCCCATACTGGGTACGTTGAACAACCCCATGAAAATATCATCATCGCAGACCATAACCATGTAGGTTTTCCTAAAGTAATAATGTTATATGTATGAAGAACCTAAAAATATCAATATTTATATTGTATTATCAATATAATAATGGATATATTTTATTCTTATTATTGTTACTTTATAAATGATTTAGATTTTTATACAATGAATGAAAATTATATTTTTTAGTAATATTTAAATCCCATTAAGAAATTTATTTTTATGAATAAATTTATTATTGAAATAAAGAGTATATTAATAGAATATAATTATTTAATTTTTATTATTAAATTCAAATAATTATATAATTTTAATGATGTCAAATTTTATCTCAATAATGGTTTGAAACTCTTGTTTGCAATGAAAATCATCATTTATCAGTAATTTTTTATTATATTTGAAATGTTATAATTAAAATATTTATAAAATTATTTTCATAATATAAATATAATTTTTACATTATTCACATTTATATTATACAATAGTTATTTTTTTGTAAATTTCTAACTTATAAAAATTCTCAGATAAAAATTAAATACGGTATAAATATAAGGGGTGTATTATGACATCATATTGACCAAAAAGTGATTTAATAAATTATATTAAGTTTATCCATGACAAAATATATATTTACCATTTAAAAATTTTTATACTGAGGTTTTTTAATTAATTTTAAAAAACCATTATGAATCCTCAAAAACTATTATTATATTTTATGGTTTTAAAATCATTTATTTAAAAGCATGTCTCCCTACCACATCCGTATTGGTAATATTTTAATAATTTCGTCTCTTAGACGTAAAAAATAATGAAAACCACTATTATTTTGAAGAAACTAAGGATTTAACCATGGGTGGTTTGGTGATTTTTATTATTTTATGATATAGAGTTCAAAATGTATGTTTGTAAAATTAAAAAACCATTCCTTTACTATATAAACACACCCAATCTCCCCTTACTCTTTACTCAAACACCATGGATGATGTCCTTACTCTCGCTTCCCTTATATATATTCTGCCTAATTTTCCCTCAAACTCTCAACAATCTCCTCCCAACCTTTTTAAATCACCCTCTCAAGGTAAGGGATATACTCCTTATCCTCTTCAGTGAATCATCTTTTTTATTCATTTTATTTTGAGTTACTAATGTTGGTATTTATTTATAAATATATTGATTATTATAATTTATATATAAAAATTATGATATACCACTTTTATTGTATTTAATCCAATTTATTAATCAATAAATACTGTCGTTATATTGTCCAATGATCTCTGCTTTTTTCCCATCCCAATTATTTTTATTGTAAATAAAATGTCTATTTCCAAAAAATAGCATTATAAAAGAAATAACTATAATTTTTTTAATTGGGTAATTCCACATATGTATTTCATAATAATTGATCATGGAATCCAAATTGGATGAATATGATCCTATTTTGTATGATCTATATTGAATACTTATTCATGTAAATGATATGAAAGAGATGGGTGTTCATGAAATTATAGAGGACTTCAATACATTAGGTAATGTATTAATCACATTAGATATCCTAAAAGGGAATATGTAGTGACCCTATTCTATCACAACACTTTATCCACCGTGTTATGGTTTCTTGAAGTTTGTTTTGACAAATGTGTATGATGTAATAATTATAGTTGTTTCCACTTTCCCAAGTCGTCTTTATGTTATCATGCTACATCGTACCTCTTTGTTCGTGTTTATGATTATCAACCATATTATGGCCCCATTTAGTATCCTATAGTTTATCATATAATAAACTACTAATGTTATTCATTGTTTACTCCCATAATAGAATTTATAGGTCAACCCATCTAATATATGTCCCTGAGTTATCCCATGAATATTTAAGTGTGATAGAATATTATGGAAATGTTACCAAATTTTCAATAATGAAAATTTACCCCCTATTTTAAGATGTTATGTAATGTACCAACATACCAAAAGACACAAGTCTTCTCAATCTTCATAGTTTTATCATATGTATAATTTTGTAATAAATCATTAAATAATGAGTAATAAAGGCAAGGGTTTTCATAGTTGGAATCAAAATAATTTTGAGTTGTCTTTGAGATTATGATTACAAAACTCTTATGAAATCCTTAGTGATAAGACTAAACATAATATGACATCCATAAATTTACTAACACTATAATGTAATTTGTGTCATACCTCACTGGATACAAAAATTGGATGTTGATTTGGCACAAATGTACCTAGGGGTGAAACCCAAAAACAATGAATTGAGATAGACTTGTTTAAGAACTGATGAATAAAAATGGGCCTTGATGCACACTTGGTTTGACACTCCTGGGGGATAATTGTTGGTAAATTTACAATCACATTATGAACCATTGTCATGGGAATGAAAATTTTCATGAAATTTAGTGTTAGAAAATAGATCATTTATTACGTAGAATAAATCCTAGATATTCATTAGTTATGAAAATACATGAAATTTTTGAATTACCAATTAAATGTTATTTGATTTATATTTGTGTGTTCATTGTGTTTATAATTATCATTCTTAAGTCTATTTTAGATAAATTAATGGGCTGGAACCCAATAAAAAATGAAATGTAGGATGATTTTTCATAGTTATAGGAATTACATTATATCACAGAAGATTAGTAGAGAAATTCAATAACCACAAAAACATATGAAAGTGGAACTATTTGTAAAAATAGAAAATAGGGAAATTATTGCATAACAAGTATATAAATCACATCCTATTAATAGTTTTTGACTAAACATAAGAGTGAACCTAATGATTATTCCCTTTGTGGGAGTTGGTGGTTTTTTTTTCAGAATTGACTTTACGTATATTGATTCAATATAGATTTCCATGAGAAGGAAATCGCTCCCTATATTACAAATATTCCCAAAATTTTATACTAGTTGATGGATGAGGATTAATATTATTTACAAACAGCATCTCCAGAATGTTTATTATTTCTCGATGAGAAATTTTATCAATCTAAAATGATTTATTGAAAGGAAAAGATAATCCTTAAAGACATTTCAATTGTGGGGGAATACATTGATGTGTTTCTCGAAGATTTTCATGGACACCGCCAAAGTTGAGTTGTTGATTTTTCCATAAAGAATATACCTATGGATTTTCCAATATCCGATAATATATACGTAATGGTAGTTATATATATATTGGAGATAAAGAAACAACTATAAGAGATTATATATAACGGTTTTATACACCTGAATTCTTCATCGTGGTGTATACTAGTCCTCTCTATTAAGATGATGGATTAGACAATTAACCATTGCATTGATTATCATGATCTCAACAAAAGAATGATAAATAAAAGGGATCATACTCCACAAAGTTTTTACTTATTTGATAAACTATGTGGATCCCAATAATTCTCCAAGGTGGATCTTTAGTTGTGGTTTTATATAGTAAGGTTGGAAAAGGTGGATATCCCTATTACTTAATTTGATACAAGGTATTATAACAATAAGTTTATTTCCATTCAATTCATACTCACTAATGATCCATAAATTGTTATTTAGTTGATCAATAGAGTATTTATATATTACCTTGAAACACTTTTTGTAGTGTTTATTGATGATCATCTTGTCACTATGCTAAAAACCATACGAAAGTACTAGCATTATGTAAGGAACTAAAAAAATGCGAGTTATGGTTCAATGAAATCTCACTGATGGTGAATATTAACACAAGTAATAGGATATATATGGATCCTCTAATGATAAATGATATCCAAGGATGGATGAATCCAATATTTATGATAAAATATTGTATTTTCCTTGGATTAGCTAGGTACTATCATCAATTTAGGAGAAATATCTCACGATTGTAAAACCATCGAACCAACTGACGTATAGTGGATTCATATTTTTTTGGAATAATTAATGTTAATATATCTTCATGTATTTTAACAATAATATTATAAATGAACTTCAACTTATAGTACCCACATGTTTGGAACTATTCATGGTATATAATGATGCTTCAAGTAAAGGATTGGGTTGTGTGTTAATGAATTGATAAAAATTGACATCCTACAGCTCAATAAAATTGAAAGTTCATGAATAGAACTATCCAAATAAAGATATATTCTTTGATTTAGTAATATTAATTTTTCAAATCTATTTTCATTATCTCATTGAGGAGATGTAAAAAATATATATACATCATAATATTTCCATGTTTATTTTCACACAAAAAGAGACCAATATGAACCAGTGAAGACCATTAGAGCTGATTATGTACAATGAGTAGTGAATCCACTACCATCCTAGGAATTTAATAAATTGTATGATTCTCTAGGATGTAGGGGTCCACAAATTTTATCATGGATAATAATTGATAAGGATCATTTATTTTTAGAGTTGAAATGTATGGACATGTGAATCATAGAATAAGGAACATAAAAAATCATTTAAAAAATGTTTGATATAACATCAATTATGGAGAAGATAAATAATTCTGAAAGTGATGATGTGGGTAATAAAAATATATTGAAGCTATAAAGAAAGGGAAATCCTCATAGTAAAAAATTAATGTATAAGAACATGTATGATAAGGATCTTGAATATGTGCACTATCAATCTCTGATTTAAATAAGGAGATTCTATATGATGCATATAGTTTAAACTTATCCATCTATACAGTGTGCAAAAAGATGTATCAAGATCTCTACCGGTACTATTGGTGGGACAATATGAATATTCATAACATGGAATATACATAATTGTTTTTTGTATGTCATTTAGTTAAGGATGGAAGGAAAATATCCAAGGGGATGATGAAACCATTACCTATACCTACATGGAAATGGAAAAATATGTCCATGGAATTTTTGATGACTCACCTAATGATATAATGAGAATATAATGTTATATGGGTTGTGGTGGATCGTCTTAAAAGGAATTATCACTTCATTGTAATTAGAGAAGACATTTTTCTTGATCAAAATGCAAGGATAAACATTAGTGAAGTGTAGAGGCTTCATGAAACACCGCCATTGATTCTATTTAATCAACATCCAATATTTATCGATAGGTTTAGGAGGAGTCTCCAAAACACTCTATGAATTGGTTTGAATACTAATACAACATATCTCCCTCAAAATAAATTCTAATATATGCTTGCTATCTAAAAACTTGAGGTTATGTTGAGTGCATTTTCAATTGTCATTAAATGATGATGTGTTCAACATCTTCATCTGGTCATTTTCCCTATAATAATAGTTTTCACTCTGGAATAAAATTGGATCACTAAGAATCCTTTTTATGGAAGAGGTAAAGAACACCTACAAATAGGGATGTGGTTGGTGATCACAAACTGATAGGTCTAGAAAAGGCCGAGGTAATGGTGGAAAAGGTCATGACCATTAAAAAATTCATTAATGATGCTCAATGATGATAGAAAACATATGGTGACATGCATTGATGAGACCTAGATTTTGAGGTTGAATATAAGTTGTTCCTATGAATATCTCCTTGAAATTTAGTCATGAGATTTGGGATGAATGAAAAACATAGTCCACGATACATCACTCCCATCGTGGTCCTTTATATAATCTGAGCAATGACCTATTTAATGTAAATCACACCTATGTATCTCCCATACAAGATGTGTTCAATATATCTATCTTGAGGAATTATATACCAAAACCCTAACAAGTTCTGAATCTGGAGGTGGTACCACAGGAGAATGATCTCTTATAAGAGGAGTAGTCAGTGATGAACATAGGCAGTAGGGACAATATTCTACAAAATAAGATAATGTGTTTGGTCAAAGATATATGGGGAACCCACATGTATGAAGAAGAAATATTGGAATAGGAAGAGGCAATGAAACAAAATTACATTCATCTATTTTTCTGTGTGATATTAAAATTTATAGGCTGCAATTTCTAATGGGGGTAGATTGTAATGACATGATCATTTATAAATAAAAATCTCTTTTTTATTAAACAAAATTTATTATAATATATTATGGTTATCAAAATATCATGAACTCTATAGGATTTATTATATCATATCTAATTTCAAATAATATTAATCACCATTACAATTAATAATACAGTAGTTGAATAGTGATTGTATGATTAGTATAAATGTAGGGTTTTGAAAAATCTAATTGGAATAGGTAGTGTAAGTGATGGACTCGAATAGTAGGATAAAACCCTATAAATATCATTTATCAATGATTTTGAGGGAGATAACATCAATATGATTTTCAATTGACTAAGACCAATCAATGCTTGTACAACTAAATAAAGAGCCAAAACATTTGTGGGAAAACATCAATCTCATTGAGATCATGATCCAAACAACGTACACTGAACCACACCATGAAAATCTCACCATCATGTATCATAACCTTAGGAAATTTACTAGTGTAATAAAAGCATATTTATCATGACTCTAATAATATGAATATTTATATTTTATTTTCAATATAGTAATCATTATATTTAGAGAATATTATTTTTTCTTTAAAAATGATTTTCATTTGGATTCAATAAAACACAAATTATTTTTTGGTAATATGTAATTTAAATTAAATTATTAATCTAGATGAATGAATGAAAATTTAAAATAATTATTATTTTATTAAAATGTCATTATTAAATGGTAATTCCAAAACATGAATGATAATATAATTTTTATGATGCCAAATTTA
This sequence comes from Viscum album, assembly GCA_963277665.1. Taxonomy (NCBI): domain Eukaryota; kingdom Viridiplantae; phylum Streptophyta; class Magnoliopsida; order Santalales; family Viscaceae; genus Viscum; species Viscum album. The sequence continues at coordinate 1,093,629,536 of OY728139.1, forward strand.
ATTTTTATAATGGTTTTAAAACTATTTTTTTCCAAAAAAACCCCACCATTTCAAAATAAATATGTATTCTATATTATAAGTGAGGATTCATATATTTATGATTTTTTTTAAAATATAAAATATATTTTTTAAATATGAATGTTGAAATTGAACAATAAGAAAAATTTTAAAATATTCTAAGAGATTCCGATTTTCAGGTAAAAATTAAATACGGTATAAATATATTGTGTATTACTCCATATTAATGACACAAAAGTGACCTAATAAGTTATATTTAGGTTATCTATTACCAAATCATTATTTACCTTTTAAAATAATATGATAATGATTTTATTTGATAAATTTTATAAGGCCTCCATGATTCCTCCATAACCTATATTATATTTTGATGTTTTAAAACCATTTATTTATGAAAATGACTCACTTCAACATCATAAATGGTAATATTTTAATAATTTAAGTCGTCAAACATATAAAAAAATAAATACACGTTGGTTGAAATATGGGTTAAATACATGGGATGATTTGTGGTTTCAATTACATTAATATATAGATTCTAAAACGTATGATTAGAAAACTAAAAAAATCCCCCTCTTTTCCAATAAAAACCCATCCATTCTACCCTTACTCATCAATAAAAAATCATAAAGCACATGAACATATTTCCTAACCTCTCCAGAGTCCTCCCAATGCCCACCTGAAATCTAAATAAGCTCCTCCCATGGTTCTGATATCACCCAATCATGTTAAGGGATCATTTCCCTCTACTCTTTATTCAAGTATATATTCATTTAATAAATTTTCTTTACAATTCCTAATTTTGGGATTCATTTTTCTACATCTCACTTACTATAAAACTGATTTAAATAATGAGATACCAAATTTCCGTACAAAATCCATTTTATGAATTTAAATTACTATCGTTTTTCTATTGAAATTTCACTATGATTTTCCATGAAAACCCATTATGTTGGGAATTACATCACTATTTACACCCAAGGATATTCAAATAGATATACATGTAATTTTTTAATTGGGTAATTCTATGTATTTATTCCACACTCTTTGATATTTTAGTAATATTTGATTAAAAATGATTCTATTTTTAAGGGTCTATGTTGAAAACGTTTTCATGAAGATGATTTAAATGTGATGAGTGCACCCATAACTATACAGTAATCCAATGCATTGGGTAATGTTTTAGTCCCATGAGACATAATTCAGGTGATTACGGGGAAAACCTAATACATCCAGGGGCTTCTTACACCATGTAATTATTTCTTCAAATATATCATTGACCTGTGTTAATGATGTCATATTTAATGTTTTTCCACATTCCCATGTTTATATTATGTTATCAAACAATATCAGGCATTTTGTTCATATTTTTTATTCTCAAAATTCATAAGTCCCATATAATCTCTTATTGTATATGATGTAACAATTTCATCATTTTATTCAATTTGTAGTCCCCAATACGGATTTATAGATCTCCGCTTTCTTATATATCCCTAGATTACCCAATGTTATTTTATGTACAATGTAATATTATGAGGATCTTATGGATATTTAAAATGATGGTGATGTGCCCCCAAATTTAGCTTTCAATAAATGTACCTTATTACCAAAATACACTATACATATTGACCTTATGGGTTTTACTTTTTTCCATTATGTAATATTTCATCATTTAATGTGTAATAAATACAAGGGTTTTTATATTAATATATTTTATTATCATTTTTTAATATAACTCAATGATATTATTTTGGGGGATTTCATCATTATAATATTAATTTTACATAAATCAAAAACCAGAATTAATGAAAAATATTTACATCATTTATTATTAAACCATGGATTATTTACATTGTTGAAATAAATTCCACCAATTCACCCATGTATTGAATAAAAAAATTGTTTACAATAACCTCATTCTTTTATTATGTTAATGTATTTGGAAATAGATCCTTAAAAATCTCTACAGTCACTGAAAATTGAATTTTTAGTAACTAGAAAAAAATAGAATAATATAAATATACGAAAGAGACTCGATCATAGGGGGTGGAAAATATGAATACTATGGTCATAAAATATAAAAAATATCCTACATTCATTAGTAAAGTACCAAAAACTAGTTAATAAAATCTTGATCTCTTGGGGATTCCCTTTGTAGGAAATAACATTTTCCACACAATTGCCTTTCTGCCAAGTATATCTAACACGAATACCCTATTTTACCAAAATTATGAATTTCCTAATAAAATAGGCCATAAATCATCAAGAATTTTCCATCCCTTGAGAGAACCAATGAATATGGTGGAATCTGATTCAACGTCCATAATCTGAATTTTGTAATGCCTACAGAACATAAGACAAGTTATCATTAATCTTTCCTCTACTTCAATAGATTTACATTATCTATAAAATGTATTGAAACCAAAATTATCAGTGAGCCCTCTAATGTAGCTCACCATAACTCCCCCTCTTGTCTCCTCATACATACCTAATCCATAAAAATATAATTTTACCCCCTTATTAAGAGGATTCTAATTAACCAATCTACCCTGGGTACCTTATCCACCTTCCATACTCATGTAGTTCCATTGAAAAAGCCATCTATGTGTAGATGAGGACATCCAGTCCTTGATAAGTGCACCATGTTCCACCACATGTTCCTTCACCATTAACAAAAAGAAGATGGAAGACTGAAATTTCATTCTTTTTCCATATTCCTAGCATCCCATAGGATCTAATGCAAAGTCATGAATTTTATATAACATAACTTCACATCCATACCTTACTGAAAAACATTATTAAACCATGATTCAATAATCTATGAAATTGACTACCCACTACCATAAATATTCATACCCAATCCCATAAAGTCCTAAATAACCTTCAACAAAACAGATTGAAACAATTAGTGCCACATTTATTATTTTATTGTAATTTCAAAACACTAGAATCATGAAGGCAAGACTAAACCCTTTTTCTATACATTCTTACTTGTAGGATGTTCTTCACCTCTCAATCTCTATATGAGGAAATTCATGGATCTATTTTCTCCTTGCACTCATCTTTGGTTTCCCATTTATATGTTTAACTTCATGCATGAATTATATTTCTAATTCATTGAACAATTATTCTACCTAATGTCTAACATAATAAAATTCATCTATCTTGTTAATCAACAATGCTATTTTTCATGACTAAACACATATGTTCTTTATTAAATATGGATTTTATAAAATACATAAACAAAAAATCCTCCTTGAATTAATTACATGAAACTGGTAACCCATAAAATCTGTTCAATTCTCAAACCCAGTCCATCTTCAAAATATCCCTAAAAACCACAATCCATTGATCATTTCCCTTAAGCACCTCCATTTTGTCTACCATAATCCTTGTAATACATGTTAACCTTATGGTTTGTCAATTACATTCCTTCCCATATTCCTTATACATGTCTCTCATGAGTTTCTCGTGAAAATAAATTCCTTTGATGGAATCCCACACCAATATCACCTAAATAGAATGAATAGTTCCTAAAGAACTATTAATATTGATTAAACCTTCATTAATTTGTCTTTCCACATGCATACATAATTCCTAATGACATTGCCCCGACATATTTTTATCCCATAATAATTCTATCACTGCACACTATATATTTTTTATTATCCCCTTAGACAACTTCATGATGGATAACACATATATTGTAATGAAATTATGTAAACCATTGATAAGGGTAATCCACCCTCCAAATGAGAAGTAAATATTCATCATGTTAAAAATCACCCCCTTGATCTAATTAATAATACTATCAAATAAGACTGTTTTTACACTTATATATTATATATGAGATCCTATAAATTCCATTGGATGTTTTCATCGATGCATTAATAATTTTTCTTGGATTATAATACAGTGACATCTTGAACATTTATTACAGATTAACACACTACCATTTATTTTATTTATTATTCTCAACATAATTGTATATTTTTATCATGATTTTCTGGAAAATATTGATTCATCATTACCATCAATTAATAAAGAATATCATATCATCAAAAAGCATGATATGAGACAATAATCCACCCTCTAACCAATTTTTAAAAGGAAAAATCCTCTCATACTCCAAACATATATTGATGATCCATATAAGTGCCTCCGCTACCAAGATGGGAAGGATTAGACACAAAGGGTATAATTTCATTACACCATGAATTTTTTTGAAGAAGTTAGGGACCATTCCCATTAAATATATAGTAATCCATTGGGATACATACCATTAGAATCATTCATTATAAAAACATTCATGGAATTCAAATTTCCTCATGAGAGTAATAATGAAACTCCATTTTAATCATTCAATATCCTTTTCCATGTCAATATTAACCATAACATTAGATCGAAGTGTCATTTTATTTATTTTAAATATTATTTATTTTCAAATACCAACTTCTATTGGATAATTGTTTCTTTTAAAAAACCATGTTTCTCCAATGATACTTTTCATGGATAAAATACTGTTAAACCTCTTATTAATGACACTAATAAATATATTTTTTCGAAATATTGTATAGTTAAATTTTTCTATAACGATTATGAGAAATTATTTCATTTAACATTGGATGAAGAACCACTATGAATGAAAAAATAGACCTATTCAACACTACTCCTATAAATAATTACAGCATAACATCCCCCACATACACCTTGACAATATCCCAAGAAGCCTCAAAAATTTTCCAACAAAACCATTAGGACTAGCAGCACTATTCTGTATCCTATTGAAGATAGTTTCCTTAATGACTTAATCCTCTATTATAGCATTAAAAACACCATTTTTTGTCCTTTAAAATTCTCATGATGCAGATCATGAAGATGTATTATCTACTAATCCCTGAGATTTTTATATGAGAATATATATCATTATGAAATAAATTATATTGACATGAAGCCTAGGGTACCTAACATATCTGTCAAGTATATGGTTGTTGAATCTATCCATGTTGATTTAGTGATACATTTGATATCATCTTTATATGGATCAATCATCAAAATTTTCAAAAAAAATATCTTTTATAGAATCCTTGTCCTCCACTACGTCATCTATTTCCCCCGGTATTGAAATCCTAATGTTAGATAACACTATAGAATTCTATGACATCAATGTAAATTATTTTGAGAAAAAGGTAACTATGAACATCATTTCTGGAGAGTTTGGAGAATCACCATCCACCTCGAACACTCCCATCAGCACTATTTAGTTGAGAAGTTTTTAATCAATGCAGTTGAGTTCTGAAAAACTAGATCATTTAAATTGTTTTGATGGACTAGTGAAATCATGATAATATGTGTTGATAAAGAAGAATTAATTTTGGTTAAATAAACATTAAGAATCAGTTGAGATGAATTAGAAGGTGTAGAGGATATGATATGACATGCATAGGACTCAACATTTGGAAAATATGAGTATGATCCATGTGTGTGAGGCCCAATCCCATAATTTTAAAAACCTTCCATAGTATGATACGTGAAAACATTATTTGAAGAGAAGATGTTGGAAATAGTAACTGAATATAACACCCTCAAATATACAGGCTCTAAAACCGTGGTCGAGTTTACATTAACAGATGGCTTCGAAAACTATGTATTGAACCATCCACATTATTATTGACATTGAATGTTATTCTTAATTTATTTCACATCATAATTGAATTTCCATGGAAACAACACTCCACATAAGACCATGGAAAATCCTAATAAAACAATGGTTTTTACTAAGAGAATCTATCTTTATACCTAACTGGAAAGTGAGACAGATGCTTTGATCCCAAATACAATTCAATATAGATGTGGGGGAACGATGCAGAATGAAGGCTCCAAGTGTACTCATTTTTAAAATAAAGACCCCAAATTAATTACCCTGTAATCGCAGATTAGATGGATTATAAATAGGTATAGGGAGTCTAGGTAGCATGATCCACATAACCTTCATATTCAACTACTTTCCATAATGATCGTCATATGACAACATAGATAGAATAAAATTTTATGTTCTGAAACACCTCTCTTCCTTGAAAAAAGATTTATAAAAAGATGACCAGACATATCTTCGAGTACATAACACAGAATAAAGTTCCCTTCTTTATATTTTCATTATTAACAACTTTTTAAAATTAATAGTATATGTGTCCTGACATATTCCTTAAATCCTATTAAATATATGTTTTTTGGATATTTATATTTAAAATTTGAGCTCTTTACCACATGCATTTCTTTTAAAATCATTTTTCTAATCATACTATCAAAAAAAATGTAATGATGGGATATTATTTTCAATGAATATAATATTATCTACATATAACACTATCAAATAACCCCCCCCCCCCCCCGCACACAATATGAAACAAGAATACTTATAAATAATTTGTGTTCTTGTTGAAACAAACCCCGTTGAATAGGTCATTGAACAAGATGTTCCAACAATTATAAGCATTACCCAGTCTTTAAATATACCATTTTAACTTACAATCCTTACAAGAATCATTCGGAAAATCCAAAACTTAAGAAAATATAACATACTAAACCTGAAATAAATTCTCATTATGTATTAATCATAACGCGTTCTTATGGAAACCCATAGAAAATGGACAATATCGTCAAATCTAGTTAAAAGGCTGTTTATAATCACTATTATACAAGATTATATAAAGGATGAAAAAACTTCAATCCCAGATATCCAAAAATAAATTCCAAAATCATTTTAGGGATGAAATCATGCTCATAAAAGTTTTCTTGGATAATGTAATCATAAATATTATTATTCAGGTTGGATTTACACTTTACATAGAAAAAAATTTATCTTATATGGATATTTTCATATATATAGTGGAAAATAATTTTTTATCCAAGAAAAATAAATCTATTATAGATATTGATTATATAAAACTAATATATATATATATACATATATCAGAGTGAACTTATTTTTTTAGAATTATTTTAATTTAGAATTAATTTATCTAACTGAAATAATTATTTAATATAGGATGTATCAACATATCTATAATAATTAATTTTTTTAATATGGATTTATCAACCAAAAATATTTCTTTATTTGGTATGAGTGAATAAATCTAAAATGAATTTTTTTAATTTAAAAATACAATCACCTGCCACAAACCTCCCTTAGTCAAAAACCCCACCCAGTAACCGGACTCATATTGTTATATTTTATAAATCTCACTTCTGCAAATACATGATAGCAAGTCTTATTTATTGTAGGAAATGAGAAATAATAATTAATTTATAAATGGAATATAGACTATTTTACCCAATTATACCAACTAAAATATATATTAAAATTATGAAAATATATTTTTAATTTATATATAGAGGATTTAGTATCCATAATATATAATATATAAAAAATTTATCACAATAATTTTATAACATTTCATTTAAAATAAATACAATATTATTTTCATATAATAATGTTATAATATAATTTTATTATATTTTTTAAATATATATAATATTTATCTACACATATATAATACAATATTGTTTTGTTGATATATATATTTTATAAAATACATTATTATATTAATAATAAATTCTAAATTAAATAATATTATTAATATATTATCATTTTTAATTATAAATATGAATAAAAATATTATATATACATAATTCACATTTTAATATATATATATATATATATATATATACAGTATCTAATGTCATATATTATAATAGATATACCATGTAAAAAATATATTTATATATATGAATATATTTTCATAATCTAAATAAAAAAAAATTATTTTTGAGGAACTAGTTTTTTGGGATTAGCTAGAAATCTCAAAGAATAAACATATGAGAATAACTTATTCAAATATATAGGACATCACTATATCAATCCATAATGTTTTTATGATATTAGATACATGCACCTTGTGCAATCTCTCTTCAAAAAAAAGGTACCTATTCTTCATATAATTGTCAATGAGGTCCTTTATGTAGTAGTTAATTTTATATTAGGTCTCAATATACTCTTCCATAACCATTATCATTATATTAAAACTATGGATATACATTCAATTAAATTTATTGATCAATTATTTTTATTCCATAACTCTGGATACTTGAAGCAGTGTTTCAGATATTCATTTGATATCCTCCACTAAAGCCTTGATTTTCAAGACCTCATACAGTAGATACACCCCATAGTGTAGTGTCAATTCCAATGTAATTGTTATATATCCTCAATATTATTGAATAATATTTTCCATAATATCACAACATCATGTTCTTTAGGATCTTAACTTAACTACTAAGAGCCTCTACATCAGCTGTGATAACCAACCTTCATGGTTTTCCTTCCAAATAAATCTTGTTATAAATTGTTTCCTCTTTTATTAGTAGTTTCCCTTTATTGGGATACTTGTTATTCATTTTTAATATTATATATTTCCATAAAAATCAGGTGATAATTGGTTTGGGAAGATTAGAATTGTCTTTCCATTATTTTATTTTAATTTCATTATTAAACGGATAACATCCAGAATCAAATTCTCTATTTTTGAATATGTATACCACTCAAAAATATTCATAAAATAATTCCCAAATAATTCAAAGCCAGATGTACCCAATATAAATTTAAATTATAATGGTTAATCCATTGTTTATACATTTGATCCCTCTACTCGAGTCCCCACTATTTTCTAGACATTTCATTCCTTTCTACTAGTTTTCTCCATTTTCCATTTTTCCTTGAGTATATTCCAAACCACATCATAAATTTTTTTCATCCTTTATTCACCTAAGATTATAATTTTTTTCTATCAAACATTTTTTCACCTTCTTCACATCAATATCAAAACTAGAGGATATTGACATTCTCTTCACTACATTGTTATAAGGAATTCAAGCATTCCATAGTTAAAAATTAATACTTGTACCAAAGAGATCATTAAAATAATCATACCACATGGAAGATATTTAGAGACCTAAAAATCATTTGTAGACATATTTGTACAATCTACACCCATTGTACCTTTCATTGGAACATTACTATGGTAATCCATACTACCTGCTTGATTTTTATACCCCTGAAATTGATAACTCATTTGACTATTGGAGTCTAGATACAGACTAACCAAATATACCTAATGTATATAATGCATTTTATTAACATTTATATCCATGTTTGAGGAACCATTACATAATTTCATTTATTTTATATCTAGACACAATAGGGGTGATCCTCTCAATATTAGAAAAATTCAACATGCTAGTAGAAAGACTAAATATAGCCTCACTAGCCCATGAAAATCTACATGTAAATGGAATAACATAAGGATATAAAAGACTATTTCACTCAACAACATGTTACTATCATATATTATTAGACACCTTTTTCCAAGTGATGTTATGAATTCTTGAGGTTTCCGAGTAAAAATAATGATTAAAATTATCGTCGACTTGACTAGAAAGTCGCTATATTAAAACATCAATGACCATTTCCTACTTCGATATATAAAAATTAGATATATGGAAAAGATAAATCACCTTCCATTTTTCTGGGCACAAAAGATTAAAAATATATCATGATAGTTATTTATAATATTTCAAGATCCAATAATGATATCACTCAAAAATGAATTAGAGTGGATTCAACATAGTATATGGAACCATATACTAATATTTATTTTTTACATAAAATAACAACATGATATAAGAAACCACTAATTCAAATAATAAATCCCACCATAGAGAAATATTAACAAAGATAGTGAGGTGGTACCTCTATAACATATAGAAATGAAACTTTTTATGCACAGCCACATATTTTTTAGCCCCCCCCCCCCAATTATAAAAATTCATTTTCGTGATGAGGAGTTTTTTCTATCATTTCTAACCATATGGAATGCTATATAGGTGACCATTTCATGAATTTTATTTTCCATTAACCACTTATAAATATGATATTAATAATAGAGTCAAGTCATCCATTAAGGCATGAAAATAGAGAGAATGATAGAGAGGGAAAAAAGTGTAATGATCAAGAGCAATAAATTTCCATTTTACAAATCACATAGTAATATATTGGTAACCCACATACTACAATAGACTAAAAAATTCCCTATAAATGATTCCTTCTTAAAATTTCATTTATCACAAATGGAATCCTTTTAAAAAATGTATAAACTACATGTTATATGTAAATGATATACCCTCCCTCTCAAAGAAGGACATTCATGATTGAACATTCATTATAGAGAATACCCTTTGGGATATCCTCTATCTCGCATAGTAATACTAGTGTGTAAAATAGGGTATGATTAGGGTATTTATCATCCAAATATCCACACTCTCCTTCCTAATAATTTTTTTCTCTTCAAATCCCCTCCATGATGTTTCCAAATTATTCACTATAATCAATTACACAACATGGGGAAGGAAAAATTAAAACCACCCTTCAGAGAAACAGATCTATTTGATTTGGGTATTATGGACACTAGTCTCCCACCTTGATCATGAATTCCTATGTTAAAACATATCTCCTACCAAAAATCACTATAATATTTCTTTATTTAGTTTTTTCAATATTTAATATCCATAGTAATGAAAACCCTAATATTTTAGGTACTGATGGTAACCTTCTCTAATTATGAATTTGAATCAACTTTCTACCTATTTATTATACCATCATGAGAATTTGGTAGTATCCACACCTTATGTTTTCCCATAATTGTAGGAATAAGACCCTATACGGTGTTTATAAACATACCAAAATATGATAAATAGAATCTATACTGGAGTTATCTCCTTGGATTTCTTTTTAGTTACCCCACCCTAGCCCCTCTCCCTTTCACTAGTGCATGAAGAGTGATCTCAGTGTGGAAATTCATTTTGGGGTAATCCAATTCATTTTATTATTGGAAAAATATTTTACCTACCTTCTATAACCCCATCCCCACCCATCAATAGATGAGGAATGAAATTTGGATCTAGGATTCAATTTCAAGTGTAAGTCCTATTTGAAACCAATTTTAAAATTATAACAAATCTTTTTGTGCTCCTAATTTATCAAAAAGAGCATTAATTAAGTAGTAATAGGGACTAATGGTGATAAAATCCCTAGAATAATAAAAAAATAACATCATTGGGACTCCTCCATAGGTTTAATCCCTAACCTCACATCACTTAATATGATTTGATTTCTAACCAGATGGGATATAGGGGACACATCACTATGGTTCTAACCCAACATATTGAAATAATCACTATCCTAATGGAGTCATATTCCCAAGAAGAAAATGTATTATTGAATATGTATAATGAGATTTACAAAGTACAAGATGGGTCAATGGTGTACTTTAAAAATTCATTTGGAACCTTTAAAGTTGTTATAATACCTTATTATGTAATGTTTATTAACCTTAATGAAATATGTTTCTTATGGTAAGATTTTAACATTAATAAAACATAGTCTAACAATGTTAAAAAAATATTCATAAATCCTCTTATAGACACCTTTTCTTTAACATTACAACATAAATATAAAAACATAATAAATATTTTCTTAAAATATTGATTATAAAATATGAGTATAGAATCTGTAATATAATCAGAGTAATAGAATTATAAATTATAAGAAAGTTATACTTTCTAGCTTTAACAATGTTAATAATACAGCATAATAACAAACTTGAAATAGAAAACAAGTATTGATAAGATTATTCTATCCCAAAGAGAAGGGTATGCATAATCCTTGGATAATGGTTCCTTGATTTATACTTTCAATAAATTCTCTCTTACCCAAACACATGTAATCCCTCAATTTGAAGATCGGTATCTATATTTACATCCTTGTAATACCTCAATTTATAAGGAAATCGGAACCATTGCCTTCTAAATCTGGAATCACATGATCAGCCCGATCAGAGTCTACACAAAGAAAGTCTAAACAACCTTTTCACACTTGAAAAAGGAGTTCAAGACATATTGATGAAGCACTAAGAGTTGTAAGATCCACACTCTTTAAAAATCACTTCACACTATTGGATACCTTCATAAATGTTGATCACATCTCAATTTTATCATCTTTTTTAATACACCTTATACTAATTCAAATGAAAACTTATTTATAGGAATAAACTACTCAACGGTACACTCAACTCTAATGGACATATTTTTCATAAATATCGGAGAGACTTAGACACATGTCAAATAGAAAACGGGTTGTTTACAACAGATTGTATGACATCGTTTCATTTGAACGAATCAATGTTTAGTTTAAGAAAAATTTTATGTATATGGAAACATTGAATCCAATAATATCAGAATGATATAGTAAAAAATCATAATCAACACTAAGAAAAAAATTCTTAAGAATACAAAATTCGAACTGAGATAATGGTATTACTATTATTAGGTATCAATACCATAATGTTGGTATAATTTTTTATCTGATAATGGTATCATGAAAAATGGTATCATATATTCACCAGTATCACTGAAGAAAAATCAATTAAAATTAAGAAAAATGGTATGAATGAATTGTATGCAAATTTTTTTGATTGAATTGTATGTAAAAATGTATTATAGATTTGTATGTAAAATAGAATGGAAACATCTGCAAGTAAAACATAATGAAATTTTTTGAAAGAAGAATGTAATGAAAATTTTTGTATGTAAAACAAAATGGAAATTTTGTATGTAAAACAGAATTCCAATTATTGTAAATAAAATGGAATGAAAATTTTTGAATGTAAAATGGAATGACAATTTTTATAAGTAAAATGGAATGAAATTTTTTGTAAGTAAAATAGATCTTATGGAAAAGTGTTTTTGAATTTCAAAGCATAAAACCATAAGGACTAGAGAAGTCATAAGAGAACATTATTGACTCAACAATATCCCCCTTTTTGGAAATAACACACAACTTTTCTATGGAATAATATATTGACATAAAACAATAATAAAAACTTATCGCTCCCTGTGAATGAGATTTGTAATGAATATAACTAACTCCCCCTTATGTTATATTTCCCATGGATTGTATTCTTGATCTTTAGTATCCGATTTTCATTCTTAAGAAAATATATTCCCTGTAGATAAACATTGATTCTTAATAAAAATCCTCCTTACATAGTAATTATTCATTCTTACCATAGTCCCTTTAATAGATTCCCCTCATTGGAGTCTTCATTAAATTATTTCTTCAAATAAAATCTCCCCCTTTTTGATATTTAAAAAAAGGAATGGAGATGTATAAGATGTAACTGTGAGGTTAAGGAAATATACACACATGAAAAAGCACTATATGCAAGAAATTTATTAAGGAAATTTTTTAAATGATGTTTAGATTACAATAAAACATCGAATGTAAAAAATCATCCATCCTTCTTCTGCTTAGACAACATTTTCTGTATCAATGATTTATGTTTATTCACTTATTTATGATCTTCTTGAAGCTTCTTCAACAAAATATCAGGATCATAGTTTTTCTTTCCTAATGAAAAGATCATTCCTCCTTGAGCGTTGATTCTATAATCTTGACTTTTAATTAACTTCTCTTGAGAATCAACATTTTTTACTAATTAGGCTATGAATTCATTTTCACTACTTACAGACCAGGCTATGGAATTTAGTTGGCTAACTTTCTCAGAAATGGATGCCCTGACCACTGCTAAACTCAGATTCACAAGTATTTAAAGCTCTGTCTATTAAATCCATGATTACATTGAACTATATATGCTATTAATTGATAGTTTTGGTGTGGAAAGATATTTTCTTACAAGTCACCTACTGAGCTTTATAATCAATAAAAAGATTACTCAAGTTTTCTTCTTTATTGACCATAATGTCCATTAGCATATTAGTAGAATACAACTTTTGATTCAGGTTCTCTTGAATCATTTGACATTGGGAATCTATATATGTAGGAGCTAGAATAGTGATGACCAACATTATTAAGGAAAGCTTCACAAAGTCATGGTCAACAGAAGATGAATACTCAGAGCCAGAATCATCTTTTTGTTTCTCAGTTCCTCTAGGAGACATGGAATCTAGTTTCTATATCATATTGGAACACTTATAAGGTGTTTATTTTTTGGATGAGGCAACCAAAACAATATTACCTTTTACAGGATTTCAAACTGGGGTTGGTTCATCTCATACATGGACAACATAAAGATCTCCATGTTCTTTTTGTTCCACTACTAGATCTTCTTCTTGAGTTATTTCTTATCTTTCTTCTTTGTGGATCTCTTCCCCTCCATCACTTTGTTGTTCAACCTCTTCTTTATCCTCTTCTTCCTCTTAAACATATACTTATTCTTCAATATATTGTTCTCTAGAAACTTATTTAAGAGTTGAACTCTGAGGAGTTCCAATGTTATATTCCACTTCCCTTAAAACATCATCATTTTCATCTGGAATGATCTTATCTACCTTTTCTTGAACATATTATTATATTGTTAGGACTTCTTGGGTTTTTGGATTTCTGGGGTGACAACTCGTTTCTTATGAATAACATCCGATTCTGGTACTTCTTGAGAATTTTTCTCTATAACATTCAGTAATGACTGACACACTTGAGCTTCTGAGGATTTCATCTTCAAGATCCTCTCTTTATTTTATTTCTCTAAAATTTCAGATTTTTAAATTTTTAAGGCCTCTGCCTCTGCATGAATTAAACCATTGAATGTATCACCTTATTTTCTAGTATAAAATTAACTTGATCTAATATGATATTTGAGTATGATTATGAAAAATATGAATTCTGATTTTTTGAGGTATGGTAACAAATGAATTGAAAATCTTGAAATAAAAACAATTGATACCTAAAATTAGAAAATGAAGAGTCAGAAAGTTTAGCTTATAAGATACTTTGATGAATTTATCAGTATTATATGATTATCTTGGAACTTTTAAAATCTTTGAATTTCTATTTTGATAATTTATATTCAGAGAATTTACATTCAAGGAATTTAAATTCCAAGAATATACATTCTGAGAATTTCCATTCGGAGAATTTACATTCTGATAATTTCTTAATGGGATATAACTTATAAAAATATACATTTTCATAGAAAAATATATATTTTCTTTGAGAGAGGAAGAAAAAGAAAAATCATATGTACTCCCACTAAAATAAAGAGTATCTTAATGTTAGGAGATGATTTAAATAATAAATAGAAATGAATGATTACCTTATATAGATCATTCCTAGATTAGGTTTAATGTATTCAAATATATCTAAAGGTAATAGTTTTATAAAAATATCAGCATTTTGTTGTTGTGTTCGGATGAATTGAATAATTATATCTCCTTTAAGTATGTTATCTCTAAAAAATTGATGTCTGATATCAATGTTATTTTCACAGGAGTGATTTGTAGGGTTTTTACTTAGGGAAATTGCGCATGTGGTATCACACATTATTTGAGTTTTAGTAAAACTCATACCATAGTCTATGAGTGTGTGTTGCATTCAAAACACTAGAGCACATCATCTTATGTCTACTACATATTCAGCTTCTGAAGTATAAAATGATACATAATGCTGTTTCTGGGAAAACCCAGAGAATATGGAATCTCCTAAAAATTGACATGTTTCGGAAGTACTAATCCTATCAAATTTAAAACCACAAAAGTCAGTATTCAAAATACTTTTAAGTTCAAAATAATTTCTAGATGAATAAAATAGTCCCAAATAAAAAGTTCCCTTTAAATACAAAAAAAATATTTTTAGAACCTTTAAATGGGATTATTTATTATTTTCCTTGTATCTTGATCATAAGCAAACAAAAAACATAAATTCAAGTGGACTAACTATTAAGTAATGTAATATTTCTATAATTATGCTATATTTTTTTTGACCCATAGGTTTCACTAATTCATCAATGTCAAAATTATTAGATGTTCTGATATGAGTACTTATACTCTCAGTGTTGTCGTAAAAAAATTTCATTAGAATTTCATTGATATAATTATGTTGAGAAATGTGTGTCCCTTCTATTTTTGGGGAAATTTGGGAACCAAGGAAAAAAATAACTCACCCATCATGCTCATTTAGAACTTAGATTTCATAAGATTCTCCGAGTGATTAGTTATGGATTGGTATGTTGATCTGAAAACGATGTCATCAACATAAATTTATAGAATCAAAAAATATTTATTATTATTCTTAATGAAAATGGTTGTATCATTGGTACCCATAAGATAGTTATTTTGAAGCAAAACATCTAGTAGGTCTATCATTCCATGCTATAGGGGCTTGTTTAAGTCCATATAAAGGTTTGGTATGTTTGTAAACATGATATGGATATTTTGTATCTTCAAAAACTGAGGGTTGATCTACATAGATCTCCACCTATACATAACCATTAAGGAAAGCACATGTCACATCCATTTGATAATGTTTGAAGTTGAATAATTATACAAAGGATAAAAGAATATGAATTGATTCTAGTCTTTCTAAAAGAGCATATGTTTATTCAAAGTCTATTCCTTCTTATCAATTACAACCTTTAGCAACTAATCATGCCTTATTTCTAAAAATAATTCAACTTTCATCAAATTTATTATTAAAACCCATTTTACTTTAATAAGTTATGTTTCCGTAGGTTTTTATACCAAGGTCCAAACTTGACTTATTATAACCTCATTAAGCTCATGTTTCATGGCCTTTATCCAATCTTCATCACCGAAGGATTCATCATGAGTATTTGGTTCAAATTGGGATATAAAATAAACATAATCTACTTCATTCCATAAGGAAAATCTAGTTCATATGGGTCGATTAACATTACCATTAATATTATCACTGGGATGAATCCTAAGTAACAACTGATTAGGGTTTTGAAAAACAAGTTCATCAAAATAGGGTACAAATCATCAGGAGTAAATTTTGTAAAAATATTTTCTTGAAACTTTTCTTTAAACAAAGTATCTTATATTAATGATTTATGATCAGTTTTAGAAAATATATCAGAAATAAGATTAGGCTGTTTGAAAACAAAAGGATAATTTTCATCGAATTTGACATGTACGGTTTCTTTCACAGTACACGTGTTTTTATTACAAACACTATACGATTTAGAGTTAGTGGAGTAGCCTAATAAAATTCCTTCATCGTATTTGGGTGAAAATATATGTAAGTTATCATTAGTATTCATGATGAATACATTTCAACCAAAGACATTGATGTATGAAAATATTATTTTTCGACCTATCCATAACTCATAAGGTGTTTTATAAAGAAATCATCTTATTAAAACTCAATTTATAGTATAACTAGAAGTACATATATCTTCATCCCAAAAATGTTTAGATATAGAATATTTTCCCAACATGGTTCTCGTCATATCTTGAAGAATATTGTTTCTTCTTTCAACAACACCATTTTGTTGAGGAGTTCATCAAGCTGAAAAGTTGTAAGTAATACCATTCTTACTACAAAATGATTCAATGTCTGAATTTTTTAAATTCTCCCTCATGATCACTATGAATCGTTATCAAAAATATATTTTTCATATTTTTAACTTGATCTCTATCATTTTTGAAATATGAAAAACCATCAGATTTCTTTGCAAGACAATAGACCCAAGTAAATCTTGTGTAGCCATCAACTAGGAAAACAACAAAGTATTTTCCTCAAATACATACATTTTGTGTTTGACCAAATAATTCCATGTTAACTATCTAATATGAATTAGAATTTGAAACTTCACATATAGATTAAAATATATATTTATGTTGATTTTTATATTGAAAAGTATCACAGACTTTTAAATAATCTAACCTATGTTCCGGTAGATCCATAACATGTTCTTTCATAGAAATTTTACTATGATTCCTTAAGTTAGATTGTCCTAGTATTCAATTACAACGATATAATGGATTTTCAAATGCACTAAGTCAAGGTTGATATTGACTTCTAATGTCTCCTAGGTTTATGTTGTACACATTAATATACCGAATGGTAGTGAGAATAAACATATCCTTGGAATTGTAAACTAAACATTTTTCATTTCTAAAATTCACAAGCTTAACTTCATCAAATAATTCACTTATGTTAGTGAGGTAATTTTTAAGGCATTTTACAAAAAAAAATTTAAAAAATAGCTTTACCATGAAGAATAATGTTACATATTCTAACAATTTCTCTTTGACAGTTATCCCCAAAAATTACTTTTCCACCATTAGTCTATAAAATATTTTCAAAATATTCATTGTTAACAGTAATGTTCTAGGAAAATCCACTATATGTGTACCATATGTTATGGTACATCATTCATTATACTAAAAAATAAAGATTTAGGCTATCAAAATCCAAACATGCTTTGATTCAAAATTGTTAGTTAATAATATTTTGGGTATCGAGATTTGTTTAGAAAAATGTATTCTTTATGAAACCCTAGGGATTGATCTTTATTTAAAGAAATGTTATTCATCAAATGCCCAACACATTGACAGTTAGTGCTAAAGGGAGCTCTTTAAGGAACAAAATAATAGTTTTTGAAAATTGGTTTTTCATGAGAAAAACCTTATTGGCCTCACCTGTTTTGATAATCCCAATTATTCATTCACATACTTTGATAATCCCAATTATGATTTCACATACTTCGATAATCCCAATTAATGTTTATATATATTATAATCCTCTCAATCTGTGATATTATATTATCAATATGATAATAATATTAAAGTAATCATTGAAATATGATAATCAATGTTTATCTTCGAATATATAAGTTCTAAAGTAATTTTAATTCAATCGGATATGTGTTGAATAAAATAGATAAGTATTAGTCATTGATCTACATATAGCTACAGATACAAAGCTACCGTTAATTAGTCTACCGATAGACTTAGTCTATAAATAGACAGTGTCACCGATAAGCTAAGGTCACCGATACACAAAGCTCCCAATATGTACAAGTCCACCGGTAAGCTACTGATATGCATAAGTCTACCGATACACATAATCACTAGAACAATCCAAGAGCGACCGATAAAAAGTAGAGCTACTGGGATACCAAAGCTACTGATAGACAAAGTCACCGATAGAACAAGGTCAACGATGCAGATAGCTAATGACAGAACGTCTACTGAGTTACCGATATATACAGAGCTACAGATACACGGAGTAAGAGTTACCGATATAGAGAGTAAGAGCTACTGATACACAGTAAGGGCTACTGATACACAGAGTATGAGCTACCGATATCAAGAGTTACAGATACCAAGAGCTACTGATGCAAAGAGATACCGATACAAGCTAAAAGAGCTACCGATGGAAGGGAACTGCTACACAAATTCCACCGTACACGTCTACCAACAGAAGGCTACTAATGATTGACAATCCAGTCAAACTCTATACTCTCAATACTATTTGTTTATTAAGCTAATGGTTACATTTTTTGTTTTTAATGCAGTTAATGTTATTTAATGATACATGTTAGCATGTTAGGGAACCGTACCTAGTACCCATGAAAAAGGTAATCATTCCCATTTTCCGATGTTGAAAGCTATAAAAGGGAAGATAAATACCTAGATGAAAAAGGGAATGCGATGTGGAACATAGAAGAAAACGTGGTGTGTGCATATAGTAAGAATCAAGGAACTATGAAGGCACATGATGGGTGAAAAAGAAAAAGGCTCTTACAGCATTCAAACATGGTGCATTCACGTAAGGATACATCCATACTCCAAGAAAACTGGACATAGACAAAGCTACTCATTCTAGAGGAGAACAAAAGCTGCATCCTGAGTGAAGAACTACAGAAAACACTTCATGCACTCAGGCTGATAAGATGAACCGAGAACCAAGGAAGAAAACAATACTCTGTTTTCAAGACCAAAACCAGAGAAGGACTCAAAAGCTTTTCTGACCAATCAAAAGAGTCCAGAGTTGCACTTCCAATCACTAAGGCTCTTATAAACTCACTCATACATATTTTAGTGATTCTTTCATTTAAATTTCGATCAGTTTGTGTATCCTGTTTATTTTACACACACACACTATCTCTTGAACTATGCTGGAGGATTCTAAAATCTTCATTCAAACTCTATAACTCCCTTCTATCCCACTGTGGTTAGTGGTAGATGTCAAGTACGACCTGGATAGCTATGAGCTGTTGTCTTTGTTTTTCCCACATAGAACTATGGTAGAGGTCTTTGGACCGGGACAGTGTTGTACTGTTGTTTACCCTGATCCAGGGTGTGGATAAATTTATATAAATTTTTTGAGAGGACTCAGTCTCTGCTTGAGACCGAACCTATTGGTAACATCTTCTATGCACTTTAGTTTAAGTCATATGTATACTATATATGTTTCATATTCCACTGCTATTACTTTGTAATACAAAACTATTATAAAGTTACGTTGATATTTAAATTAGCATGTTTTTATACTTATTGTAAACTAGTAAGTTAGTTTCAAAAGTGAATTGAATCTCCAGATTAAATTAACTGAGACCTAATGAATCTTTAAGAAACTAATTGAACATTTACACTTTGTATAAATTCACTACAGTTTAACTTTGTTTTTAAATATGGGGATTTTAAGAGAAATATTTTTAACAGAAATTATAATTGGAACTCAATTCACCCCCCCTCTTGATTATCCACTTCGACCAACATTTGGTATCAATGGTTGTTTTTTTAATACAAGTTTTCAAAACATTCTTTTTTAAACTGTGATTTTAGTTGCATCTTTAAAGATCTTAAATTTCTGTTAGTTCTAAATTTTATCTCATTAAAATTATTTTCTAAAATATAGTTATGGATAATAGACTAGAAGGTGCTGCTACTAACATGACACCTTTCTTTAATGGTACAAACTATGCCATGTGGAAACGTAAGATAAAAATTAATTTAGAGAGTATGGGTTTTGATATATGGACTGCTATAGAGTCACAATATAAAATTATAGAAACTGAAAGAAAATCCTGGGATGAACCTACAAAGACAGCTTACAATAATAATTGTAAAGCTATGAATGCCCTGTATTATGCTTTAGGAGATGAATTGTTTAATAGAATATCTGCTTGCAATATTGCCTATGAAATTTGGGATACTTTGAGTGTTTCTCATGAAGGAACAACTAATGTTAAAGAAATGAGATTAAAAATGTATACTATTAAATATGATAATTTTAAAATTAAAACTGATGAACCTATTTCTGACATGTATCTCAGGTTCAATGATATTGTCAATACAATGAGTTCACATGGAAAGGATGTTCCAGGAAAGGAACAAATTATGATAATCTTAAGATGTCTACCAGAAAGATGTAGAGGCACTTCTGTTTCAATCAGAGAATCGTGTGACATTCAAGCTCTTCCGGTCAAAGATATTATTGGTAAATAAATGATGTATAAAGAAGAACATAAGGTAAATAAGGAAGAAGATGATGAACCCAAGAGAAAATATGTGGCTTTCAATACTACTATTTCTAAGAGGAAGGACAATGAAAATCTTCAAATACAAATTAAAAGTTCAACGAGTGAAGATTCAGACTCACACAAGGATGCTAAGATGGATCAAATAGCCAGAAGATTTAAGAAGTTCTATAGGAAGAAGAAATTCTTTAGAAAATAAAATTACAAATGAAATTATGAAATTAGAGGTAAGTGGAAGAAGGATTGAAAAAATTTGATAAGGAAGATGATATAGTCTGGTATGAATGCAAAAGGAAAAGACACATGAAGGCTGACTGTCCAAAATTAAAATTCAAAAAGAAACATGATTATAAGGACAGGAATAATAATAATGCTATGAAATCTATTGGGAGTGCTTCAGAAGACATCACAACTGAATATGAAGTTTTTGATTCTGAAAAAAATCATGCCAACATGTGTTTCATGAACAACACATCTTAGGTAACCTTAGATACTCCTGTTTTAAATTCCTATTATTCTAGAGATGATGTAGAATCCGATTCTGATTCTGAAGATATGTCAAAGGCTGAATTGTTTGAATATTTTGACATGATAGAAGAAACATGTAATGAACATAAGAACAAATATAACTCATTAAATAACTAGCATGCTCTCACTGCAAATGTTAAATCTTCCCATGATATAGAAAAGGAAAAGAATGATCAACTATTAAAAGAAAATACAGAACTAAAAAAGTCTAATGAGCAACATAGAAAGGACTTAGAAAAATTCACAAATGGAAAAGAAACACTTACTCAAATGTTAGGAAAGAATGTTTCACCAAAATACACTACTGGTTTGGGATACCAACCTGGAAAGAGATAGTTTACTAAAACCAAATTTATTCCTAAGTCTGGACAAAATTATGCTTGTTCTAGCTCTAGAAATTCATATTCTTCAACTAGTTATCCTTATGGTTATAGATCAAATAAAGTTTATCTTTCAAAATCTATTGATTCTGTAAATTATATAAGACCCATAAGACAAATCTGGGTACCTAAGCTTTGATTACTAACCTTGTTGGTCCCATGAAGATCTGGGTACCAAATTTATTTTCCAACTAAACCTGTTTTGTAGGAAACCTGTTTGAAGAGTTCTCACAAGAAGGTATGGTACTTTAATAGTGGATGTTCAAGGCCCATGTCTAGAGATTATTAAAGCTTCATGATTCTAATCAAGGATGATGGAGGCCATGTCACCTTTGGTGATAATTCTAAAGGAAAAATTATCGGCCTAGGCCATATTGTTAACAATGATTCATTTTTAATTTCTAATGTTTTATTTGTTGAAGGAATTAACTATAACCTGTTAATTATTTCTCTATTATGTGTTGACGTCTTCAATGTTACGTTTGAAAATTATTCTTGTAATGTGTTTAACTCTAAAAATGGTTTAGTATTTTATGCTTTAAGAAATAAAAATATTTATGTTGATGATCTGAATTCTTTAGCTAAGAAAAATGTTTCTTGTCTTAATGATTTTCATAAAGAATCTTGGATATGGCATAGAAGATTAGGACACTGCAATATATATTCACTTAGATAATTTACTAGGAAGAAATTGGATAGAGACCTACCCAAAATTAAATTCCAAAATGAAAAATTTTCTAATCCCTGTCAATAGGGAATGAAGAAAAAAGTTTCTTTTAAATAAAAGAAAGAAGTTTCAACTTCTCAACCTCTCGAGTTGGTTCACATGGACTTTTTTGTACCTTTTAGAGATTTTAGTTTAAATGGGAAGCACTATGTCTATGTCCAAGTAGATGACTTTTCTAGATATACTTGGGTGTACTTCTTGGATCACAAAAGTGTAGCGTGTTCTTACTTTATTAAATACTCCAAGTTTGTAGAAAACCTTAGTGGACTTAAGATTAAATCCTTGAGAAGTGATCATGGCCGTGAGTTTGAAAATCAAGAGATTGAATCTTATTGCTCACAAAATGGCTATAGTCACAACTTGGTTTCTCCTAGGACACATCAACAGAATGGCGTTGTAGATATAAGTAATAGAACCCTACAAGAAATAACAAGAACCATGCTTAATGACTATGACCTACCTATTTATTTTTGGGCTGAAGCTATGAATACATCTTGTTATATTATTAATAGAGTCTTGATTAGACCTATTCTCAAGAAGTCACCATGTGAACTATGGAATAATAGAAAACCCAAAGTTAGTTACATTAGAGTCTTTGGCAGCAACGTTTTTATTCTCAATACAAAGGATAATCTTGACAAATTTTCTTCTAAAAGTGATGAAAGAATTTTTCTTAGTTGTTCGTTAACTAAAAAAGATTATAGAGTCTTTAACTAAAGAACCAAATGTGTGGAAGAATCTGTTCACATCATGTTTGATGAAACTGATCCACATGAGCATAAAACCTCTCTCGAAAATCTTGAAGAATATTTGACTACTCTGGACCTTAATGATAAAACTAAAGAAACTGGTGTAAAAATATCGAGTTCTGGACATATTCCAGAATCCGCTTCTATTGAACCCGAACTGATAGATGAACCTGAAATTTCTAGTCCAACCATTACTAGATCAACTAGGATTCTAATGAATCACCCT
This sequence comes from Viscum album, assembly GCA_963277665.1. NCBI lineage: Eukaryota > Viridiplantae > Streptophyta > Magnoliopsida > Santalales > Viscaceae > Viscum > Viscum album. The sequence goes on from OY728139.1 coordinate 1,093,653,583, forward strand.
TTAGATGTTGTTGTTGATAATCTTGATAGAAGTACACAAACTAGATCTTCTCTAAGAAACTAGGTTGAACATCAGGACTTTCGTTCACAGCTAGAACCTTAAAATGTCAATGAATCTATCAATGATGAATTTTGGGTAATGTCTATGCAAGAAGAGTTAAATCAATTTGAATGAAACAATGTCATAGAATTAGTTGACATAACCAAGGACACTTTGACAATAGGCATTAATGGATTTATAGAAACAAAGTTGCTGAGTCTGAAAACATAGTTAGAAACAAAGGTAGATTATTTGCACAAGTATATAGTCAATAGGAAGGTATAAACTATGAGGAAACCTTTTCACTTGTAGCCATATTAGAAGCTATTAGGATCTTACTTGCCTATGTTGTTCATCTGAATTTCAGGTTATATCAAATGGATGTCAAAAGTGATTTTCTAAATGGTTTTATTATTGAAGATGTTTTTGTTGAACTACCTAATAGATTTACTAATCCTCATTTTCAAAATCAAGTTTTTAAACTTTCGGAAGCTTTATATGGTATAAAACAAGGTCCAAGAGCATTGTATGTTAGGCTTAGTAATTTTCTTGTATCAAAAAGTTTTACTAAATGGATTGCTGATCCAACTCTTTTTATTAAAATAAATTCTAAAGATGTTTTAATAATACAAATCTATTTTGATGATATTATTTTTGGAACTTTTAAACATTACTTATGTATTGATTTTCCAAAGAGTATGCAAAATTAATTTAAAATGAGTTTAATGGGAGAACATAAATATTTTCTTGGATTTCAAGTTTTTAAAAATTAAAATGGTATTATTTTGAATCAAAGTAAATATAAATAGGATCTTTTAAAACGTTTTGGTTTGTATACTATTAAGGAAAGTGAGACTCTTATGAGTATAGTCTGTAAATTGGATGCAGATGAAGCTGGGAAACCAGTGGATCTTACCAATTACATGGGTATGATTGGAAGCTTACTTTATCTTACTGCTAGTCGACCATATATTCTGTTTATTGTATGTATGTGTGCAAGATTTCAAGATAATCCAAACAAATCTCATTTACATGATGTTAAAATAATTTTTAAGTATCATAAACCTACTGTAAACATAGGTTTTTTTTACCCAAAATGACAATCCTTTGAGTTAATGAGTTATTCAGATGTTGACTTTTCTGGTTGCAAGTGGGATAGAAAGAGCACATCTGGAACATGTCATTTATTGGGAAAATCCTTAGTATCATGGTGTATTAAAAAGTAGAATTCTGTAGCTTTGCCTACTGCTGAATCAGATTATATAGCTGCTGGTAGTTGCTGCGCACAAATTTTGTGGATGAAACACACTCTTTTGGACTATTGATATGTTTTTAAGCATGTTTGTATCAACTGTGATAACACCAGTGAAATAAACATTTCAATGAATCCTGTATCTCACTCTAGGACCAAGAAAATTGATGTAAGGCACCATTTATTGAGAGATCATAACAAAAAGGGTGATATTTCTCTTGAATTTATAGGTACTAAACATCAATTAGCAGACATTTTCACCAAACCATCGAGTTCGGATAGGTTAAGTTACATTGGACATGAGTCAGGAATGATTAACCTTGATCGGTGGCTACCTCACTGATGATAGCTCACCGATGATATCTCACAGATGATACCTCACTGATGCAGATACCTCACCGAGGATACCTCACTGATGATACCTCACCGATGATACCTCACTGATGATACCTCACCGATGATACCTCACCGATATAACCTCACCGATGTAACCACACTGATAGGAATTCTCACTGATAGACCCTACCGATGAGTGCACTGTTTTAAACATCTGTCTACCGCCAGAATATGAATCATTTTTACATTATTTCATTTTATTTATTGATTTTATGATCACTAGATGATAAAAATAATTTCCTAGCCACTTCTCAATCCACCTAGCCTCAAACACTTACCCTCAATCCTTAGCTCCCGAATCACTCGAGAACCTTAAATCGCTCGAACCAGGGATGGAAAAAACCAAACATCCTACCATCAGAGATGACACTGATTATCCGAGTGCAACAAATAGGATGTCCAAGCCAGAAGCAAGTGGTAGTGTTGGAAGAACTAGGTTGGGTAGGCGACCAGTGAATCCTCATTTGCAGAATAGAGTTATTGTGATTGAAAAAGTGTTGTACGTGTAATGGTTGCTGCCTATAAAGTCGTTTGTGCTCGAAGTGTTGGAAGATCAAAAGTGGGTAGATTTCTTTTCAAACAACAATGGCCCCTACTATCCGAAGATGGTGAAACAATTTTATGATTTTGTAATCTTTGAGAAATCTGAGAATAAAAACCGCACGGCCTCTTTTGTGAATGGAAATGATGTGTCTTTTTCATCTGTTGAGTGGGATTAATGCCTAAAGGTTCTGCATGAAGGTGTATCTGGATATGTCTCAAAAGTTATACAACCTACAAGTGAGATATTCGATTATGAGACTAACTTGTAGGATCTCACCAGTGATGGAAATCAAAGACAAGTAGAAGCTGCTGAAATGGATGGAGAGAACATATTGTTGTTCAAATTTGTTCAGCATGTCTTAATACCAAGGAGAGGAGACTTTGTGAATTTAAGATATCAGGATATCTATCTCCTACTTCTCTTGAGACATTGTGTAAAAATAAATCTGTGCAGATTGTTGTGGATTCAAATGGAAGACATGATAAGGCCAATATCAAAGACTAATTCCCTATTCTTTTCCATGTTGATCTCTATGATGATCAAAGTGAAAGGGAAAGTTGAGTCTCATGATGAGATAGTGGTAGTAAAGAAAAACATCTGTATCACAAGCACTGTTTGAAAATAAATAAAGGTAAATTGGAACCCATGGAGAGGAGAGTGGGTTAATGATGACCAGAAGGTATATGAAAAATTCAATCCTGTGAATCATCCTTCAAGACCTAATAATGTGAGGGATCGATGTCTAGGATCTGATGAAGAAGAACATGAGTACAATGATGAGACTAATGAAGAAGAAACGTCAATGGGTGAAGGAATAGATCTGTAATTACCTCCATGTCCTGCTGCTGAAGTTGTATCTTCAAGAAAGGAAGCCTTAGTAGAAGAAGAGACTCCTGCTGATGGGGAAGACCAGCCAACCCCTGAGCATAAAGAAGAAAAGGGGAATGTATCTGAAGCCTCTGATTCTGTCTGTTTATGTCTGAGTCCATTAATTAGAAGCTCAGTTGTGCCAGCTGAGGATGTAGTAGGAGAAATGGAAGAAGTTGTACCTAATCCAGAGGACCCTCCTTCTGTTGTAGAGAATGTGCTGATAGTAGAATATTCTTATGAGGAAGAAATACTTGCTGAGAATGACCTTTGTGTGAAAGAGAATGAATTCATTGAGTGAGAGCAACAAACAATATTTGGAAGTGTGTCTGTGGCTGTTGAGATTGAGGACTAGGATAAAGACCTGACGTTTTTGGTTTGTGGATTAAACTATCCTGATTTTGATAATGGGGCATCCCTCAATAGAACAAAAATCATTTTTGATGTTGATTCTGAGTTGTTACCCGAATATGTGGTCAGATTTAATGACCTGGATATTTTGTAGAAAAATCTTATGGAAAGTTTGGTAGAAGAGACAAGGAAGATGGAAGCTTCAATGGTGTCATCAATCTAGTCGATTATGACTGACTGAGTGGCCAGCATAGCAACTAAAAGTGCATCTGTTGTGATTTCTCCTACTAATATTATCACCCGGGCTAATCTTTAGTCCTTAAAGGATGAGCTAAAATAGTCTTTAGTGCTTCTTTTGTTGAGTTGAAGCAGTGCTTTGTTGAATAGATGAGTAATTTGGTAAAATATTTTGAAATTTCTTTCGGTTGAAATTTGTCAACCATTGTGGCAGAAACAGTGGAAGAAGTTATATACATCCAGACTCAAGTTTCTAGACCGGAAGCTGATGTTAAAGCTCTAATGAAATTGGTTATCTCTTTAGACTCTTACATGAGTTCAAAATCCCAAGCAGACAAGGACTTATCCAATGTCAAAAGTGTTGTATGCCAGATGGTTTCAGTTTTCGAAGGATTTAAAACCACCATGAAAGATCATGTTGAAACCCATGATTCTCATGTCCAAAATCATATTAGTGGGTTGACCAAGAATTTCAAGGAAATTGAATCTTTGTATGTTGGTATTGGTGCTTCTAAACCCTCAGTGGATTTGAATAAGATTCGATCTGTGATGAAGGAGGAGCTTGGTAATGCTTCAACCAGTCGCTCTGTGGATTCATCAGACCAGAGAAAAGTTGTGTTTGCTACTAGAGATTCAGCTAAAGAAATAATAAATATAGTCCAAGATTATATGAGAGAAGATTCTGCCTCTCAAAAAGAAGTTAAATAAAATGTGGATCCTATATTCAAAAGATTTACACCAAGCATCAACTCAACAATCACTTTAAAATTCTATTAGAAAACCTGAAGTTACCTCTTGTTAATCAAGCCTCCCGTGAGCATGTCAGCAAACTAAAGGAATTAACTCCAGTATTGTACAAATTAATGGAGAACAAAGATGATTTCATATCTTCTATGGAGAGTTGAGGAACAATAATTATGAATTTCAGAAATCTTTTGCTGCCTTTCCTGCATGTCGATGCTATGCTAGTGATTATGTAAGGGTTGGTGTCCTGAGAACCAACTATTTTTTACTTTGATTACATGAATGTTCACTTATTATATATTGTTCATTGTTCTGCATGACTATAATATAATAATGTCATAGAATATTGGTTACATTGATAAGGTCATAGAAGATCCCCGAAATGATGAAAACCTTGAAATGCTATAACAATATTATTAAATAAGGTTCTATAGTTGGATGACATACTATGATAGGACACATAGTATACAGACCATCTTGTGCGATTACTCGTAAGAATACGAGACTCTCTCTCATAGAGTTCGCACTTGGTAATCCTCAAGATGGGAGATTATGAGAACAGACCCGCCAGTAGCAATTCTTAATGTCTTGGTGTCATCGGACATTTCTATGTACGAGCGTGTGTAATGGTCCTTAGACTGGAAGATTATCATTGACCCATATCATGACTCGCGCACTTAAATTTACTGATAAAAACCATCACACAGACAGTTGGCGGGAAGTATGGTACATTGGGTGTGTCATGAGTGACATGTAGTTAATGGATAAGTTGAGGGAAGATTTGTCCCTTCCATTTATGGAAGTTGATATCTCGGCCCTTTGATTGAAATAGAACTATCACATTATATTCCATGGCCATGGTGTAAACGACGAGTTTATTTCAGGAAGTCAAAAAATGACAGATCAAGCCTATAGGTTTATGAAATTTCCATGAAACCTACTTGATGAGATTTCAAGACATAGGGATTAAATTACACATTAATCATTCGTATGAGTTGATACGTCAATGCGGCGTCAACTTCTTTCTATTGGGTGCCTTGACCTGTTGCTAGACAGTAATCTTGGACATTAGGAAAGCCTGCCTAATGCCAACAAGAAAGAGGCCTAAAGGGTCACACACTAAGTGTATTCAAGTATCTCAAGTAGAATAAATATTTTTCACATATGTGGTTTAATGATTATTCAAGGAAGACCAGATCTGTATAATTATTGGAGGAAAAAGGAAATGAAAAACAAGTTATACACGTCGTTTATTAAAGATTACACGTCGTGAAGTTTTTCATGGAAAAAATGTACACATCGTGTATTAATTATTACGTGTCGTGTAGTTTTATTTATGGAAGGGAAATGAATAAATGAAAACAAGATATAAATGTTGTGTACATTGAATGTACATTCCGTGTAGTTTTCAAATAAAAACAAGTACATGCCGTGTATTTATTAATACACGCCATGCAGATTTTTCAGTTGGGATTTTGAGGATATAATATTGTTTTAAATGATATTTATTATAATCAGAGTGGGCGCATGTCAAGGAATTAATTATTAGACTTGGGGTTTTAAATAAAATTCAATGAAATAAATAAAACGTGTAACACATTTATTTATTGTCATAACTCTCAAAACTCAAACCCGATTATAAATATCCTCACAACCCCAACTCTTTTCTGACACAAAAGATAATTGTTGGGCACAACAATATTGTAGAATTCTTTCAAGGCTGGAAGAACCACTTCCTCTAAGAATTATCTCAAGAACGAGATAGATCTTCTCCCATCGGATCAAGATGATCTAAGGTAGACAACGCAAGAAAAGGTTTCTCTATTCTAGCACTCAGAGACTCCTTTGGCAACGTCCGAAGATTCGAGTTGCACATGTGTATCACCACTAGAGGATGTTTACACTTGGATTCTACGACGCAACTACGAATCACATTGGAACGTGATCAAAAACATCAATGAAGAAAGAATACCGCAAAATGTATTTCTTTTCAATTAATTAAATCAATTATAATCAACCTGTAATGACCCTACATTGTGGTTCAAGGACATTCTATTTATTTTGTCTATTTCTGTGATTCGTTCTGTGGAGACTGGCATTTATCATCGTATTGATCCCGTATTGATCATTGCTAATGACAAAAGCCAAGTGGTCACATCCACCCGAGTGCTTCTGCTATGCCCAGAACCATCAAATGGTATCAAAGAGAGGTTACTACGTTGATTATAGTTATTTAATTTTCCTTCATAATTTACGCATTTATATTTGAATCAATTTGAAATAAATCGTTCTATAAATCTGAATAAACGAAATCTGTTATTCCTCTTTCATTTCTCGATTAACATCACAGAAACAACCTTTTAGTTTTAATTTGGATTAAAATTAAAATGAGGAACTCATCCGGAGGAGCCGCTCTTTCTGTCTGTACAATACGAGATTACATGGTGTGTAATTAAAACTACATGTCGTGTACTTAGGTTCAATGAACCGGTACTGGTCCGCCAAACCACTCCATCTAAATTGAATATGCCTAAGTATTAATCACGTTGTGCTGACCAAAATTGAACGGTGCATAGAACAGGAATACCCAATGTGTATGTTGGAGAAACACGCTGTGTAGTCCATTCTGGCCCAGGTGAAACCGTGTACAAAGATAAGCTGTGTACCGCATACACGGGATCACCAGGATGGTTACTGCGTAACATGGAAGTACACGCCGTGTATGATTTGTCTACATGTCGTGTACTCCAAAAATTTCCAAAGTACAGAAAACACGCCAAAGCCCCAGCGTGTACATTGGATATAGAGTGAAAAGAAATACACATCGTGTGATTATAAACTACACGCCGTGTACTTTCCAAAAATTTAATTTCAACAGGATTTCTCCAATGTACAAAGACACGTACAAGGAATATGGATGAGAAGAATCTCAAGGAAATTCAGAAAGGAATTTAATATAAATAATTGATTAATTATAAGATCATAATTAATTGAATTCGAGCGCGACTTATCTTAAATGATAGAAAGATTAAAATAATTTGAATTCATAATTTTTTTAAATGTCGTTGCATGCTATGGATGATCATGAGCTAGACCAAAGACCCTTTTCATGTTTATGGTAACATTTAAATTTATTTAATTTAAATTTCTTGGCCTTCGAGCCTTCTTCCAATAAATTTTAGGTCATGTGTGCCCATGGTTTCTTTAATGTAAACCCATGTAATGAATAATCACCCAAGACAGTGGAGACGGTTCAAATCCTGAAGCCGAGGTGAAACCGACATAAGAAGATACAAAGGTGGATAGGTGGGAGTTGAAAAATATGAACCACCTGGTTCAAGGTGTTTTCCCTAGGTCAGGGTTAGCTTATCAAAACCTCTACATAAGATAACCAATAGATTCTCATGATCATGCCATCTTATTTTATTTATGTCTGATTGCATGGTTTATTTATTATGTATGTGTTGTCGTGAACACATAATTAATGAAATAAACAGGCATGAAAAGATAGAATAAAATAAAAACCACACTATGAATAATAATTATCAGAACATGGTTAATCACTTATGCAAGCATCACTTAATATTAACAATCATGTGATAATTTAAAACTACGCATAAAGATTAAAATCCCTCAATAACATATTATGTCAGCCCAAGCCTTCTGTTACTTGATTAATGGCAAGACTCAATAACAAATGTGTTTGACAAACCCTTGTTGTGACACTTACATTTATAAAGGAAGCCCTTATGAAAGGTTTCAGGTTGACATAACCATATTACATCAAGAGGAGTAGCCCTTGCTAGACTTGGTGAAATATTGGAGCCAAGAGTTGAGGAAATCAAAGTTAGGATTTCAGGATTGGGGATTCCTCTCAACAGATCATGGAACTATAAGCTCACAGTTGGAAAATACCTGACTACCTAAATACCATAAAATAGCTTGACCAACCCTTTTGGGGGTTTTGCGAAGGGGAATATGGATCCTTGCCAATAGAATGTCAAAGAAACTGGACTTTCCGAGTTCAATGGTGATGGCCATTGGGACTTGGTAAAATAGTGGGAGACTTAATAAAATTTATTATTTCTAATAAAATGTAATCAAGAAAGTACTGATAAATCTACTGTTTTAATTTGTAGAATCGAAATGACAAACTCATCAATCACATTTTCTCTTCGATCAATTCTGGATAAAAACAATATCCTAACCAATAGTAACTTTCAAGAATGGTTTAGACGCCTTCTAGTTATCCTACACCATGAATGAAAGTATTATGTGTAGGAGTCCTCACTTCCTGATTTGCCCGCCCAAGGGGAAAGTGATGAAGATTTCCTTGTCTATGATCAACATTATAACGATGCTCTTGACATTCAATGTTTGATTCTATCATCAATGTTTAGTGAGCTCATGAAGTCTCATAAAGACATGGATTCCTATAGCATTCTCGAGCACCTCCGTGGTCTATACCATGAGAGAGAAAGACAGGAAAGGTTTTAGATCTCCAAGGTTGTATTCCATAGCATGCATGGAGAGGGCACCCCAGTTGGGCCTCATGTATTCAAGATCATTGGCTACATTAAGCTCTTGGAGTTTCTAGGGTTTAAACTCCCCGATAAACTGGGCACCAATCCCATTATCACATCACTCCCCCAGAGCAACTCAAATATTGTTGTGAACTTCAACATGAAAAACATTGAGAAGTCTCTGTCTGATCTTCTTATCCTTATTCGCCAAGTGGATAATGACCTGAAGCGTGAAAAGCTTTCTGTTCTCTTGGTGAATAAAAGGAAAGGGAAAGAGAAGAGATTTAAGCCCAAATCATGTTCAAGGCCTTCCATGAAATGGAAGATCAAAGGGGAGGAAAAGGAACAAGATGTTGTGTGTTTCGCATGTGGCAAGAAGGGCCGCAGGAAGAAAAACTTCACCCAGCCAAGGAAGAAAGGGGATGCTTCAGGTTTGTTTGTTATCGAATGCAATCTATCTGTTTCTACTAATTGGGTATTTGATGTAACACCCCAGGTAAATAAAGAATATGATATTTTCGTATTTATCCATATTTTTGAATAATGTATTAATATTACATTAAAGGGTTGCTATGCTCGATGGCGTACCCAACACGCAACAATGAGTTTCTTGGGAATCTTACGTTGCACTCTAATAATAAAATAATATTATTTTAAATGGTAGTTAACATGTAGCCGTTGTAATGGCGGGAATGGATAGAAATAACTAAAATATGATTATATATGTTTTTAAATGTTTTTACATTTATCCAATAAAAGATAAAGGCATAAAATACGGAATGAATTCAATTTTAGGAGTATATGCCCTAGTTTTCACAAAAGGTTCACTTATCGCCTTTTGATGGAGAACCATCATTAAATATAGTTTTGTTCAGTCTTATACATTCTATTGGACCAAATAAAACTCTTCTTAAGAATCGAGACATCAAAATTTACTTTCTGTAAAATTTTGGTACCTTTCCAATAAAGTTCATTTTTTAATGAATAGTGTAAAATGTTGTGTTTTAATTCAAAACCTCTTTTTAATATAATTTATTTATATGATTAGATTATCTTTTTAATTGGTTTTAAAGTGAAATTATAATATATTTTTACCATTAAATACAATAGTGGTCGTTGGAATTAATTTCACTTTGAAATCAGACTTAAACTAGTGTCAATCTTTTGATACTTATTGTTTCATAAAAACATGCTATTTGCTCTGACAGCGGGAATTAGTTATTAAATTAATTAATTTGAATTATATGTTTTGAATTTTTTAAATTAGACTTCATTTTTGAATTCGGAATATCAAATATAGCTTATGTTGAATTTTTGGGATTTTTCTGAAAAACTTCAATTTTTGATGAATAGTGAAACCACTAAGTAGTACTTATAAAAACTGAATTTTCCGTTTAAATGAAATTTTGCCATATTTGTGTTTTGAATTTCAAAAATCCTACATAAATTTTTGTCATTAAGATTTAAAATGTGGTTCAATAGGATAAAAATAATTTTTTGGTGAATAGTAACTTATTAAGTTTTTAATCGCGATTAGTGGTAATTAGTGTAGTTTAAGGTAAAAATAATGCTTTAATAAAATAAGATGAGCTTGACACATGTACTACCCTCATTGGTTGTGTCATGGCCGACCGAGACATGCCATGGGTCAACTTGGGGACCTCATGGAGCCACTTTGGTTGGAAAATGACATAAATAACTTTTTATTTAATATAAAAGTAAAAATGACACAAACATCATATGTTTTACGAAAACAATTTTTACATGGGGTTATAAAGATCATATTTTTGATTATAAATATTCATTGGAAAGATACAAATATTTCCTACATCATAGTATTTTTTTTATAATTTTTAGACACTATATAAATTAAATTATTTATGACATCATGATGATGCAACGATGACTGCATTATTTAACGATTTAAATAAAATGGAAAGATATTATAAATTATATGAACTAAACATGTCCAAAACATATTGGATGGGTGGATTTCGAACCCGTAACTCCTTATCCACGAATTATATCAATGTGGGACCTTTTGAAACCGAAACACATTTTCAAATAAAGTAATATTTCTTACTTTCCAAAAGTGCCCCTCCTCTCCTCTTATAAAAGGCCCCCACCTCTACCTCATTTCACACACTCCTCAAGCCTTTGGCTCGGCCAAACCCTGCCCATTTAATCTCTCAACATCTCTCTCCTCATCCTAGAGGATTCCCTTTGGGCAGAATCCTTTCAAAGGAAGCCTTTAGGCTCAAATCAAAAAGGGTTACACTTTTAAAGGTAATTCATTCTCTCTTGTTCATTTTTTTATTTTGCTTCTCCAACCCCGTAAACTCTTTTTATTTACTTCTTTTGTAACAAAACCAGTATCTTCAATATACTATGATTTTTTTATAAGATTTATTCGAGCTACACTCTCACACAACTACGTCAAATGGTTAAAGAACATACGGTTTCCGTGGATGGTGAAATTCTGCCTCCCGAAATGATGATTATTCAATACTCATTTAACACCTTCAAAGGTGGCCATTAATAAGTCACTATTTTTATATATGATATATAATATGATTATGTTTTACTTATGCTTCTGTTTTTTTCTATTTTGGGAATACCTTTATGGTTTCAATTATGGGTAAACGCGATATCTTCATTTAAGGAAGTGCGGACTACCGCCCCCTCAAAGTGATTTGATTCGTTAAATACCATATGTGGGACGTATAAAGGATGTAACTATGATATTATATATTATATTATACTGGAATTATAATATACCTTTATATAATTATTATTCCATTCTATAAAATACGAAATAGAAATGAAAGTAGCGTTCATGCGTATGTACGACTTACCGTCTCCATGAACGGTGCATTTCATTTCTTACCTCTGAATGATTATGTAATGTTATAAATGCATGAATGTACTGGATATATATGACATATATGATATATACATCATGAATACAATTCTGGATATAATAAACATTTGGCCACACGAACAACATGTAATTGTAAGAAGTCCACTTTCGACTTAAGAACCAAATATCGGCAAAACAAATATTATTAACTTAAATGATTACATAATGTTTATGACATGGTAATAAGTGATATAAAAGGAATAATGAACTTGAAAAAGGTTCTTAAGGAAGTATAAATTAACTCAAGTTTATTATTCAGGATATTATAGAACGATCGAGTCAAGTCGGACCCGAGGTAAGGGATCCTACTCCTCTCTTTCTTTTTAAGTACACACTTTTATGTCATTCATTTTAAAGCTCATCTTTCTTGTTATTGGGATGATATTTTATATTAAACTTACTGTAATTTTTATGTTCATGGGATGAGAGACCCTATTCTTCTCTTCAATCCATTTTGGAAGTTTTGAGTGGTGCCGTTAGGCTGCCGAACTTTCGTAAGAGATCTAACCTCTCTCTTTCTTTTTAAGTACTCTCCTTTATGTCACTTCTTTTAAGCTCCTCTTTGTAATGTTGGGGGATGTTCTTTTATATTCCTCTTTATGTAAATTTTATTATAATGTGATGAGATACCCTATTTGATCTCATCAATCCATATTCGGATGTTTTATGTGGCGCCGTTAGGCTGCCGAGTTTTCGTAACGGATTTTTCAACTCACTTTTATTCCAGTGAGATTTATGCTACATTTGACACAAATTCCATTGAGTGGTGTATGTACTGCCAATTATTCTACTCTTTTTGTAATATACTTTCGTTTATGAGTATTTACATCAATGGTCTATTGTCCTTCTTTCATGGGGTGTATGTTTTGAGAGATACCCAAGTCGGTAAGGGAACCTTTCACCCTCCTCTTTTTTAAAAGACTTCTTTTGTTGGGTCTTTTAATTTATATATTTTTATGTTGGGATATGTTCTCATATATCCTTATTGATGTAAATTTTATGTCCAAGTGATGATATACACTTTTTATCACTCATCAACTCATTTTGATGTGATGCCGTTAGGCTGTCGAGGGACATTTTTAACCCAATTTCGATTTCTTTGGGTTCAACATGTAGTCATTGAATATGTCATCCATTGAATATGTGTGAATGACCTGTTATTGTTTTACACTTAATATCCACTTATATTAGGTGTATTTATATTTTTCACACATATTTTTGAGATTAATTTGACCTTAATTTAAGGATACCTTCTTTATAATGGATTTCATCTCATTTTACATTTCTTTTGAGACTTCATTGTTGTTATGCACCAATTCACTCTTATATGGTGTGTATACTGTCCTTTGACATATTATATCATGAATCCTATTATTCTCATGATATAATAAAGTTCGGATTAAATGTTATTCTGCTATTATTTGTATTCAAGAGTCTCTCATTTTGTTAAAAACTCTTTTACAAAAATATCATTTTAAATGTTTTATTGATTTATTATTCTAAATATTTATCTTTAATGTCCATGTTTTCAAAATGCTTTTCAGTATTTATTTATATGGACATTAATGTTTTAAAATTATAATTCCATTAAAAGCTTCAAAGTGGTATGGGACACTTTGATTCAAAAATACCTTTTAAATGGTTTTTGAAAATGGATTGATTAATTCAATATCTGGGAAATATTTATTGTGATTGAAAATGAAATATTGTTATTGAAATGTTTATATTTTCCATAATTTTATGTTTAATAATGGTACTTGGACATTACGACGGGTGGTGCCGTGAATTCCAAGACGGGTGGTAACGTTATAACCTCCAATGCATTGGGTATGGAAGTCGGCCGTATGGCTATTCCATTAAGTATGTATGGAAATTGGCCGTATGGATATTCCATTAAGTGATATGTGTGGAAGTCGACCGTATGGTTATTCCACTTAAGTATGTTTATGTCCCAAGTTACCTTTATATATGTTATCTGTTCTTTATATGGGTTTTATGGCAATCCTTTGGTTACAAAAAGGTAAGTAATGATACTTTATTCAGTGAAGAATTTTTACTACTTCATGAAGGTGAAGGTATTACTTTGATATAGTATACATGGTTTACTTGATGTTTTAAAAACTAACAGTTTTCATTCTTTATGTATCCCTTACTGAGCTTTTTATTCTCATCCCAAGTTTTTGAAATGTTTTTCACAGGTCACAAGAAAGGTACATGATAAGATGATAGAGTCAAGGATGTGTCAATAAAGAATCCATGTTTTATTTTAAATATGTGTCCATTGTTGGGAAGAATGAATCCTGTCTTTTATGTAACCACTTTGTTTAAAGGTGGAATGTAATGCAAGTTTCATGATCTAATTCTCTAAAACTCTAAACCTGAAAAGATCCTCAATGTGAATTATTCATTTAATTCAATATTATGTAAGGTTTAAGGATGGGGACTTATAGTTGGTATCAAAGGTCGGTTTAGATAACATTAGAGTGTTAGGGTATTCTCTAAGCACAAGTGACATTACCATAATGGTTAGGATTTCAGAATGAGTCCTAGTTTTAAATAGAGTGGATGAGTAAGTATATCTTAGTGTTTACCTTCCTCATTAGTACATGATGGTTTTGTTGATATACTTATACTGACATTTCTGTTTTTAGTGAAATGATGGATCTAGCAGGAACCAAAGAGACAACAGGTTTGAAGGAAACTCTGGTGGTTCCCTGATTAAAAGACTGGATAAAATGGGGTATTCAATGAGGAATCTCATGGTTATTCTAAACCAACTATCAAGGAGTCATGATCAACCACTTTAACCTTGGTATGTTCTATAATGAATCATGTACGAGATGACCAAATCGATGTGGATGTTCAGGTAATAATTATAAAGGTAACCATTAGAGTTTATATGATCCTTACTTTTGAGGTAATTACGGGTTATTATATGATATGCTGGAAAATGAAAGGCATGAGATAAAATTGAGGTTAAATTATGTTATGGTTATTTTTGATGATTTTAACCCTTTTTGGGGAATGATTTTAGAATTATATAGTTTTGGAAAAAGGACAACACGCAGACCGTGTGACAACCCGTCGCGTCAGACATAGCTTTGGGAATCGAACCCACAACCAAAGTGCGACTAGTATTTATCGCCTACCACTGGACTACGTGAAGTCCCTGGTTAGTTTGCCTTATTATTTCTAGTTATATGATTTTATGAATTAAGAGTAAGTTGATTTTGGGTTATTTATGAAAATTATTAACCTATCATGGAGGATATGTGATTAGGTTAAAAACTTTTCAATACGAGACTTTAGGAGCAACAGATGTTGTTTGGAGATAAATGTTACGATTTAACTTGGAAGACTATGTGACTAAATCCTTAAAACATTTGGGTTTCAATCTTAGATTGGTTTACTTTGAATAATTTTATGGACAAATTGTTTATCTAATGGTCCTCGTTGAACTTTGGGTTTTGTTGGACAAATTTTGGAGATTAAGAATAGATTTTCTTTTTATAAAAGGTTATCCTTTTCTGGATTATCTGACCTTGTACTAACCTTTTTGGTTTTGGTTATGGTTAAGGTCTAAAGATATGGGAAGTATATAGTTATCTTTTGTGGATTAGGTGATTCTCTATAAGTTGATTATAGTACTATTAATGCGAACAAGTCTCCCTAAATACTCACGTTTTGGAAAAAAATATGAGTTTGACTAAGGAATCTAGTAAAAGTTGAAAGTCAACATGATAAGTGATTATGTTTCCTTATGAATAAATTCCTCAACAAAAAGTAACTTAAAACAAAAATTTTGTCTATTAACTTTTCCTACTGGGGAATTGAATACCGTTTAACCCATCACAAGATTGTGATTTTCTTATTGTTAACTTTCTCCTAAACATGTTTTATATCACTCTCAATTAGAACATGACCCTATGTTTTCTCCTCCATGTCCATGTTTTCCTACATGGAATCCTAGTATGGGTTAACTCGGGTGACCTCTGTACTTATATTTCTTTATTTTAAAGTGATTGTTTTACCGACTCTTGTTCCGATGTAGGACTTTCAAAGATGTTTCCAAGCGCAATTTTAAAATTGCGAGGACGCAATTCCCAAAAGGGGGGAAGGATGTAACACCCCAGGTAAATAAAGAATATGACATTTTCATATTTATCCATATTTGTGAATAAAGTATTAATATTACTTTAAAGGGTTGCTATACTCGATGGCGTACCCAACATGCAACAATGAGTTTCTTGGGAATCTTACGTTGCACTCTAATAATAAAATAATATTATTTTAAATGGTAGTTAACATGTAGCCGTTGTAATGGAGGGAATGGATAGAAATAACTAAAATATGATTATATATGTTTTTAAATGTTTTTACATTTATCCAATAAAAGATAAAGGCATAAAATACGGAAAGAATTCAATTTTAGGCGTATATGCCCTAGTTTTCACTAAAGGTTCACTTATCGCCTTTTGATGGGGAACCTTCATTAAATATAGTTTTGTTCACTCTTATACATTATATTGGACCAAATAAACCTCTTCTTAAGAATCTATACATCAAAATTTACTTTCTGTAAAATTTTGGTACCTTTCCGATAAAGTTTGTTTTTTTAATGAATAGTGTAAAATGTTGTGTTTTAATTCAAAACCTCTTTTTAATCTAATTTATTTATATGATTAGATTATCTTTTTAATTGGTTTTTAAGTGAAATTAGAATATATTTTTACCATTAAATCCAATAGTGGTCGTTTGAATTAATTTCACTTTGAAATCAGACTTAAACTAGTGTCAATCTTTTGTTACTTATTGTTTCATAAAAACACGCTATTTGCTTTGACAGCGGGAATTAATTATTAAATTAATTAATGTGACTTATATGTTTTGAATTTTGTAAATTAGAATTCATTTTTGAATTCGGAATATCAAATATAGCTTATGGTGAATTTTTGGGATTTTTCTGAAGAACTTCAATTTTTGATGAATAGTGAAACCACTAAGTGGTACGTATAAAAACTGATTTTTCCGTTTAAATGAAATTTTTTCATCTTTGTGTTTTGATTTTCAAAAATCCGACATACATGGTTTTCATTAAGAAGTAAAATTTGGTTCAATAGGATAAAAATAATTTTTTGGTGAATAGTAACTTATTATGTTTTTAATCGCGATTAGTGGTAATTAGTGTAGTTTAAGGTAAAAATAATGCTTTAATAAAATAAGATGAACTTGACACATGTCCTACCCTCATTGGTTGTGTCATGGACGACCAAGACAATCCATGGGTCATCTTGGGGACCCCATGGAGCCACTTTGGAAGGAAAATGACATAAATAACGTTTTATTTAATGTAAAAGTAAAAATGACACAAAAATCATATGTTTTACGAAAACAATTTTTACATGGGGTTATAAACATCAGAATTTTGATTATAAATAGTCATTGGAAAGATAAAACGATTTCCCAAATCATAGTAGTTTTTTTATAATTCTTAGACACTAAATAAATTAAATTATTTATGACATCATGATGATGCAGCGATGACCTCATTATTTAACAATTTAAATAAAATGGAAAGATAATGTAAAATCTATGAACTAAATATGTCCAAAACTTATTTGATGGGTGGCTTTCGAACCCTTAACACCTTATCCACGAATTATATCAATGTAGGACCTTTTGAAACCGAAACACATTTTCAAATAAAGTAATATTTCTTACTTTCCAAAAGTGCCCCTCCTCTCCTTTTATAAATGGCCCCCACCTCTACCTCATTTCACACACTTCTCAAGCCTTTGGCTCGGCCAACCCCTGCCCATTTACTCTCTCCACATCCCTCTACTCATCCTAGAGGATTCCCTTTGGGCATAATCCTTTCAAACGAAGCCATTAGGCTCAAATCAAAAGGAGTTACACTTTTAAAGGTAATTCATTCTCTCTTGTTCATTTGTTTTATTTTGCTTCTCCAACCCCCTAAAATCTTTTTATTTACTTATTTTGTAACAAAACCAGTATCTTCAATATACTAGGATGTTGTTATAAGATTTATTCGAGCTACACTCTGACACAACTACATCAAATTGTTAAAGAACATACGGTTTCCGTGGATGGCGAAATTCTGCCTCCCGAAACGATGATTGTTCAATACTCATTTAATACCTTCAAAGGTGGCCATTATGATGTAACTATTTTTATATATGATATATAATATGTTTATGTTTTCCTTAAGCTTCTGTTTTTTTTTCATTTTGGGCATACCTTTATGGTTTCCATTATGGGTATACGAGATATCTTCATTTAAGAAAGTGCAGACTACCGCCCCCGCAAATTGATTTGATTCGTTAAATACCATATGTGGGATGTATAAAGGATGGAACTATGATATTATATATAAATTATACTGGAATTATAATATACCTTTATATCATTATTATTCCATTCTATATTATACGAAATAGAAATGAAAGTATCGTTCATGCGTACGTACGACTTACCATCTCCATGAACGGTGCATTTCATTTCTTACCTCTAAATGATTATGTAATGTTATAAATGCATTCATGTACTGGATATATATGACATATATGATATCTACATAATGAATACAATTCTGGATATAATAAACATTTGGCCACACGAACAACATGTAATTGTAAGAAGTCCACTTTCGACTTAACAACCAAATATCGGCAAAACAAATATTATTAACTTAAATGATTACATAATGTTTATGACATGGTAATAAGTGATATAAAAGGAATAATGATCTTGAAAAATGTTATTAAGGAAGTAGAAATTAACTCAAGTTTATTATTCAGGAGATTAAAGAACGATCGTGTCAAGTCAGACCCGAGGTAAGGGATCCTACTCCTCTCTTTCTTTTTAAGTACACACTTTTATGTCATTACTTTTAAAGCAAATATTTATTGTTATTGGGATGATCTTTTATATTACACTTACAGTAATTTTTATGTTCATGTGATGAGAGACCCTATTCTCTCTCATCAATCCATTTTGGAAGTTTTGAGTGGCACCGTTAGGCTGCCGAACATTCGTAAGAGATCTAACCTCTCTCTTTCTTTTTAAGTACTCTCCTTTATGTCACTTATTTTACGCTCCTCTTTGTAATGTTGGGGGATGTTCTTTTATATTCCTCTTTCTGTACATTTTATTTTAATGTGATGAGATACCCTATTTGATCTCATCAATCCATATTCGGATGTTTTTTGTGGCGTCGTTAGGCTGCCGAGTTTTCGTAAGGGATTTTTTATCTCACTTTTATTCCAGTGAGATTTATGCTACATTTGCCACAAATTCCATTGAGTTGTGTATGTAATGCCAATTATTCTACTCTTTGTGTAATATACTTTCGTTAATGAGTATTTACATCAATGATCTATTGTCCTTCTTTCATGGGGTGTATGTTTTGAAAGATACCCAAGTCGGTAAGGGAACCTTTCACCCTCCTCTTTTTTAAAAGACTTCTTTTGTTGTGTCTTTTAATTTACATATTGTTATGCTGGGATATGTTCTCATATATCCTTATTGATGTAAATTCTATGTCCATGTAATGAGATACACTTTTTATCTCTCAACAACAAATTTTGATGTGATGCCGTTAGGCTGTCAAGGGAACTTTTTAACCCAATTTCGATTTCTTTGGGTTCAACATGTAGTCATTGAATATGTCATACATTGAATATGTGTGAATGACCTTTTATTGTTTTACACTTAATATCCACTTATATTTGGTGTATTTATATTTGTCATACATATTTTTGAGATTGATTTGTCCTTAATTTAAGGATACCTTCTTTATAATGGATTTCATCTCATTTTACATTTCTTTTTTGTCTTCATTGTTGTTATTCACCAATTCACTCTTATATGGTGTGTATACTGTCCTTTGACATATTATATCATGAATCCTTTTATTCTCATGATATAATAATGTTCGGATTAAATGTTATTCCCTTATTATTTGTATTCAAGAGTCTCTCATTTTGTTAAAAACTGTTTAACAAAAATATCATTTTAAATGTTTTAATGATTTATTATTCTAAATCTATAACTTTAATGTCCATGTTTTGAAAATGGTTTTCAGTATTTATTTATATGGACATTAATGTTTTAAAATTATAATTCCATTAAAAGCTTCAAAGTGTTATGGGACACTTTGATTCAAAAATCTCTTTTAAATGGTTTTTGGAAATGGATTGATTAATTCAATATCTGGGAATTATTTATTGTGATTGAAAATGAAATATTGTTATTGAAATGTTTATATTTTCCATATTTTATGATTAATAATGGTACTTGGACATTACGACGGGTGGTTCTGTGAATACCAGGACGGGTGGTTACGTTATAATCTCCAATGCATTGGGTATGGAAGTCGGCCATATGACTATTCCATTAAGTATGTATGGAAATTGGCCGTATGGCTATTCCATTAAGAGATATGTGTGGAAGCCGACCGTATGGTTATTCCACTTAAGTATGTTTATGTCCCTAGTAACCTTTATATATGTTATCTGTTCTTTATATGGGTTTTATGGTAATCCTTTGGTTACAAAAAGGTAAGTAATGATACTTTATTCAGTGAAGAGTTCATACTACTTCATGAAGGTGAAGGTATTACATTGATAGAGTATACATGGTTTACTTGATGTTTGAAAAACTAACAGTTTTCATTCTTTGTGTATCCCTTACTGTGCTTTTTATGCTCATCCCAAGTTTTTGAAATGTTTTTCACAGGTCACAAGAAAGGTACATGATAAGATGATTGAGTCAAGGATGTGTCAAGAAAGAATCAAAGTTTTATTTTAAATATGTTTCCATTGTTGGGAAGAATGAATCATGTCTTTTGTGTAACCACTTTGTTTAAAGGTGGAATGTAATGCAAGTTTCATGATCTAATTCTCTAAAACTCTAAACTTGAAAAGATACTCAATGTGAATTATTCATTTAATTCAATATTAAGTAAGGTTTAAGGCTGCGGCCTTATATTAGATACTTCTTTTGGTGCTCACATCTGTATCCAAATATAGGAACAATGTCGATTAAGGAAGATTGATCGAGTGGAGGTTGATCTATGAGCAGCCAATGGAGCCAAACTTGCTGTTGTAACTATCAGGGATTACCACCTCACATTTCCAAATGGAATGATCTTGGTGTTAAACGGTTGTTATTATGTTCCTTATGTTACTAAAACCATTATTTCAGTATCCAGATTAGATATTTATGGATTCATGTTCCAATTTGGAAATTAATGTTGCTACTTTTATAAAGATAGCATTTGATTTGGTAGGGTACATTTATATAATTCGCATTATGTGTTGGACTACACAAAATAATTAATGGGAATCGTTAACAATGTTAATTCACATGACTCATTCCATACCAAACTTTGGCATCACCGGCTAGGTCATGTCAATGAGAAACGTTTGACAAAATTACATCAAGATTTGTATTTAGATTCTTTCAAACTAAAACCACTTGGTGTATGTCATGCGTGTCTACAAGGAAAAATGACCAAAGCACCATTTAGTGGGAAAGGTGAAAGAGCTAAAGGGCTTCTAGAATTAGGTCACACATATTTGTGTAGACCATTTCCAGTTGAAGCACGGAGTGGGTTCTCGTACTTCATACCTTTTACTGATGATTTTAGTAGATATGGATATATTTAATTAATGAGGTATTATTCAGATTTTTTTGATAGGTTCAAATAATACAAGAATGAAGTTAAGAACTAGCATGGTAAGAAGATTAAGAAACTCCGCTCAGATAGAGGAGGAGAATATCTTAATCAGAACTTTATTGAATTATTATAGGGGTTTGGGATTCTATCTCAACTCACTCCTCCTTACACACCACAGTGGAATGGTGTAAGTGAAAGGAGGAACTACACCCTGTTAGACATGGTGAGATCAATGATGAGTCTTGCGAGTCTTCCATTATCCTTTTGGGGATATGCATTACAAACAGAAGCGCACATAGTAAACCAAGTACCATATAAATCGATAAATAGAATTCCATATGAGTTATGGAGTTGACGCAAAGCCATGTTATTGAATTTAAATGTGTGGGGTAGCGAAGCATTTGTGAAGGTCTCTTTAGGTAACAAACTTGAACCCTAAGGCACAAATAGTATCTTTATAGGATATCCCAAGGAAACAAGGGGATATTACCTATACAACCCCTCAGAAAAAAGGTTACAATGCCAAGAAATGCCATATTCCTTGAGAGGGATAACATCTCCAAAAGAGAAAGTGGGGGCGAGATAGACTTCCATGAATTCGAGGCTCAAGATACACAGGAGTTGGTACAAGAACAGATTCCACAAAGCCTTGTGGAAGAAAAATCTGTTCCAGAGACAGAAGAACTCCGTAGGAGCCCGAGAGAGGTGAGAGAACCAGGACGATATGGTTTTCTTGTCACCGAGGATGGTGACTCATTATTGGTTGACAATGATGATACTATTACCTAAAAGGAAGTAGTTGGAGGCACATATGTTGCCATGTGGTAAGAAGCCATGATTTCTGAAATGGATTCCATGAACCAAAACAAAGTCTGGATTTTGGTAGATCCTCCAGTTCATGTAAATCCTATTGGTAATAAATGGGTATTCAAGAAGAAACTGGACATGAAGGGGAAAGTCAACACCTATAAGGCACGATTGGTTGCAAATGGTTTTAGAAAGCGTCATGAAATTGACTATGATGAAACTTTTTCACCGGTTGTGATGCTGAAATTCATCAGAACCCAATTGGCCATTTCCACTTACCATGACTTTTAAATTTGGAAAATGGATGTCAAAACAACATTCCAAAACGGGAACCTCCAGGAAGATGTCAACATGACACAACCAGAAGGGTTTGTGACTCCAAAGGAAGCTAAGAAGGTATACAAGTTGAAGAAATACATTTATGGATTAATGCAAGCATCAAGGTCATGGAACATTAGTTTTGATGAAGCTGTAATGGAATTTGGATATATTATGAATGAATGTGAGGCTTTTATCTACAAGAGGTTTAGTGGAAGTGCAGTCGTTTTCCTAATAGTATATGTTGATGACATATTACTAATTGGAAACGAAGTACCTATCTTCTAGTCAGTTGAGGCATGGTTGCATAAATAATTCTCCATGAAAGACTTGGGCGAGGCAGCATATATTCTTGGGATCAAGATCTATCGGGATAGATCCAAGAGAATTCTAGGCCTGAGTCAAATTACATACATTGAAAAGATACTAAAGAGATTTAGTATGGAACGGTCCAAGAGGGGATTGTTACCAGTGTCACATGGAATTCATCTTTCCATGAAACTGTGTCCTCAGACACATGAGGAAAGAAAGATATTGGCAAGGATCCCTTAAACATCCATGATTGGGTGAGTCAGGTATTCTATGCAATGTATGAGGATAGATGTTGCGGACTCATTAAGTGCGGTAGGCAGATATCAAGCTGATCCAGGGGACTGCCATTGGATGGCGGTCAAGACCATCCTTAAGTATCTGAGGCGTACAAAGGATATGTTCCTGGTTTATGGAGGAGATGAGGAATTAGTCATTAGAGGACATGTAGATGCTAGTTTCTAGACTGATCAAAATGACATGAAGTCGCATACTGGATACATCTTCGGTTTAAATAGAGGTGCAGTGAGCTGGAAGAGCTCAATGAAAAGTGTGGTGGATGATTCTACAGTGGAGTCCGAGTATATCGCAACTTCTGAGGCAGTTTGAGAAGCAGTATGGATGTAAAGATTCATCCAAGAGCCGGATATAGTATTGAGCAGTAAATAACCTATGATAATGTATTGTGATAATACTGCAGTAGTGGCACCTGAAAAAGATCCAAGGTCACTTCAGCGAACAAAGAACATACTTCAGAAGTATCATCTCTTGAGGGATTTTTCTATGAGAGTTGAATTTGCAGTGAGCTACATTTCCACGGAAGACAACATGGCAGACCCCTTTACTAAAGCCTTGACTCAGTAGAAACATGATCATCATGTGAGGTCTGACGGACTAAAAGTCCTAGGCAGTTGGCTCTAGTCCAAGTGGAAGTTTGTAAGAGTTGGTGTCCTGAGAACCAACTATTTTGTTCTTTGATTACATGAATGTTCACTTATTATATATTCATCATTGTTCTGCATGACTATAATATAATAATGTCCTGGAATATTTTTTTCATTGATAAGGTCATGGAAGATCCCCGTTATGATGAGAAAACTGAAATACTATAACAATATTCATAAAAAAAGTTCTACGATTGGATGACATACTATTATAGGACACATAATATATAGACCGTCATGTGCGAGTACTCATAATAAGATGAGACTCTCTCTCATGGAGTTCACACTTGGTAATCTCCAAGATGTGATATTATGAGAACATCCCTGCCAGTAGCAATTCTGCGTGTCTTGGTGTCATAGGACATTGCAATCTATGAGCGTGTGTAATGGTCCTTAGACTGGAAGATTATTATTGACCCATGTCATGACTCGCGCACTAAGATTTTTTGATGAAAATCATCACGCAGACAGTTGGCGGGAATTAGGGTACGTTGGGTGCGTCCCGAGTGACATGTTGTTAATGGATAATTCGAGGAAGGATTTGTACTTTCCATTTATTGATGTTGATATCTCACCCCTTTGATTGAAATAGAAATGTCTCATTAAATTCCATGGCCATGGTGTAAACGACGAGTTTATTTTAGGAAGTCAAAGAATGACGGATCAAGCATATAGGTTTATGACACTGCCATGAAACCTACATGATGAGATATCGAGAAAAGGGTATTAAATTACACAGTAAGCGTTTGTATGAGGTGATATGTCAATGTGGAATCAACTTCTTTCTCTTGGGTGCCTTGACCCATTGCTAGATAGTAATCTTTTACTTTAGGCAAGCCCGCATAATGCCAACAAGAAAGAGGCCTAGAGGGTCACACACTAAGTGTATTAAAGTATCTGAAGTAGAATAAATATTATTCCCGTAGGTGGTTTAATGAATCCTAGATCGTTTTAATGATTGGAGGAAAAAGGAAATGAAAAACAAGATATACACACCATGTATTAAAAATTACACGTCGTGTTGTTTTTCATGGAAAAAAAGTACACGCGGTGTAGTTTTCTTTATGGAAGGGAAATGAATAAATGAAAACAAGATATACACACTGTGTACATCGAATGTACACGCCGTGTAGTTTTCAATGAAAAACAAGTACATTCCATGTATTTATTAATGCACGCCATGTAGTTTTTCTAGTCGTGATTCGGAGGATATAATATTTTTTTAAATGATATTTATTATAATCAGCATGGGCGCATGTCAAGGAAATAATTATTCCACATGGGGTTTCAAATAAGAATCAATGAAGTAAATAAAAAGAATAACGCGTTTATTTATTGTCATAACTCTACAACCTCAAACCTGATTATAAATATCCTCACAACCCCAACTCTTTTCCGATACACTAGAGAATCATTGTGCACAACAATTCTGGAGAATTATTTCATGGTTGAAGGAACCTCTTTCTCCAAGAATTCTCTCAAGACTGATATAGATCATCTTCCATCGGATCATGACGATCTAAGGCGGACAACGCAAGAAAAGGATTCTCCACGCTAGCATCCGAAGACTCCTTTGGCGATGTCCGGAAATACGAGGTGCCCCTGTGGATCCCTGTTTGAGGAAGTCTACACTTGGCTTCTGCAACGCAACGACGAATCACATCAGAACGTGATAAAAAACATAAATGAAGAAAAAACACCGCAAAACGTATTTCTTTTCAATTAATTATATTAATTATAATCAACCTGCAATGATCCTACGTTGTTGTTTTGAGTATTTCTATTTATTTTGTCTATTTATGTGATTCGATCTGTGGAGACTGGTGTTTATCGTCGTATTGATCCCGGATTGATCATTGCTAATGACAAATATCCAAGTGGGCACATCCACCCGTGAGCTTCCGCAGCACCCGAAACCTTCATATTATACCTCCAGCTTTACCTGCCACTACCTCTACTACTTATCCTTTTCAGATGACTCCAGCTCAAGCCATTCGAAACCTTACACCTATGATCACTCAAAGAACTCCTCAGTACAGATCAAGAACAGTTTCTGTCACTTAGCCTTAAGTGATCATATCTGGAATTCCTAAGCCTTCACCAACATCCACCCAGTCTGAATCCTCTTCTAAACCAAAGAACAAATATCACATTTAGGATGTCGATTGAACAAGTGGATAAGATGTTTGATAGGAATCCATTGTATTTTTTTTGTCTATGTACCTTTTTAAAAAATATAATACATTTGGATATCATTTCTCATTTTATTCCTCTTATATTTATTGTTTCCCACTTTTTTATTATCACAAAGGGGGAGAAATATATCTAAGTATCAATGAGGGAGAAATATTCTCAAAGGGGGGGATATATTATCTAAAGAAGAACTATCATGAATTTCCCTTTGATATCATTTCTTTTAAGTCTACCTCTGATACATTGTGTTCTTTAACATATTGTTTTCTCTATGATAATTGCTTTTAATTATATATCCTCTGATACAACTACTCATTGTTTTGAAACTATAAATCATATGTTGTGATTATCAAAAATGGAGAGATTGTTGACCTCACCTGTTTTGATAATCCCAATTATGCTTTCACATACATCGATAATCCCAATTATGCTTTCAAATACTTTGATAATCCCAATTAATGTTTATCTATATTCGATTTTCCTCAATCTATGATATTCTATTATCAAGATGATAATAATATTAAATTAATCCTTGAAATATGTTAATGAATGTTTATATTTGTTTATAAAAGTTCCGAAGTAATTCTAATTCAATCATATATGTGTTGCATAAAAAAGATAAGTATTAGTCACTGATCTGCATATAGCTACTGATACAGAGCTACCGGTACTTAGTATAATGATAGACTTAGTCTACTAATAGATAGAGTCACCGATATGCTAAGGTCACTGATACGCAGAGCTACCGATATGTACAAGTCCACCGGTAAGCTACTGATGTGCATAAGTATACCGATACACATAATCACTAGACCTAAAAAAGAGCAACCGATACAAAGTAGAGCTACCGACAGACCAGAGCTGCTGACTGACAGAGTCACAAATAGAACAAGTTCACAGATGAATATAGCTACTCACAAAATGTCTACTAAGCTACTGATATATACAGAGCTACCGATATAAAGAGTAAGATCTACCGATACATAGAGTAAGTGATACTGATACACATATTAAGTGCTACTGATACATAGTGTAAGAGCTACTGATATCCAAAGTTACTGATACCAAGAGCTACCGATGCAAAGAGCTACCGATACAAGTTCAAAGATCTACCAATGGAAAGGAACTGCTACGCAAAATCCACCATACACGTCTACCAACAGAAGGCTACTAAAGATTGACCGACTAGTCAAACTCTATATTCTCAATACTATTTGATTATTAAGATAAAAGTTACATTGGATGTTTTTAATGTAGTTAATGTTATTTAATGA
The DNA here is from genome assembly GCA_963277665.1 of Viscum album. Lineage (NCBI taxonomy): Eukaryota > Viridiplantae > Streptophyta > Magnoliopsida > Santalales > Viscaceae > Viscum > Viscum album. The sequence continues at coordinate 1,093,681,001 of OY728139.1, forward strand.
TACCTGTTGGCATGCCAGGGAACCGTACCTAGTACCCATTAAAAAGGTAAACATTCCAATTTTCTAAAGCTGAAAGCTATAAATGGGAAGATAAACACCTAGATGAAAAAGGGAATGAAAAGTGGAACACAAAAGCAAACACGGGGTGTGCATACAACAAGAATCAGGGAACTAAGAAGGAACACAAAGGGTGAAAAATAAAAAGGCTCTATCAGAATTCAAACGTGGTGCATTCCCAGAAGGCTACATCCATACTCTAAGAACAGTGGACATACATGAAGCTACTCATTCTAGAGGAGAACATAAGTTGGATCCTGAGTGATGAACTACAACAAACACTTCATGCCCATCAGGCTGATAAGCTGAATCTAGAACCAAGGAATAAAATGATACTCTTTCTTTCAGACCAAATCCAGAGAGGGACTCATAAGCTTTTCTGACCAATCAAACAAGTCCAGATTTGCACTGCCAATCACTGAAGCTCTTCTAAACACACTCATACTTATTTTATTGATTCTTTCATTTACATTTCGAGTAGTACATGTATCTTATTTATTTTACACACACTGTCTCTTGATCTAAGCTATAGGATTATACAATCCTTATTCAAACTCTATAACTCCCTTGTATCCCACTGTGGTTAGTGGTAGAGGTCTAGTACGACCTGGACATCTGTGAGCTGTTGTCTTTTTTTCCCACGTAGAACTGTGGTAGAGGTCTTTGGACCGGGATAATGGTTTACTATTGTTTACCCTGATCTAGGGTGTGGATCAATTTATATAAATTGTTTGACAGGACTAAGTCTTGGCTTGAGACTGAACCTCTTGGTTAAATCTGCTTTAAATTTTAGTTTAAGTCATAGGTATACTATATATATTTCATATTCCACTGCTATTACATTTTAATAAAAAACTATTTTAAATTTACATTGATAGTTAAATTCGAAAGTATTTATTCTTATTGTAATCCAGTAAGTTAGTTTCAAAAGTCAATTTAATATTCAGATTAAATTAACTGAGACCTAATAAATCTTTGAGAAACTAATTGAAAATTTAAACTCTGTATAAATTCACTACAGTTTAACTTTGATTTTTAAAAGGGGGATTTTAAGAGAAATATTTTTATCAGAAATTTTAATTGGAACTCAATTCACCCCCCCCCCCCCTCTTGAGTTTCCACTCTGACTAAAAACCTAATCCTAGATTATTACCATGAGGTTAAATCTTTGAATACATCATTTCAAAATATTTCATACCAGAAGTAATATTTTCCAGATGATTCTTCAAGGAAAATATTTCAAATTTTAGTCTTAGGGCTAAATTCTTCTCATATAGAATAATAGATTTAGAGTTAAGTTTATCTTCTAAAGAATCTTTTTCTGATATAATATTTTTATGATCTTTTGAATAATTATCCTTCTCAGAATTAACTTCCTCATGTTTCGTAAATATATTTTCAAAAACATCCTTTTTCATATCTTGATCTTTGGTATTATCTGAAATTTCATTTTCTAAAATAAATTATCAAGATTTTTCTTTTTCAAGTTTCTTGGAAAATTTATGGTTTTTCATTTCAAGAAACTTTGAATATCTAAAGACTTTATGTTGGGAAGGAAAATCTTTATTGATGTCTGATGAAGTGGATTCTTCATCTGAAGAAAAACGTTTATCTAGAAAATTTTCACTTAAAGAAACAATTGTTAAAGATTCAATAGCCCATCCCTCATATATAAAACAGCCATTTTAAAATGGATCAGTGGCTATTAGACCAATATTCTTTTGATCATATGATTCATATTCTAAAGAGTCATCTGAAGAGTCTCCACCACTTGAACAATAAGTGACATTGTCTTTCAAGAGCTTCTTATGAATTGATCTATATAACTTATTATTTTTTACTTTTAGAATTAGTGTCCCTCTTCTCTCTCTTCTTAAGAAAGGGAAAATCAATAATAATATGACTAGTTCATCTACATTAATTGCATGTCACTTTTCAATATTTATTTTCTTTTCCATCATTGTTTTTTATCCATATATAATGTTCTTTTACCCAAAAATCTTGTTCATTCTCCAAGAAAGATTTACTAACTGATTTTCTAAAGTTTATCTTTCACTAGGTTTATATTGAGTAACAACCATCTTATATTTAGATCTGGTAACTCACTCAAGAGTTTTAGATTTCAAATAATTTGAAGAATTTTTCAATGTAACCCCTCCATTTACATTATTCTTTTCAATATTATCAACATCTCCCTTCATTCTGGTCTCATGTTGGAGAAGAGTTCCAAATAATTCATCAAGAGAAATCTAAGTGACTTTCCTATCCTTAAATATAGTTATCCTCTTGGATTCTCAGTCATTAAGTATGATGTCTATAATATTATCTACTAAAATCACATCATCTAAACCTTTCTAACCCATATATTTTAAGTTGTTGACGATAGTCATGAATCATTGTTGTACCTTACATATGGGTTCTCCATAATGAAAATTGAAACCCTGATACTCATCTCTGCGAATGGCTCTTCATGATTCAATGAAGTTAGAAGGTCCAAAGTGAGTTACTTAGAGCTTCTTCCAAATGCTATTTGATACTTCACTAGATGAAATTTGGATATATATATATATATATATATATAGTCATAGTACTATATAATGTATTTCATAACTTAATGTTTAGCTGGTATTCCACCTTTTCAAGATTAATAAAAGTTCTAAGTTATTTATTTGGAAACATATAACCTCCAGATAACATAATATAGTTATCTAAACCTATGTTTTTCACAAATTTCTTCATTCTATCTCTCAAATACTCATAATCATTTTAATTAAATATTGGTGGTCTAGTAGGATTGAGATTGTCTAGTGATCCATCATTAATGCCTACTATACCAAAAGAAAATTCCATTCAACAAAACATCTGAGCAGTAACAATTTGTAAATAAAAAAACTGATCAAGAAAACATATATTGGAATATATGTATTTCAAATACCTCCTCTGATACAAATTTCATGATCTAATATGTATAATTATATGCTCAAAATAAATGAGGCAGGGATTGTATATTATACAAATTCTTTTGGAACCATTAAGGTTGGTTTAAAAATTTCTTAAGGAAAGTTTCTTAACCTTATGAAAATCTGTTTCTTAATGTTAGATTTTAACATAAAGAAAACTTAGTTTAATAAATTTAAACAAATATTCAAAAACCCTATTTAAGAAACCTTTTCATAAACTTTACTACCGAATGATAAAAACATAATAATTCTTTTCATAATAGAAGGATTCTACCTTAATGAGTATATAATATTTAATATATTTAGCGTAATGGAATTAGAAATTATAAGAAAGTTATATATTCTGACATAAACAAAGATAATATTGTAGAGTAATAAACAACATGAAATAGAAAACATATACAATAATATTCTTTGAACCCAATGAGAACGGTATCCAACAACATTGGATACAGGTTCCTTGATTTTTACTTTCATGAATGTCTGTCTTACCCAAACCTAGGTAGGCCCTCAATCAAATGATAGGTATATGTCATTATATCCTAGAAAGCCATCTATTTAGAAAAAAATCGGAACCTATGTCATTCAAATCCATAATTCCACAATCAGCACGATCAGAGTTTGCACAATGAAAGTCTGAAGAAGTTGTTCACGACATCTGCACAAAGCAAATAGAATTTTAAGAGCCCCTCTCTTTTAAAATCACTTCAAAACATTGTATCCCTTCATAATATTTGATCACATCTCAATTTTCTCAATATTTTCTTACACCTTTTTGTCATTCAAATAATCTCTTATTTATAAGAAAAAACTTCTCAATGGTTGGATCCACTCCAATTGTCATATTTTCCATAAATTAGGGATGGAGCTAGACACATGTTAAACATATAACAGTTAATTTATAACAGATTGAACGATATCATTTCATGTTTAAGAAACAATTATTTTTTTTAAAATAAATGTTAAGTATAAGAAAAATTAAAATCTGATAACATTGGAATGATACATTAATCAATCATTATCAATACAATGAAAGTAGATTATTAAGAGTGTAAAAATCAAATTAAGAAAAATTTATTACTATTTTTAGGTACATGTATCATAAAGTCATGGTGACATTTTTCCAGTAATGGTATCATGAAAAACGGTATCATAGATTCACCAGTATCACTGAAGCGGTATCACTTAAACATAAGTAAAATGGTATGATAGAATTGTAAGTAAAACAGTATGATAGAAATTTATGTAAAATGGCATGATATAATTAAAAGTACAACAAAATGACAAATTTTTTATGTAAAATGGAATGACAATTTTTTAAGTAAAAGAGAATGAAATTTTTAGTATGTGAAAAGGAAAAATGATTTGTATTAAAACTGAATGATATTTTCTATAAGTAAAATGAAATTCTTTGTTTAAGTAAAATGGAATCAATTTTTTTTCAATTAAAATGAAATGACACTTTTTTTAAGTAAAACAAAACATAATGAAATGTGTTTGTGATTTTAAAAACATAAAACCATATTGATTGGAGAAGTAATAATAGAACATTGTTGACTCAACAGAAAAGGCCCCTAACCAATAGGGATATATTAGTTTAGGTAAATTCATCTCATCATTATTGGAAAAGATTCTTGGTGGGATCCATATTCAATGGGATTTTCATTTGATATCAGCCAATTATCAAAGGGCCATGTCCCATATGGGAATATCCGTATGCAGTTTCCTGTGAATATGTCCAGCATTATCCTTTTCATGACAGCATTATCAAAGATGTTCTCACCATAATAAATTAAACTATTTAGTATTATCGTGGCCACGTGAACATAAAAGGTACGACATGCACCTAAATATTGAACCAAAATATAAGGGTTGTGATTCATTTTATGGGGAAGTGTAAGAAATCACATCAGGGGACCAATCCCTAAATCAATACCACAATAAAATCACCAAATAATTATAAATTTGTGAGAACCCAACAATGTGGAATTAAGTCATATTTAATTATAGTCAATTGACAAATAAAAATGAATCAATATGTATAAAATCATTTATATAATGATATATACATTGACATAGAACCTCTTATATACTAATGGATCCAATGATGGGGAACCTCATAAATATACAAATGACACATTGACAGAGAACCTCATATGCATAGAAATAGATTCATTGATGGATAGCCTTAGTTAAAAATCTATATATTACTTGAATACATGATGATAACTAATCAGTAATATATATAGGGGTGACCATTACAACCCTGGTATATGGGTAGTATTCCAAAATATTTCTTAAATGTTTTATATATTCCTTGAGTAATCAATAATTCCCCTAAATAGGGTTCAATGATATCAACATCCCATCCCTAGAATAATGGGGGTTTCTAAAAATTAATATAAAAAATCTATACAAACACTTGAATTTGGAATTTTGTTCCATAGATTATTATAGATGTGGGGACCATTGGGTGTTTTTGGTTCCATGAATAATCTCCATTGAGAATCATATGAAGAGTGTAAGAAATTCCCAATAGACGAACAACTACCGCCATTGAAAATATGAATAACCCAATATGAGTCACTAATTTACAAGAATAATTGATTCATCAATAATAAAATCAATTTTTAATTATATACCATTACAAAAAAAATTGGTCCCAAAGAAGATCCATTAAATTAATTAATCAATCATGTGTTGGTTTTCTTTTAATTCCACTTTGATGGGGTTTCTTATTTTTGTTTTTTGTTTAATCACAAACCATGAATCCATAATAACCCCATTTAGTCCCAATTATCTTACCAATAATGATTATATTTAGAATGTATGGTCTTGAAAAATATATCCTCATCAAAATAGAGGATCCCATCGCTAACAAAGTTCCTTCAAATCTTGGTGGAAAAAAAATCTAGGATAACCACCATAATGGTACTATCCTACCATTGGAGGTCGCACATGTATGCCTCTTGTATGTGAATCCCTACTAACCATATACTCTATGACATGGGGGTGGAAAAAATCAAATAGCACTTGATTCCATTTTGAACTATTTCTGGACCATATCTGTAACAACCCAGGTAAATAAAGAATATGACATTTTCATATTTATCAATATTTGTGAATAAAGTATTAATATTACTTTAAAGGGTTTATATGCTCGATGGCGTACCCAACACGCAACAACGAGTTTCTTGGGAATCTTACGTTGCACTCTAATAATAAAATAATATTATGTTAAATGGTAGTTAACATGTAGCCGTTGTAATGGCGGGAATGGATAGAAATAACTAAAATATGATTATATATATTTTTAAATGTTTTTACATTTATCCAATAAAAGATAAAGGCATAAAATACGGAAAGAATTCAATTTTAGGTGTACATGCCCTAGTTTTCACTAAAGGTTCACTTACCGCCTTTTGATGGAAAACCGTCATTAAATATAGTTTTTTTTCACTCTTATATATTCTATTGAACCAAATAAAACTCTTCTTAAGAATCGAGACATCAAAATTTACTTTCGGTAAAATTTTGGTACCTTTCCGATAAAGTTCATTTTTTAATGAATAGTGTAAAATGTTGTGTTTTCATTCAAAACCTCTTTTTAATCTAATTTATTTATATGATTAGATTATCTTTTTAATTGGTTTTAAAGTGAAATTAGAATGTATTTTTACCATTAAATCCAATAGTGGTCGTTGGAATTAATTTCACTTTGAAATCTGACTTAAACTAGTGTAAATCTTTTGATACTTATTGTTTCATAAAAACACTCTATTTGCTCTGACAGCGGGAATTAATTATTAAATTAATTAATGTGACTTATATGTTTTGAATTTTGTAAATTAGACTTCATTTTTGAATTCGGAATATCAAATATAGCTTATGGTGAATTTTTGGGATTTTTCTGAAAAACTTCTATTTTTGATGAATAGTGAAACCACTAAGTGGTACTTATAAAAACTAATTTTTCCGTTTAAATAAAATTTTGCCATCTTTGTGTTTTAAATTTCAAAAATCCTACATACATGGTTGTTATTAAGAAGTAAAATGTGGTTCAATAGGATAAAAATAATTTTTTGGTGAATAGTAACTTATTAAGTTTTTAATCGTGATTAGTGGTAATTAGTGTAGTTTAAGGTAAAAATAATTCTTTAATAAAATAAGATGAGCTTGACACATGTCCTACCCTAATATTTTGTGTCATGGACGACCAAGAAAAGTCATGGGTCAACTTGGGGACCCCATGGAGCCACTTTGGTTGGAAAATGACATAAATAACTTTTTATTTAATGTAAAAGTAAAAATGACACAAACATCATATGTTTTACGAAAACAATTTTTACATGGGGTTATAAAGATCAGATTTTTGATTATAAATAGTAATTGGAAAGCTAAAAATATTTCCTACATCATAGTATTTTTTTTAATAATTTTGAGACACTAAATAAATTAAATTATTTATGAAATCATGTTGATGCAGCGATGACCTCATTATTTAACGATTTAAATAAAATGGAAAGATAATGTAAAATATATGAACTACACATGTCCAAAACTAATTGGATGTGTGGATTTCGAACCCTTAACACCATATACACGAATTATATCAATGTGGGACCTTATGAAACCGAAACAAATTTTCAAATAAAGTAATATTTCTTACCTTCCAAAAGTGCCCCTCCTCTCCTCTTATAAAAGGCCCCCACCTATACCTCATTTCACACACTCCTCAAGAATTTGGCTCAGCCAACCCATGCCCATTTACTCTCTCCACATCCCTCTCCTCATCCTAGAGGATTCCCTTTGGGCAGAATCCTTTCAAAGGAAGCCTTTAGGCTCAAATCAAAAGGGTTACACTTTTAAAGTTATTCATTCTCTCTTGTTCATTTGTTTTATTTTCCTTCTCCAACCCCCTAAACTCTTTTTATTTACTTCTTTTGTAACAACACCAGTATCTTAAATATACTAGGATGTTGTTATAAGATTTATTCTAGCTACACTCTCACACAACTACATCAAATGGTTAAAGAACATACGGTTTCTGTGGATGGCGAAATTCTGCCTCCCGAAACGATGATTGTTCAATACTCATTTAACACCTTCCAAGGTGGCCATTATGATGTCACTATTTTTATATATGATATATAATATTTTTATGTTTTCTTTAAGCTTCTTTTTTTTCATTTTGGGCATACATTTATGGTTTCCATTATGGGTAAACGCGATATCTTCATTTAAGGAAGTGCGGACTACCGCCCCCTCAAAGTGATTTGATTCGTTAAATACCATATGTGGGACGTATAAAGGATGGAAATATGATATTATATATGATATTATACTGGAATTATAATATACCTTTATATCATTATTATTCTATTCTATAAAATACGAAATAGAAATGAAAGTAGCGTTCATGCGTACGTACGGCTTACCGTCTCCATGAATGGTGCATTTCATTTCTTACCTCTAAATGATTATGTAATGTTATAAATGCATGCATGTACCAGATATATATGACATATATTATATGTACATCATGAATACAATTCTGGATATGATAAAAATTTGGCCACACGAACAACATGTAATTGTAAGAAGTCCACTTTTGACTTAAGAACCAAATATTGGAAAAACAAATATTATTAACATAAATGATTACATAATGTTTATTACATGGTAATAAGTGATATAAAAGGAATAATGAACTTGAAAAAGGTTCTTAAGGAATTATAAATTAACTCAAGTTTATTATTCAGGAGAATAATGAACGATCGAGTCAAGTCGGACCCGAGGTAAGGGATCCTATAACTCTCTTTCTTTTTAAGTACACTCTTTTATGTCATTTCTTTTATGCTCATCTTTATTATGATTGGGATGTTCTTTTATATTAATCTTACTGTAATTTTTATTTTCATGTTATGAGTGACCCTATTCTCTCTCATCAATCCATTTTGGAAGTTTTGAGTGGCGCCATTAGGCTGCAGAACTTTCGTAAGAGATCTAACCTCTCTCTTTCTTTTTAAGTACTCTCCTTTATGTCACTTCTTTGAAGCTACTATTTTTAATGTTGGGGGATGTTCTTTTATATTCATCTTTCTATAGATTTTATTGTAATGTGATGAGATACCCTATTTGATCTCATCAATCTATATTCGGACGTTTTATGTGGCGTCGTTAGGTTGCCGAGTTTTCGTAAGGGATTTTTCATCTCACTTTTATTCCCGTGAGATTTATGCAACATTTTCCACAAATTCCATTGAGTGGTGTATGTACTGCCCATTATTCTACTCTTTGTGTAATATAATTTCGTTTATGAGTATTTACATCAATGATCTATTGTCCTTCTTTCATGGGGTGTATGTTTTGAAAGATACCCAAGTCGGTAAGGGAACCCTTCACCCTCCTCTTTTTTAAAAGACTTATTTTGTTGGGTCATTTAATTTACATATTGTTATGTTGGGATATGTTCCCATATATCCTTATTGATGTAAATTTTATTTCCAAGTGATTAGATACACTTTTTATCTCTAATCAACTCATTTTTATGTGATGCTGTTAGGCTGTCAAGGGATCTTTTTAACCCAATTTCAATTTCTTTGGGTTCAACATGTAGTCATTGAATATGTCATCCATTGAATATGTGTGAATTAACTTTTATTGTTTTACACTTAATATCCACTTATATTGGGTGTATTTATATTTTTCCCACATATTTTTGAGATTGATTTTTCCTTAATTTGAGGATACCTTCTTTATAAGGGATTTCATCACATTTGACATTTCTATTGAGGGTTCATTATTGTTATGCACCAATTAACTCTTATATGGTGCATATACTGTCCTTTGGAGTATTATATCATGAATCCATTTATTCTCATGATATTATAATGTTCTGACTAAATGTTATTCCTCAATTATTGTATTCAAGTGTCTCTAATTTTGGTAAAACCCCTTTAACCAAAATGTCATTTTAAATGTTTTAATTATTTGTTCTTATTAATATCCATGTTTTCAAAATGGTTTTAAGGATTTATTTATATGGATAATAATGGTTTAAAATTTTAAGCTTCAAGGTGGTATGGGACACTTTGATTCAAAAATCTCTTTATTAAATGTTTTAAATGGTCTTGAAAATGGTTTTGATAAAGGATTATATTATGATATATTGTGATGTGGAAATGTTATCATTCCTTTATATTGGTTTTATGTTTTATGATTTTATATTGGTACTTGGACATTTTAATTGGTGGTTACGTTATAAACCATATGACGGGTGGTGCCGTGAATACCAGGATGGGTGGTTACGTTATAACCTCCAATGCATTGGGTATGGAAGTCGGCCGTATGGCTATTCCATTAAGTATGTATGGAAATTGGTCGTATGGCTATTCCATTAAGTGATATGTGTGGAAGTCGACCATATGGTTATTCCACTTAAGTATGTTTACGTCCCAAGTTACCTTTATATATGTTATCTGTTCTTTATATGGGTTTTATGGTAATCCTTTGGTTACAAAAAGGTAGGTAATGATACTTTATTCAGTGAAGAGTTTTTACTACTTCATGAAGGTGAAGGTATTACTTTGATAGAGTATACATGGTTTACGTGATGTATGAAAAACTAACAGTTTTCATTCTTTGTGTATCCCTTACTGAGCTTTTTATGCTCATCCCAAGTTTTTGAAATGTTTTTCACAGGTCACAAGAAAGGTACATGATAAGATGATAGAGTCAATGATGTGTCAAGAAAGAATCCAAGTTTTATTTTAAATATGTTTCCATTGTTGGGAAGAATGAATCCTGTCTTTTATGTAACCACTTTGTTTAAAGGTGGAATGTAATGCAAGTTTCATGATCTAATTCTCTAAAACTTTAAACCTAAAAATATCCTCAATGTGAATTATTCATTTAGTTCAATATTAAGTAAGGTTTAAGGCTGGGGCCTTATAGTTGGTATCAATGGTCGGTTTAGATAACTTTAGAGGTTAGGGTATTCTCTAAGCACAAGTGACATTACCATAATGGTTAGGATTTCAGAAAGAGTCCTAGTTTTAAATAAAGTGAATGAGTAAGTATATATTAGTGTTTAACTTCCTCATTAGTACATGATGGTTTTGTTGACATACTCATACTAACATTTCTGTTTTTAGTGAAATGATGGATCTAGCAGGAACCAAAGAGACAAAAGGTTTGAAGGAAACTGTGGTGGTTCCCTGATTAAGAGACTGGATAAAATGGGTGATTCAATGAGGAATCTCATTGTTGTTCTAAACAAACTATTCTGGAGTCATGATCAACCACTTTGACCTTGGTATGTTCTATAATGCATCATGTACAAGATGACCAAATCGATGTGGAAGTTCAGGTAATAATTATAAAGGTAACCATTAGAGTTTATATGATCCTTACTTTTGAGGTAATTATGGGTTTTTATATGATATGCTGGAAAATGAAAGGCATGAGATAAAATTGAGTTTAAATTATGTTAAGGTTATTTTTGATGATTTTATCCCTTTTGGGGAATGATTTGAGAATTATATAGTTTTGGAAAAAGGACAACAAGCAGACCGTGTGACAACCCGTCGCGTCGGACATAGCTTTGGGAATCGAACCCACAACAAAAGTGCGACTGGTATTTATCACCTACCACTGGACTACGTGAAGTCCCTGGTTAGTTTGACTGATTATTTCTAGTTATATGATTTTATTAATTAAGAGTAATTTGATTTTGGGTTATTTATGAAAATGATTAACCTATCATGGAGGATATGTGATTAGGTTAATTACTTTTCAATACGAGACTTTAGGAGCAACAGATGTTGTTTGGAGATAAATGTTATGATTTAACTTGGAAGACTATGTGACTAAATCCTTCAAACATTTGGGTTTCAATATTAGATTGGTTTCATTTGAAGAATTTTATGGACAAATTGTTTATCTAATGGTCCTCGTTGAACTTTGGGTTTTGTTGGACAAATTTTGGAGATTAAGAATAGATTTTTGTTTTATAAAGGGTTATCCTTTTCTGGATTATCTGACCTTGTACTAACCTTTTTGGTTTTGGTTATGGTTAAGGTCTAAAGATATGGGAAGTATATAGTTATCTTTTGTGGATTAGGTGATTCTCTAGATGTTGATTATAGTACTCTTAATGCGAACAAGTCTCCCTAAATACTCGCCTTTTGGAAAAAAAATATGAGTTTGACTAAGGAATCTAGTAAAAGTTGAAATTCAACATGATAAGTGATTATGTTTCTTTATGAATAAAGTCCTCAACAAAAAGTAACTTAAAACAAAAATTTTGTCTATTAACTTTTCCTACTGGGGAATCGAATACCATTTAACCCATCACAAGATTGTGGTTTTCTTATTGTTAACTTTCTCCTAAACATGTTTTCTATCACTCTCCATCAGAACATGACCCTATGTTTTCCCCTCCATGTCCATGTTTTCCTACATGGAATCCTAGTATGGGTTAACTCAGGTGACCTCTGTACTTATATTTCTTTATTTTAAAGTGATTGTTTTACCGACTCTTGTTCCGATGTGGGACTTTCAAGGATGTTTCCAAGCGCAATTTTAAAATTGCGAGGACGCAATTCCCAAAAGGAGGGAAGGATGTAACACCATAGGTAAATAAAGAATATGACATTTTCATATTTATACATATTTGTGAATAAAGTATTAATATTACTTTAAAGGGTTTCTATGCTCGATGGCGTACCCAACACGCAACAACGGGTTTCTTGGGAATCTTACGTTGCACTCTAATAATAAAATAATATTATTTTAAAGGAAATGAATAAATGAAAACAAGATATAAATGTTGTGTACATTGAATGTACATTCCATGTAGTTTTCAAATAAAAACAAGTACATGCCGTGTATTTATTAATACACGCCATGCAGATTTTTCAGTTGGGATTTTGAGGATATATTATTGTTTTAAATGATATTTATTATAATCAGAGTGGGCGCATGTCAAGGAATTAATTATTAGACATGGGGTTTTAAATAAAATTCAATGAAATAAATAAAACATGTTACACATTTATTTATTGTCATAACTCTCAAACCTCAAACCCGATTATAAATATCCTCACAACCCCAACTCTTTTCTGACACAAAAGAGAATTGTTGGGCAAAAAAATATTGTAGAATTCATTCAAGGCTGGAAGAACCACTTCCTCTAAGAATTATCTCAAGACCAAGATAGATCTTCTCCCATCGGATCAAGATGATCTAAGGTAGACAACGCAAGAAAAGGTTTCTCTATTCTAGCACTCACAGACTCCTTTGGCAACGTCCGAAGATTCGAGTTGCACTTGTGTATCACCACTAGAGGATGTTTACACTTGGATTCTACGACGCAACTACGAATCACATTGGAACGTGATCAAAAACATCAACGAAGAAAGAATACCGCAAAATGTATTTCTTTTCAATTAATTAAATCAATTATAATCAACCTGTAATGACCCTACATTGTGGTTCAAGGACATTCTATTTATTTTGTCTATTTCTGTGATTCGATCCGTGGAGACTGGCATTTATCATCGTATTGATCACGTATTGATCATTGCTAATGACAAAAAGCCAAGTGGTCACATCCACCCGAGTGCTTCTGTTACGCCCAGAACCTTCAAATGGTATCAAAGAGAGGTTACTACGTTGATTATAGTTATTTAATTTTCCTTCATAATTTATGCATTTATATTTGAATCAATTTGAAATAAATCGTTCTATAAATCTGAATAAACGAAATCTGTTATTCCTCTTTCGTTTCTCGATTAACATCACAGAAACAACCTTTTAGTTTTAATTTTGATTAAAATTAAAATGAGGAACTCATCCGGAGGAGCTGCTCTTTCTGTCTGTACAGTACGTGATTACATGGTGTGTAATTAAAACTACATGTCGTGTACTTAGGTTCAATGAACCGGTACTAGTCCGCCAAACCACCCCATCTAAATTGAATATGCCTAAGTATTAATCATGTTGTGCTGACTAAAATTGAACGGTGCATAGAACAGGAATACCCAATGTGTATGTTGGAGAAACACGCTGTGTAGTCCATTCCGGCCCAGGTGAAACCGTGTACAAAGATAAGCTGTGTACCGCATACACGGGATCACCAGGATGGTTACTGCGTAACATGGAAGTACACGCTGTGTATGATTTGTCTACACGCCGTGTACTCCAAAAATTTCCAAAGTACAGAAAACACGCCAAAGCCCCAGCATGTACTTTGGATATAGAGTTAAAAGAAATACACATCGTGTGATTATAAACTACACGCCGTGTACTTTCCAAAAATTTAATTTCAACAGGATTTCTCCAATGTACAAAGACACGTACAAGGAATATGGATGAGAAGAATCTCAAGGAAATTCAGAAAGGAATTTAATATAAATAATTGATTAATTATAAGATCATAATTAATTGAATTGGAGCGCGACTTATCTTAAATGATAGAAAGATTAAATTAATTTGAATTCATAATTTTTGTAAATGTCGTTGCATGCTATGGATGATCATGAGCTAGACCAAAGACCCTTTTCATGTTTATGGTAACATTTAAATTTATTTAATTTAAATTTCTTGGCCTGCGAGCCTTATTCCAATAAATTTTAGGTCATGCGTGCCCATGGTTTCTTTAATGTAAACCCATGTAATGAATAATCACCCAAGACAACGGAGACGGTTCAAATCCTGAAGCCGAGGTGAAACCGACATAAGAAGATACAAAGGTGGATAGGTGGGAGTTGAAAAATATGAACCACCTGGTTCAAGGTGTTTTCCCTAGGTCAGGGTTAGCTTATCAAAACCTCTACATAAGATAACCAATAGATTCTCATGATCATGCCATCTTATTTTATTTATATCTGATTGCATGGTTTATTTATTATGTATGTTTTGTCGTGATCACATAATTAATGAAATAAACAGGCATGAAAAGATAGAATAAAATAAAAACCACACTATGAATAATCATTATCAGAACATGGTTAATCACTTATGCAAGCATCACTTAATATTAACAATCATGTGATAATTCAAAACTACGCATAAAGATTAAAATCCCTCAATAACATATTATGTCAGCCCAAGCCTTCTTTTACTTGATTAATGGCAAGACTCAATAAAAAAATGTGTTTGACAAACCCTTGTTGTGACACTTACATTTATAAAGGAAGCCCTTATGAAAGGATTCAGGTTGACATAACCATATTACATCAAGAGGAGTAGCCCTTGCTAGACTTGGTGAAATATTGGAGCCAAGAGTTGAGGAAATCGAAGTTAGGATTTCAGGATTGGGGATTCCTCTCAACAGATCATGGGACTATAAGCTCACAGTTGGAAAATACCTGACTACCTAAATATCATAAAATAGCTTGACCAACCCTTGCTAGACTTGGTGAAATATTGGAGCCAAGAGTTGAGGAAATCGAAGTTAGGATTTCAGGATTGGGGATTCCTCTCAACAGATCATGGAACTATAAGCTCACAGTTGGAAAATACCTGGCTACCTAAATATCATAAAATAGCTTGACCAACCCTTTTGGGGGTTTTGCGAAGGGGAATATGGATCCTTGCCAATAGAATGTCAAAGAAACTGGACTTTCCGAGTTCAATGGTGATGGCCATTGGGACTTCGTTAAATAGTGGGAGACTTAATAAAATTTATTATTTCTAATAAAATGTAATCAAGAAAGTACTGATAAATCTACTGTTTTAATTTGTAGAATCGAAATGACAAACTCATCAATCACATTTTCTCTTCGATCAATTCTGGATAAAAACAACATCCTAACCAATAGTAACTTTCAAGAATGGTTTAGACGCCTTCTAGTTATCCTACACCATGAATGAAAGTATTATGTGCAGGAGTCCTCACTTCCTGATTTGCCCGCCCAAGGGGAAAGTGATGAATATTTCCTTGTCTATGATCAACATTAGAACGATGCTCTCGACATTCAATGTTTGATTCTATCATCAATGTTTAGTGAGCTCATGAAGTCTCATAAAGACATGGATTCCTATAGCATGCTCGAGCACCTCCATGGTCTATACCATGAGAGAGAAAGACAGGAAAGGTTTGAGATCTCCAAGGTTGTATTCCATAGCATGCATGGAGAGGGCACCCCAGTTGGGCCTCATGTATTCAAGCTCATTGGCTACATTAAGCTCTTGGAGTTTCTAGGGTTTAAACTCCCCGATGAACTGGGCACCAATCCCATTCTCACATCACTCCCCCAGATCAACTCAAATATTGTTGTGAACTTCAACATGAAAAACATTGAGAAGTCTCTGTCTGAACTTCTTATCCTTATTCGCCAAGTGGATAATGACTTGAAGTGTGAAAAGCCTTCTGTTCTCTTGGTGAATAAAAGGAAAGGGAAAGAGAAGAGATTTAAGCCCAAATCATATTCAAGGCCTTCCATGAAATGGAATATCAAAGGGGAGGCAAAGGAATAGGATGTTGTGTGTTTCGCATGTGGCAAGAAGGGCCGCTGGAAGAAAAACTTCACCCAGCCAAGGAAGAAAGGGGATGCTTCAGGTTTGTTTGTTATCGAATGCAATCTATCTGTTTCTACTAATTGGGTATTTGATGTAACACCCCAGGTAAATAAAGAATATGACATTTTCGTATTTATCCATATTTTTGAATAAAGTATTAATATTTCATTAAAGGGTTGCTATGCTCGATGGCGTACCCAACACGCAACAATGAGTTTCTTGGGAATCTTACATTGCACTCTAATAATAAAATAATATTATATTAAATGGTAGTTAACATGTAGCCATTGTAATGGCGGGAATGGATAGAAATAACTAAAATATGATTATATATGTTTTTAAATGTTTTTACATTTATCCAATAAAAGATAAAGGCATAAAATACGGAAAGAATTCAATTTTAGGAGTATATGCCCTAGTTTTCACAAAAGGTTCACTTATCGCCTTTTGATGGAGAACCATCATTAAATATAGATTTGTTCAGTCTTATAAATTCTATTGGACCAAATAAAACTCTTCTTAAGAATCGAGACATCAAAATTTACTTTCTGTAAAATTTTGGTACCTTTCCAATAAAGTTCATTTTTTAATGAATAGTGTAAAATGTTGTGTTTTAATTCAAAACCTCTTTTTAATCTAATTTATTTATATGATTAGATTATCTTTTTAATTGGTTTTAAAGTTAAATTATAATATATTTTTACCATTAAATACAATAGTGGTCATTGGATTTAATTTCACTTTGAAATCGGACTTAAACTAGTGTCAATCTTTTGATACTTATTGTTTCATAAAAACTCGCTATTTGCTCTGACAGCGGGAATTAGTTATTAAATTAATTAATTTGAATTATATGTTTTGAATTTTGTAAATTAGACTTCATTTTTGAATTCGGAATATCAAATATAGCTTATGGTGAATTTTTGGGATTTTTCTGAAAAACTTCAATTTTTGATGAATAGTGAAACCACTAAGTGGTACTTATAAAAACTGATTTTTCCGTTTAAATGAAATTTTGCCATATTTGTGTTTTGAATTTCAAAAATCCTACATAAATGTTTGTCATTAAGATTTAAAATGTGGTTCAATAGGATAAAAATAATTTTTTTGTGAATAGTAACTTATTAAGTTTTTAATCGCGATTAGTGGTAATTAGTGTAGTTTAAGGTAAAAATAATGCTTTAATAAAATAAGATGAGCTTGACACATGTACTACACTCATTGGTTGTGTCATGGCCGAACAAGACAAGCCATGTGTAAACTTGGGGACCCCATGGAGCCACTTTGGTTGGAAAATGACATAAATAACTTTTTATTTAATGTAAAAGTAAAAATGACACAAACATCATATGTTTTACTAAAACACTTTTTACATGGGGTTATAAAGATCATATTTTTGATTATAAATATTCATTGGAAAGATAAAAATATTTCCTACATCATAGTATTTTTTTATAATTTTTAGACACTAAATAAATTAAATTATTTATGACATCATGATGATGCAACGATGACGGCATTATTTAACGATTTAAATAAAATGGAAAGATATTGTAAATTCTATGAACTAAACATGTCCAAAACATATTGGATGGGTGGATTTCGAACCCTTAACTCCTTATCAACGAATTATATCAATGTGGGACCTTTTGAAACCGAAACACATTTTCAAATAAAGTAATATTTCTTACTTTCCAAAAGTGCCCCTCCTCTCCTCTTATAAAAGGCCCCCACCTCTACCTCATTTCACACACTCCTCAAGCCTTTGGCTCGGCCAACCCCTGACCATTTAATCTCTCCACATCCCTCTCCTCATCCTAGAGGATTCCCTTTGGGCAGAATCCTTTCAGAGGAAGCCTTTAGGCTCAAAGCAGAAAGAGTTATACTTTTAAAGGTAATTCATTCTCTCTTGTTCATTTGTTTTATTTTGCTTCTCCAACCCCCTAAACTCTTTTTATTTACTTATTTTGTAACGACACCAGTATCTTCAATATACTAGTATTTTGTTATAAGATTTATTCGAGCTACACTCTCACACAACTACATCAAATGGTTAAAGAACATACGGTTTCCTTGGATGGTGAAATTCTGCCTCCCGAAACGATGATTGTTCAATACTCATTTAACACCTTCAAAGGTGGCCATTAATTAGTCACTATTTTTATATACGATATATAATATGATTATGTTTTCTTTAAGATTCTGTTTTTTTTCTATTTTTGGGCATACCTTTATGGTTTCAATTATGGGTAAACGCGATATCTTCATTTAAGGAAGTGCGGACTACCGCCCCCTCAAAGTGATTTGATTTGTTAAATACCATATGTGGGACGTATAAAGGATGGAACTATGATATTATATATGATATTATACTGGAATTATAATATACCTTTATATAATTATTATTCCATTCTATAAAATACGAAATAGAAATGAAAGTAGCGTTCATGCGTACGTACGACTTACCATCTCCATGAACGGTGCATTTCATTTCTTACCTCTGAATGATTATGTAATGTTATAAATGCATGAATGTACTAGATATATATGAAATATATGATATATACATCATGAATACAATTCTGGATATAATAAACATTTGGCCACACGAACAACATGTAATTGTAAGAAGTCCACTTTCGACTTAAGAACCAAATATCGGCAAAACAAATATTATTAACTTAAATGATTACATAATGTTTATGACATGGTAATAGGTGATATAAAAGGAATAATGAACTTGAAAAAGGTTCTTAAGGAAGTATAAATTAACTCAAGTTTATTATTCAGGAGATTAAAGAACGATCGAGTCAAGTCGGACCCGAGGTAAGGGATCCTACTCCTCTCATTCTTTTTAAGTACACACTTTTATGTCATTCCTTTTAAAGCTCATCTTTCTTGTTATTGGGATGATCTTTTATATTAAACTTACTGTAATTTTTATGTTCATTGGATGAGAGACCCTATTCTCTCTCATCAATCCATTTTGGAAGTTTTGAGTGGCGCCGTTAGGCTGCCGAACTTTCGTAAGAGATCTAACCTCTCTCTTTCTTTTAAAGTACTCTCCTTTATGTCACTTCTTTTAAGCTCCTATTTGTAATGTTGGGGGATGTTCTTTTATATTCCTCTTGATGTACATTTTATTGTAATGTTATGAGATACCCTATTTGATCTCATCAATCCATATTCGGATGTTTTATGTGGCACCGTTAGGCTGCCGAGTTTTTGTAACGGATTTTTCAACTCACTTTTATTCCAGTGAGATTTATGCTACATTTGACACAAATTCCATTGAGTGGTGTATGTACTGCCAATTATTATACTCTTTGTGTAATATACTTTTGTTTATGAGTATTTACATCAATGATCTATTTTCCTTCTTTCATGGGGTGTATGTTTTGAAAGATACCCAAGTCGGTAAGGGAACCTTTCACCCTCCTCTTTTTTAAAAGACTTCTTTTGTTGGGTCTTTTAATTTACATATTTTTATGTTGGGATATGTTCTCATATATCCTTATTGATGTAAATGTTATGTCCAAGTGATGAGATACACTTTTTATCACTCATCAACTCATTTTGATGTGATGCCGTTAGGCTGTCAAGGGAACTTTTTAACCCAATTTCGATTTCTTTGGGTTCAACATGTAGTCTTTGAATATGTCATCCATTGAATATGTGTGAATGACCTGTTATTGTTTTACACTTAATATCCACTTATATTGGGTGTATTTATATTTGTCACACATATTTTTGAGATTAATTTGTCCTTAATTTAAGGATACCTTCTTTATAATGGATTTTATCTCATTTTACATTTCTTTTGAGACTTCATTGTTGTTATGCACCAATTCACTCTTATATGGTGTGTATACTGTCCTTTGACATATTATATCAGGAATCCTTTTATTCTCATGATATAATAAAGTTCGGATTAAATTTTATTCTGCTATTATTTGTATTCAAGAGTCTCTCATTTTCTTAAAAACTCTTTAACAAAAATATCATTTTAAATGTTTTATTGATTTATTATTCTAAATCTTTATCTTCAATGTCCATGTTTTCAAAATGATTTTCAGTATTTATTTATATGGACATTAATGTTTTAAATTTATAATTCCATTAAAAGCTTCAAAGTGGTATGGGACACTTTGATTCAAAAATACCTTTTAAATGGTTTTTGAAAATGGATTGATTAATTCAATATCTGGGAAATATTTATTGTGATTGAAAAAGATATATTGTTATTGAAATGTTTATATTTTCCCTAATTTTATGTTTAATAATGGTACTTGGACATTACGACGGGTGGTGCCGTGAATACCAAGACGGGTGGTTACGTTATAACCTCCAATGCATTGGGTATGGAAGTCGGCCGTATGGCTATTCCATTAAGTATGTATGGAAATTGGCCGTATGGCTATTCCATTAAGTGATATGTGTGGAAGTCGACCGTATGGTTATTCCACTTAAGTATGTTTATGTCCCAAGTTACCTTTATATATGTTATCTGTTCTTTATATGGGTTTTATGGAAATCCTTTGGTTACAAAAAGGTAAGTAATGATACTTTATTCAGTGAAGAATTTTTACTACTTCATGAAGGTGAAGGTATTACTTTGATAGAGTATACATGGTTTACTTGATGTTTTAAAAACTAACAGTTTTCATTCTTTGTGTATCCCTTACTGAGCTTTTTATTCTCATCCCAAGTTTTTGAAATGTTTTTCACAGGTCACAAGACAGGTACAGGATAAGATGATAGAGTCAAGGATCTGTCAATAAAGAATCCAAGATTTATTTTAAATATGTGTCCATTGTTGGGAAGAATGAATCCTGTCTTTTATGTAACCACTTTGTTTAAATGTGGAATGTAATTCAAGTTTCATGATCTAATTCTCTAAAACTCTAAACCTAAAAAGATCCTCAATGTGAATTATTCATTTAATTCAATATTATGTAAGGTTTAAGGCTGGGGCCTTATAGTTGGTATCAAAGGCCGGTTTAGATAACATTATAGTGTTAGGGTATTCCCTAAGCACAAGTGACATTACCATAATGGTTAGGATTTCAGAATGAGTCCTAGTTTTAAATAGAGTGGATGAGTAAGTATATCTTAGTGTTTACCTTCCTCATTAGTACATGATGGTTTTGTTGATATACTTATACTGACATTTCTGTTTTTAGTGAAATGATGGATCTAGTAGGAACCAAAGAGACAACAGGTTTGAAGGAAACTGTGGTGGTTCCCTGATTAAGAGACTGGATAAAATGGGGTATTCAATGAGGAATCTCATGGTTATTCTAAACAAACTATCAAGGAGTCATGATCAACCACTTTAACCTTGGTATGTTCTATAATGAATCATGTACGAGATGACCAAATCGATGTGGAAGTTCAGGTAATAATTATAAAGGTAACCATTAGAGTTTGTATGATCCTTACTTTTGAGGTAATTACGGGTTATTATATGATATGCTGGAAAATGAAAGGCATGAGATAAAATTGAGGTTAAATTATGTTATGGTTATTTTTGATGATTTTATCCCTTTTTGGGGAATGATTTGAGAATTATATAGTTTTGGAAAAAGGACAACACACAGACCGTGTGACAACCCGTCGCGTCAGACATAGCTTTGGGAATCGAACCCACAACCAAAGTGCGACTGGTATTTATCGCCTACCACTGGACTACGTGAAGTCCCTGGTTAGTTTGCCTTATTATTTCTAGTTATATGATTTTATGAATTAAGAGTAAGTTGATTTTGGGTTATTTATGAAAATTATTAACCTATCATGGAGGATATGTGATTAGGATAATTACTTTTCAATACGAGACTTTAGGAGCAACAGATGTTGTTTGGAGATAAATGTTACGATTTAACTTGGAAGACTATGTGACTAAATCCTTAAAACATTTGGGTTTAAATCTTAGATTGGTTTACTTTGAATAATTTTATGGACAAATTGTTTATCTAATGGTCCTTGTTGAACTTTGGGTTTTGTTGGACAAATTTTGGAGATTAAGAATAGATTTTCTTTTTATAAAAGGTTATCCTTTTCTGGATTATCTGACCTTGTACTAACCTTTTTGGTTTTGGTTATGGTTAAGGTCTAAAGATATGGGGAGTATATAGTTATCTTTTGTGGATTAGGTGATTCTCTAGAAGTTGATTATAGTACTCTTAATGCGAACAAGTCTCCCTAAATACTCGCGTTTTGGAAAAAATATGAGTTTGACTAAGGAATCTAGTAAAAGTTGAAGGTCAACATGATAAGTGATTATGTTTCCTTATGAATAAATTCCTTAACAAAAAGTAACTTAAAACAAAAATTTTGTCTATTAACTTTTCCTACTGGGGAATCGAATACTGTTTAACCCATCACAAGATTGTGCTTTTCTTATTGTTAACTTTCTCCTAAACATGTTTTCTATCACTCTCCATTAGAACATGACCCTATGTTTTCTCCTCCATGTCCATGTTTTCCTACATGGAATCCTAGTATGGGTTAACTCGGGTGACCTCTGTACTTATCTTTCTTTATTTTAAAGTGATTGTTTTACCGACTCTTGTTCCGATGTAGGACTTTCAAGGATGTTTCCAAGCGCAATTTTAAAATTGCGAGGACGCAATTCCCAAAAGGGGGGAAGGATGTAACACCCCAGGTAAATAAATAATATGACATTTTTATATTTATCCATATTTGTGAATAAAGTATTAATATTACTTTAAAGGGTTGCTATGCTCGATGGCGTACCCAACATGCAACAACGAGTTTCTTGGGAATCTTACGTTGCACTCTAATAATAAAATAATATTATTTTAAATGATAGTTAACATGTAGCTGTTGTAATGGAGGGAATGGATAGAAATAACTAAAATATGATTATATATGTTTTTAAATGTTTTTACATTTATCCAATAAAAGATAAAGGCATAAAATACGGAAAGAATTCAATTTTAGGCGTATATGCCCTAGTTTTCACTAAAGGTTCACTTATCGCCTTTTGATGGGGAACCGTCATTAAATATAGTTTTTTTCACTCTTAGACATTCTATTGGACCAAATAAAACTCTTCTTAAGAATCTATACATCAAAATTTACTTTCTGTAAAAGTTTGGTACCTTTCCGATAAAGTTCATTTTTTAATGAATAGTGTAAAATGTTGTGTTTTAATTCAAAACCTCTTTTTAATCTAATTTATTTATATGATTAGATTATCTTTTTAATTGGTTTTTAAGTGAAATTAGAATATATTTTTACCATTAAATCCAATAGTGGTCGTTGGAATTAATTTCACTTTGAAATCGGACTTAAACTAGTGTCAATCTTTTGATACTTATTGTTTCATAAAAACACGCTATTTGCTCTGACAGCGGGAATTAATTATTAAATTAATTAATGTGACTTATATGTTTTGAATTTTGTAAATTAGACTTAATTTTTAAATTCGGAATATCAAATATAGCTTATGGTGAATTTTTGGGATTTTTCTGAAAAACTTCAATTTATGATGAATAGTGAAACCAATAAGTGGTACTTATAAAAACTGATTTTTCCGTTTAAATGAAAATTTTCCATCTTTGTTTTTTGAATTAAAAAAATCCTACATACATGGTTTTCATTACGAAGTAAAATGTGGTTCAATAGGATGAAAATAATTTTTTGGTGAATAGTAACTTATTAAGTTTTTAATCGCGATTAGTGGTAATTAGTGTAGTTTAAGGTAAAAATAATTCTTTAATAAAATAAGATGAGCATGACACATGTCCTACCCTCATTAGTTGTGTCATGACTGACCAAGAAAAGCCATGAGTCAACTTGGGGACCCCATGGAGCCACTTTGGATGGAAAATGACATAAATAACTTTTTATTTAATGTAAAATTAAAAATGACACAAGCATCATATGTTTTACGAAAACAATTTTTACATGGGGTTATAAAGATCATATATTTGTTTATAAATAGTCATTGGAACTCTAAAACGATTTCCTACATCATAGTATTTTTTTTATAATTTTTAGACACTAAATAAATTAAATTATTTATGACATCATGATGATGCAGCGATGACCTCATTATTTAACGATTTAAATAAAATTGAAAGATAATGTAAAATCTATGAACTACACATGTCCAAAACTTATTGGATGGGTGGATTTTGAACCCTTAACACCTTATCCACGAATTATATCAATGTGGGAACTTTTGAAACCGAAAAACATTTTCAAATAAAGTAATATTTCTTACTTTCCAAAAGTGCCCCTCCTCTCCTCTTATAAAAGGCCCCCACCTCTACCTCATTTCACACACACCTCAAGCCTTTGGCTCGGCCAACCCCTGCCCATTTACTCTCTCCAAATCCCTCTCCTCATCCTAGAGGATTCCCTTTGGGCAGAATCCTTTCAAAGGAAGCCTTTAGGCTCAAATCAAAAGGAGTTACACTTTTAAAGGTAATTCATTCTCTCTTGTTCATTTGTATTATTTTCCTTCTCCAACCCCCTAAACTCTTTTTATTTACTTCTTTTGTAACACCAACAGTATCTTCTATATACTAGGATGTTGTTATAATATTTATTCGAGCTACACTCTACCACAACTACATCAAATGGTTAAAGAACATACGGTTTCCGTGGATGGTGCAATTCTGCCTCCCGAAATGATGATTGTTCAATACTCATTTAACACCTTCAAAGGTGGCCATTATGATGTCACTATTTTCGTATATGATATATAATATGTTTAAGTTTTCTTTAAGCTTCTGTTTTTTTCCTTTTGGGCATAACTTTATGGTTTCCATTATGGGTAAACGCGATATCTTCATTTAAGTGCGGACTACCACCCCCTCAAAGTGATTTGATTCGTTAAATAACATATGTGGGATGTATAAAGGATGGAACAATGATATTATATATGATATTATACTGGAATTATAATATAAATTTATATCATTATTATTCCATTCTATAAAATACGAAATAAAAATGAAAGTAGCGTTCATGCGTACGTACGGCTTACCGTCTCCATGAACGGTGCATTTCATTTCTTACCTATAAATGATTATGTAATGTTATAAATGAATGCATGTACTGGATATATATGACATATATGATATCTACATCATGATTACAATTATGGATATAATAAACATTTGGCCACACAAACAACATGTAATTGTAAGAAGTCCACTTTCGACTTAAGAACCAAATATCGGCAAAACAAATATTATTAACTTAAATTATTACATAATGTTTATGACATGGTAATAAGTGATATAAAAGGAATAATGAACTTGAAAAAGGTTCTTGAGGAAGTATAAGTTAACTCAAGTTTATTATTCAGGAGATTAAAGAACGATCGAGTCAAGTCGGACCCGAGGTAAGGGATCCTACAACTCTATTTCTTTTTAAGTACACTCTTTTATGTCATTTCTTTTAAGCTCATCTTTATTATGATTGGGATGTTCTTTTATATTACTCCTACTGTAAATTTTATGTTCATGTGATGAGAGACCCTATTCTCTCTCATCAATCCATTTTGGAAGTGTTGAGTGGCGCTGTTAGGCTGCCGAACTTTCGTAAGAGATCTAACCTCTCTCTTTCTTTTTAAGTAATCTCCTTTATGTCACTTCTTTTAAGCTCCTCTTTGTAATTTTGGGGGATGTTATATTATATTACTCTTGCTGTACATTTTATTGTAATGTGATGAGATACCCTATTTGATCTCATCAATCCATATTCGGAAGTTTTATGTGGCGCCGTTAGGCTGCCGAGTTTTCGTAAGGGATTTTTCATCTCACTTTTATTCCTGTGAGATTTATGCTACATTTGCCACAAATTACATTGAGTGCTATATGTAATACCCATTATTCTACTCTTTGTGTAATATAATTTCGTTTATGAGTATTTACATCAATGATCTATTGTCTTTCTTTCATGGGGTGTATGTTTTGAAAGATACCCAAGTCGGTAGGGGAACCTTTCACCCTCCTCTTTTTTAAAAGAATTCTTTTGTTGGGTCATTTAATTTACATATTGTTATGTTGGGATATGTTCTCATATATCCTTATTGATGTAAATTTTATGTCCAAGTTATGAGATACACTTTTTATCTCTCATCAACTCAATTTGATGTGATGCCGTTAGGCTGTCAAGGGAACTTTTTAACCCAATTTCAATTTCTTTGGGTTCAACATGTAGTCGTTGAATATGTCATCCATTGAATATGTGTGAATGACCTTTTATTGTTTTACACTTAATATACACTTATATTGGGTGTATTTATATTTGTCACACATATTTTTGAGATTGATTTTTCCTTAATTTAAGGATACCTTCTTTATAAGGGATTTCATCACATTTGACATTTCTATTGAGAGTTCATTGTTGTTATGCACCAATTCACTCTTATATGGTGTATATACTATCATTTGGAGTATTATATCATGAATCCATTTATTCTCATGATATTATAAAGTTCTGAC
The DNA here is from genome assembly GCA_963277665.1 of Viscum album. Classification (NCBI taxonomy): domain Eukaryota; kingdom Viridiplantae; phylum Streptophyta; class Magnoliopsida; order Santalales; family Viscaceae; genus Viscum; species Viscum album. The sequence continues at coordinate 1,093,708,029 of OY728139.1, forward strand.
TAAATGTTATTCCTCAATTATTGTATTCATGTGTCTCTAATTTTGGTAAAACCCCTTTAACCAAAATGTCTTTTTAAATGTTTTAATTATTTGTTCTTATTAATATCCATGTTTTCAAAATGGTTTTAAGGATTTATTTATATGGATATTAATGGTTTAAAATTTTAAGCTTCAAGGTGGTATGGGACACTTTGATTCAAAAATATCTTTATTAAATGTTTTAAATGGTTTTGAAAATGGTTTTGATAAAGGATTCTATTATGATATCTTGTGATGTGGAAATGTTATCATTCCTTTATATTGGTTTTATGTTTTATGATTTTATATTGGTACTTGGACATTTTAACGGGTGGTTACGTTATAAACCATATGACGGGTGGTGCCGTGAATACCAGGACGGGTGGTTACGTTATAACCTCCAATGCATTGGGTATGGAAGTTGGTCGTATGGCTATTCCATTAAGTATGTATGGAAATTGGCCGTATGGCTATTCCATTAAGTGATATGTGTGGAAGTCGACCGTATGGTTATTCCACTTAAGTATGTTTATATCCCAAGTTACCTTTATATATGTTATCTATTCTTTATATGGGTTTTATGGTAATCCTTTGGTTACAAAAAAGGTATGTAATGATACTTTATTCAGTGACGAGTTTTTACTACTTCATGAAGGTGAAGGTATTACTTTGATAGAGTATACATGGTTTACTTGATGTTTGAAAAACTAACAGTTTTCATTCTTTGTGTATCCCTTACTAAGATTTTTATGCTCATCCCAAGTTTTTGAAATGTTTTTCACAAGTCACAAGAAAGGTACATGATAAGATGATAGAGTCAAGGATGTGTCAAGAAATAATCCAAGTTTTATTTTAAATATGTTTCCATTGTTGGGAAGAATGAATCATGTATTTTATGTAACCACTTTGTTTAAAGGTGGAATGTAATGCAAGTTTCATGATCTAATTCTCTAAAACTCTAAACCTGAAAAGATCCTCAATGTGAATTATTCATTTAATTCAATATTAAGTAAGGTTTAAGGCTGGGGCCTTATAATCTCCATAGGATGCATAAAAAAATACATCCATTGTCAAAGGTAGGCATACCATGAGGTCAATAGCAGCTTCAAAAATTAACATGATTCACCATAAGGAGATCTGATCAAAAATAATAGCCACTAGCATCATGTATAATCTAGATCTCATCTCATTGAGTATGCCACTATATAGGCCTTGTCTTTGTTCACCAAGACTCAAGAACCAAGGACAGACCATCAGGGGTGGAATAATATTAATAAATAGAAAGATTCTTGTATGCCCTCTTCCCACTATGAAACTAAGAAATATATTATTGTATTAACATATGGTTGTCACATATCTTCAACCATCCAAAAACCCATCCATCAGATTCAAAAATAACATTGATACTCCTTTCAACATATCCTGAAAAAAAATATGGGATAAGCCTATGTTCATTCTCAAATATGAAGATCTCTGGTATATTAGTTCATATGCTTAATTATGGGACTAGAAACACAATCTCTATTCCACAAACAAATTAAAAACACAATCCCATTCCAAAATTATAATATTTTCAACACATCTTTCTATTATAGAAGGGAAGTCATACATCTATTACTGAATTATAAAAATCTACTAATATATATTTTTTGAAAAAATAGTCAGTGGGATTGCACACATCCCCACCAGAATCAGAAGAGTGGATCCCCAGGATAATACAATGTATTCTCTCAGAAATAATCACCCATTTCATCTATATTGGAGTGTTGTTAGTAAACCCCTATGATATAGAGAAAAGATTATTTGTTATACATTCCCATTACAACTATATATAACCAGCATATTTTGATGGATTCTCTATTTAGGAACCCATTCCTACCAAAACCTTTTAAATTTGTCTCTATATCATTGGAATACATTGGAGTCAACCATAAAGGCTCCCATACTGGAATGTTGTTGTTCAAATATTAGAATCTGGCAACCTGATGTAGAAAATATAAGAATAACTCTCACGATCGGTGATCTAAAATCATGATGCAATACCAATAACCTACAATTCATAATTCACGGGTTCTAGAAACCCTTAAAAATATACATGGTGGGCCAAGATCATATTTTAACATTAATGGATAATGCAGATAATATCGGTAATTATGAAGGTCCTATGGGAAATTTGTTTAACAGAATATTTGGATGTCATCCATATAACATTTACCAATATTTCCTTCTTCATGGTCATACTATGATAGACCATGAGTACACTACTCATGATTAATACCAAAAAAGCATCCTAGTAATCATGTAATAAAATGATAAAATGAATACATATTTCTATTATACACCTGGATGGTCCTCCATAAGGAATATATTATCAGACTCCTCAATAAAGTTAGAAATTTAGCCATCGAGGTAGTTCTCTTAAAAATATAGTTCTTTGTGAATTTCTTCTTCAAAATGATCCTTAAAATTTTCAAGATGTTTCTCCTCATATTAATTAAACTATTTTAAGAAAAAATATCCTAAGGCACTAGAGAAGATGATGTCGACCAAACTTGAATCCTTATATTTGAAGAGAGACATTATTTCTCATCCAGAATATGAGTTAAAAAGTTGGTCATTCTATGTTCCAATGTTGAATTTCATATATTCCATTACAATAGTGAAGATTCAATCAAACCCTTCCTTCATGTGTAAGGACATCATGACATTATACTTATATTTAGAGATAGTTAAGTAATCTCACATAGAATATTAAGCAAACACATTGATCACGATGAAAAAATTTGCTAAAGATAACATATCAGACATGTTTCAATCCCTATCCACACTTGACTATATAATTACAAAAACACCAATATAAGATGTAATAATTAATATTATTAAAAATATATGGATGAATATTTTCAATTTAAAAAATATATTACATATTTAATAAGGATATAGATATTTTATCAAGTAGATATAATAATTTCACTGATATATTAACTTGACTACCCTATAAATTGTACAATGCACAAGATTTAGAATACAACATGAACATCATCATTGCACATTTATTTATTCTTTTGTAATCCTTTATTATTTGATCAATAAGTCTTCATCTGGATTTTATATCATAGGATTTCATGAACATGAAGTATTACAGTTAACTTTTCTCTGAGACAAGTAAAGACCATCAAAGGTGACATCATAAAATGTGATCACATCATGATGCCTCCAAAAAATTCTCTATAAAATCATCAACTAGTATAAATACTGGGTATAATTCATGAAATAATCCCAAGAGCATCAAATTTGATGATATGAATTTACCAAAATCCTCTCACATAGATATTTTTAACAGATTGAGAAACCTCCATGATTGAACAGATCCACGAATTTAGTTTCATTATTGCCTTTTATTGGAAAATTTCTCTAATTTAGAACATGCATTCCATCCATATCATGATCATAAAGGATTAACTAGATCTAGAATACAATATCGATATATAGTAGTACTAATCAATGAATATGCCGAACCTATATGGTTACTGATATTTTTACCACAATTTATTTTGTTACAGTCATCAAATCGTTTCTAAAATTTTATAACTATGGAAAAATAGAATCCCCATCTCACATTGCTGGAGGAATTATTATCTCAACCATCATTCACATTCTATAAGATATATTTTTTCAATTTCATAGTTCTATATAATAATAACTCTTCAAATTTATTTTCATCTCTCTCTTTTTTTGTCTTTGTGAACACGTATAATAATGTTTTCTAGAGATTCTAGGGATTACCCTTAAAAAAATTGATCTTAGAGAATCTTCAAAGGAAAATATAATATCCTGTAGAGGATGATAAGAAAATTACCCATCAAGGGTGACCATACATGATATATATTGGATGATGATGTGATAATTTCAATATATTTTGGATTAATAAATTTAATTTCCCCTAACCCAACATATGTTTTAAAATATGATCTCAAAGTACAATAACTGGTTTTGGATATTTTTATTTGAAACATAGTCCATGTTGAAATGATAATGTAGGTGTGTACAGTATAAAATAGATATCTAAAATATTTGAATTCCCCCAAGTGTTTAGCTACCACATCTTCATAAAGATCTAAACAAATAATATTAAAATGGTGTGGTTTTTTCCCGCACATTACCTAAAAAATAAACCCCTTCAATAGAAGAATGATTATGCCAGTAAGAGTTCGAAATGGAATAGTTGAAAAGATTAATTATGAGTTACTCATGGGATGTATACCTTATGGTTATGTTATTATATTAAACTTCACCATTCACTTTTAATAGATCTCCCCCAATAAGAAGAGTTGAATATTTATGCATTAGTGGAGTTGTGGCATCCACTTTATGAGTGATCTAAAAATCAAATATATAAGGATCTTATTGCCACCAAATGTTAGGAGATCCCTGATTTATGATATTAGATGGAATTTTATTAGCCGAACGACCCTAGGTCCCCCACGATAGTTTTCATCCCCAAATATTGGCAAGCATAAATTTTCAATATCTTTCTATCGAATCCCATATTCAAGTTCAATACCAACAGACAGTTCCATCAATACTCATCTACAATAATGAGTAACTAAATACCCACATAGAGTCTTTTGATATATGGAATCCACCAATATAATTGGATAGAAATCAGTACCCCTTATGAATAGATACAAATAATAACCTAAATAAATTTTGGGAATCCTTTGTTCCCCAATTTTAATGGTGTTGGATATCTGAAATACTACCTATTTAATTTTATATCATAGATTGGTAGGATGATGGGAACCATTGAAAAAAAAGAATAAAAAATAAATTTCATTGCATATATTTTCGAGGGACATGTCTTTATTTTGTATACCAACATACTATCCCAATTAGACAAGGGATAGAAATAATTTCATTGAAAATTTCATTAACAAATCAACTCAATGTTGTGAGAAATAAAAATAATTGATCTCTTAAGTTGAAAAAAACATCATAATTGGAAACACATTGATTTAATTTTTTGGAGGAATAGTTTTATCTACTACATGAATATATAACAGTCCCTAGAAGATTTTTTTGTGTATTTATATGTATAAATTCTTTAAATAGTTGAAAACACTAGTCATCCTTGTACAATATCTTGATGGGAATTGTGAACATTCCCAATTTACCAAAATATTTGAAGATTGAAATTATTGATCCTAAGATAAATCTCAAACCACATTGAAAACTCATAGAAAGAGAACGGGTGAAGTGAAACCCATAATTATTATACTAAATCCATCTCCCAAACTAGATCCATCATTAAATAATAAGTAATATCATTTTATTCCCTCTAATGAATGTGAACAATAATGGAAACATCATTATTTGGAAGAGATAAAAGTATAGAATAGTATTTCTTATGATGATCAGAAGAAAAATACTAATTCCTTCAAAGATGAACTAGTCCATAAATAATTCATTGTAGTCATAAGAATGTTCTTACTGATATTGTGAGAGACCGGTTGGTCATATTAGGTTAGTATCAATGGTCACTTTAATTATGTCATCTTTCATAAAAAATTGGAACACACCATCCCGTAGTTCTTTTATTAAAGACATCCAACAAAAAATTATTGATTCAAGATATGTAAAATTTGGGAATATATTTGTATATCTAGTATGTGGTTCTACCAAATATCCAAAAAAATGAGTGAATGGAGAAAATTTACAAGTAATGCTGTGTAAAATTTCTATGATTGGACAACAAATAAATATAGTCATTTATTCCTATGTAATCCTTTGGGAATAGATAAACCATCTACTTATACCCACCACCTCTTCTTCGAAAATACAACCAATTTTACTGACATTGTTATCTTCTAAATGGTTATTATATATATAATGTAAGAACTAGAAAGGAATGACTCAAGTAAATTAGGAATAGCTCCTAAAAATTACTAATCCATTTGTGTACCAATAATATTTCATGCATACAATGATTGTATGAAGGGTACTATCACATGAAATGGTATAACAATCACTATTACAACAAATGGATTCCAAAATGGATGAATAATTACTTATATTTTAAATTAAATCCATTAATTTAATTTACCCATTCTCTAGTGATGATTTTTCTTAATAACCTAAATAATACATTCCTTATCTGGGAGATGAAGGTTAAGGTTGTAGGAGATGATGAAATAGGTCAATATTTAGTCATAATCGATCCCAATATCATCAGAAAATAATTTTTTATACTATATACATGGACATAACCAACATGAAAGTACATTAAGAAACCCTAAAGGATCATAGATGAACTTATACATCTATAAATATTTTTAGAAACCCATTTATATTAGAGGACTAATTGGAGGATGTGAAATTGGCTTATTAGACAAAATGGGTAAAAAGATTAATTTAACCAAACCCATCATTGAGAAGAGTTCCTTCAACTCTAGTTCAACTTCATAACCTATGAACCTCAAATACATTCATACCTCAAATAAATAATAAGTAGAACATTTAACAAAATGCAGGGAATTGTAGATTTTAGGAACAAGAAATTGAAATACTGAAAAGAAAAATCATGTTCTCATCCACTCTTTCATTCTTAGATTCTCTCAAATTAACAAAAGATATCTAAAATTTTCTTTTTTAAAAATTATTATTCACTTATGATTTTGAAACCAATGTAGTGTTATTAAATTATATCAGGTTGAGACTAATCCTATGGATAGTCTCATAGTAATATCATTAAAAACTAAAGATAATAAGTCTATTATATTGGGACTCATCATAATTTTAATTTCCTCTTGGAAACTAGATGACATGAACATATAAAAATTCTTAATTGAGAATGGAACATGTTTCAAAATCATCTAGGAAGGATTATTCATAGGTTGGGCTACAATTAAAGATTTTTTATCTCATTATACTTTAAAACATCGCTATTTTGACTAGAGTGAGTAGAAACCTCTAGGATGAATCTGTCATAAAGAATAATTTTTAGATATCATATACAACTCTGAATTCATATTTTTTTAAAATGATAAAATTTTTAGTTTTATAATAGGGCGTCAATGGGTAATTGGCTCCTAAAAATTATCTCACAATGTTATAAATATCTGATATAATATTACAATATAAAAATTGGGACATTTCATAATGATAAATCACCATTTGAATCATTTGAGTCCAAATAGATCGATAGGGCTTCTGATGGATTCATGGAAAAAATCCTGATTTATGATGTCACTTAGGTCACTTCTCCATATGGTTTTGAAATAACCATAGAATAACCATTTAAAGAGTTGGGTAAGATATATGAATTACCCATCAATTGAATTGAATGCATGAGTTCATATTTTTTAATATATTCATCAGTTCTAATGATTTCAGTGAAATAATCTAAACCTTATAGAAATACAGAATGTATAGTCTCTACAATAGTGAGAAAATATTGAGTAAAAATTCCCTCTATTTATCCTAAATGATTCAAAATAACCCCCACATCATCATAGTGTTATAAGATAATCTTATATAACCAATAGATAATGAAAATTTCATTATCCCATTTATATCAGGTCTAGGTTTTAATACCTCTACTTCTATTTGTGACACTAATGATGAGGAATAATATGATGATGATCTCAAAGATTCCCTCTAGTGTTTTTGAAGTGTGTATATATCTCTATAATTCAGCCTATCCAAATATATAAGGTCATAGATGCAGATTTGAAAACCACAATGATTAGTGTGGCCATGATTTTTCAGGGGAAGGAGATATTTAACTCTTTTCTAAAGTAGCGTAGTGTTTTCTTCGCAATAAATATTTTGAAATTATTGAAATTGATCCCAATTCTTCCACACCAACTTGGGTTTGTAGAAGAATCCTCGAAGTTATAATTAATAAGGTAGAATCATTCATGCAACTTATTTTACTAATGTAGATAATGAAGCTAATAATAACAATTATGACTTCATTTAGGATGTCAATAGCCAAAATGACTATATATAGTGTCCTAGACAAATGTAGAATTGGAATATCATAGTTTTCATCACCATTATAATTATGAACTTGATTTATTGAGAGGGTATTTTCCCAATTTTTTTAAAAAATGTCAGATTGGTTTGACAACCAAATATCAATCCACCTCCGTTTTAGATGTCTATTTTTGGTAGAGATTAAATAAAATTGCTCTTGTAGATGAATAATCCACAATATTTCATGAACTATAAGTAATATTTTACTATTAAGAGATGTATTTCAGTTTGATTAATGTTGGTTCCATATACTAATGTCTCATACAAAATTTTTGATAACCATCCATGAATGTACCTTTTAATTTTACATTTAGGATCTAGTGGTCAAATCACAATGTAACACTTTCCATATTTCCCATATGGAGATTATTTTCAATATTCTAGGATATTAAAACTTGAATATGAACCCATTGAAATGTGTTTATAGGCACACTCTAAGAAATTTTCAATGTTTTACAATATTCTATATTGGAACATAAGTTGATTCTAAAAAATAAGGCAATCATTGACATGTATCCTCATTAAATCCACAAATATATGGGATCAAAACATTTATTCCTCGCCTATATCTTATGATTTGTAGAGAACCCTGAAGGAAAGTTTTTACCTTTCAATAAATTGACTATAAATGGAGTTATATATCAATGTGTTAGTGATTTTTATGATGATTTTGATATTATCAAGATACATATTTTGAGACCATCGATACATATGACCCTAAAAGAAGGAATGATACTTGATTTAAATGTGAAAATTATAGAGAGATCACTATATTTCATTCATTCATAGAGTAATTTTATTGGTATTGAAGAAATCATAATTATCTCATTAGTACCATGAATATTACTGAGACCATATATTCAGGTATCAGGAAACATTTCCTCCCATAAATCACCGTAGTCTATATGTTGAGGTACGAACTACGATACCATGAGATCCACATGGTCTCCCACAATGATCCACTTAAAACAATCCTTAATCCTCTCAAGTTAAATAGATATTTAGAGTGTTTGGAGGTATTTTAATCATTGTGGGATATTTGGTTATTTCCATAAAAGGTAATAATGTTAAAAATATTAGTATATTTTATAATAGATAATCATTCTATAAAATACCAATTGTATACTAATTTACCTAATAAAGAGGTCATATCCACCCAAGACTACCACCATCATGGCAGACATACATTGAAAATTAGTTTAGAACCACAATGATCAAAATATTGGGAGAACCCAAACACAAAAGAGAATGTTTGAGAGACATCCTTAAATCTCCTAGATTTTAATTTCTTCTTTATTCCTTATTATTATCAAAATAACGCAATAGTAATGAGAAATAATTCCAATTTCAAATTAATCAATTGGAATTGGATATATGAACCTAGTGACCCTAAAAAATTTCAAAGGGGATTCTTGGTTAGTGATAAGGTAGTTCAAATGTGATTACACCATCAAAAATAAAGATCGCATCCCTCTTCTGGACTATATAGATGGGATAATGGAATGATTTCACATAGGACTATCACTAGATCCCTTCCCACATTAACATAATACCCAGAAAGAATCATTAGCTAGTTCACATATAATATTTATAAATCTAGATTTGTAAGAAATGGTTCTTATAATCACATATCAAATAATGGTGTCATATTTAAATTTTAATAGTATGGAAGATATCAATGTGTTCAATTAAACAACCAAAAAAATTATTTTTTGAATTGGGGAAAATATCCAACACTATAATAACATTAAATAGGGATTTATCCATTAGACCGATCTAGAAAAGATAAAATATGATAATTGAATGAAATAAACCCTTTATGATCTATAAAATTCATAGAATGTCTTTTATAAATGGGTATTTCATTGTTTCTTCATCAAATGCATTAAAGTATGAGAAACAATCTTTATCATGAAGTAATTAGACCCATGTTTTTACAGTGATCAATAGATATGGATCATTATTTATTGTCATATCAATATGCTATAATATTTGTCAACTTCAATGATATGGGATTTTATGTAGATCACCAAGAAATAAAATTCACATATGACACATGTAAACATCTTTTATCATCCCCAATTATTGGTGCATTCCACAAAATATTCATGGTTATATTCAAATAGGAACATAGATTTCAAGGGGACTTGTACCCCTACAGTAAAATAGTATTTAAATTATTTCCATACCAAGACTAACATATTCTCCAAGTGGAAAGATGTCATATAATTTAAATAAATTTTGAAAAAGACTATCACTAGATTTGTTATGTATAATATTTTTAACTGATTTTGTGTTACTCATAAAATACTAATGGATAATAGCTCTGATATTTATCCTTATAAGATAAAAATGTTTTATCCACAATATGTAATTCAATAATCCCATTCACACAAGTACCATGCCTTGGAAAATGGATATATAGTTGGTTTTAATAAAATTTCTTTACATATTCTTAACTAGATGGTGCTCAACGATATGAATTCATGACTCAATAAACACATACATACTTTATGGACCACTCAAACCCAAACCCACACACCCACAATGGTAACCACATATTATCTTATCTATGAAACCGATGTTGTTCTACCAATCAAGGCCTATTTTCCATCCCTCCACATTTTCATTTATGATGAGTTTCTTGTACATAAGATATCTCAAAAGTGATTTTATTTGTAGGAATGGATTTATGATAGAATATTGAATGTTATAAAGAAAATGATGGTCTATAAAAACATATCACATTGAGATTTAAATAATAATTTTCTTCTTCCATTCAGTCCTATAGGTGGAATTGTTATTATTACCTAAGACAACAATAATATCAAGGAAGAAACCTCTAAATCTGAAGTCATAATAGGGGAGATTGTTTTTCATTTATATTTTTTAATCTAATTTTATATATTCATTTATAATTAAGGATGGAGTGAATATTACACCTCCAACCTATTACATGTTCCAAAAAATGATACTTTTCATAAACCATTCTATCTAGGATACATGAAGTCATTTTGTGGGTCCCATTACTTTTCATTTGGCATTACATTGTATGACACCAAATCCTTATAGATTGATTATAATCTATAGAGGCATTTTCCTGGTCACATTATGTTAAACATTAAAACATCATTGTTTCAACTGTATGATATTAAACATCCCAACATAAGTCATGGTGGTATTACATTAAATTAATTATTACAAATTTCATAGACACATAATGATAAACTATATTAAAACATCTCAACCACAAAATATTAATCACGTGGAATTCATTAGAAACAATAATTTCACAAAATCATATAATAATCTATGCAATACTTCATTTTTTTAATTTTCACATATCTAGCATGACTCATGTTAATGTAGATTTTATTTAATGAATCTTTTAATTTTTAGAATAATGATTCAAAAATCCTATAGTCTAGGAAATTCGGCCCAACTTATATAAGGACGAGAAATGAATTGTGTCATCCATAATATTGTGTGCACCTCCTATTATATAGTACAGATCTACGCAAGAAACACCCTAAGAACAACATAAGGTGTTATAATTGTTCTAAAGAGATACATTGGGAAATTTGAATCCCTAATCCTAGGATGTTCTTTGGGAAACCAAAAATCCATCTCTTTGTATGAGAAATAAATTATTATGTGGACTTTTAATTCCAAGAAGCACATGTTTCTTGAGTCAATTTACTTTGGGATATGTAGTGATGTATATATCTTATGCTGTAGGTCTATATTTAATTTTTAAAATGAATATATGACTAATTTCTCCCTTGTCAAAGAAAAAAAAATTAAAATTCCCTCACATTGTCTCTTTGCTTGACCCTTTACACATTTATGATTTGTTATTTCCTAATATATCTTGGAGACATAGTTATTAAACTTCATGTGTTGAAAAAAACCATTTGAAACTAATCACAAATCATTGAATCAAGACTATAGAATGATATAATCCACATACATTCCTTTTTAAGTCAAACTACATAGTCACATTCACATCCTTATGATGTAAAATTATGAGGTTAATGTGCATCCTTCATGACTCGAAACTTCTCATAGTATCCCATTCCTTGTATCTATAGTTTCCTCCCTACATGAGAGAATGGTCCATGTAGACATATTTGGAACAAAACTCAATTATAACTATATGAACTTAAATATCTCCCTTATCTATGATCGAGATATAAACTAGATATTTTTACATAAATCCATTTCATATATTCAAACATTCATGGAATAAAATACACTTTTTCCCATGCATACGAGCTTCATATATTTAAGGGACTTTATCATTTCCATTCACTATGTACTGCTTGATTCTCATTATAATGATTTATGGTGTCATTATTGGATTTAAAATCATTGTTATAGAAGTAAAGTCAAGAAATTTCTCATCCCATGTGTAAAGATAGAATATTTACATGGGTCTTAATTCCAAGATCTATGTTTGTCTCGATTCCAATTCCAAGGACATACATCCTGAAACATGGTTCACTTATTATTGGTCCAACTAAAAACAAAAAAAAATAATATTTCTATTTATATATATATATTGGATAGATATATATGAGTAAATATTTATGAGAGATATATCATTTCATTTTGAAAAGATCACAATCACTTAGTAATTCCATCATCAAGTATGAATTTTATCATCTGGAATATGAAACATATCATTTTCAATGAAAAAATTATTGTGTTTTGAAACTAAAATGACCACAACCATTCCTTGGATATTAATGACAAGAGAATATTTATATAAATGACTCCTCCATGCTGACTATACATATATCCCCAGATATATCACTACATATCCCCCCCCCCACAGACTTGGCCTGTTAGCCAAATGCATCTACATCCTGAAGAGAAAATAATTTTATCTCTATACTCCCTAATAGAATCAAAACATGAATGATTATTTGAACATAGTTCGTTGTCATTACTTATATAAATTTTCCATTCCACCACATTAGATTTTATAGCCCCAATATTATGACATTTAATTCCTCTCCTCCATGTTCAAAGGATGTTTGAGAATCATTGGATGGTAATCTCGATTCAGTTCATTGTTCCAATTTTTATTGGTCCAAACACAATGAACATATACTACGTGAACATGTTCATCGTACTAATTTCAAATGATATCCCCATACTTAAATATATCATTAATAAATTTTGATACAATTAGATAGTGTCATGAATTATTCTTTAATATTCTTATCCTATATAAACCAAAAGTATATCATTGATTTATGATTTAACACATAAAAATTTATTATGCTCAAATACCCCTTATGGGAACCTCTTTACCTAGAGTCAATCAATCCATTCAAATATCTCCACCTCATAAAAAATTGGTAATTTGAACATACTATGTGTGGTAATTGACTGCCAACTCCCTCTAGTCTGCACCCTAACCCCACATGTTATCATTGGACTGAGTGTTTTATCAATAAGACCAATATCAATATCCTTCATTGACTATGCATGGATAATGATTTCTACCACTGTTATTGTTTGTTCTAAGCTGTATAATCTCTCGTGTTCCCTCTATTTTGGTTGATTTAGATATTTATTGCATATGATTGACACATTCTATAATTTTATATTCAAAAATATTCTATATCCTCAACATTACATAAAATTTTATCATACCAATTTTCTAAGAAACAACCATTTGTAAAATAAATAAGACATGAAACTATAGTAAGAAATGGTATGACTTGTATAAATTTAAAATACCCAACAATTAAGACATAGGAAATTTTAGAATAAAAACCCCCAAAGTAAATTCTGGAAAAAAGTAGTCTCCTCTAAAAGAAACATTCATTATATAATATATGAAAAACAATGAACTAGAAATTAAAAAGGTATAAAACAATTTATGTTGAAACCGTTAAAGGGAATCCTATAAAAAATCAATGTATTTCACACTTATTATTATTGGTATGAGGATTTTTTAAAAGTTAATTAAATTATATAAAAGCCACAAAATTTATATGGAATAACATATCACCCTAGGAAAATAAAAAGTATGCCGAATTAGTCCTTTGGGACGAAAACCGTTTGATCATTATTTTAATCCTAACAAATCATCTTAGATTATTTACAAAAATATCCTTCTTTGTGGGAAAAAATCATCCATTTAAATATTTCAAAATGTAGTGTTATGGGGATGATAGTTATACATATACCAATACATGATCCATGCCTAAAAAAGAAAATTTTTATTTAAGTGTTCATAATTCTGATCGATATTGTTTTTTGGTAATAAGATGCATTGAGATATCACGATATTACATTAATAATATTTTCTTATTTTTGTATTATAGTATTCAAGATGATATAAAAGATGGATAAATGAGAAAAAAGAGGTTTTAATTAATTTAGCAAAGGATATATTTGCATTGGAATCCACAAATTGATGTCTCTCATAAAAATTTCATGAAAATAAAAATGAACAAAAAATTAACTCAACTTATCCGTGACTAGTTTTGTTTAAAAAAATTGACAACAAGAGATGGTAAGTATTATGGGGAAGATGAAGGTTTTTCTAATATTCATCTTCCGATTCAGTGAATAAGAATTTTGTTTCAATTATAAGTCTTAAAATAATGGATTATTCTTATGATTCATTTTATCTGAGTAATTTTAGGTGGAAATTAAACCTTCACTATTTCAATGTGAGCCTTATATTTCCATATCTCTAAGGACTGCATATATATCTTGTAACGCCCCGACCCCAGCTACCCAGAGTCGGTGCATTACTTCGTAACATTGGCATGATCACAAAAGATCAAGTCTCGAAAGACCGATTAGTTTAGTAGCCTTGGAAGCACTAGATACATTCACAAGTCTTACATTACATCATAAAGTGAAAAACTAATAAAAAAGTCTCCATAGTCCACACTTCTATCCTCTTCGGACTATCCCTGTAGGTCATTCATAAAATACTTCTTCACATCCTGGAAAATATTAAAACATTGAAAGGGGTGAGCTCAGATGCTCAGTAAGGATAACAATATTGCGGAAGCTTTCATAAATAAACACAAAAATTTAAGGCAATGTATAACTAAAACAAAAGCCTTTTAAACATGAACATCAACATAATATGGCAAAAGTAAAATGAGATAATGCCATTCACTTCATCACATGGATATTCTACTGGTCGAATAATCACATGAAATATCAATAACCACTTTCATAATGAGGGAATGTATAATGCCAGACATTCTGAAACATTTTGTCAAGGCCTCGGCCAAGACGTCTAAAATGATTAAGGCCTCGGACAAAACCATAAATCAAATTGGGAAAGGGCCTCGGCCAATTCCACGTCTAGTTGTCTCATGAGACCTACCGATGCATCGAGGAGCTATAGCGGGCTCCACCCGTCACTTATTAAGTCCAATACATTCCTCATATGAATAGGTTTAAACATATCATAAACCATAACATAATCGTATCACATAAAATATGCATAAAGGAAACATAACATTTCCACATTTCAATCACAAGATATCAATACAACACATTGATATAATAAAAACACTTTCAAAACCATTTTCAATACCAAAATAAAAGAAAGTAAAAACTTTGTATTTATTTTTCATTAAAAAAAATGATGGCTTGTAGAGGAAGCCGAAACTCAAATAATGGTCACGGCGGCAGAGAAGTCGTTGTCGCCGCATAAGTACAAAAAGAAAAACATTCCCTTTTTTCGTTTATCAAAACGCTTCATATAAAAAGATTCCTTTTGAATAAACGTAAAAGTCAAAGGGGTTTATACACTGTACAAAACAAATTTGTGTATAAAACAAAATATGCCTCAATGAATGGAGATTGAGACGAAGTCCCTTAAAAAGATCATTTTTTTAAATAAAGTACATCTATAATATGTATTCACTATAACTACACATAAATAATGTATAAATACAAGATAGGACATAATCATATCATGACATAATTTGAAAGTAGGAGATTAACCCAAAGAATGGAAGTTAGGTTAAGAAATTCCCTTACCTCGTGTCTGACTTGACTCAACCGTTCTTTAACCTCCTGAATAATAAACTAGAGTTAATATATACCTTATTAAGAACCATTTTAAATTTCATTATCTTTATTATATCACTTATTACAATGATATGAACATTATGTAATTATTTAAGTTAATAACGATTGTTTTGTCGATCTTTGGTACTTGAGTCAACAATAAACTTCTTATAATTACAAGTTTTTTATGTGGTGGAATATCCATTATCTCCAGAATTATATTCATGATTTATATGTCATATATATCTTATATATCCAGTATATGCATTCATTTATAATATTATGTAACATTTAGAGGTAAGAAATGAAATGCACCGTTCATGGAGATGGTAAGCCGTACGTACGCATGAACGCTACTTTCATTTCAATTTCATATTTAATGGAACAAAATCATAATGATATAAATGTATAATATAATTCCAGTATAATATAGTGCATAATACCATTTACTCCATCATTTATACATCCCACATATGGCATTAACGATTCAAATCACTTTGAGGGGGCGGTAGTCCGCACTTCCTAAAATGAAATTATCGCGTTTTACCCATAATGGAAATCATAAAGTATGCCATAAATTAGAAATACAGAATCATAAGTAAAACATAAACATAATATATATATATATATCATATATAAATATAGTGACATCTTAATGGCCACCTTTGAAGGTGTTATATGAGGGTTGAACAATCATCGTTTCGTGAGGCAGAAATTCGCCATCCAGAGAAACCGTATGTTCTTTAACCATTAGATGTAGGTGTGTGTAAGTGTAGCTCGAATCCATCTTATAACAACATCCTAGTATATTGAGGATACTGGTGTTGTTACAAAAGAAATGAATAAAAAGAGTTTAGGGGGTTGGAGAAGAAAAACAAAACAAAACAACATTAGAGAAGACATTACCTCAAAATCGGGTAACTCTTTTTGATTTGAGCCAAAGGCTTCCTTGGGAAGGGTTCTTCCCAAAGTGAGGCTTCTAGGAGTAAAGGAGGAATGTTGGGAGAGTATTTGGGCAGAGTTTGGCCGAGACAAATGGCTTGAAAGTGTTAATGAGGTGGTAGAGGTGGGGGCCTTTTATAAGTGGAGAGGAGGGGCACTTTTGGAAAGTAATGAAATGTTATTCAATTATACAATGCTTTTCGGTTTATAAAGGTCCCACACTTATAGAATTCGTGTATAAGGTGATAAGGGTTTGAAATATACCCATCCAATAGTCTTTGGACAAGT
Source organism: Viscum album (assembly GCA_963277665.1). Taxonomy (NCBI): domain Eukaryota; kingdom Viridiplantae; phylum Streptophyta; class Magnoliopsida; order Santalales; family Viscaceae; genus Viscum; species Viscum album. The sequence goes on from OY728139.1 coordinate 1,093,725,372, forward strand.
TTAAGCCTTGGATTGTTCATTATCTTCCCATTTTTTTAAATCATTAAATAATGAGGTCATCGCTGCATCATCATGATGTCATAAATAATTTACTTTATTTAATGTCTAAAAATTATAAAATAACTACTATGATGTAGGAAATCTTTTTATCTTTCTAATGAATATTTATAATCAAAATTTGGACTTGTGTAACCCCACTTAAAAACTGTTTTAGTAAAACAACTCATGTTTGTGTCAATTTAATTTTAACATTAAATAAATATATATTAATGTCATTTTCCAACTAATGTGGCTCCATGGGGTCCCCAAGTTGACCCATGGGTTGTCTTGGTCGGCCATGACTCATCCAATAGGAGTAGGACAAGTTTCAACCTCATCTCATATTATTAAAACATTATTTTTACCTTAAACTACACTAATTACCTCTAATCGCGATTAAGAACTTAAAAGTTACTATTCACCAAAAAAATATTTTAATCTCATTGGACCACATTTTACTTCTTAATGATAACCATGTATGTCGGATTTTTGAAAATCAAATCACAGAAGTTGTAATATTTCATTTTAACGAAAAATCAGTTTTTAACAACCACTTAGTGGTTTCACTATTCATCAAAAATTGAAGTTTTTCAGAATAAGGCCAAAATTTCATCCTAAGCTATAATTGATATTCCGAATTCAAAAATGATGTCTATTTTAAAAAATTCCAAACATATATGTTGCATTATTTAATTTTATAATTAATTCTTGCTGTTACAACAAGTAGCGTGTTTTTAAGAAACAATTTATATCAAAAGATTGGCCATTGTTTATGTCCAATTTCAATGTCAAATTAATTCTAATGACCACCATTGGATAAATTGGTAAAAATATATTCTAATTAAACTTTAAAACCACTAAATATTATAATTTATCACTATAAATTATTTTGATTAAAAAAGTTGTTTTATATATTTTTCACTATTCATAAAAATTTGGAAGTTCTCAGAAAATTACAAAAAATTCAACATAGGCTAATTTCAATATTAGGAATACAAAAATGAAGACCATTTTGAAATATAAAATTTCTATAAATTTAAAAAGTGGTTATTACTATTCATAACGGCTACTTTGATTAGTTGCGGTGTGTTAGAACTCAATGTTGCGTACAATGCAAGCTATTGCATTATTGAATGAGATGTGTATAGTGGAAGCTCGGGGTGTTACATATCTAGTTATGAATTTGTTCATCCTCAGTGAAAAATTTAAAAATATACACATTTTCATCCTCCATACCTTCCATTCGAGGGTTAGTAAGATCAAATAGGATAATTTAGCATTTACGGACACCTGTAGCTATTGAGAGATAGAATAGGTTAGAGGATGGGACAAAAAAACCCGTTATCAAACCCATATCCTGACATGTCATAGAATAGTTGGATAATTCTCCCCAATTTATTAATATTCTTTTTTAATGTTTCTGTTGTGATGAAAGTGAAAACATTAAATGATGATAATTGTCTATAGCATGTTTTTTATAGAAGCACTAGGATCCATGATATATTTACACATTGTTACAAATATATAGTATGAAATTAATTTTTTGTGGTTGATTTTAATTTAAATATTAAAATGTTTATAAAGAGGCTGTATGTATTTTCCATCTGATTATATTTAGGGATTGGGTTAGGGAGGGTGATGCCCACTAATCAATTACTCAATATAGTCATCGTAAGACTAATGAATGTAACATAACCAGAAAAATTGTTCAAAAATACTAGGTATCTAAAATTCCCAATACAACTAAAAAAATTCACTCAAATGTTTCAAATGTTTAGGTACAAGATTATTCAGATAGGGAACTGATTCCAAATGGATAGATATCGAGGGACAACGGGAAATCAATGGATTAATTACCCATCAAACTGGATATCCTAATATGTCAACTAGATAATAATGCAAAAATTATTTAGAATAATTGAAAGATATTTTATTCAATGTATTATTGGATTCTAGTTTGGTATTCATTATATTATCAACATGTTTTAGCATCGACCAAAATCGTAAAAGTATGGATCAATGTCTCTCTTATTATTATCATAAAGATGAATGCATATTTTATATTAAATACCTAAAAACATTCATGTCAACCAATCCGGTGTGTACAGTTCACAAATAAACTCACTAACTATTTGAGAGGTGTACATCCCTTCTCTAAGTAATATGATTTATGAATGTTCATCTTGGCTTAAAATACCATTGTTTGTTACAATTCTAGAAGGTATATTATAATGAATAAAATTAATGTAATGAATACTCCTTCACTTAATAATAGAATATGAAAGATATAATGATATTGTATGAACAATATAAATATTGAGATACCTTTGGTGATTGTCAGAACGAGGAATTATTATAGCATTCTGATATTCAGAACAATGAATGTGTTCTTCTATCCTACCAGGTAAAAAAATTATAATTTCTCACAATGGTGATTTAGAGACCATCCTTATTTTATATTACCCAAAAACCTATATATATGATCAGGGGGGGTACAACACAGTTAATGGGTTATACGTATTTTAAATATGTTTCCATCAATAAATTACTGATCCTAAAACCAAATTTATAATTATAGGTAGAGACAATCCATTACATTATTAAAATGGTGAAAATACCACTATTTAAAGATGCGATGTTACATCAGGAAATAACATAAAAATCCCAAGTGGTGTATTTTTATACATTAATAGCATCCTTATATGATCCTAGAATATATTGAGACTATTCAGTTGGGTAATGTTTGGTATTTATAACAATTGGACTCATCCCATTAAATCATAATATGATTTTCACCATGTACCTAAATTCTATAATATAATTGGTATGTAGTGATTCTCTAAATAACTTAATCACCATAGTTCACAAGTCCCTCTCAATGTAAGTAGTATTCTATAAATCCAACCAAGTGTAAGACACATGTAGTAAATCAATATCTATAACCCCAAATATTTAGATTCATCCATGATGATAGATATCACATAGAATAATTCTATCCACCCCATATGGCATATAGAATGTGTTAGTGATTAAAAATAAATGTATTATTAATTAGGGAAAGATCCCAGTTGGAAATAATTAGTTTTTCAAGAAGATATTCTATAAAATTCTTCATCTCCTAAAGCACAGTACATGGCACTCATAGCTTTACAATTATTATTGCATGCAGTCTTTGTAGGTTCATCCCAAGTAGTTCTTTCTGTTTCTGGAATTTTATATTGTTACTCTATAGTAGTCCAGATATCAAAACCCATACTTTCCAAATGTATTTTCATCTTAATTTTCCACCGGGCATAGTTTCTTCCATTAAAGAATGGTGGTTTCTAAGTAGAAACACCCTCTAGTCTATTATCCATAACTAGATTATAGAAATGATATATAAAGAGATAAAATTTAGAACTAACAAAAATTTAAGATCTTTAAGGATGAAACTAAAATAACAGTAGAAAATAGAATGTTTGAAAACTTGTTAAAAATAATAATCTTATGATACCAAATGTTGGTCGGAGTGGATACTCAAGAGGGGGGGTGAATTTAGTTCAAATAAAATTTTTTGTTAAAAATATTTATCTTAAAATCCCCCATATTAAAATCAAAGTTAAACTATAGTGAATCTATACAGAGTGTAAATTTTCAATAAGTTTCTAAATGATTGATTATGTCTCAGTTAACTTAATCTGAAGAGTATATTAACTTTTGAATCTAACATACTGTTTTACAATAAGTATAAACACATGCTAATTTAACTATCAATGTTTCTTTAAAAAAGGTTTTTGTTTCGAAGAAGTAGCAACAAAATAGGAAATCTATATATAGTATACTTAAAGACGTAAACCAAAAATCACAACAGAGGTTACCAAGAGTTTTAGTCTCAATCTGAGACTTAGTCCTCTTCAAAATTTATAAATTGATCCACACCCTGGATCATGGGTAAACAAAAGTTAACACACTGTTCAGGTACAATGACATCTACCGCAGTTCTATGGTGGAAAACAAACAACATCTCACAGTTGTCCAGGTCTTACTTAACCTCTACCACTCTCCACATTGGGAAACAAAGAGTTATGGAGTTAGAGTGAGGATCTAAGAATCCTCCAGTTTAGCTCAAAAGACAATGTGTTTATAAAATAAACAGGGTACACACACTTCTTGAAATTTAAATATGGAATCAGTAAAAAAAGTGAGAAAGAGTTTAGAAGATCTTTAGTCATTGGAAGTGCTTCTCTGAATTCGTTTGATTGATCATAAATGCTTCAGAGTCCTTCTCTCTTTTTTCTCTAAAAAACACAGTGTTGTTTTCTTGGTTTCAGATTCAGCTTATCAGCCTGAGTGCATGAATTGTTTGTTGTAGTTATTCACTCAAGATGCAGCTTGTGGTCTCCTCTAGAATGAGTAGCTTCTTGTATGTCCAGAGTTCTTGGAGTATGGATTTTTCCTTTCACAAATGTACCACATTTGAATGATGTTCAACCCTTTTCTTTTTCACCAATGTGCCTTCTTTTTCTACTCGTTGTTCAATATCTGTATCTAAAACTAAGTCTTTATCATCTATTTTATAGATTTAAACTCCGGAAAATGGGAATTATTTCATTTTGCATGGGTACTAGGTACGGTTCCCTGACATGGAAACATAGATCATTAAATAACATTAAATGCATCCAAAATATCAAATGTATCTGTTTGCTTAATAAATAAATAGTATTGATAGTATGGAGTTTGAATGGACGGTCAATCATTAGAAGCCTTCTGTTTCTAAACGTGTACATTGGATTTTGTGTTGTAGTCCTTCCATCGGTAGCTCTAGGTATCAGTAACTTCTTCTATCAGAAGACTTACTCTATCGGTAGCTCGGTAGACTTCTATTGGTAGCTCAATGTATTGGTGACTCTATACTTGTACTAGTGGATCCGTAGCTCCTTACATTGATAGCTATTTGCAGATGTATCGGTGGACATACTCTATCAGAAGATTTCTATTGGTAAATGTCTATGAGCTGGTTCTATCGCTAGAATTATTCATATCGGTAGCTCTATACATATCGGTGATCAAGTGTATACTAGAAGACTTAAGCATTCCAATAGACCTATTCTATCAGTAGCTCTATTTCTGTCGGTAGCTCTGTGCATATCAGTAGCCTTAGTGTATCAGTGAATCTATCTATCGGTAGATTAAGTCTATCAGTAGATTGAGTACCGGTTTCTCTTTATCAGTAGCTACACACAAATCAGTGACTTAACACTGCTGTTTTATGCAAAACATATCTGAATGGGATAGAAGAACTTCAGAACTTATATAAACATAGATAGACATTGATTAACATATCTCAAGTAATATTTTAATATGTTTATCATCTTGATAATGAATTATCATAGATTATGTGAATAAAGAATATAGATAATCATTAATTGGGATTATCAAAGGTATGTAAAATCATAATTGGGATTATCAAAAATAGGTGAGGTCAACATCATGTATTCCACTTTTATCTCATCTCTTAATCCAAGAAATGGATAATAAATATAAAATTTTCATACATCAATCCCTAAAATTTTCCTTCAATGAATCATAAGACTGCTAAGTAGTTCATCTTACCTATAAATGTTTATCAAATCCAAAATGAAAACCATATATTATCCAATATAGACAAATAAAATATATAAATTTCTAAAACATCAACAATAACCACTAATTTCTATATTAATTGACTCCATAAATATTTGAACATAAAGATTTTCAAAAATATATCAGAAAAACATTGAAACCAAAATATTATAATTATTTGATTTTATAACCATCCATGGTCAACATAACCATTTCTATAAAATAATTTTAATTACTCATAATACCTCATACAAAATTATATATACATTGATCTTATATTCTCAAAAATCTACAAATCATATCACAATATAAAGACACAGTAAAATCAAATCTTATTCCAAAATATAATTCACAATTTATTCCTTAATTAATCTCCTATATTAGCTAAAACTATTTCCATTGAATGTTCAGGTTCATACTTACACTGATAAACAATCAGATATTGGTTCTAAATATCTAATATTATTTCCTTATTCTATATATTTTTATTTCTTATTTGTAGAGAGAGACAAAAAATGTTTAGAATCACATTAAATTTCATGACTATATGGTCTATAATACTTTTATAAGTATCATTCACACAAACAATAACACAGAATCCTGAAATCCAGAGAATAGGATATGTGTTCTCTAATTATCACAATTCACATCATATATCTTGAATTAAAAATCATTCATTTTTTCGGTTAACATTAGAGGTTTTCTGTCTTATTATATCATTATCCATTATAAGAGGGAATTGATTAACAAAATTCCCAAACTCCTTGAATTTATAATACTAATGATTTGAATGGGTATTTTATTGATCTTTCTCTCCATTTATTTAATTTTCCAAACTCTTTTCATCACTTCGACATTATTTTTCTTTATTAATAGGAATATTACACTTGGATCATTTTCTTGTTCCTTTCATGAATTCATGTGAGTCCTCCTTCCCACATTTTCGGAAATTATGTGGTTGAAAAAGAATTCATTACATGTGACATAACACTGGAGCTTCTATTAAACACTATCTTCCTTGGTTTATCACTAAAACTGTCATGTGTTTCACATTTATTTTCCTTTTATGTTCTCAAAGAATGATTTCTCCATTGTATAAAATATTCCTCATAGAATATTCCTTTTGAATAGAGGGTTTCAAAACACTAAAAAATTCACCAATCTAGCTTTCAGGATTAATGATAAAAATATATGAATATCTCAAAAGTCATGTTATTATTTTTTCATATGTATCAATGCATTAATCATCCTTTTATCTCAAATCCCAAAAGTACATATCCATTTTAGTTTTAATAGTTTATGAAAAGTATATTTTGAGTAATATAATCATAAAATCCACCCACTACATGTATTTAATTTATAAGTATTTCTCGATATTATATATAATATACACCACTGATAAAATTCATCTTTTATGTGAAAAAAATAAAGGAAATAATTATCATGGTCTGAGAACTAAATAATAGAAAATAACGATTCCATCACATCAATCCATTTTTCATAAATAAGTGAATAAAAACACCCATAGAAAAATGGTGGAAATGTTTGATAAAATATTCAATGGAATATTATCTATAAATAGTGAATTCTAAAGAGAAACATCATCTGTATTAATACTCATATATTAATATATAATATTGAGTATAGTAACAAAATATATCATCCCATATTCTAATCCATTTTTTCTCAATAGTAAATTCATTTACTTTTTTGTCTCATTTTTAGTTCACAGGAATTCTTCAAGTCGCATCCATTTACCCAACAAATTACTATGAAATAAGACATAAGATACCAAAATGTGAGTGAAAATTCATATATTTAGGAAGATCCTTCTTAATATTCGCAAAATTTGAACACATATGTCATGAAATGTCATAATCTATTCATGTCCTTCATAATGGTTTATAACAAAAATTGGAATTAACCCAAGCCTATACCCAATGTGTGTAAAACTAGGAGTGAAGTAAGGAAAAACTCAATATACACTAGAATGATCGTCAATATATATATCAACAATTGCTTTTAGAATTATTACACATAGATTCATCTATTGCAAAACCACCTACACTTATAGTTTCCTAATAGAGATATATTTCTAGGAAACTTATAATCTATAAATTATAAAAAAAAATTTCTAATATACTATACATTGACTTATTCGTATGGTTTTTAAAAAAGATTTAAAAATTATAATCTCTAATGTTTAACTAAACCATGCTTTGAAACCAAATAAAACAACTCAATCCTCACATAATTAAATATTATATGAATATTTAATACATGACATTATGATGCACAATAGAAAAATAAATTTTTAGTGGATTAATAGAAGAGATAGATAATACTCTACTTTTATGATTGATATTCAATGTTTCCCACATATCCAAAAATTAAAAGTATCTTAAATAAAACCGTTATTCTTAACAAGAGGAAGGAATGATATAAGAATTTGACATCTCATATCCTAAGTAAAAGTAAACATACTAGATATTAATCAATGATCATACATGATCCTAAGATATACATATGGGTATAAGATAATGATCATAAAATACAAATTCCATGCCCAATATATCACATATAAAAAATGGGTCCTGGTATAAAAAAGATTCATAAAAATAAAAAAAAATTAATAGCGGTAAGAATCATAAATAATCATTAATGATCCATGGTAACATAAAATAGAAGTAGGAATATGGAAAGAACATAATATTATAACATTATAAACATTTATAAATAGAAATAGATTCCCTTTTTAAGATATGCAAATGAAAAATAGCCCTCATGTAAACTTATTGAAATGATATCAGGACCACATATAATCCTAAGGAAATAAAAACTATATCCACACATAATATTAATGTCAAGATAGCCTATCCCATCAATAAAATTATGAACACAAAATAATGGCCATGAATAACACATTTATTTAATGATTTATCAATCATTACCCTACTAATTGGAGTAATATGATAGAACCACTCATCACATAATAATAATCCATTTATATGTGTGCCTAAAGATCACGAAAAAATTATCATTTTATCGTACCATAACCCAATGAAATGAAAATTGGATTTATAAACATCTCATAAACAAAAAATTAAACCATCTAGATAAATAATGATGATTTTTTCATATAGTAAAATTACTATTGGAACACAAGTTACACCAACCGATACAATATTAGATAAAACATCCCCTAAAATATCACATGGAATATATCTTAAGGAGAATACAATTTTTATTTCAAAAATACATATTTAAAATAAATATATTTTAAAAATTATAGAGTGAAAATAAATTCCTTAGAAAGAAACATTTAATATTTCATGATTGTCATCAAATCATGGAACAATTATGTTGTCCTGAAATAATGTTCATATTATGTAAAATAAAACAATTATTCCATTAATCTTCCGTATAATAACAAAAGCACCTCATTTGGAAAAATAAAATAATAGTACTTTCATATGTTGTTACACAATTTCAAAAAATGGGTAAAAAACTAAATTTAAAATAATAATATAATATTAAACACATTCTTGAAATCATTTTAAAAAGCATAAGGGCATGGAAGAATAGTATTTCCAACCATAGGTAAAATTAAATCATATTTTCCCAAAAAAATTTCTCCAATAACTATTTATAGATTAGATATTAAAATTGTTCCATTACATTAAAATTCCATTAACAACATGATAAAAAGAAAATTAAATAGATGTATCATATTTGAATCAAAAAAGTTTCTCGACATAAATACCAGTACAAATAATACAGATTAAAATGCGATTGAAACAAAATTCCTGAAACTTAGATCATTTCTCTATACATACATATTTAGGTAACATATATAATAAATATGGATTTATTATACATGTATTCTTGAACTATACTCAGGTACATGTCTTTAAAAAATAAATTACCTATGACATCATAGGATACCTTTAATGCCATGTGGTTATTAAAATCATTATTCTAGTTGAAAACTGCTTCATTTCTCATTTATATTTTAGTTTTACAGTCCCAATCCTTATATGTGTATTATAGTTAAATTTTATAAAAATTTTAATAGTTATAGATAAATAATATATAATAATGATTTATAGAGAGTCATTTAGAAATGTTTGAGATAGAAAAATTAATTACACCCTTCATTGTGGCAGTCAATTGTATGAATGTGTGAATATTGTTTTAACATTTCAATTGGTGGAAAAATGTATTTTTATAATAATTATACATTAATTAATAATTATTATATCATATTTATAATATGTATTCATTAAAAAAATCCTTATTTCTATCCATGTAAAACGAAATGAAAAAACGAATCACATTGCTTCATTGAGGAGGTAGTCTACATGTATGCAGAAGTGACATTATAATTTTTTGACTTATGGGAATGTCAGAGTATAGACATGGTATTTTATTTACAGAAAAAGTTTCTTATTATAAATATAATATATTAAAATTAAACCTATTATAAATCACAATTGGGAGATAGTAAGTCATACATAAGCACGAGTGATGTTTTTACTCTACATTGGATGGAAAAGAAATTTATAATGGTGGTTCAATCATAATAATAATGATTAAATATATTAAATATACTGATAAAAATATTTTATATTAGATACTGTCAATTTATAAGTGGTAAAATAATAAATAAAATTGAAAATACTCACTTAATAGCTATACCACTTTGTTGATTAACCTCTACTGACATACAACATCAACAATGGAAAGAATGATCTTTTGGAAATCCTATAAGCTCTAGGATATTTTCAATAAATATAGTTTGGTATTATGGTACGTATGTTATGATCTATAAAAGTATAATATTGTGAATAATAAAGGAGATGAGGTTTCTTTTACTAAGAGAGGAGATGGGAATTATTGGAATTATAGAATATAATAAATTAAAATTAACAATTTTTCACAGAGAAATGGAATAAAAATGATATAATTCAAAGATAATATTATTATGAGTTAAAATAATCTCATAAAATAAAATATTAACAAATTATTAATGTTTTAATCCTTATCTTTTACTTTTTGATCCGCTAATAATCCTTTTGACAACTACCTTGATATCATGTATTTTCACTCTATAGGGGTCCAAAATATTAATATGTGTGGTAAAGTTACCCATAAATGGGACAAGGTGGATATTTTAATCAAATTAAAATCACTTGTCTAATGATTGGTTATTATTAATTTTATTTCATCTAAATATATTTTATTTTTATTAAAATATCATTAATATAATTTTCAAAAATACAAGGAATATTATAATATGAAACCTATCCAAAAAATGTCAAATGGTTATAGATTTATATTAATTAGATTAAATTGAATTCATTATATTATTATAATTAAAAAATAAGATTTTAATTTCTTTTGATATCATTTTGGACATTATCTTTCTATTAAACCCCCTAGTTAACCTGTTTTAACCATAATAGTGGTAATGAATATTTCAATGTTAAAGGGTTATAATATTGCATATATGGTTAAAATTGACTCATAAATGTAAAATTTAAGACATTTTAAACTACTTATAAAGCTAATTTTCTTATTCAAAAATTTTTTTGTCTGTCAAAATATTTAATATTATATATTTGTCATAAAATATTATTAATTTCATTTTTAGATTCATTCGAAAACGTTGGAATTGAAAACAACAAGATAAAGATTCAATTTTATATAAACCATTAAAACATTTCTAATATTTTATTTATATCCTAAAATTTCAAGGGAAAATTTTACTCTCTAAAACCAAATTACATTTAATGTCTTTAAAATTACTTAATTGATTTCTTAATGACTTCCACAAGAGTTGTGCTAGTTTTACATATGCATTTATTGAAATTATTATGTTACTAAAAATTAAAAATGAATTACGTTGATGAAAAAATAATATATATTTAGAAGAAAAAATATTTTTTAATTAACCCTATAACAAAATGTTATAGATATACAACAAAATAAAATATCATTTTAAACATTATCATTTAATTAAATATTCTAAAGGAAAAAGTCAAAGATAAATGTCAATAAATCATCATATTTTATATTTTATAATGAGATGTATAAAATATAAACTTTAATATAAATTAAGAGAACAGTTTGAATGAATTAAAAAATTCTCTATATTAGGTTTAACTAAACCTATATAATTTTACCTCTATTGTGGTCATAAAAAATGTGTGGTGAAATTTCATAATGATTAAAAATAAAAGGGACCAATTTATCAAACATGGATCCATAATCATAAAATATATAATACATTTCTAAATGTTAAATATATATTATTGGATGAAATTCATATAAAATAAACACATAAAATGCAATGAAAATCATTTTTTCAAAAAAAATTCACTTCATGCATAAAACATTTTTTTATCAAAATTTATCCATAATATTAATTATAATTAGAATAATTGAATTATTTAATATATAAGAAACTAATGATACATTAATATAATTTAAAAATAAAATTTAACTTTTAAAATCCCTAGGAAAAATACAACTTCCAAAATTCATTATTATTAATTATTCACTAGAAAATTGATCATTTTAGAATAAATCCAGAAACATCACCCTAAGATAATTTTTCTATGAATACTACCAAAATATATTTTATTTATTAAATATAATTTAAACATTTTCCCAAAACTCATTATAATACTCTCTCACAAATATAATTAAAATTATTTTTATAAAAACTAAGTACTTATTTCAAAATCATTTATTTATGAATTTTAATTGATGTTGAAATATATATGTATTTCATAATTAATCAACATCTATTAATACCTTCCAATTTAATGTAGACTTCATAATGATCAAATTAAAATTTTATGGTTCATTTAATCTTTGTTTTTTTGTTATATACAATATCAAACATTATTTTCATTTAAAATATTGGGGTGTTACAACAATAATTCAATATCACATTAAAATTTTATATAATATTTATTCATAGATAGATCATCACATGAAATAATACGTTGATATTCCTTGAATAATATAAATACTTCCCAAAATAGAGGCTATGGAATTTTACAAATTCTTTGGAAAGTGGTATATTCACCATGAGACCTGTATTATGTGATGAAGTAATATATAGAGATATTTTATTGATGAATTGACATGGTAAGTGTTATAAAGTCAAGAAAATATGATTCCATGAATTTTAAGAGTTATATATTTTTCAATGATGATTAAGACAATCATAACATCATAATTTGGATTGGAAAAAAATTAATAGTTTTGTTTTTACTATATTTAAGGAGATAAATCTAGGATTTCAAGGACAACCATGGATCAAATAAATAGTGTGTAGATGGATGAATATTTATCACTTACTAAAAATGTATATACTTACTATGTTAAACGATGAAAATTTATCTTTAATCTCAAAAAAAATTAATATCCAATAACTATAAATATTTCCATCACTACAAATTTAAGAGATTATTACATAAATATATATATATAAATATTGAACAAATATTAGAGGAGAAATGAAATTATGGAATTCAATAAAAATAGAAATATTATAAGATATTTCTTCAGGTTGTAAAATATGTTTTCAATGGTAGTAGTTGTTCCATGGAGATGCATCGATGACATTTTTAATGAATATATCATTTATGAAATTTTTGTATTCATATCTTATTTTTGAAGGATGAAAAATTTAAGAGACCAAGGAGCACTATCTATAATTGGAGGGATGATGTAAATGATTGTATATTTATATCCCTGACTTGGTATATGATATAATGTTATCTACATTCCATAAAAGTGTTTTTTAAGGGAGAAGTAATGTAGTTTCACGTGAGAAGTAGTGTAAATTTTCCCTAAATCATTTAAAAAGGGGACCCTTGGCTTACAGAAACGTGTCCTAAACCCATTATCGATCTTGATATTTAGTGTATTATTCTACATCAACACATTTCTTTGTATTCTTATTATATTATCATAATTTGGATAAACTAAGTTAAAACCAATGTCTTGGGGAAATGATTCCCATTTTATCAATTTTTTTAAGTATCTCTATTGTTTATGTAATAATTGAATACATTATATCATTAAATAGATAATAAAAATATGATTTCAATTATCTACATAAAAATAAATTATAATTAACCCTTTTAATGGGTTGGTCAAGATTATTTATGGTTCTATGATATTATAGGATTTAGTTGGTTTATTTATTATATTTTTTTTTAAATAATGATTTCACCCCTACCGTATTAGGGTATCACTATATATCGACTCGTTTAGACTTATAAATTAATTCCAAAGTATAGGTCTATCATGAATGTTATTTACATGAAATTGAATAATTTTTTTCAATTTAATGAGGTGAAAATATATAATGGGATTTTATATGATAAAGAGGTTTTTATAGACATTTATATTGAGCTATTTTATCCCAATAATCATTAAATAGAATGTATGAATGATATTGATTTTATATTTAATTATTAATTTATTAATATAATATAATTTTATGCATATCCATAATTTTATATTGATATTATATCTAGGGAATATTTTCAAATATCAATAAATATAATAGATCATTTTCTCCCTGTGTCAGAGGAGTTAGATCATGAAAGAATCATGAAATTTTGGAATGATTAATTGGTCAAATGGTTTTTATTTCGGCCGATCAAATATCGAGTCATATAAGTTAAAAATAATAAAAAACTCTTGGTTGAATAGGAAATAAATTTCCTTTATTTGAATTATAATTAATCCAATGAATTGTATGTGAATTTATAAAAATATATAATCACAAATATTGTTCTACGGAGAAGAGACTTATCTAAAAACTGGGTTTTAATTTGACATCTAATTCAAAATATTTTCATATACATATAATGAAATTGTTAATTAAAAATAAATAAATTAAATATGTTATATTAAACAATAAATATTTTATTTCTCAAATGGAAAACATGATAATGGAACTAAGTAACATGATTGATGAGATTTTCTAGAAATTAGAGGATTAAATAGTCAAAAAAACATGATATAAGTAGATTTGAATTATTATATTTAAAAAAAATGTAATAAAATATAGAAAATATATAAGGAATATATATTTTTTAATGAATATTTATAAAAATGAAGCTGAAGGTATGACTATTTTAAAATTTACTTTTATTTATTTTTTAATTATCCATAAATAGGTTATCGTGATTTGAAGAATATTTATTCTCTGTTTGATGAGAATCATGATTAATACTTGATGACACAATGTTTTTTTCAATGTCACAGCATAGCCTTGGTTATGAAAAATCCACAATGGACATTCAAATGAAGAACTACATAGGTTTTTGAAGGAAAATAGTAACAATTCACTACTAGATTAAAAAAATGTATATAGAATTAGTTACATGAAAAATGTTTAGAAAAAGAGTTTAGGTAAAGTATCTAATGTTCCCTAGATAATATTTATGGATATTAGGTATTTTTGTATATAATTAATATCAGATATCATAGTATAAATTCACAATGATGAAAAAAATAAAATCTATTATAATGTAATCAATAATGAATTTGTTTAATAAATATATTTTATTGGATGATTAAGGAACATCATAATTCTAAAATATATTTATTTATAATTTCAAATTCAATCAGTAAAATAAAGTTATCATGAATTAAAAAATTGATATTTTATCAAAGTTAAATAAGTTTAAATTTAACTTAGGAGAAGGATTCAACTGAAACAATGGTTTGTATTATGAAATATAATTAATGTTTTACAAATACGAATTTTTGTAAATGAAAATTCCAACGAGTGATAATTGGTGAAGCCTGTGATGTTATGAAACCTCAAATATGGAATTAATGTGAATTTTTCTATAAAGATATGAGGAATTTAGATATGAATAAGCATTTATTCAACTCCAAACAAACTATTTTAGATCTCATTATGGACACCCAAATGAAGGGTAAATAAATATCTGATGGTAAATAGTGACACAATATCTTCCTCAACCTATTGAAAGAATATTTTTCCTTCTCATTGTCTCTCTAAAACCAATAATTAATTTTTAAGTGGGGAATTTAGATTTGGGAGATAAAATCCATGGGATGATTTTAATAAATACATGATTAAACAAAAAAACTATAAAAAACATAAGTCCACTTGTTTTTATTAGGTAAATAATAATTGATATCAAGGACTTTTCAAAGATTTCATATATAGTAACATATTAATCAATTATAATTAAAACATGAAGATGTATGGGGATATATTGATGGAAAAAAATGAAATGTATTTTTTATTTAATATAACATCATAATATATCTTATTTTTCATGGTATATAAAACAACTAAATATATATAACCCACTTTCATTATATCAATTAAATAACATTTTACAATGCTGATATAGTCAGGGGATTGGTTGATCAATTCCAAAAAGAGTTTCTTCCCCCCAAACCCGCAAAAAGATATATTTTTCACCATTCTATTATCAAAATTTATACAATAATATAAAATTAGAATGAATCATATAATTGGTGTTACATAGTTTATCAATAGAAATTATATGAATGTTTGACTTAAATCAAAGGGGGATTACATTGATGGAAACTGAATTTTGTGGTCTTGTAAACATAATGGATGTAATTTAGTGAAAAGGAATTCATATATATTCTAGAAAAATTTTCTTGTTTCGTGTAATGATCATCAACTTGACTAGGATTCGAGGTATTATTTACAGATATTTTGAATGTAATGACTTCACCCCCCAAAAATATCATTGATAATGAACTAATATTTGTAAGAGTATTTTATTTTAAAATAAATCAATGATTTATTAGAATAGTATGTTGATTTGGATAAAAAATGATTATAAAGTGGTGTAATTAAAAAAGTAACATATTGGGAGTAAATATATCAATGATTTCCATATATATGTCTGTGTAAAAAATTAAACCATAATTGAGAATATTTATAACTCTATTTTCTTATAATTTATTAATTAGTCCAAATGTATTGTCGATTTCATATCAAAATAATAATGGATAATGAAATGAAAATATTAATTTTAAATCACCGATCACTAATCAAAATTATTCATAAATTTTAATAATTATTAACGTGTAAAATTTAAGTATGTTTATAATTAAATGATGAATAATATAATATATAATGAAACAAAATTTTTTATAATTAGAATTTTATTTTTATGTAAACATCATATTTCACGAATGAGGGCCAATTTATCCAAAAAAATATAAAAGGGTTGAATGTTTCTTCAAGGGGAAATCAATTTTATGTTGTGTTGGATTTGTCCGTAACTGGACTCAATGAGGACATTTCCATATATTTTTTTATATTTATTGATGATAGACATATATGTGGTAATTTATTTAATTAAAAGAATAATAATATTAGTGAGTTCTTTGTGTCATATATATAGTTATGGATTTGATCTAGTTTTCAACTATTAATGATAATATACATGGTGATAATTTTATGGGAGGAGACATTATAATGTGAAATAAATCATAATGTTCTTATAAATCATTGGATAATGTAATGTACTTCAACTTATAGAAAAATAAATTTTCAATGGATTTCCTTTAACATACTCGTGATTTCATTAATAATTATTTTTCATGAAGTTTGAATATTTTTTTAGAACTCTGGGAGATGTTCTAGGTTAGAGGCAATCAATCATACCATAAGGATTTATTATATGGTTTAAATTATAATTTAAGACTATAATGAAATCCCATTAAACATTTTGTGCAATATTATTTGAGGAAGATGAATTATTATACAAAAAACAGGTGGTTTAGCCTGCAATAGTCATATAATGGAGTTTATTTAAAATATATAAGAGTAAATTTTAAAAGAAATTTTTTGTAACACCATGATATTTTATCACATATTTCATTTCAAATAATATTGAATTATTTGATAGTTTTTTATGCACACAACATCGAGTTTCAATGAACTCTAGTGTATAAGTAAAACATAATTATTAATGTATCAATTATTCCATATTTATTAGATTATAGGGTATGAATAGGACTAACCAAATTATTAAATAAATATATTTTAAATATGTATAAAATCAAATCATTGGTAATAAATTAATTATAAATTAAAATAGAATACATTTTAAAATAAATGATTTTTTATGAAAAACTATTTTAATATATGTTATTTTATTTTATATAAATATATTAAATCAATCAATATTTGTGAATTAATTTCTTGAAATATTAACATTATATATTATATAAAATCTGTTAACATAGTTCTAATATTTATGATAAAAAAATAATTAATATATTATACATTAAAATGTATTTTTTTCTAAAAAATGGTTTGTCATGTTCTGTGTACTTATTTTAAAATGAATTTCCAAAAATTAAGGAAATATACATATGTAAAAATTGATTTGATCTTATCAAACACGAGTTATAAATATATTAAATAGGCCCCTTTTATAATTATTCATTATGAATAGTTACTATTGTAGAGTTTTTTCACCTTGGTAATGGTAAAATGGGTAAAATAGTTTTAAAACATTGGGATAATTCATTAACTATTTTTTAGGATATTCCCTTATCCTGTGTTATGAGTTGGGTTCATCCATGTACATAAAATCTGTAACAACGTAGGTAAATAAAGAATAAAACATTTTCATAATTATTAATATGTATTAATTAAATTTTAATTTTTCATTAAAAAGGATGCTACGTTCGATGGCTTACTCGATACGCAACAACGAGTTTTTTTGAAATATTACATTGTGAACTAATAATATAATATTATTATTTTAAGTTGTAGTTAATGCCTAGCCGTTGTAATGGAGGGAATGAAAATACATAACTACAATATTATTATAAATTTTTTATAAATTCTTATACATTTATCAAATAAATTTCATAGGCTTAAAATAAGAAAGAATACGATTTTAAGCTTAAATAATATATTATTCTTTAAAAAGTGGATTTACCGCCTTCAGATGGAGAACCCTATTTAAATCGAATTTTTCTCACTTTTATATGTTTTATTTGAAAAAATAAAATTCTTCACAAGAATTGGAACACCAAAATTTACGTTGGGGGAATTTTGGGTATTTTTCTGAAAAATTTAATTTTTTTAATGAATAGTGAAAATATTGTAATTTAATTTAAAATTTCATTTTAATATAAATTATTTAATTTTTTAGATTACCTTTTTAATTGGTTTTGAAGTATAATTAGATTATATTATTATCATTGAATCCAATTTTTGAAATAGGATGTTATTTACATTGAAATTGGACATAAACAAGTTTCAATCTTTTAAAAATTATTATTTCCTAAAAAACACCTTTTGGTTTTGACAACAGTAATTAATTTTTAATTAATTAATGCAACTTCTATGTTGTGAATTTGGTAAAACAAACATAATTCTCAAATTCAAAATATCTCTTGTAGAGGGAAATAGATCATTTATTAGTGGTATTAGTTGTAATTATTTTTGTGAGAATGATTTTTTTCAAAACCAGTAGAGTTGATAATTTCCATGAACGTATTTCTTTAGATTGTTCACTCTGCTGCATTTTGTTCCTTATTTCTTTTTTTATCTTTTTACTTATTTTTATGTAGTTTTGAACAAAAACTAATAAAGTATGTTATTTCATTTTTGGTATATAATAAATAAAAAAATATAAAAAAATAGATAAATATAAACTCAATCACACTACTGACAACAGTGGGGAATTTATTCAGTTTTTATAAGATTAGTGGTCAAAATAGCCTTCCCAATGTGTTAGACCCTAATTTCAACAAATATAGTAGTTAGTAGGAATATAAATTTTAAACATTGATTGACTTCAATTATGGTTTAGGTCATGTTTTTGGCACCATAGACAGGGAATGCACGATAACTAAAAAAACACATATATAAAAATCATTAAAAAATTGAAAAATTTGAAGATTAAAAAAACATATGTTTCACTTCATGCTAAATCGTTACTGCTGTGTGAATGAGCACTAGAACTTTTGTTGCTAGATTAAATCCCCTAAACCTTTAATTAGATAAACATCTCACTTCTCTAAGCAATAATAACAAAACTGAAATGGAAAACATAGATAATAGATTTCTTGAACCTAAAAACTTTCAAAATCAACCAGAACATTTAGATGAACATGAAAGGCCTAAGATGAGGGAATTACAACTTCTGCTAGTATTAAGCAATCCATCATCAATTAGACTTAGTCCTACGTGCAGAAACTATTAATTAAAACAATCACACATTTCAATGCTGCCTGCTTTTAATGGGATCTCTAATTAGGACACCCCTGCCTTCATTAGATACTTCTATAATATTGTGCCACAATTACCTATTCTAGGACTCACAAAAAATGAACATATAATGAGACTATTTACCTTTTTCATTAAGGGGAAATATAGTAATTGGTTTCTAAGTCTAGATGAGGACATTTTTTAAAATTGGGATCTATTTTATAATTCTTTCATACTGATATTCTATCCTCAAAGACAAAAAGGAAGACATAGAACAAAAATAACTAGTTTCTAACAAGTGGTTGGAGAATATTTTCATGAAAGATTAGAATAGACTCAGGGATCTTCTTAGGTAGTTTCCCCATCATCAACTCCCATCACAACATCTTATGGATACATTCTATGATGGGTTGTCCTCTTCTGGACAAAATCTAGTTGAACATGCTACTAGGGGAAATTACAATGATAAAACAGATTAACAACTTAGGAAAATTATTAATAGTCTTTCACTGAATTCACAACAATAAAATTCAAGAAGATTGAGAGTCAATAGAAATGTTAATTCAAACACGGTTTTAATTAATTAAACTCATGCCAAACTTACTAAAATCACCAACCATCTTCAATCAATAATGAAACAGAATTCAAAACAAATTGTCAACCAACATGGCTGTCAAAATAACAACCAATATTTTAGAGAATATTGTGTTTGGTGTGGTATGTTTGTGAGTACTGAATTTTTTTTCCTAATATTGATATTCCAGCCCAATAATAAGAAAACTCAAGCATTGTTAAATATGGTCCTAGAATACCTCTTAATGATGATCCCTTTTCAAATAATTACAACAAAGGCTATAGGATCTTCCCAAATCTATCCTGTAAAGATCAAGTCTTAATAATAAAATCCTCTTTTGCTAATTACTCTAATCAATAAAGACCAAATTTTAAAAATAAAAAAAGAGGTGAGTCTTATAATGATCAAGGAATATATGATAATCATATATCATCTAAATGTGATAAAATTTTGATCAAAATCAACTCTAAAGAAGAAACATACATGAATCAACTGTCTAAACATCAAAATCAATATGAGTGATAAAATTAAAACTAATGATAGAATGAAAAACATGGAATCATAAATAGGTCAACATGCTATGGATTTTTCATCTAGATAAAAGGTAGACTTACATGTACCACTAAACCTAGTCATAAGGAGAATTCCATGGATGTTGTAACTTGAAGTGGGATTAATAATCAAAAGGTTTCTGAAAACGATAATGAAAATACCCAAAATGAAAATCTACTTCAATCTGGTAATAAAACTATACTATACACACATGATGGAAATTCACAAAAAATTCTTGAGAATGATATAAATCTGAGTTTTCACCTGAAAGTCAGGCTAAAACTTCTTCTAAAAATAAAAATATTAAAAGAAAAGAAAAGGTTGAGGAATATGTAAGGGATATTCCTATAATCATTAATTTTTTTTCCCTAACCATCCCTTTCCCGAAGATGCTGAAACCTCAAAGTAATACCAGGGCTGGCGATCTTCAGTTCCATAGTCACCATTCTAAACACCAGGTAAACATTCCATTCATTCAATCTTTAATTCAAATTCCATCTTACTTGAAATCATTGAAAAAAAATTGTTTCAAAAAAAACTCTAGAAGAATTTTATACTTACATCCTCACTGAAGAGTGCATTATTGTACTTGAAAATAAAATCCCTCCAAAAATGAATGACCGAGGTAGTTTTTTCATTCCTTGAGCATTAGGAAACTCTGATCAGGAGAACTATTTGTGTGATTTATGTTCTAGAATTAATATTCTCCCATAATCACTATTTCAACAGTTGAAGTTGGGTGACCTTTAACCCACCCCAATCATACTATAGTCTACTGATAGTTCTTTCATTAATCCTGTGGGTAGGGTAGATGACTTTCTAGTTGGATATGGGAAACTATTTATACCTGCTGAATTTATTGTCTTAGATATGGAATATGATCAAGAGGTTCCCATCATCTTGGGTAGGCCATTCTTTGAAACAGTTGGTGCTATCATTGATGTATCTTAGGGTCAACTTATTTTTAAAATTAGAGAACAACAAGAAGAGTTCAATGAGTTTAAAAATGTTAAAGGACCAACGATTTCTGAAAACTGTTCAAGGCTAGAGTCCTTGGAAGATGAGAACTCAACTGGAAAAATCTTAAAATAAATTATCTACAGAATAAAATATCGTTGAAGCTAAAAATCCTATTGAATATAATTTAGAAATTGAAATTTATTCTCAAACACAAAATTTGGAGAATTTTCCAGAACTGGAAAACTTTCCAGTTTCTACTATTGAAGGGTCCCCTGTTTCTGAACATGAGAGCTTTTTGAGTGATTTTTATGGAGTTTCTGTAAACAAAAACCTTGTGGAACACTTTTATCAAACTAATGGATAACATGTAAGACAATTAGATGATTCTTCTTGGATTAACTTGTTAAAATATGATCTGGATGATCTGGATAGTAGCACTGTTACTTCTAAATCTGAATAATTAATTCAAAATATTTCATCTTTAAATACTCCCTTAAAGAGATACATTGAAGATATTGGACCTCCTAGGCCTAAGAGTCTTCCTTAGTGTGTAGAACCACCCACTCATGAACTTAAATGCATTCTTTCTCATCTTAAATATCCATTTCTAGGAGAGAACCCCACTTTCCATGTAATAATTTCTGCTGAATTGAATGAAAATCAAGAACAAATATTTTTGAATGTTTTGAAAAAGTTTAAATCTTACATAGGCTAGACAATATGTGATTTCAAGGGTTTTAGTCCCTCATTTTTTATGCATAAGATACCTATGTAGCATGACAATAAGTCTGGGGTAGAATGTCAATGAAGATTAAATACAAATATAAAAGAAATTGTGAGAGAAGAAGTGATTAATCTGCTGGACACTGGAATGATTTATCCCATTTCTGATAGTTCTTGTGATAGCCTTGTCAAGGTTCCACCCAAGAAGGGAGGTTTCACTATAGTTAAAAATGAAATAAATGATGATGTTCATGTTGGGAATGCCACAAAATGGAGATTCTGTATAGATTATAGGAAGCCTAATGTAGCCACTAGGAATGACCATTTTCCAATTCCCTTTTTTGGACCAAATTCTTGAGAGGATTGCTGGAAATGAGTTTTTATGTTTCCAAGATGGGTATTCTAGTTAAACCAGATTCCTATTGATCTGGAGGATTAGGAAAAAACAACTTTCACTAGCCCCTTTAGAACATTTTCATACAGGTGCATGCCCTTTGGGTTGTGTGGAGCTCCATCCACCATTCAAATGTGTATGATGGCTATATTTTTTGATATGATAGTGAGAAGTATTGAGGTTTTCATGGATGAATTTTCAATTTTGGGTTGAAATTTTTATACTTGTCTTTGGAATATTGAGTTAGTTTTATAAAGATGCATTGAAACCAACCTCATTCTTAATTGGCAGAAATGTCAATTCATGGTTACAGAAGGTATTGCTCTTGGTCATAAAGATTCAAAGAGTGGTCTAGATGTTGATACGACTAAGATTTATGTTATTCAAAAATGTCCTCCTCCTTTAAATGTCAAGGGTGTTAGAAGTTTCCAAGGGCTTTCTTGTTTCTACAAAATATTCATAAAAGATTTTTCCAAAATAACTAAGCCATTGTGTTCTCTTCTGGTCAAGGATGAACCTTTAAATTTGGATGACAACTGTTTGAAATCATTTAATCTTCTTAAATAAAAACTCACTATATCACCCATAATTACTACACCTGACTGGAAACTACCTTTTGAACATTCGTGTGATGCTAGTGATATGGATGTAGTTTTTTTCCTTGGATAGAAGAAATATAGAAAACTACATGTGGTGTATTATAATAGTAGACTGTTAGATTATGTCCAAAAGAATTATACCACTACTAAAACAGAATTTCTAGCTTTTTTTCTCTTGAGAAGTTTAGATAGTATTTATTAGGTTTAAAAGTAATTATTTACACTAATAATTATACATTAAAGTACTTTTTTTCTAAGAGATAAACTAATCCCAGGCTGATTAGATGGATTCTATTGTTACAAGAGTTTGATATAGAGATTAGGGATAAGCAGGGAGCTGATAATTTAGCTGCTGACCACCTTTCTAGGATTCCTCTTACTCAATCTGAATATGAAAATTCTAGGTAGATTAACTCTTCCTTTCATGATGAAAATCTACCCACTATGTCAATCAGACAATCTTCTCGGTTTTCAGATTTTTCCAACATTTTTGAAGCATGTGTTTTTCTCGTGAATCGCTCCAATAACCAAAGAAATTAATTTTTTTTTCAGAACTTAAATACTATATTGGATTGATATTTTCTTGTTTAGGAGTTCTGCTGATGGTATTACTAGGAGATTTATACCTTAGGAAGAAATAATTTTGGTTTTAGAATTTTTTCATTCATCACCTTAAGGAGGTCACCATGGTGGTGAAAGAACCGCTCAAAAGGTCATTCAATCTAGTTTTTGTAGGACTACCATTGTTATGGATTCTAGGAGTTTTGTAGTTGGTTTTGATAGGTTCCAAAGGCTAGGAAGTGTTGTTAATAAGCAAGAGTTTCCCCAAAAAGGAGTTCTGGATGTTGAAATTTTTCATGTCTGGGGTTTAGATTTCATGGGTCCATTTCCATCATCTCATGGGAATGAGTATATTATTGTTGTTGTATATTGTGTGTTGAAATGTGTTGTGGTAGTGGCACTGCCCAATAATTAGGCCAATTCTGTAATAATGTTTTTGAAAAAGAACATATTTACATGATTTGGAGTCCCAAGATATTTTATCATTGATAATGGAACACATTTTAAGAACTATAATTTTAAAGCCTTGATGGAAAATATGGTTTTGTTTAAAAAAAATGCTACACCTTATCATCCACGGTTTAGTGAACAGGTGGAAATTTGAAATAGGGAACTAAAACAAATACTTGAGAAAAATATTTCGAACTCTAGGAAATACTAGCCTATTAAATTCAATAAATATTTTTGGGCTTATAGAACTACATTTAAGACCCCAATAGGTATGTCTCCTTATAGGCTGTTGTTTGGGAAATTCTTTTATTTACCTGTGGAGTTGCAATATAAGTCTTATTGGGCAGTTAAGGCTCTAAAAATTGTTTTTAAGAGTATCGGTGAGAGGAGATTACTTCATATGAGTGAACATGATAAGATTATGAGAGAGGGTTATGATAATTCAATAATTTGTAAATAGAGAATTAAATCATTCATTATTCTATCATTCAGAACAAAAAATTCAAACCTGGATATCCGGCCCTTCTATTTAACACTAGACACAAAAACATTCTTGGAATGTTGTATTCCAAGAGGTCTAGAAATTTTACTGTAGTGAGAGTGATGACTAATGGAGTGGTTGAAATTATAGGTGAAGATAATAAACCCATGTTAGTCAATGGGCAGAGAGTGAAACATTATTTTGATGGGAAACCAAAGGGCTTAGCTGCCGTCACTATTCTAGAAAACTATTCTTGAATGATGTCTGGCTGGGGACATTAAACCTAGAACATCATGGGAGGAAACACATGGTATTTTATGAGAAAATAAAAATGTTTTAATTAAATAACGTCTAACTGAAGATTTTAAATTCAGTGCTTCATAGGAGTCAACCCATGTTCTTTCTTTTGTGTTTACTTTTATTTCTGTTGTTTTTTTACTTAGAATAAAGTCATGTTGTGCTGCTTTCTGTATGCACCATCTATACTGGTTATTTGTATGTGGTTTTCATGCTTTTTGTTTATAAGATTATGCTTCTGTGTAATAATGGAGTGGAATTCCCATGATCATCTCTGGAAAATAATTTTTTCAGGGAAGTACTTCAACTTTTTTCATTTATTACTGCTCTTTTTTCAACTACTAAAATAAAATTATTCTCCCTCAAATATTATGGTTGTATTATAAAATTCTTCAACATGTATAATGAAAATTGTGTTCTATGATTTGAGTTGTATTAAAATTCTACTACATGTCACTATGCTATGCTTAAAAATTATGCATGTTCCTCCTCATTGTAAATTTAATTTCACTTTTTTTAAAATCATTAACTGCATGAAACTAAGTGTAGGGGTTATGTGCTTGTTGTTCGTTGTGTTTTCTTGGGACCTATTAGACTATAGGGTGCTTATCATGAATTTTTCTATAATATTGAACATTGTTTTGAACCATAAAATTCAGATTGTTGTACTCTATCCATGTTTCACCCATAATTTGAATGCCTTGTTTGAACATTAAAGGAAAATCCATGTCACTAGACTTAAATTTTAATGTGTTTGTCTGTATATGAACCTACTGATAATTTATTCCTTGTAGTGAACAATATTTTTGAAATTTAATATGACCTTTATACATTTCATCTATATACTAAATTGAAAATCTGTTCTGAACATTAACTATCAAATTGTTCTTCTCCACTTTGAAAGTCAACTTTTTGGACAAAGTCGAGTTTTTAGTGTGGGGGAGGGGGACAATTGTTGACTATGCTAAACTATTCTTAATTGAAATCCCATCAGTTTCCACTTCAATTCAAATTTTTTCCAAAAAAATGGTTAATTACTTTTCAAAATTCATGCATAATTTTAGGCTTTACTCTGTTCTCTAATGATCATTTCCTTAGGAGAAGTACCTTAATGTATGTTTAGAATTGTGTTGAGTCTGAAATTAATGAGGTTAGATGATTGGTGAGCGGTATTACATAGTGATTTAATTGATATATTGTTTAGAGTCAATTTTTGATAGTGATTTGGGTTACTTTCTTATTGAATTATGATCATAACCCTTGGAGCTGGAAGTTTGATTCTTATTCTAGGGCCTTATTCATCTTGTAATTATAAAAATTCATAATTTTAATGTGCCAATATAAATGATTTTTTATAGAAATCATTTGAAACTAGAGTAGTTTGGGCATGTAGGATCACACGGTGAGTCTCTGAGGCCCTAGATGCTGGGTGCATTTCTATTTACTATAATCCCTCTGTACTGTCTAAATAAGTGAATTCCACAGTACTTAAAACAATGATACAAGGATGGGGAAATAGTAAATAAAGTATCTAGGGTAAAAAATGAGTTCACTAAGGTGAGGGGAATGATGAACGCCAAATGAAGAATGGGAAAATTGGTTCTTATGTGAGTCATTTAGTTTGTATCTTTGAAGTGATTCAAAAAAAAATTATTTATTTTGGATCATAGGTGAAAAAGTCAAATCATAAAGTTATTATTTTTATGTTCATTATTCCACATACATTTTAACTCTTGACACTCTTAGACTCTATAATTGAGCCTAGATTGAAGTTAGTTACTATGAACTTCCACATATGAGCCATGACACTTTCTTTTCTTGCTGATTCACTACTATTTTGACTACCAGTGAAGATTTGTTCTAACCAAGATTCATATAAGCAATTTATTTTCTAAAATCATATTGACATGTATTTAAAGTACTCTATTAAAAGATATAGACATGTTACATTTTGAGAAAAATCATGATTATGATACTTTGTTTTCAAAAAAAATATAACATGGGATTTTTTTAGGATAAACAATGTTTAAGTGTGGGGGAATTTGATGTGGCCTTAAAAACACATGTTTTCTGCATAATTTTAATTAATTTTTATAAATCTAATTATTTTTCGTAACACTTTTTAATAATTAATGGATCTTTTGTATTTTTATTATTAATTTTAATAATTAATCAATTTTCATAAATAACCGTGTACTTTAAGCATTAAAATAGTTAATTTATATCTCACTTTAATTTTATTATCTAATGATTATTTATTAGTTTTATGATTTTGTTTGCCTATTTAATTATTTGAAAATTATTACTTATTTAAATAATTTTTCTATTTTACTTTAACAATGAAGTTTTCATTTAACATCACATTTATTAAATGTATATTTGATTAAAGTATCATTACTTAATTATTAGCTATCATATAATAATATATTAGATATAAATTTATGTTTTATTGAAACTCTTGTTTTCATCTCTTTAATTTAACATCATTAATTAACAGAAGTATTTAATTACAAATTACCAAACTGTTTTCTTAAATTTATTAAGTAATTTTTATGAATAGTTTAACTTCATAATTTAAATATATAAATTTTTATAAATTAATTGCTTTTTTATTTTTGTTTTTGTATAGTAATAATTTATGTTTAGCGAATTAAAGTTATTAATAATTTAGATTATGTTTAATTGGTTTTATAAATTTATTAAAGTTTATGTTGTAACATGATTTTTAATTGGTTTTAATTAAGTTCTAGTTTATATTAAATATTTTTTTTCATATTTTATTTAAGTTCTAATTTATTTTATTGTATATATTTATTTTGCAGGTTAATGGTTTCACCCTTGTCACAGTACCATTACGCACCGTGTCCATTTCACGGTGACACTGTTTTACTCCTTTTACCGTATCCCCTTTATAGTGTCACCGTAACCATTTCCAATAGTTCATTCATTCATGGATGCACCGTAACTCCATATTTACTATATCACCTTTTCAAAAATGTCTCACAGTTCCATCATGGTACCTCCTTTCTACAACTATATCCAGTTCACAGTTCCAACCTCCTGCCATCGTAATTCTTGTCACAGCTTTTGAATACTCTACTGAAGTTTCTTCCTAGCCTCAAGCACTCACACCACTGCTCCCTACATTTACCCATGACCCATAACAACTTCTTCTCCACACAAAAACATATTCATAACCAACAAATTAAATTCTGCACACCGTAAATCAGTTTCTAAATTTCAAAGAACTAATACTACCCTAAATGTAACACATCATAATGTCTGGTTACAAATTTGAATATCCTCAATTGGAGAATAAGATCTCACCACCACTGTAGGAGGACCCGCACTGCGTTGGAACCCAAACCACTGAGTTACCGAGAAGAATCCCCTTTGAGGAGGCTGAATCGAGGAGGCGGGCTGTCAGATTTCCATCGTTGATGAACCACATCACCACTGGGGAGACACACCAATTTTTTTTGAATTCATTTTGTCACTCATGGAACATGAAGGCCCAGTCTGTCTTGGAAGTTAAAGATCGACTGCCCTCCTTGGAGGGCAGTGCTGTGCACCAGGAATTTGAGGGAGGAAGAAAGAGGTCTGTAGGAGTTTTCGTGAGCTGAAATATGGATCTGATGTCCTTTTATGCCAATGTCTTTCCATCGTCCATTACTGATTCGCACCATTCGTAGAGGAGGAGGCCATCTCGATGGTAGAAGGGAGCCTCAATGCATTATCAGGAAGCAGTGATGGCTTCAGGAGGAAGAAGTGGTACCATATTCCCCCTATTCTCCCCTGTAGCGGTGCTGATAATTAGGAGATGAAGGGAAGAAAAAAAATGAAAATATAAAGAAACAGATAATAATAATAATTAATAAATTATTCAAACTAATAGAATATAATACATAATACTTTTTATAATAATATATAGATAAGATATAAAATAGGATATTAGACAAATCAATAATAATTTATAAAAGTAAAATACAATCTATAATAATTTATTGATAGAATTAATTACTAATTAGATTAAATTTATTAACAGTTAAATTATAATTTAATTTCAATTGAATATATACAATTATTAATCATTTTAATGTTATTTATTAATCTAATTTTAATATATAATTTAGTTTTACTAACTACTTATTGATAATATTATCACTAATTTAAGAATTTCATTAATAAACAAAATTATATACTTAATAATTCTACTTATTTAATAAATTAATTAAAATAAAAATATTTAATAATAATTATAAATTATGATATTTATTAATTCTCTTTTGTTATTTTTCAATAAGTATTATAACATTAATCCTTATTAGATTAAATATTATTTAACATTCTTTGTGTTTTAATTTTTTTATTTTCTAATAGTGTGGTTTCATTCAAGAATCGAGTATACGTCCAGATTCACATAACTAACACAGCAGGAGTTAGTTACGTGATAAATATTAGTGCGATGTGGCAATTGAAAAAACACACACGTGTGCTATGCAGTAGTTAAAGATGAATTCATGTTTGTCAAGAGTTCTGGTTACATGAAGTAGAAGACAATGCATACATAATGCAGAGTAAGCAGCTTAATTTGAGGACAAACATTCAGATGCTCATTCATTCGATGAACCCACCAGACTCATACAAGGAATCGATTTGATCATTCACTCGAAGCAGAGTAGAGAACCTAGATTACTTCTCTGAGAGACATTCTTCAGTGTTCCAAGGGCCAAGAGCAGCTGTGATTCATCCGAGTAGTTGTAGTTTTCTTCCTCTGTTTTATTTTAATTCTATTTATCTGTAATTTAGAGATTTTAGTATACGTAATTGAAACAATGTTAGGTTAAATACTTCCAGTTCAGGGTTTAATTTAAATCTACTGGTTAATCTTTCTTTTTTCCTTCTCTTTATAATTTTAAATGTGACCCAAATTGATTGGCGAGGTCAGTTCTAATTACATTTTAATTGCAACATAGCACCTACACTTAATCTCAGAGTCCCACATTCATATAGTGAGCTTAAATGTGGATATATTTTCAATAATATTTAGATGGAAATAAAAGACATCCGGGAATACGGAGAGTTTGTTTCATGATATTTTCAAACAATAATTATCAAATTGATTAACTGAGGAGTGGCGAACTCCAAGATTTGTCATCTTGAGTGAATTATCTATTGGTGAGGGAAATAGATCAATTTTTGGTCATATTAGTTGTATTATTTTTTGTGAGAAGGAATGTTTTCAAAACACAAAGAGTTCATAATTTCCCCGAATGTATTATTCTAGATTGTTCACTCTTTAGAATTTTGTTTCCTTGTTACCATTTTTAGTTTTTTCCTTGTTATGATACCATATAGAAAAAAAAACTAAAAAAATGTGTTGTTTCATTTGTGGAATAAAATAAATAACAAAAAATAGAAGAAATAAATATAAACTCAATCCCACTGCTGACAACAGTGGGGTATTTAGTCAGTTTTTAGAAGATTAGTAGTCAAAATAGCCTTCGCTGTGGGTTCTACCATACATGCCACATATGTAATAGTTATGGGAAATTAAAATTTTAAAATTTGACCGACTTCAATGACAGTTTAGGTCATCCAGTTTTTCAAAAAACATCAATATTTGGAAACTATATTTTGGAATTTTTTTGTCATAGATGCATCTAGTTATAATAAACATGGAAATATTTGTTCAAGTATATCTCATTCATCATTCTGGTGTATTTTGATTTTTCCCTTACTATGTACATGGATTAACACAACTGGGGGAAAATCTTATGTTAATAAAAATTGCCATTATGAACCATCATGAAGGATTTGAATATGCAATGATCATCGATGAATTATATTAAACCTAATGTGTCGTAGATTAAAAATAATGTGCACTTATATAAAAATTCTGTAATAGATTTTTCATAATTATGTGGTTCTCTCATTGATTATTATCACTCACACTATACTTTTTTGTTTTAGTCAACAATAAGAACCCAATGTGTCAGATACATATTTTAATTTTGAGGTATTACTTTGTTTATTTTAATTCTAGGGCTTATCCATGGGGTTTTCCCTTGATTTTTCAAGAAAATTAAAATTTTGGGTTTGATAGCAATGGGTGCACTACTGGCGCACTATTTTTCAAAACATGCACACTTTCCAAAGATAAAATGCTGCTTGTTGACATTTTGGGATAGAGTATAACCATATGGTTTATAAATTATGTGGTATAATCATGTTGTATGTTCATCTTGGAGAGTAAGGGAAACAATGTAGCTTTATAGTTTGGGAAATCCAAGAGGAAAACCTTGTGACTTGTCCAAATCATTATAATTAGATATTTATATTCTTATTCCCTCATTTATAATCCCAATACACCCCAATTAATCCACACATAGGATTCTACAATCTAGGTGCCTCTCCCAAATCAATTGGAACCATAATACCCCCCATGTCTTATGTTTAAATGTCATGATTTATCCTTGATTCTTCTTGTAAGTTCCTCCTTTCATATATCTCCCCACTTTTCTAGGGGTTCACTTCCCCTTTCTTACAATTTCATATTTCCCATGGATGAGTGATATATTTAGGGTTGTTTCATGTTATTTAGTGTAAAATATTAAATTTTCTAGTTTGAAATAGCCTTTATAGGGTCCCTTGGTGGCACAATTGTAGTTTAACACCAATATATGGTGGTTTCTACACTATAGGTCGGTGGTTCTATGAAAAAACATTACTTGGTGATTTTAATTTGTCTTATTTTCTTCTTAATTATGTTCTATACATTTTTTATGATGTGAATAACGAGTTTTGCAATGTTTAAAGACTCTTATTGTCAGAGTATGATTTTTAAATGGAAAATTGAATATGTCAAAATGTGTTCATTTTTTCTGGTTATTGAAGATATTTTACAAATTTTTCAATTTTGTTAATATATTATAAAAGTGGTTTAATAAATTGTTAAAGTTGTGAGACACGTGATTTAAAGTGGAATTAGTCTTCCTGTTAATATGAATGATAATTTTTTATGAGAAATGGTTGTTTTATTGGTGTGATCACATTTATTGTCATTCCAAATAATAGTGGTGATACATATAAGGTATGAGAAATTGAAATTTAGAAAAATGGGAATCTTATGTTACTAGGTGGGTAGACTATGACAAGTATACTAGTTGGATTGGTTGGCCCAAGGACTTGGATTTTTTTCTAGTAGGATTGATGATACTACACTAACTAAACTATTTTGTTTGGAGACTACATGAATTATAGAAATATATTCCTCTATAGTGTCTCATCAATGAGAATTATGGCCAGTTTTGTTCTTATAAAATGTTTCACAATGATACTAGGTACCATGTTTTCCACTATAGAAAGTGTCTATAGGGATTTCCCTTGACATCATGATATTTTGTGATATTTTACTTACCTTCAGCATAATGTTCACATTATTGGACATTTCAATAGAAAATCATGTTTTCCATTAAAATTTTTTCTATAAAAATGCCTATTTCATTCCATTTTTTTAAAATTTCATGTTGACTTTTCTTATAATGTTTTGGAATGAAATCCATTTTATATGTTTGTATCCTACTAGGTTGTGGATCACAAACTGCATACACCATTTTGGGTATACAGAACATGTTATGTATGACTCAAAGGAAATATGTTTGTTGATGGTGGTTCAGGTTTCTAGTAGTCTTCCTCATGTAGGTGTTGGTGGTGGGGGTCGCTTGAAGACGATGTCCCCCCAATTCATATGGTGGTTTAGGGACAATTTCTTGTTCATTTTTGTGGTAGTTGTCACAAACCAAGCTAGAGATCCATCACACCAGACACCATACCCACTTCATGGAATGGCCTAAAGGCCATTCTCTATCCCCCGGGGTGAAACAACTGCTTCAGTATCCATACAATACCATGGGTCTAATTTCACCTGAATACAATAACATAAATGTCTCAAAATAATAAATAAACCAAAACAAAACATTCATAACCAACCAATAAATAACAAATATTAATATTTATTTTTACAACTTTAATGAAAAACCAAATAATATATAACAAAAAAGGGATCAACCAAACTATCATAGAAACCACTACACAATGAGATGATCATCCTCCCAAAACAACCACCAAAACTCTTGTGAGGGAAAAACTCGCATCCTAAACCACCATCACCAAACACCATTCCTTTACCTATATCAAACCCATACAATTCTATATACACCTAATGGAGTAAGTAGGGATTGACCCAAAACAGAGTAGGATGCCAACAAGAAAAGCGGTTACATGCTTTAAAATTTATAAGATAAATTTCTATGAATGGTTTATAAAATAAACTAGAACAATTTTTATAAATAAAAGGTTTTCCAATGAAAACTGGGATTCTTTATGAATAACTATAAAGGTTTATGATTCTCTAAATGAGAGTAAAATATCACAAAAAGTGAAATGAGTTATGAGAATAACCCATACACACTAGCTCTAATGATAATCTAGTCACATCGTATGAAAGTGAAATATGGTTCAGTATCCACACTATGCTGTGTCCTCATGCATGAGAAACTAGATGAGAAAAACATCCAAAGTTATATTTGTTCTAAATATCCTGATATAGTTATTTTTTTATACAAAAAACATGTTAGATGAGTGTTGGAAGAACCACTTCTGATTCAACTAACGCACTATCCTTAGTTTTCCCACCTAGTTACCCAGGTTTCCCTTCGGGCTCAATTTTAATTTCACATGTCACAAGGATCACAAAGAAATACATGCATTTATGCCTAACAATATAACACACATGTTAAACCAATATTCTATATCAAAACCCATTTTGAAACAAAATACACACAGAATTCATTTCCATACATGTTTCACATCACATGCATAATTTATTAAAAATGATTCATAATTAATAAAACACCTCTAAAAAGAACAAAAAGGGTTTACACATGAAATACAATAACATTACTTTATAAAACACCTTTTTATTCCACTAACATATCCAAACCGATAAAAAATACATTTCACACCACACATATAGATCATAGAACACATTATGGTACTTAGGAAAGAATATTAAAATTGTAAAATAATATTTAAACAAAGAACCACCTTAATTGAGTAAAAAACTAATGGAAAAAAATATAAAAATAATATGACACATCAATAACATCCTATTAAGGAAATATCAATCCTTAAAAATCAATATTAAACCCAAAGAGTTAATATCAAACCCAAAAAATTACACTAAACCCGCTGGAGAAAAGAAACTCCATGAAAGATAAAGAAACCCCCTAAAATGCATTGACATATATTGAAATAAGGGACATACATGGATTTTCATTAAAATTATCCACCAAATACACCTAAAAAATAGAGTTACAATGGTGTAAGAGGGAGGGTTAGAGGATCCTAGTTCTAGAAATATTTTCTGGAGAGTAAGAGGGGTGGATTTTGGGTTAAATTTGAAAAGTAAAAAGGTATAAAAACAAATTTTAATGACATGATCGGTCCTCATGGTTAAGCCACATGGTTTTCAAAACCTTGTGGAATGAATGAGGTCACAACCATCAAAAAGGGACATGTATCATGGTTAGTGACACAGTTTGAAAAATTAGGGTTTCAACTCTACCCAAAATTACACTTTGGTGCATCATTTCTTTGGAAAGGCGGAAACTTTCCGCTAACCCAACCTAAGAAGTGCGCCACCCCATTCCATATGCACAGTTTCCATTTTTCTCATGAAAATCAAAGGAAACCCATGGAATAAACATAGGATAAAAATAAATAGACAAAACACATAAAATTTAAAACATAATGTGATAATTTATTCCATTGTGAAAACATTTTGTCCCCTGAAATTCAACACAATGCAAGATGAGTGGCTAAAAATGGGAAATCTTGATCAACCCATGATATCCTCTCCGAAATCTCATGTACATCATTAATATTTTTCTAATGAACTTGGACTAATGGGATTGAATTCCCACGAATAATTTTCTCTTGGGAATCTATTATCTGTATTAGCTGTTAACTATAAAATAAATCAAGATTTATCTCTAACTCTTCCCAATTTAGCCCATGATATAGATTTGCGTTATATATCTTAAATTAGCTTTCATGAAACCCCTGATGAATTAACATTAATTACGAAGTAATGTCTAACTAGTATGCTACCATTTCGAGCCACACAGTGATCCCTAAAGGTCTAACATACCTCAGAGCTAGCATTCCTTACATTCCCAAACGATGATTACCCAAATGAGGTTCAACATTCATAAACACTAAGTAAACCATAGAAAAACATTTATCATGGTTTTAAAGATCGGAATAATACTTGTTTAAACTCTGAGCTATCAAAAACCATAACCTAATCAACATGACCTTATCAGACATCTCTTACACTATGCTCGGTCCCAAGAGTGAGGTCTCACCCACCGAAGCCCTATACAAAGAAGACTGGCCTGGATGACCATAGAGCACCTCAAAAGGGTCCATTATGATCAAGGATTGGTAGCTATTATTGAATGAGAACTTGTACAATCCAAATTATATATCCCAATATCCTCCAAAATCCAAGACTAATTCATGGAGGATGTCTTCAAAATTTGGAATTTCCCATTCTATCTGACCATCAATTTCATTATGGTATGTCATGATTAATATCAATTATGACTCCATTTCCCTTTTAAATACTTCCCTAAAAAGAGAGGTAAAATGTGGGACCCTATCAAAAACAATTCCTGAAGGAACTCCTTGAAGCCTCACCATCTACAGAACATATAACTGACCCATTTTATCGACCATAGTTAAATCTAGGATTGTAATAAAGTGGGAAGACATGGTTAATCGGTCAATCACTATCCAGATGGAATTCATCCCGGGTTATACAAGGAATGTCAACAATTAAATCTATGGAGATCTCATTCGACTTTTTATAGAAATGAGTAGTGGGTGGAGAAATCCTAGGGGTCTTTGGTGCTCCACTTTAACCTTCTAACATGTATAACATCATGATACATAGTCGGCTGTATCTCGGCTCATAACTGGCTTATATAACTATTTACACTTGCCATAATACATCTTGGTATATCTAGGATAAAAAACCCATTACAAATAGTGGATATCCAACATCACCACCTTACATAGAGTTGACTGTACCAGAAGATGGATATTGAAGCCTAAAAATACCTCTATAGAAAACAACCAATCACATGGAGTCTCTCCCATAATGGAATTTTATAGACCACTAGAATAACTCATCACCAGGAATCTCCAAAGTAATCAACTCAAGAATATAGGGCGTGAACTGGACACTGACCAATAATGCACCTCCAATGTTGTCCTTGGTTTCCAAATTCATCATAGTAATGATATCCATAAAATTTCACTCTTCACTAGACTCCCTCAAATCTTCCACTTTCACTTTTCCTCTCAAATCAGTTTCCACAACATTTTCATTTTGTGAGGTATAGAAGATATCGAATTAATACCCATGAAAGTACTCAACCCAGCATCCCTTCCTTAAATTAAAATATATTTTAGAGAAAATATAAGAAAATATTTGAGGCTATGAATAAAATTAAAATTTATCTTCATTGGGATATTGATGCCACAACTTCAGTCCATGAATCACCACTTCTAATATTATGTCAGGGTCATGTAGTTCTATTCTTGTGGTCATAGTTGGTGAGATTTATATGCTACCACATGTTCATCCTACAAAAGTAGACAACTATAACCCTTAATAGAGGCATCATAATAAACCATGTAACCCATCCCAGGTTTGTGTTGAATTGACAGTGGGGTGGTAGTCAACCACCACTTTAGATCCTCAATTGATGCTTGGAAATCAGAACTCCATTTGAACATCACCCTATTCTGTGTGAGAGTAGTCATTGGCGAAACCAGCAAGGTTAAGTATCCAATA
Source organism: Viscum album (assembly GCA_963277665.1). NCBI lineage: Eukaryota > Viridiplantae > Streptophyta > Magnoliopsida > Santalales > Viscaceae > Viscum > Viscum album. The sequence goes on from OY728139.1 coordinate 1,093,762,810, forward strand.
GACAACTATTAATAACAAACCATTCATAGAAAACATCTAATATCAAAAAAAAATTTATGTTTCTCCAATGACATTATGGCAGTGGTCTTATCGAGTTTCACAAAATACCTTAGTTTTTATTCCACATTCCCTAGAAACATTACTACCTTAATATATAAGGTACTATTTTGAAATTTGGCATAAATATAATGGCCCTGAATAGTTCCTAATAATATCCACAAATAGAGATCAAGCCCTCATTCAAATTTACAAAAAACCAGGATGTCATCCATAAATTTCACAACCAGATAATCGAGATACTAGTGCAACAAACTATTCATAGGCTCCATGAAGATCGCTGGAGCATTCTTCATCCCGAATGTCATGACCAACTACCAAAAAAGGTTGTACATACTTTTGAAATGCATTTTCGGGATGTCCACCTCTCACATCAAAACATAGTGATTACCCTAATGAAATCATTCATGGAAAAATACCTTTCCCATTTTAACTACTATAACAAGTCATCAATTTGGGTAAAATGAAATATTTTCTTAATGTTTACATTTTCCAGATTTTTAAAATCCATGAAAAACATGATAGATCCATCAACATTCTTGGCAAACAAGATGACAGAATCCAATGGAGATAAGATCCATCACATGAATTCTTTTAATTCCAAATCATCAATATGTATATTTAATTACCTCTAATTGGTGGGGGACATATTCTATAAGGGAAGAGATATAGATATGTTCTTAGTGCTATGTTTATAATGAATTCCACATCTCACTCTAGAGGCAATCCTGATATGTCTTCAGGAAATACCACTTGGAAATTATCTAAAAGATGAGGCATTCCACACATAAAATATCCCCCATAAACCTCCAACATTATCGATGATAAATGTTAAATGGGACTTCCAAGCTCTGGATATGGGGGTCTATCACTACTCAACTGAGGACCAAATTCACCATGAATGACCTAGGTACTACCATCAGGTGTTTTGAAACTCACCCATTGCCTATAGAAATTGATATGTGCCAGAAAGAACACCATCCAATCCATGTTGATGATTACATCAAATATGTTCATTTCTAAGATGATGTGGTTACACTCTATCTTGATCCCTGACATAGTGAGTTTTCTAGAAGAACAAATAAAACCCTTATCTTTTTTCATAACAAGTTATACCACTAACTCCATCACATATATTTAGAGCTCAGTTTGAAAATTGAATAGATTCATAATATGGGTGGTGATAATTGAAAAAGAATCTCCAATATAAAAAAAAAATTAACAGTTATAGATGATGTAATAATAATGGTTTCTCAAACTATTGGAAGCCCTATATTCAATTCCATTGGTGCTTAGTTTACTACATGAAGTTAACTTGTCTCAGCCTGATCATATGAACAAACATTGGCCTTCAGTTCTTCCCTGAACTGACTCTTCCTAGAAGATGAACCGGCCCTACTACCACAACCTCATAACTAAGATCCCACTATCCGGGATGGATCTAACTGAACTGAAAACCCATTGGATGCTAAATATCTTGCACCTATTTGATAAGTATGTGTGTCCCAACAAAACCAATGCATGTTACCCATGGATCCACATTAATGGAACAGTTAGGGAGGATATTCTCAAACAATTTGTTTGTTCCCTACCTTCCCACATAAATAGAACACAACTGATCTAGCATCAGAATCCATTTGTGAAGGATTCTTGGAATGATGGCCTAAAATTTGACCTTCCTTCTTGCCCTTGACATCAGGAATCCCCTTTTTCATGGATGAAATCTCACTGCCCATTTTTGTCAAAACTCATAAAGTATCAGACCTTCCCTTATGGTAAATCTACAACATAAAAGAATATTCAACCACGTTAGTTTAACTCTTCATCATGAACAGAAATACCATACATTAAATCTCTGGGCAAACCCCCAATTGAACCTCCGAGCCTTCATTTAATAATTTGAAATTATTTTAGGTGTATACCAAACTAGCTCAAGAAAGTAGTGGGTGTACTCCATCATGGACTGGTCACCCAAAACAATATCTATAACTCCTAAGATATAGAATAGGCTAACACATTAGGATATTACTTCTCTTTGAAAGTAATCATAAAATATTTCCAAATCATATTCTTGGTTTTCCCAGTTGGGACCAATGAGTGCCACCACATCTAACAGGGACCTTCTATAATAAATGAGGCACATTTTACTTTGACAGCCTCAGGAGTGCCATGAAATTTAAACATCCATTGTATCTTCTCAAGAAACGCCTATTATTCATAAGGTTTTGCATTTCACCTAATAGCAGAAGTATTATTTTTAAATAACCCCTTATCTCTATCCTATATAGGACATGGTTCAACCTCCCTAATCATTGCAAGACCAGGAACCACTCCCGGTCCCTAAGCTTTTACAGCTTGGACCACAAATTCCACTAATATTTGATCAAATGGTGAGGGAGAACACTCTCTGGAATATTCAGAATATTGTGTATGAACTCTATGGGGATTCATTATTCTAAAATAAGTAATAACAAAAATATAACTATCAATACAACCAATCTAGAATGTTCCTAGTAATGGTAAAAAATTACAACACTCCATAAATAGAAAAAAAATCAAACCCATGAAAATAACATGAAAACCAATACACTCCACCCCCATCCAGTGTCCATGTATAGTTTACATCCAATACTTATCTTCAAGAAGAGAAGTCAAACAAAATTCCAACATCCCATGGGAACTTAATATCTATCACGAGGTGTGTTCGGTATGCACCCTACTCAGGATATGATCCTCAATCCCCAATAATCCTATTTCCAGTCTTTCTAGACTCATCCCAAAAAAGTGTGACCTCACTCTAATATAATATTTTGCAGACCAAGCTGGATCTTCATCCAACCCAACACCTTACATGGTTAATTTCATGGCCAGAAGGGCGTTCCCGATCCCCATGTGATAGAAACTAGTGGTTGGGTATCAGTAATGTACCTTATGAATGATTTCTCACAAATACAAAAATATAAACAACCATAAATAATTAATAAAACGAAACTGAACATTCACAACCAAACATGACATAAAAAATTCAGATTCAGGTTTAAAACATTAAACAACATCCAAAATGGCTACAAAAAAAGTTATTAACCAATCTAAATTATAAAAACACTATACAATAAAAGGATCATCATCTTCAATACACCACCAAAACACCTTCATGGGAAGATGAACAATGTCTTGATCCACCATCACTAAACACCTTTCCTTTACCTATATCAAACACAACAAATTCTGCATACAACCAATGGTATCAGTAGGGAGTGACCCAAATCCATATATAATTCCCCCCAAGAAAGATATTCCATGCTATTAACATTATAAGGTAAATTACCTTGAATATTTTATAAAATAAAAAAACACTTTTTAAAAAAAATATTTTCCAAAGAAATCATGATTGGTTATTGAATAACCAATAGTGTATACTGTATACTAAAGTTAAGTAACATATATCAAAATAACACTATTTAATAGGGAAAACATATAATAACTATATCTAATATGAATCTAGGTAAATCATTTCCTGGTTAATAATTTCATAGTATCCACACTGTACAACATCTTAATGTATGAACAACTAGATTGGAGAAACATACAATGTTCTAGAGGTCTTACATTTTTGATTTAGTTAGTGTTGAATATGTCAATCCTGCTAGATTAATTTGGGATGAACTATTTATTAATCAATAAGAATAATAGTCCAAGTCTTCTCACCTAGTTACCTAGGTTTATATTCATGCTCGATTTTCATTTCACATGACAGAAGTATCACAATGATTTACATGAAAACATGCGAAACAATATAACACACATGTTAAACCACCATTCAATACACCAAACTCATTTTGAAAAAAAAACATAGAATATTCATTTCATGTCTTTTTTCACAACACTTTTATAATTAATTAAAATATTTTAATATTTTTTCAAAAAACATATTAAACCACAAAAATAGTAAACACGGGAATTACCATCAATTTCTTCTAAGAAACCCCCATTTAATCTATACACATATCAAACCCCTTAAAATGAAATTTTTGGCCCACACATAGATCATATAGCATATGTATATACTCAAGTATTCATATCAAATTATGGAAATAATAATGAATCATGGAACCACCTACCTCAAGTGAAGAAACTTCTAAAAAATAGGGTGTAACATCAACTATGCCTCAATATCACCCTTACGAGGCCTGATAAAACATTAAACATCAACATTAAACCCAAATAATTAACATGTAACCCAAAAAATGATACCCAACCAGCTAGAGAAGTGAAACGACAAGAATAATAAAGAAAACCTTAGAAGAGAGGGAGAAATTAATAAATGAGGGACTTCATTGTAGTTTTATGGTGATTACCCTACAACTCCACCTCAAAAATGGAGGCCCAAATGAGAAAGAAGGATTTTTGGAGTCTCCAATGTTTGAAAATCCTATGTGGAGGGGAAGAGGGGCAGATTTGGGGTTATATTTTAGAAGTGAATAAATGTAAATGAAAATATTTTAATGACATAGACTATTCACACTGTTAGCCCACATGGTTTTCCAAACCATGTGTAAACTGTGTGTTCACCACTCCCCATAAGGTACATGTCACATGATTTTCCATATCATGCATTATTTGTACATTTTGAAACTACCCAAAATTATACCATAATGCATGGTTTCCTAGGCAAGGTCCACAATTTCCCCTAACCGTGAACAATTCTTGAACCACCACGTTCTACATCCAGATTATCCATTTCTCGCAAAAAAGTAAAAAAACAAAATAAATTAAAATTTGATGAAAATAAAATCTAATAAATACATGAAATTGAAATCACAGATGTGACAATTCCTATTTTGAATGTTTTCTACAGCTGTAAAACCTAGCATATGAAAATCATTATTCCTTGATTGGAATTGAATATTTATCACTGCACTATTTTTTTTATTCTTATGTAAATGGTTTAATATACTCTCATGGAATATTGTGAAACCCATGAACTAGTATACTGCCTCTGGGGATTGGTAATTCCTTTTGGCTAATGCCCTAGAAATGGTCAATTATCAGGATGGATGGAACCCCTACTTCATTGGTGAAAAATGGCATCAGAGTAGGTTATGCTCTTTTTGGGTCATGTTATTTGAGGAATATTATAGACTATTGGTACTTGAGGGTCATGTCATTATTGGGGTTTCTAGCCATCACACCTCGTGATTGAACTCAAGTCGCCATGGGATGTTGGGATTTTTTTGACTTCCCCTCCGAGAGTGATGTACATGCTATAAATTTTATATAGAAAACGGGTGGGGGTGGATTGGTATGATTTAGTTGTAATTATATTATGATGGATTTTATGTGTTTGGATTTATAGAATTTTTTTATTTTTTGGTTTTTTTGAAGAATATTTACAATGGTTGTATTGATAGTTATTCTTCTGGTTATTGCTTCTTATATAAAAATTAATCCCTAGACAATTCATATGAAACCATGTAAAGGGGTTGAGAGATTCCTCCCTATCAAATTGATCAAATATTAGTTAAAGATTTGATTCATGATATTCATTCATTGGGATAGAGAGTAGGTTCTGATCCAAATATTGTTAAAAAAGATAAATCAAGTCCTAGGAAAGAAAAAACTGCTGAGTTCCATAAGAACTAGCATCATTATTTCTGATGTAGAATGAATCAACAAGAGGTAGAATAATTGATTGAGAAGAGAGAGTGGATTTTTGAGTACCTTGAAGCTTTGAAAGATGTCATGGTAAAATTTGTATCATTATTTCAATAAGATCCCAGTCAGATGTGGTGGGGCTCAATGTCCAAAATTTGAAAGAACTTTAAGATAAGTTAGAAGGTTCTCAATAATGTGTTCAATAAGAAGTATTTTCCTAATGGTTTATATGAGGACATATCCCAATAGTTCATGGATATTACCTAGGGAGATAAAATAGTGATGGAGTATGCCAATCGCTTTACATAGCTGGTACGATATACACCCTAAATCATTTAGAATGAAAAAAATAAATGCTCAGAGGAATTAAATATGGATGTGGATAAAGATCTATTATAAGTTCATTTTTTCAAGATAAAATATTATTCTGAGGTGGTTGACTAATCATGAATGGTAGTGATTGATCTCAATGACAAGTTTTGTTCCTCTATGTTTGTGCTTGCAGTCGGTAGTTGAAGTTCATCTGAGAAGAAGAAAAAGTGGGATGGGTAAGAACAAAAGGGGGTATATCAATCCATCCTTCTCGACTATCATCATCAGTAGTTTCAGTTGAAGGGTCATTGCTTTTCATCATTCTAGGAATCTGGGTTACGCGTGGTTTAAATTCTCAACCCCACCTAGATATTCGCATCGGTGTGGACATATGTGTAACATTTAGATGTTTTGTAGTGCCATATGTTCTTATTAGAGTGGTGTGGGATCTATAGATTCTATAGTAATCTCAACATAGTCAAATTCATCAAGGATGGATGGATCTCAGTATAATAGTCATGAAAGTAAGACTATATCCTCTTCTGGTTATAATCTATTTATCTATGTTCTATAGGCTTGCGATCATTATCATACTCTGGTAGAGATAAGTCATCTCAATTCTATGGACCAAGCAGCAGAATAACTGGATGAAAGACCAATGATAGTTTAGGGTAATATTTTCATTAAATCATCATTGGATATCATTTTTTGATACTATTTCATAATTTTCCTTTATCATTTCCCATCATGTTGATTTGTTGAAATTACCAATTGATCTTATCTCGTAAGTGATGTATTTGGTATCTTCAAAATGATAAAAGAGAGAGAAGGGTATTAGGTGTATGTATTTTTCACTCATCCAATCAAGGGGTAAGCCAGAATATGGTTTTCTGATTTTAGAAATATACATCTTCAATGTGATAATAGCTATGTATTGGATGGTGAGTTTTCTTTCACACATCTTTTCTATAGATGAAGAGTGAGTTTTTTGGTACCTGATGGTAGTACCCATGTTTTTCATGGTGAATGGGATTTTGGGTTGGGTCATTCTGGACCTCGACTTCTAGATTGGGCAATCTCGTTTTTCAGATATTATCCCCCATGTAGGAGGATGGTGGTGGTACTCTTGAGGGTAGATCACCTCCCATGGTGGATATGTTCTAGGAGGTGTTTCCTTAAGAATGTTTAGGCTTTCCTCCGGGGTGTCATGTGGAGTTATCTATAGATTCAGAAGTAGAGAAATATCCAATATCTATTCCCTCATATGAAATGACCCACACTGAGTTGAGGTAATTTAAGGTACAACAAGACTATTTAGAATCCAAAGGATTGATTCACCCAAGAATCTCAACAAAGGCTACCCCAGTTCTGTTTTCAAATAAGTTCCATTGATCTATTTGGTTTTTTATTGATCATTGAGTGCTAAATATGGTAAAGATCACGAACAAGAACCATTTTTTCCAAATTGTTTACCTTTTTTATGAGCTTAAGAGGTGAGATGGTTTTTCAAAACTGATGTATGTTATGAGTATCACCAATTCCATGTGATAGCGGAAGACATATAATAAAATAGAGTTTTGAATCAGATATTATAATTTTTAGTACTTGGGAATGCCTTTTGGTTTGAAAAATGTTCTAGAAGCCCTTATAAAACTTATGAATATGGTGTTCCACTAGTATCTCGATTCCTTAATTGTGATATTCAGGGATGACATTCTGTTTTGTTATGGATCTGAAGAGGAGCTTGAGCAGAATTTGTAGATCTTGTTTTGGTACTCTTCAAGTACATCGTCTCTATGAAAATGTTTCTATATGTACCTTATTGATTAAAGAGTTAACGTTTCTGGGCCTTTTGATCTTAAAAAACATTATTTCAAAGGACCCTGATGTGATCAATGAGATAATGTATTGGGAGTGATTAAATAATGTGTTTGAGATGAATTTTTTTTACAACCAAAATTATATTACATTAGATTCCTCTAGGATTTATCTCAGCTTTCTTCATCCATGATCTCTCTTACCTAGAATGTGGTGATGTTTAAATAGAACCTATAATGCCAATCATCCTTTAAGGATCTTAAGTGGTGGTTTTCAACAGCTCCTATTTTTATCCTGCTAGAATCTGAAAAGGGTTACATGGTTTGTAATTATTCTATGTGTATGGGTTTGGTGTGTGATTATGTAGAGTGACTATGTGGTGGAATATGGATCTATTAATCTTTGTAAAAATGAGAAGAATCACCTATCCCATGACTTCAATTTTGTAGTGGCGATGCATTACATGAAGATATGGTTGCATTATCTTTGTGAGGAGAAATATTTGGTTTATTCTGATCATAAGAGATTGGTCAAAATTTTCTCCGTTAACAAACATAATTGAAGGCCACATTTTTGGGTTAAGTTCCTTTATGGGTTCAATTTCTATATAGTTTACACCCCTGGAAAATGAAATATTTTGAATGCTTCTTTGAGGAAAAAGGTGTCAGTGCTGGAAGTAAAAGATTCTACGGATGAGTGGACCATAATGGGTCTCTCTGCTCAAATGAAAATGGGTACCAATGAGCACGATAGAGGTGTGTTTTTGGCTAGTGTTCAGTTGATGCCCTCTATTCTAGAATTTATTTTTCATGATCATCCTAAGGATGTTTTTTTCAGCTGGCCATGAAGTTCATTCACAATTATGAGATTCCTTATGATTGTTCATTTTCTCCATAAGGAGTTTTATGTTTCAAGGGTCACATTGTAGAAATGTTATTATTGATATAGGTGGTGATGAAGAAGAGTAACCAGTCTTAGTGGGTTTTTCATCCTGGTGATATGAAGATGGATTATGATATTTGTTGGTAATTTTGGTGGCTAGGTTTGAGGTGGGACTTATGAGAAATGTATAGAGGTGATTGATTGTATGATGAAATCATTCCATTTAATCCTGATCAATGATTTAGAAAAGGAAGATGAGTTAGTCCAGTTATAATTTAATCTGGTTGTGAGGCTTCATGGTATGTTTATACACAATCATCTTAGACAGGGACACATGTTTTATCTCTCTATTATGGGAAAGTCATTAAAGTAAAATGGGTTCATATGTAATATTTAGCATGTCATAACATCCTTTAAAATGGTAAGATGTAGTGGGAGAATACTATTTTGGAGTACATGCATCATGATCTATCTTGGACCTCATAATTTCATGGGATAGACATTTAGGATTGGTCAATTTTGTATATAACAAAAATTACCAATGCCAAATATGAACGGCTTCTTTTGAGGCGCTCTATGGTCATCTATGTCGGTCGACCATGGGTTGGGATGAGGTAGGTGTGACCTCATGTTTTGGACTAATATTATTGAATGAAACCTCTTAGAAGGTTAAACTAATTAGCCAACGGTTATTGATAACATAGAGGTTCCAAAAAACTTATTCAAATTATAGGTTTCAAGCTTTAGAATTTTCTATGGGTGAGAAGTTATTCCATAAAATGGAACATCATTTGGTTCATCAGTGTTTGGGAAAGAGTCTAAACCTAACACCAAGGTTTGTTGGTCCTTTAGGGATCACCAAGAGGGTCGGTCAGGGGGCATAAAAGATAGATGTTCCTTCAAAGTTGATGTCAATTTAATGCATATTTTAGGTTTTTCAACTAAAAAAGTAAATCCAAAATCTGTCTCAAGTATTGACTTAGTAACAGTTGGATATAGAGCCTAATTTATTAGATATTGAGTGGCCAATTCAGATTTTGGATTCCCAAGGGAATGTGTTTCAAGGAAAGGATATTACATTGGTCTGAATTCCTGGGGGTTGTTTCCTCTGGAAATGGGGATGACATCATTGATTTTAGGTTCAAGCATTACAAGTAGTTTCTAACGGGTTTGTTCATAGAACCAGAAACATCCAATGATTCTATATCCATTTGGACATACTTTCCAAAGGTAGGTGATCACTATTTATAAAATGATGAGGCTTAAGAATTTGCAATGGTTGAGAGGATGGGAGGTCAGACTCATCACAACTTTTTAAGGGGAATTATTGTATACTCTGAGACTCTCTTTATAGATTTATGTTTTGTTTGTGAATCCTTATTACATTACAAAGTATGAAAATGAGATTTCCTTTAAATCTGACAATCAATGTTTAATATATATGAGATTTATAGAATCTTGTATTTGTATTCGAGGGTCTTCATCGATAGAGAGTCATCTGTATTTGTTAGGGATTCATAGTCAATGGTATCCTTCAACACATTATATATAAATATCTTTTTCATTATGATAACCATTATGGTTTTAGAGCAACTCAGCGGGGCACATGATGTTTATTTTCATTCAGAAGGACATAGATTATTTCCGAGCTGGGATCGTACCCACAGATGGACTACCTATATATCCTTTGTTTTAGATAAGGAATCAGAACCCATGACGTTCGAGTAAGGAAGTATGTTGTTTATGCATGATTGATGGCTCAAAGAAAGGTATCATAATTACTTTCACACACTAAGCTCACATGAGTCATGCTCGTTTTGAGAACCAAGAGGTATTGGTAAAACGAGACAATTCTTCCATGAATGATTCAATTATAAGAAATGATTTGGGGTTTATGTATGTATAACTGCGTAGATATATAAAGAATAGGATTTACTTCAGGGATGAAAACTAGGAACAAGGACTATAAAGGTAAATATGATTTATGGAGATTTGGATAATTAACATAGGATTTAATCCTGAGAAGTATGCCCAAATTAGAGAGGGCTTATTATTGGGTTTTACTCCTGATAAGGAAGCCCAAATAAAAAGTAAATTAAGACTGGTTAAGAGAAATTATGACAGATGTTGAATCATATATAAGAGGCCCAGGTTAAAGACAATTATGACTGGGCCATACTCCTAAAAAGGAAGCCCAAGTTAAGGGAATTTGTATTTTTGGTAACTTAGGGCTTACTCCTAAGGAGGATTCCAATATTAAAAGAATTATGTTTGGGGCTTACTCCTAAAAAAGAAGCCCATGTTAAGGGAATTTCATGACTGGGGATTACTCCTGAAAAGGAGGCCCAGGTTAGGGGACTAGAGGCTTAGGACTTATTCCTGAGAAGGAGGCCTATGTTAAATGGAATTTATGATTGGGGCTTATTCCTGAGAAGGATGCCCAAATTAGAGGAATTATGACTGGGGCTTAGTCTTAAAAGGACGCCCAGAATTAAGGTGACATGAGACATAAGACTTATTCCTAAAAAGGATTCCTAAGTAAAATGGATTTTATGAGTGTGGATTAATCTAGAGGAGGATGCCCAAATTAGAGGAATTATGATTGGTGAATAGTCCGGAAAAGGAGGCCTATAATTATGGGGACATGGGGCTTACTCCTGAAAAGGAGGCCCAAAATAGTCTTCTCCTTTTGAAGGATGAGGTTTAATGAATGGAATCTTTAACCATAGTGACATACTAATATGTAAGTCACTATGTTTTGAGATAGTTTCCATTGAATTCCTTTCAGAAAAGGAATCCAACCAAGTAATCCTGCAAAAAATGGATTTAAATTGGATTCGGATGGATAAACCTTGAAGAGGAGAGGTGAATTTGATGAACACAATTGAATAGGTAAGAGGGGTACCCAAAAAGAGAAAGGCATGCAAGTCCTGTGTGGGCGCACAAGTCATGGTCATGCAAGTATACTTGCACGACACATGAGTACTTGTGCAACGGTCAACCCTTGGGGTAATACATGGGAGAGACTTGGCTCAAGCCCTTCATATTATTCCTAAAGGATTTCAAAAGAGTGGCGCACATGTTTTATTGAAGGGATAATGCAGAGCAAAAGTGTCTTTAATTCCCTAAAGGGTCAGACACTTAGGCACATAGTTGTTGATGAATTTCAACACTTAGTTCGTGTTCCCTCTCTTTAGACCTTGCATTCTAGTTGAGAAATTTCCTTATAAGTATTCAGAAGGCTTTGAGAGGAGACTAGGGCACCAAGAGCTTGAATCTGAGTTTTGTAATTTTTCAATCCTAAAATGGGGGATCTGCCAGAGGTATTTATAGGCCAGGGAAGACCCTGGGTGGAAAATTAAAGAGGGCGTGCAAGTCACCTGTGTGACCATTGGGTGGTGCAGAAGTATACTTTTGCAGACTTGGTGGAACTTTCTCGAACTAAGTGCAAATGAATCTTTGTTCATGCCTTTTTTAATATTTGATGTTTCTTCAAAGGATGAATCACTTTGGGTTCAAGGTATTTCACATTTTCAGTCATTAGACTTTGGTGAAAAAATGAGCATGAACAAAAGTCTCCCCTTAAAGTTTGATCTGAAAGAAAGAGGATGTGACTCTGAGGTGAAGAAGAAAACCAATGAATTTCGGCGAGCAAGTGTTGAGCATGCAGATGGAGGCGGGAAAGTGGAGTCACACAGATGTTGGTGCGCAAGGTTGCGTGTGCTGTCTTTAGGCGTGAAGGGATGAGGCCTGGCCTATATATATGCATCCATTCCATGTGCAAAGAAACAAATTTCAATCAATCGAGCTCTCACTGTGCATGCTGCATGCGTTGGGAAATTTCTCTGTTTTCTGCTAGTTTCTTTGTGTTGCATTGCTTCCAAGGTATTTGGTCTTATGTGGTGATACATGCACGCCAAAAACATGGGTGACACAGTTATACTTGCACGCCAACTTTGGGACATGTGCGCCTTAATGACTTAGCTATTTTTTCACTTTTCATTACAAATTTTATGAAAAATCAACTCACATAAGTGTTTTTATTGTACCATTGTGTAGATTTTATGGCTCTTAGAAGAATTGGAATGGCTGATGAAATAACCAGCAAGAGAATTGATGATACGATGACCATTATTGGCCATGATTACCATGATATGTGAAACAACACTCTCCCAGATTTGGCCAAGTACATGAAGAAGTATCATCTTAATTTTCCACAGTGGATCCACTTACCTCTATATGGCCATGGTCAACTACAAGGATTCAACATTCCAGATGCAAAGAATTATATGCCAGAGATGTAGTCGCACTGTTACTCCTCTATTTTGGTTATGCTGTGCATTAAGGGCAGCAACAATGGTGTGAACTTTCAAATTTTTCCTTTATGCCATTTCCTTGCATATATGAAAATGGAAAACCATGGGCTGATATGTTTTCCGCTACCAGTTGATGGAGAGAAGACTATCATTACATTAGAAACAATATCCTAAAAGAGTACTCTCTCCAAATGGATCTTTACTTCCAATGCTCCATTCTCAAATACATCTATCCATCTTCCATGTTTCTTAAATAGAAATGGAGTCAATGTTTGATCAGCAGAAATTTTTCTCAAACCACACACAAGAACATTCTTTTACAATTGTTCCAATAAGTGATTGTATTACTGCACCTCTTATTGTATCACATTGAATGAATGAATTCCAGGTCGTTTCTGATGATTCTTGGGATTTCATATATCAAATATAGAGTTATGTAGAAAGCCTTTTGTAATTCCTGAAAAAAAGAGAAGATAATCAAATCTGTGGATGTCCTTTTAACTCTTGTTTATCAAGGAAAAACACTTTCATATTCAATCATTTGTGCATGCCTTTTTCTTCTACCTACTTTAAATTTTTACATAAGCTGATGGACCTAGTAAGCATAGTTTTATTTTTACTAGGATTATAATAAATAACCCTATAAACATTGAATATTTTAATAGATCAATATAACCTAAATCATACGAATTTATGTTTAGTGAGCTAGAACTTGACTTTTTTTTCATAGTTCCCTTGTCTTTTGTGGGCAGCTTAATTTCATGCATGTCGGACATAAAAAGGATAATGTTTAAGGTCGAATATGCTTTGAACATATGGATTAAAATTGACTCAATTCCTTGATAATTTATCTGAAAACATATTACCATATTCAAGTATGAGGGAAAATATGTAAACTATGACTTAAGAAATTTTGAATCAGAGGAATGATATGAACAATGACTAAAAGGTATTAGAAGAGGTAGTTCCCAAGAATGAAGTTACCACTATTTAACAAACCCGTTAGGGGGTTGAATTATGTAGGGACACCTAAGGAAATTGGCTGCATAATCAAATAATAGCATCTTTTGGCTGACAGGTCCGTTATATAGACTACTTATGCAAGGCCACCTAAGGGTACGTTATGTATATTCATTTAATAGAACTCTCAAAAATTTACTTTTCTACTGCTAAAAATCCAGTAGAAGTATTTGGGGATTCAAATTTTCCAGAGCATATACTTTTCTGTATGGAGAGAGGTACTTGAATATGAAGAAGATATTTCCAAAAAATATTTTCTATGAACTGGAAGAATGTCACTCTTACGAAGGTTTGACCCAAACAAAAATAAGGGAAATATAAACCATATACTTGAATACATTTAGATAATGAAAAATATTATGAGACAAATATGTTAAGGATGGCTATTTTTTCCAATCCATTCATATTGTCATTAAGACAAATAAGGACAAAAGAGGTTTTCCTTCCAAGAATGAAGTTACCATTATTTAACAAACCCGTTAGGGGTTTAATTATGAAGGGATGCCTAAGGGCATTGGCTGCATAGTCAAATAATAGCATCATTTGGCTGAAAAGTCAATTATATAGACTAATTATCCAAGGCCACCTAAGTTCACGTGCTTCATATTCAGGCAAAAGAACTCTCAAGTATCAAACATTTTGTGACCAGAAGTCAAGAAAAGGATTATGGAGATTTGGAAGTATTCATGGTTTGGAGTATGACATATTAAAAATGCGCATTTGTTCAATGCATGTAGAGATACACAGACCAATGCTAACCATAATCATGTTGTGGATGGCTGCTGGATTATGGCGTTGGACTTCACTACGTATCCCAAAAGGATAGGAATCAAGCCAAACATAGTTTTTGATATAAAGTTTAACGTCATGTGGTACGAGAGTATAGGAAATCTTAGTTTATGGTCATAGATCTCGGACCATAATAATGAATACACTGTGTGTGTTTTCATGGGGACTTTTCAGCCAGGGCACTGAAAGTGAAATTTAGGGTTATGCCCAAAGAATTGGGGATAGATTTGAGGGATGGTTGAACATTCCTATGTATCTAATAAGGATGGGAATCAAGCCACATGTAGTTCTTGAAATACCCTCTGTATAGATTTGGTTTGTACATATGAAGGGTGAAAATGTTACTTTAGTGCAATGATGGTTTAACCCAAGATAAATGGTTCAGGAAATTCCATGAATGCACGTAGTCTTTAGAATATAACTTGATCAGAGATCAATGTAAATAATGATTCTCTCTCAGGTGAGGGTTTCAAAGAATGTTGTAGTTTATTGTCTTACATGACAAAAGTGCGAATAGTTTAACGTCATATAGAAAGGATGATGGTGAACCAATGTAAGAGGTATTGGTTATGGGGATGCCTCATATATCAACATCATATGAGATGGAGGTGAAACGATGTGAAGAGATTGTTTTTGGGCTTGAACCTCAGAAGGTTGCCTATGTACCCAGCCTAGAAGGCAAGGATCAAAGTCTGCCTAGTTCAATTAAAGAATGAATTGATGATCAAGTCGTTCTTGAGGACAACGACCCAAAACAAAATGGTGTTGGGACTTACGCATGGTTAGCGGCCCCAAGAGGGTGTTATGGTTGATGTATACTCTAAGCTCACGTGATTCATACTCGGTGTGAGAAACAAGTGGAAGCAACAACCTTAATGATGCACAGTTTGATGTCATGTAGGATATATGAAGGGACTATGTAGTTTAAAGTCTTGTAGTGAGGACTATTTGGGAATCACAGTTTAGTGTCATGTAGGAGGGAAAAAATACAGTATAACATCATGTAGGATGAATGAGCAGTACAGTTTAACGTCAAGTAGGACAAATAAAGGGACACAATTTAATATCATGTTGGATAATAAGGGTGCTTTACAGTTTAGCGTCCCGTAGCTAGGATGATATGGACAATACAGATTAACGTCATGTTTGATGAAATGGGGACTGTGCAGTTTAATGTCATGCAGTAAGGACAAAAGGGGTCATAGTTCAACGTCATGTTGGAAAATTTTGTGACTGTTTCACAGTTTAATGTCATGTGGTTAGGACGTCACAGTTTAATGTCATGCTGGACGTAAGTTTCAATTGGTTAAGGTCATATGCATGGACCATAAATTATGTGGTTTAATTTATTGTTGGACGTACAGGACTTCTATATAGTTTAGCATCATGTAGCGAGGATGTCACAATTTAACATCACATTGGACATAAGTGCTAATAGTTGAAGGTCATATGCGTGGACCAGAGATGGTGCAGTTTAACATCTTGTTGGACGATGGTACAATTTAACGTCATGTTGGATGAAGGTGAAAATAGTTTAAGGCCATATGATTGCACTATTGATTTTGCAGTTTAACGTCTTGCTGGACGATAGAATAATTTAACATCATGTTGGACGAAGGTGAAAATAGTTTAGGGTCATATTCCTGGACTATTGATGCTGTAGTTTAACGTCTTGCTGGATGATAGCACAGTTTAACGTCATGTTGGACGATGAAGTATTTGTCTTTCACAAAATACTTCTTCAAAACTCTAGCGTTGGTTGTAGTAGTAAGGAGTTCTCCATCCATTGAGATTAGTGAATAAGCTCCATTAGAGTAGACCTTATGTACTGAAAAGGTCATTCCCATTTTGGCTCCAGCATGGGAGGTTTCATTCCTGGTATCATTAATGTTCTATGAACCAATTCCAATTCTCCCTAAAAAAATAAACTAAGATGAAATTTTTTGTTGAAAGATCGTGCTATTCGATTCTGATAGATTTCTCAGTGGTGTAGGGTGCACAATATTTTCTCATCTAACCGTTCCAATTTATCCAATCGCTTTTGAGATTGTTCATCTGTAGATGACTGATCGTAAATGGCTACTCTAAGTGAGGGTAATTGAACCTCAATGGTCAAGACTACTTCCATTCCATATACCAATAAATATGGAGTTGACGGAGTTGCAATGCTAGTGGTGGTCCAATAAGCCCATAAAGTATGAAAGTGTTTATCATGCCATGATTCCTTATCTTTATGCACCATCTTCTGCAGTATGTTTGAAAGAGTCTTGTTGAAAGCTTCTTTCTGGACATTGGCCAATGCATGATATCGAGGTGAGTGATTGGATTTGATGTTGTATTCTAGATACAACTTCCTCACCTCTGATGAAAAAAAGTTGGTGCCATTGTCCATCAATATGGTATGAGGGACACCTAATATGGGAATGATGTTAGAATTGATGAAACTAACAATGCATTTAGAACTGAATTTTTTGAGGGGTATTGCCTCTACCCATTTGGAAAAGAAGTCAGTAGTAGTAAGAATGTATTTGAAGTGCTTGGATGTAGCTGAAGGGTAAGGTCCTACTACATCCATTCCTCATGTGGAAAATGGCAACGAGTATTTATCTGTATGAAGAAACTCTAGGGGTTGATGAATGAAGTTGGCATGTACTTGGAAAAAATGACACTTCATTGTGAAATAAAAAAAATCTTGTATCATTGAAGGCCAAAAATATCCATGCCATCAAATTTGATCAGATAGTCTGTGTCCAGACTGATGGGCACCACCGACTCCTGTATGCACTTCTTTCATGACAACCATTGTCTCTTCACCACCAATGCATCTGAAGAGAACTCCATCAAAACCACGCTTGTAGAGAATTTTCTCTAAGTGATCTAGGCTATCATAAATAGTGAAATTGACCACACATCACTGGATTTGTTCTTTCTGGGCTCTATCATGTGGAAGTGTTCCATTTTGAAAGCATTCCCTGATAGATATCATCCATTCCGTAGTATGACTATATAGTTCAAGAATGGGACTAAATTTATTTATTTCCTCTTTTCTGGTTTGAACGTAAGATGAAATTGTACGACAGTTGGCAATACTGATGTTTGTCTCATCCCGGTTTGGATCTGCAAGAGCTGTAGCTATATTATCTAGTGCATTAGCTTGAGCATTTTGTGATTACGGGACATAAGAAAATGTAGGTTCTATAGGAAATTACGTCGTTAACTCTCTGACATAATCATACGAAGGTATTAGTTCTTCTTTTCTGATTGCATAATCTCCATTGACTTGTTTGATTACCAGGTCTGAATCACCCTCCACCTTTATGTTAATCACTTGTGCTTGAAGTTCCAACTCCAATCCTGCGAAAAGTGGTTGGTATTATGCTTCATTATTTGTACTGCCTCCCAAAAATGTGCAAGAATAAGGTAGCACTTCCTTTTCCGAGGGAATGAGTACAATTCCTAACCCAACTTTTTGGAACTTAGGATCTTCCATTCTCCTCCCTGTTGGACTTCTGGAAGCACCATCAAAAAACATTTCCCATGTTTGAAGACTATCTTGAATAGAAAAGGCTTCCTCATCTAGAAGTTCAATATCTGAAGATGTATCTTCTACTGAAGGATGGTCAGAAAGGAAATCAGCCAGATCTGGGCCTTTATTTCCTTTTGAGACACATATTGAATATCAAATTGCTACAAAATAACTTCCCACCTTTCCAGATGTCCTGTAAGCATTGGTCGACTAAGGATAAATTTGAGCAGGTTATTACGAGATACCAATTGGACCTCGTGATGTTGCAGGTAGTGTCTCAACTTCCGAACTACACAGATTAAAGCTAGGCAGCCCTTCTCAATATTTTAATATCAGGTTTCTGCTTCAAACATAGTCTGACTGAGATAGTAAAGGCATTGTTCATTACCAGTATCAATTTTATGGGCATGAAAGGCACCCCATGATCACTCCAAAGCTATCACATAGAGGATAAGTGTTCTTCTTTCAATATGTTTCATTAACACTGATGGAATAAAGAGATGCTTCTTGAGAATATCTAATGATTATTGAAATTCTTCAGTCCACTTGTAAGTGACTCCCTTCTTCATCAATTTGGTGAAGGGTAAACTTTTTCCTGCCAAATTGGTGATGAAATGCCGAATATAGGCCAAGTTTCCTTGAAGTCCTCTCAATTATTTCAAATTTCAAGGAGGTGACATACCAAGGATTGACTTTGCCATCTCAGGATTGACCTCGATACCACGATGGTGTACAACAAAGCTGAAATTTTTTTCTGAGGTTACCCCAAAAGCACATTTCAAGGGGTTTATCATCAAATTTTTTTGCCGAAGTTTGTGGAATATGACTTCCAAATAAGCCAAGTGATTAGAACATTTCCTGGATTTAACCACAAAATCTTCCCCATAAAATTCAACAAACATCCCTAGAAAGGGTTTTAAGATATGATGCATGGTACGCTGATATGTTGCACCTTCATTCTTCAGGCCAAAGGACATTACCCGATAGAAAAACACACACTGAGGGGCTCTAAAAGCTATATATTCTTCATCTTTTGGAGCCATTCGGATTTGATTATATCCTGAATATCCCTCCATGAAGGAAAGCGGTTCATAGCCAGCTGTTGCATCAATTAAGAGTTCTGTAATCGGAACTGGAAAATCATCCTTAGGACAATGCCGTTTAGGATCTCTGAAATCAATGAAAACTCTAATTTTTCCATTCTTCTTTTTCACAGGGAATATATTATCCAACCAATTGGGATATTGAACTTCTCTGAGGAAGTTAGCTTTGATAATATTATCCACTTCAGCTTCAATTTTTGAAGCATAGGTTGGGTGTGTTCTTTTAGCGGCATGTTTGATTCCTCGATGTTCTTCTAGAAAACCCAAATGATGAGTGGAAACATCAAGATCAAGACCTGGAATCTCTGTATATTTCCAAGCACATATATCTTGATTTTTCTTTAAAAATGAAACATACATCTCTTTCTCTTCAAGAGTCATGGCCGCACTAATTAGAGTGGGTCATGGATCATCTTTTGTACCCAGATTTATTTCTTTGAGTTCATCCATGGTGGTAGAGATACCCTTTTCAAATTCTAGAAGAGCATCCTAAAGATCTTCCTCTTCTTCTTCAACAAGTGTTATTTCTTCTGTTTCTAATTGCATAGTAGATGATGAAGTAGACTTTCCATGATCAGAATATATGTAAAAATTTGAACATCTTGAAGAAGAAGATTCCATTTCTGACACAATTGATGATGAAGGGTCTTCCTTGGGTAATAAAGAGGTGATGATGGATTGAGAATTGAAATCATCATTCACCTCTGAAATTTCTCTAACTTCTTCTGGCCTGGTTGGTGATGTATAGACTTGATGGATTTCAACAGATGAAATGATGACATCTCCATTTGATCATTCATCATTTCTTGGTGAATCACCAATTTCTCCCATGATGTCTAGCTTGATTTATGTAATTGACATTATGTAGGTTTCCATAAGAGTATTTTGATTGGGTCTATCCTGTCAATTTGACTGATATGAAATACATAATCTGCACTCACATGTGTGAATGGATTTACTGGAATATTTTCCAAACCTTATGGAGCATTAACTTTGGTAATCTCCCTTATTGTGGATTTCTGCTTTCCCATCA
Source organism: Viscum album (assembly GCA_963277665.1). NCBI lineage: Eukaryota > Viridiplantae > Streptophyta > Magnoliopsida > Santalales > Viscaceae > Viscum > Viscum album. The sequence continues at coordinate 1,093,783,321 of OY728139.1, forward strand.
TGTGATAGAATTCCACCTCAATGTATTGAGATTAACATGTCTTGAACATGGCCTTATCACCATAAAATGTCCCAATTTGACCATTGAAACAATATCTGAGACATTGATGGAATGATGAAGGGATAGCCACATGTTGAAGTAGCCAGGGTCTTCCGATAAATTTGTTGAAGGCTGAGTCATGATCAACAACCATGAAATCTAAATTAGATACAAGATCTCCAAACTGAGTTCTGAGTGTAATCTTGCCCAGTGGTTCTTGTTCATTTTTATCATATCCTTGTAACATCAAAGTAGGAGAGAAATCAGCTTCTGTGAGGCCCAATCGATGAAGTGTATGAAAGGGGATGAGGTTGTCTCCTAAACCATTATCAATCAAAACTCTTCAGATGACTACTCCATTGAACTTTCTAGATAAGTAAAAAGGTCTAATATGTTCATTCACGACATCATCTTCATATTTATCTGTGAACGAAATCACTGCTTGGCATTCCAAAGGATTATTTTTTACATGGTAGAATTTAGCTATAGTAATTTTAGATTCAAATTTATGAGGACTTGAAAAAGCATAGATGAGTGCCTCCTGAAGATCCTTTGATAACTTCAAAGAATCCATAATTGATAACATGGATAGTATTTGGGATAAGTGTTTCAATAAATCATACTTTTGATCCAAAGGTCTATGTTTCCCAACAGGAACATGTGGTTTCGCAGGTATCTTAGAAGTAGATGCTTGGGAAGTAGATGCATCACTTATCGGGGTAGGAGTTGGCAATACTCCTGGATTTGGAAGATTAGTCTGAATTGGTCTATTTAATTGCTGAGAGGGAGAAGGTGGAATATCTAAACAATCCTCTAGAATAACTCTACAAGGGCTGAGTCTACTATTGGTGTAAGATTTTTATTGTTCTTGTTGATCTCGTTGAAGGGCTCTACCATGAGTTTCTGCTACAAACACAGTTCTAGCAGGGATAGAATTGAAATAGTAGCTTCTAGGATATCTAGGTCTTCCTCTGTATCCTAGACCTCTGGAACACCCTCAAATTCCACTGTTTGATACAGGGAATTTAGGCTCATCAAAATCGAAACTGCGACTGGCATAAGGATATATTAAATAAATCATATTAGAAAAACCAAAGATCAGCTCTTCTTCTAATGAAGATTCTGCCTGATTAGCCCATTTAGGTTGTGTCGTTTGGTGGGGGCGGTTCCTATGGCATCGAAGTAGATGGCATAAAATTTTCCAGAGTCAAAGGCAACTTAGGCTTTGATATAATTTTGAATTCTTCTGATTGTTCCTCTTTCTTTGAATTATGATTCCCCGTTGAGGATTTTCCCTTTGATGAAGATGTTATTGTTGTGGCATTCATATCACAAGATGCAATTGGTTTCTTCAGTTTCATTAAATAAATGTAATGATTTCAATTGATCATTTTTCTAACCTTCCAATCATCATATTTTTTCACATTTTTGTTCTTGACTACTTTCCACTCGACTTCTTCTTCTAGATCTATAGTAGTAACACATGCTACCTGAGCTGAAGAACCATTCAAATTGACATGTCCCGAGTCCACCATTTTTTTGTAGGAGGTCTTTGAAGAAAAAACACTCTTGAATGGGATGCCCCAACATCTGATGAAATAAGAAATAATTGGGATGTCCTTCATCTCATTCATTATTCTTCCTCTTGGGCCTTGTCAATTGAAAAAAATTATTTTCCAGAGCCGAAATGAAGTAACCAGGAATTTGTTCATTTCGGAAAGTGTAAAGTTTGATATTTAGATCCTAAAATTGTTTCTATCTTTTATATCTTTTTAAAACCTTGACAAAATGACCTTTGTTGTTAATGATCAGGAGGCGGAGCCATTCGAGATGATAAAGTCCTTGAAGTAGAAGAAGGTACAGGTGCTTGTTTAAGCATAACTGTAGCAGTTTCTGCTTTACCCATTCACCTTCCTGAAGGTGATGGAATTACATGAGCTTTGTCCTTAGTCTTTAGAGGAGAGTATTCAATCTATTGGTTTATCAAAGTAAGGTCTTCAAACCCTCATGTGTATTTCACAGGGATCAATGGTGTGCACAACTCATCATGCAAATTTTCCACACAAATTGGAAACAACTCTTCTTAAGGGATTGTTAAACTCTGGGAATATGTTAATCCCTTCTAGTGAGAAATGAAATCTTATATACATTCCTTCTCCCTTTTCATAAAGTTTTTAACATCAAAAACGATTGTCATTGGAATAGTTTGGCTAAATTGATGAAGGAATTGTTGATAAATATCCTCTCACCCAGTAATTGACGAGGATTGCAAGCTTGTACACAAGAAAAAAGCAAGCCCTTGTAATGACTGTACAAAACACCTAAGCTTAACTGCTTCTTATTTCTGAGGGGTTCCCATCATATGATCGCAACAAGAAACAAAATGTGTTAAGTGTTTCTCTGGGTCTCCCAAACCATTAACGATTGGGAATGTGGTACCTGAAAAATTTGATGGGGGAGGAATTGTGTCTACCCATTCAAGGTAAGCTCTCTTCTCTAGTTGAATAGGTGCATGCTTTCCTTCCATAGCTTCCAACCGAGCTGTTAATTACTCAATGGTAGTAATTAACTTTTGAGAAACATCGAGTTTATCTTGGACCTGTGCAGGAGAAATAACTAGATCTTAGATATGTGTGGAGATCAGGACTTCCACTAATGGGAGTATTGCCAGTTGTTGTTGCATATAACCCATAGGATTCGACCTATGAGGGTGTACTGGTAAAGGAGGATACTCTTGGTCCATCTCAGTAGCTGCAACAAATTCCCTTGGCTGACTAACTCTATCACGCTTGGGAGGAAGACTACTTTGAAGTAGTTCTGCATTCAAACTCCATAATTCTTTCATCTCTACATCTTGTTGTGTGAATATTGTCTCTATTGAGGGTGATTGTCCTTCTCTAGAGGAAGGTTATGTAACCCGATTCTTCCCAATATCTTTTTAGATGACATTCAAAGATGAGGAAGTTGATTATTTGAAGGAATACCTAGATTCTGGGTAATCCTTTGATTTCATATACACACACCTTCTTCATTTGTGTCTGTGCGTACAACTTCTTAAGCAAGAACCTCTTTATCTAATCCCTCTGAGTGAGCCTCATCTGGGGAATTAGCATCAATGAAATTGATGAAATTATTTGATGCATAATGCATTGCATCTCTTCTATCTGCATTTTTGTGATATTGTCTTCTTCCATGTCCTTGTTGAGACACTGCCTTTTGTTGATTTGATCCCTCATAAACTTCTTGACAAACCATAATTTGGAGGGAATATATTGATAATTTTCCCCTTTGTTCCTCTTTGGGGTTCTTCCCTAATCGAGAAAATACTGACTTTCTCTGAGGGAGAGATTGAGGAATTTAAAAAGTCCCTAGTCTTATGGATTGGGACTGTTCCTACTATTTCTGCTCAACTCCACGAATCCTATTTGTTGATTCTGAGTGTTGGGTTAATAGAGTCCCCAATCTATCAACCTGGGGTTGTTCTTGAGTTGCTATATCTAAGAAATTCTTAATATCTCTTCTTATATTATAGACATTAGACCGAAAATTGGATGGATGCATCAACCTAAATCCACTCTTATCACCCGGCTCAAAAGACCATTGGATGATAAATGAAACTTCTATCATGTGAAATGTGCTTGGTCCAAATGAGAGGCTTGTTCAATATTCTCAATTTCTTGATGAAGGATTAATTCAACAAATTTTTCTCTGTATTCTTGATTCTGGGATGAACTAGTTAAGGCATGTTCTTGAGCGAGCCTTTGATTACAAACAAAGCCAATTGGTTGTGGCCAGCCATGGGAAATAACATTGCATGAGAAAATTTTCGGCGGGCTTTTATAACTGGAGAGTATAGTGAAATGTTTTGCTCCATGAACACCTCATCCCCTGATATGAATACCAGATAGGGCATTGTCAATTAACTGGAGAAGTCTTCTTATTGCACCATGGCATGAACGCTAATGGGCTCTGTGCTATTTTTCTGCATTTGGATATCGAGAAACTAAGAGAGATGCCAAGTCAATTTGGCGTTGTAACCCTTATATATTCTTTACATGATTTTTATGTTCATCATAAGATAATATTTTATTTTTCAACCAACAAATATTTTTCCATACTTTTCGGCGAATTTCAGGAATTCAATCTTCCGTCAACATCTCTGGAATGTCATATTGAGAGTCATCCAAAGGAAAAAACAAAACTGGCACTTCACCTTTTTCCAGTTGATTTCTAATATTAAGTAACTCCTCATAATCATTTGATGAAGATTCTTCTACATGTTTAGACCAAAGGTGGTGATTATTTGTTGCTTTATCAGATTCAACAAGATCGGTAGAGAATTCACTTATCAAACTAGAAGATGCATGACTCAGGGGTGGTTCGGAGAATGACCTACACCCCATGCTATCTTCAGATTGAGAAAGTATTTCACTTGATATTGGTAAAGCATCAGACATGACTCACTTAACATTTGAAAGTGCCTCAAGATAAGAGGGATTTATCGTCACTACATTGTCTTTTGGAGAATTTTCCAGGCAATGTGAATTTCTACTGCGTAGAGGACTTTCGCAGCAAAATTAATCATCATGGGGAGGACCACTATGGTGGGTTACAGCAAATGGTGAATCATTTTGATCCTTTATGTTCTGGCCACACATAGGGTTCTTATGGATCTTATCTGAAGATGAAACTTCGTGATCAACCGAACTATCATGAGTTGAGCCTTCATGAGAAATTCTCTGATACAGACCTTCAGAATTAATGTCCTATCTATTGGGAACAATGAGAGCAGAATCTTGAGTTGCAATAGATAACTATTTTAGTGCATCAAAAACTCAAGCATCGAGCAAGGCCTTGTTACAGATTAGCCCTTGATTTCTTGACTATGATGGATGGGGATTTTTTAGATGCCTTCTTACTCACTATAGGAACTTTATCTTGACAAAAGAGGTTATTATGGGCATTATTATGTGCCTTCATAGGAGAAAGGATCAGGTTGGGCTGATTATCACCTCTCAAATAAGGTGTATGTGACTAACTTGGTTGTCCGTATGATATGGGGGAGTATGCCACACAACCCTCTTGAACTGAAACAGAGGTGTCTGTCTGTTCTGGAGTGAACTGTTGATGTGTCACTCCACTGGTAGGGATAGATTTTCATTTCTTCCCATGTGATGATGCTGAAGCTATCATAATATCCTATTAGGCATCCAGAATTTGAGCAGGTATTTTCTTCTGCTCTTTCACCATTTATAGAATATACTCAGTGACCTCAGCTTCCGAAATGGGAATATACGTCCATTCCATGCTTGAAGTAGGTGTGTGTTCCTGCTCTTATCCTCCTTTTCCTATCTTTGAATTCTAACAGTACTCAAATGTGGGGGTAGAGAGTTGAGTCTGCCTCATGTTTGTCAATGGATCTTTCTGACTGACTTCTCTGGGTGCTACCAAACGAGACAGTTGGTAGGCTTGATCAATACTAGCAGGTTTATGTGCCTAATGATTGCACTCCGCTGAACATGAATGATGAACTTCCTTCAATACTGGCAGACGAGACTGCTGGCAGGATTGATGAGTGTAAGCATGTGTATGTGCCTGCTAACCAGTTTTCAACACATTGGTTTTGCGGGCTTCATCGTATGTAGTCAGACGTGCATGCTAAATAGATAATGATTTATAAACAAGTGTATTTTCCTGTCTATAGTACTCCGCTGGAATTGCCTGGTGGGATTGGTGTGTTGCTGCCAGACGAGTCTGCTGGACAGTAAAATAAAAATGGATGGGTGTGTGTGCCCGCTCATTGCTTGCCACCAAGTTAGGTTGGTGGACTACTCTGGAAATGGAAGAGATAAGAACCTTCTTACTGTTGACCATTTATTGCCTCTGGTGGTTCATCTTGCTTGCTCAGGTTCGAGGAACCTGAGACAAACACCTGGAGACGACACCCTCAACATGTTGAGGGCGCACTGCCGCACGAGTCTGGCGGCGATTGTTGGTGGGAGCCCTCGGGAAGGACTCATGTTTCCATGAACTAAGGCCTTGAGTGGCCTTCTCATTTACCTCCCTAGAATATGGGAGGGAATAGTGATTGTGTTCTGGGGATAATGACCCAAAACGATTCGACACGGTAGTTAGCACCACCTGCTACTTGATCATTGGTCGTCAATGTCCAAACGAACAGGGCGAATTATTGACTTGGAGGGCTTGTCTAGTGGCCTCCAGGGCTGAAATAGTACCTTTTTGATGGTACTCCTTAACCAGTGAATTTTATAACCAACGTTGAAGATGCTAAGTAGGTGATGTCATCCTCAGGGAGGACGACAATCCAGCAGAAGTAGTAGCAGATGCATTCACAACAGAGGTTTTCACAGGCATGAACTTACGAGAAGTCATCTCTGTAATGAAGAAGATCCTGGAAAAGAGTTCCTATTTTATATAAAAAACATAATCAAGAAATGTTCGACCTCTACATCTTTTCGATGAGCACATATGTTATTGATTGTTCTGTTGGCCCTCTCATTGAGTTTAAATAGGGGCCTAACAAAATAAGTAAAAAATCATTTTAACATGGTTAAGGATTCACGTCGGTTCACCATTTTTTTTCCTATGGAAATGGGGATGACCTCATTGATTTAAGGTTCAAGCATTCCATGTGGTTTCTAATGGGTTTTTTTTGTAGAACCGGAAACATCCAAGGATTATATATCCATTTAGAGCTACTTTCCCAAGGTAGGTGCTCACTAGTTATGAACTCATGAGGCTTAAGAATTTGCATTGGTCGAGAGTATGGGAGGTCGGACTCATCACAGCTTTATGGGTGGAATTATTGTCTACTCCGGCACTCTCTTTATAGATTTAAGTTATGTTCATGAATCCTTATTACATTACCAAGTATGAAAATTATCTTTCCTTTAAATATGACAATCAATGATTAATATTTATGAAATTTAGAGAATCTTTTATATGTATTTTAGGTTCTTCATGGATAGATAATCATCCCTAATTGTAAGAGATTCTTAGACAATGGTATCCTTCGACACATTATATAGAAATCTCTTGGTCCTTATGATAACCGTACTGTTTTTAATGCCACTCAACGGGTCACTTAATGTTTATTGTCATTCAGATGGACAAAGAGTATTTCAGAGTTGGGATTGTAACCAATGATGGGCTACCTATGTATCCATTTTTTTAGAAAAAAAATTAGAACCCACATAGTTCGTGTAAAGAAGTATGAGGTTTGTAAATGATTGGTTGCTCAAAGAAAGGAATCATAATTACTTTTACACTCTAAGCTCACGTGAGTCATGCTCGGTGTGTGAAACAAGACGTATTGGTAAATCTAGATAATTGTGTCATGAAAGATGCAATTGTATGAAATGATGTGGGGATTATGTGTGTATGACTGCCTAGATAGATGAAGATTTGGATTTACATCATGGAAGAAACCCGAGAACAAGGTCCATAAAGGTGTATGTGATTTGTGGAGATTTGGATACTGAACTTAGGACTTAATCCTAAGAAGGATTCCCAAATTAGAGATGACTTATGATTGGGTTTTATTTCTGATAAGGAAGCCCAAATCAAAATTAAATTAAGACTCGTTAAGAGAACTTATGACAGCGGAATACTCTTAACGAAGAGGCCCTGGTTAAAGGGGATTATGACTGGGGATTACTCCTAAAAAGGAAGCCCAAGTTAAGGGAATTTGGATTTTTGGGAACTTGGTGCTTACTCTTAAGGAGGATGCCAATATTAAAAGAATTATGGTTGGGGATTACTCCTAAAAAGGTAGCAGAGTTTAAGGGAATGTGAAGACTGGGGCTTACTCTTGAAATGGAGGCCTATGATAGGGGAAAAGAGACTTAGGAATTATTCCTAAGAATGAGGCCTATGTTAAATGGAATTTATGAGTGGGGCTTATTCTTGAGGTGGATTCCCAAATTAGATGAATTATGATTGGGGATTAGTCTTGAAAAGGAGGCCAAGAATTAAGGGGACCTGAGACTTAAGACTTATTCATGAGAAGGAGGCCTAAGTTAAATGGAATTTATGAGTGGGGCTTATTCCTAAGAAGGATTCCCAAATGAAATGAATAATGACTGGGGCTTAGTCCTAAAAAAGAGTCCTATAATTAAGGGGGCTTGGGGCTTACTCTTGAAAAGGAGGCCCAGAATAGTCTTCTAATTTTAAAGGATGAGGTTGAATGAATGAAATCTCTATCTTTAGTGACATAAAGATATGTAAATGACTATGTTTTGAGAGATTTTCTATAGAATTACTTTCAGAAAAGGAAGACAACCAAGGAATCATGCCAAAAAAATGGCTTTGATTTGGATTCTGAATGCTAAACCATGAATAGGAGAGGTGATTTTGATGAAAACAAATGAATAGGCAGTAGGGGCACCCAAAAAGAGAGAGGTGTGCAAGTCCTGCCTGGGGGTGCAAGTCTAGGTTGCACAAGTATACATGCGCGATGCATGGGTACTTGTGTGACGGTCAACCCTTGGGGTTATAAATGGGTGAGACATGGCTCAATCCCTTCATATTATCCCTAAAGGCTTCCAAAATAGCGGAGTAGAAGTTTTATTGAAGGGATAAGGTGGTACACAGGTGCCTTCAATTACCTAAAGGTTCAAACACATAAGCGCCTAGGGGTTTATGAATTTCCACACTTAGGCATGTTCCCTCTCTTTAGACATTCCATTCTAGGTAAGAAATTACATTAGAAGTGTTCAGAAGGCTTTGAGAAGATACTAGGGCTCTGGGAGCTCAATTATGAGTTTTGGAATTTTTTCGTCCTGAAATAGGGGGCCCACCAGGGGTATTTATAGGCCATGGAAGACCCTGGGAGAAAAATCAAAGAGGGCGTGCAAGTCGCCTACGCGACCATTGGGCAGCACGTTGGTATACTTGTTCGACCTTGGTGGAACTTGCGTGACCCAATTAAAAATGAATCTTTGTTCATGCCTTTGTTACTTTTTGATGTTTCTTCAAAGGATTAATCACTTTGGGTTCATGGTATTTCCCTTTTTCAGTCTTTAGAATTTGTGAAGGAAAGGAGTGTCAACATGAGCATTGTAATGATTAGCATGACACGTGGAAGTCAAAGTGTTGGGTTGAGAAAGAGTATCAATTTTTATTATTTGATCAAGCATCTAGTTGACTTTCTGGGGGTGGAAATCATCCATGGTGGGGATAATTGGCACATACATGTTTTTATTATTAGGTATTCGTCTATTTATTTTTATTGTACTTCTTATACATGGGTTTCCCCCATGATTTTTAGTGAAAATTCATATTTCATGTTGGAAATTGTGTGGTTAATATTGGCTCATATTTTATTAGACTATGTTCCCTTTCCCTGTAAACGATGTGGCCATGTGATATATTGGTATAGTTGATAATAGAATGGTTATAACATGGTTTGTAAACCATGCAGGCAAACCATTAGGTATTTTCCAGTTATTGTATAAGGGGAGCATGATACTAAACACCCATATTCCACATATTTTTAACTCTAAACATCCATATTCTTCCCCATAATGATTATACAACTATATCTTGTTATTTTGGGTTTAATATTGATGTCTTTGGTTCGATCTTCCCTTTATAGGGTCCCATGGTGGTTCAATTATGGTTTAGCACAATTTATGGAAGTTTATTCCCTTTTGGTAGGTGGTTCTATGATTAGTCATTTTTTTCAAATTTCTATATGCTAGGATTACTTCTTGGTTGTGTTATTTTAATTGGGTATGAGGTTTGAAATGTGTTATTAAATCTTTTTAAGATCAGTATTGTTTGAAAGTGTTTTACCTATTGACAATGGGTTGTATTCTTGTGTGTTCCTTTTTTGTGATAATTAAAGTAGTTTTATAAATTTGTCAAGTGGTTTAATAAATTATGAAAGTGGTTTATTAAATTTTGTATATGATGAAAAGAAAATTTCAAGAGGAATTGGTCTTCATGTCAATTTGAAATATGTTTTGATTATGAAAAATTGTGGTTTTATTGGTCCATTCACATTTATTGTGTGTGAATGTGAATGTGGGGACACATATATGTCATGATAAATGGAAACGTGGCACAACGAAAATCCTAGGTGACTATTTGGGTGGATTAGGACTAGTATTCTAGCTGTATCAGTGAGACAAAGGGTTGGTCATTTCTAGTGGGTATGTTGGTCCAAACTATGATTGTTGGACACCACCATATTTTTGGATAGACTCTACTCTAGTGGCCTGTGTTAGAGGGATACTATCAATTTGGTGGTTATTCAATGTTTTAATGAGACAAAATGTACCTAGTGTTCCACTATATCTAGTGACTATTGGTATTTACCATGAATTTTTAATCTTTAGTGATATTATACTTACCAATATTATTCAGATCACTTTGTTCGTTATTTAAAAACCAAATCATGTTGTCTTTTAAAATATTTTCAAACGAGATGTATCTGGATTTACTTCTTATAAAACATTCATTTTAATTTGTCTTATAATGTATTGGCATGGAATATCATTTATTGGGTGGCATATTTTTGGGCTATACTGCACACCTTACATACACCTTTAGGTGATTGCAGACCTTGTTATGTTTGACTCAGTTAAAGGCAATATGTATTGAGTTTGTGGTTCTAGTTTCATGTTTTCTTCCACATGAAGGTGTTGGTGGTTATGGTGGATTGAGGATAATTTCCCTCTTATCATATAATGTTTTGGGGTTAATTTGTTGTTCCATATTTGATTTAGCTCATTTTATTTTTGGATAATGTTTTAAAATGTTGAATCAGAAATATTTTATACCTCGATTAGATTTGGATATTTATCTTTGTGTTATTTATTTATTTTTGTTATGTTGTATTTTTTAAATTAAGGGAAATGTTTCCAAATCATATTTTATTACCCTAGAACTAGTTTCAAGCCAATGCAGATATGGAATGCACATCAAGCCATACCACAAATTGGGTCGGGTGTCCAGTTGTATGGCACCCCATCTTGGTTTGTGACACATAGGAACCATGTTAATTTTGAATATGATGAATAATGAAATGATTTACCTCCTAATAAATAGAGTTCTATTGTGTATTGAAAAAAAAATATTGTTTGTATGTTTATGTGGATCTATCATGCTTTGAATCATTTTGAACATTAAGATGATATAATAATACAATAAATTTGTTTTAAACCTTTAATGAGGAAACTGCCACTATCTTTTAGTGGGTATGTTGATCCAAAATTTCCATATAAGTGGAAAAGTACCATTGAAAAGATATTTTGTACTATTCTTTTTAGAATATGAATAATTTATTTTATATGTCTATAACATATAAGTATAAGTAGATCAATGGTGTAATATTACAAATAATATGAGAAAATATTAAAAAAATGACTATATGTTGTGGGATTAGATTAAGAGATTATTTTTCAATATTTACATTCATATTATTATTCATATGAAAATGGTAAAGGAATTTCTTGTTCAGATGTATATGTATGATTATTTTTTATGTACCTATGATAATAATTTTAAAAGACACGTGAGGTATGCTTTCAGTATTTTCATCCAACATAAAATTAAGGTTGACAGATTCATTAGTGGATTAAAACCATTTCTCCAATGTCTGTTAGCAATAATGGGAATCTGTATCTATGAAGAAATAATTTTATTTTCTATTGAGTTGGAAATACAAATTCAATTTATCTATAAATTTCTGGTATTTGATATGAAAACGAAGAGGTGACACAATTGGAATTATAAAAAATCATCAGTAGAAGATGGTGAAATATCTTATATACTCAGACTTTTGAAGGAAACATAGTGTCAATTATATTAAGGAGGATAAAAATGTATTATGTTTAGAAAGGAATGTCATAGGGAAATAGAATAGTGTTGTGATAGGAATAAGATAATTAATTGTATGAATATAGAGAATGCTTCATAGAATGCACCACCGAAAAATAAGTGTATCAAATTCATAGAGTATCAGAATTATGTTGACCTATGAAAAATTTTGATGCATAATACATATGTTCAAATAAAAAAACTCGTTATCCTTGAGATAATTTAAAATATCATGTTATCACTAATTTGACGAGGGTTATAGTATCAATGTGGTGAAAGTTATACCAAAAATAAACTCTTGAATAGATAATGTCTTATTTGATTCTTAATATATCAATGTTTCAATAACTAAATAATTTATTAGGTTTTAAAATTTTAACCCATCAAATATATGTAGAACATTTTTGAAAATCCTTAATGTAACAATGATCAAATCTCAATTCTATGATTTTTCTTGTAGAATATTGTGGGAATGTTCTTCCAGCAAATACTATTATTCTGCATCTAGATTAATTTTATTTTAACTTAAATATTAATTAGAGATACAACCATAAATCCCACATAAATTCCAATATTTATGAATCCATGATTGATATTCTAAACCAACCTATGATTGTTTATTACTGTGAAGATAAATATAAACTTCCAATGGAAATATCATCCATTGTAATGGTCTTGATACCTATTATGAAGGGGTTCATATCTTCAATGGTAGATGAAAGACACAACATAGATATTATACCTATTGTGTGAAATCATTTTATGTATTTTTTGTAATATTATCATACTCTTCCAATGAATCATAAAGTTGAGTTTTCAATAGAAAAAATACCCAAGGATACACCTATTCCTAATGATCCATATATAATAGGCTGACAGAAATTTTGGAAATTGAAGAAGTAAATCCTAGATAATCTTGAATGTGGATTCATTCAGTCAATTACATCACCTTGATGTTCACCTATAATTTTTTTATACTGGAAAATGGATCAATGATACTATGTGTTGTTTATCAAGAACATAAAAAGATCAAAATCCAGGATAAGTATATGTCTCCTTGTTTCGACAACCAATTTGATCAACCATATAATGATCAATACTTTTCCAAGATTGATCCTCATTTTTGATACCTTCATTTGAGTCTATTGAAGTGAGATATAACCAAGACCACATTATATAAATTGTATGGAAACTATGAATACATTGTGAGATCATTTCATGATACCAATGTCTCAGTTATCTTTATGGATTTTATGAATACATTCATTAGATATTGCAATGTTCCATTTTTTGGTAATCTTTATAGATGATATTGTAATATATTGAAAGATAATGGATTATCATAAAGAAACATTGAGGATAGTACTGAAGATCCTATTTAACGATAAGTTTTATATGAAAATTATAATGTGATAATTTTGGATACATAAGGTTTCATTTATGTGTTATATAATCTCAAGAGAGGGAATATTAGGAAATCCATCAAGGATAGATATTATTGAACATTGTCCTAAAACCAAACAATTTGATGGAGATCCATATTTTTCTTAGTTTCGTTGTATATTATCAATTAATTTTAGATAATTCTCCATGTCTATCTTATCAACTAACCAAGTCAACTTGGAAGAGATATGTGTTCATTTTTTAATACAAATGTGAGTAAAATTTCAAGGAACTAAATAGAAGGTTGGCCATTCCATAATTTCCTACAGTACCCTAAAGTGGAAAAGAATTTTGTGATATTTAGTGACACAATAATAAAGGGCCTAGGATAAATCCCCATGCTAAATGATATGGTTATAGATTATTCCAAATGAAAAATTGAAGGGACATGATAAAATTACCCTTATCATGAATGGGATTTTTCCATGGTATTTTTTTAAAAAAGTTTTTAAGATGTTTTCTTTATAATGAAAGTTGTAAAAATGTATTGATAATTAGATTTAAAGTATATATTCACCTAGAAATTTTTGGATATTCTCTAGAGAATATGGTTGGAGCTAAAAAAATATTATGACTCCTCAATATATTACCACACTAGAAACGTGAACAATATCGTAAATATTTTGGGTCAAAATTATCATGCGTGCTTATATATGTTGAGGATAATATAAGATCAAATATTTGAGGATATTTAAGGGATAGATCTTAAAATAATGATGGATGGGGAGGAATATTATCTTTCTCAAATTAGTTTTCAACAATTTATCAATGTTATGTTTAAAGGGGAATAAAAGGAATAAGTGTTACTATAGAATACAGACAAACATATTCATAAGGTGAACAGTGATTTTGATTGAATGTTAATGTTTAGGAACCATGCATGTTTTTCTTATATACTATATTTGATGGAGTTGTTGGATTATGGTCATACTTCAATATTCTCCATTTTTCATGAATGTAATAAAGGTTCTGGGTGCAATGGTATAGTTCTTATAATTTATGGAAAACTTATATTTTAATCATAAATCTTGTATAATAGATTCATTATATGACAATGATATCATGTCCAATAAAAATTCGAAAAATTGACAACATAAGTATGATGGAACTAGAGGGAGTTGATCATTACATGTAATTTATAATTAATTTAAATTGATATAATGAATTACGACATATTTTAATTATTCTTTATTTGATTATCCAATGGAATAGATTTCGTAGAACCATAATTGTGCTTTAGGATTCAAGTGAAGAACTCATCCATCAGTGATCCACAAATGCTCCAGAATCACATATCAATATTGTAGAATTGTTTAGTGCTACCATAGTCAATCCTGATCAATTTCATTGATCATGGATGACCACAAAAAGTTTCTTCTCAAATGGGGACAACTCATGGTGATATATAGAATACCTAATAAGGGAGGAAGATATAAATATTACAATGGATAGGGAAGGGGAAATGAACAAAATGACTACCTATATGCATGCGGGGATGGTTGAAATTGAGACTTCCCAAAAAACCACCATAGGCTGCCCTGATGGGGCAAAGAGGGGAGGAAGATATATCTACTTACTAAACTATAGATATCTCTCTACATATATCTCAAGATATATATATATATATATATATATATGACTGAAGATATATTCCTAGATATATTTCTAGATATATTTCTAGAAATTTATATCTATATATATTTCTTGATATCATTATATATATATCTTAATAAATATATATATGTAGATGTCTCTCTTTTCTCCATTGTGAACATCAAACTAGTCTCCTTATGAATGTCATATTTTTAGATATAATTTGATATATTTTGACAATTATTATGGTAGAATGAGTGATGGGAAATGGTACACAATACCTTAACCAAATATAATATTCTTAATTGACATCCTATCCATGGATAATATAATATTTTTATTATAAATCATATGATATATGAATAAAATTAATAATGTAAATAATTAACAACTATTTCATGTTATTCTATCAAACTCTGTATTTTACCCCTCATCAACATATACTAACCAAACTATGATTGTTGGAGACCAACAGATTTTTGGATAGACTCCACTCTAGTGGCCGAGATTTCTATATTCTAACCAAACTAGTTTTGATACCAGATGGCCTAGAAACATTACTACCTTAATATAGAAGGTACAATTATGAAAATTTGAATAAATATAATGGCCCCGAATAGTTCCTAATAAGCTCTACAAATAGAGATCTATCCCTCATTCAGATTTATAAAAAACCAGGATGTCATCCATAAATATAACAACCAGAGAATCAAGACACTAGTGGAACACCCTATTCATAGGCTCCATGAGGATCGTTGGAGCATTCTTCATCCTGAATGCCATGAAAAACTACTAAAAATGGTTTTACATACTTTTGAAATCCATTTTTGGGAAGTCCACCTCTCTCATCATAACATAGTGATTACCCTAACACACATCTAGCATGGAAAACTACCTTACCCCTTTCAACTACTAAAACAAGTCATCAATTTGGGTAAAATGAAATTTTTTCATAATGGTTACATCATCCAAATTTTTGTAATCCATGAAAAACTTGATAGATCCATCAACATTCTTGGAAAACAAGATGAGGGCATCCAATAGAGATATGCACCATCACATGAATTATTTGGATTCCAAATCATCAATATGTACAATTAATTACCTCAAATTTGTGGGGGACATATTTTATGATTGAAGAGATATAGCTATGTTCTTAGTGATATGTTTATAGAGAAATCCACATCCCACTCTAGAGGAAATCCTGATATGTCTTCAGGAAATACCTCTTTGAACTTATCCAATAGATGATGCATTCCACGCTTAAAATCTCCACCATAATACTCCAACATGATAGATGATAACTTTAAAATGGGACTTCCAAACTCTGAATGTGGGGGGTCTATCACTACTCACATGAGGACCCAATTCACCATGAAAGACCTAGGTACTACCATCATGTGTTGTGAAACTCACCCAATGCCTATAGAAAATGATATGTTCCAACACCATCCAATCCATGTTGATTATTACATCAAATATTTCCATTTCTAAGACGATGTGGTTCCACTCTAGTTTGATCCCTGACGTAGTGATTTTTCTAGAAGAAAACATAAAACCCTTATCTTTTTTCATAACATGTTACATCACCAACTCCATCACATACATTAAGAGCTCAGTTGGAAAACTGAATATATTCACAATATGGGTAGTGATAATAGAAAAAGAAGCACCAATATCAAAAAAATAACTGTTATAGATGATGTAATAATATTGGATTCTCAAACTTTTGGAGGCCCTATATTAAATTCTGTTGGTGCTTAGATTACTACATGAAGCTACCTCATCTCAGCCTGAGCCTATGAACAACCACTAGCCTTCAGTTATAACCTGAACTGACTCTTCCTAGAAGATGAACCCACCCTACTACCATAACCTCGTAACTGAGATCCCACTGTCCTGGATGGATCTAACTGAACTAAAAACCCTTTAGAATATAAAGATCTTACACCACTCTGATAATTATATGTGTCCCAACAAACCCGATGCATGTTCCCCATGGATCCACATTAATGGCACAATTAGGGATGATATGTGCACACAATTAGTATTTTCCCTACCTTACCACATTAATAGAACAGAACTGAGCTAGCATCAGAAACCATATGTGAAGGAATCTTGGAATGATGGCATAAAATATGACCTTCCTTCATTCCCTTCACATCGTGATTCCCATTTTTCTTTGATGAACTGTCACTGCCCATTTTTGTCACAAACCATAAAGTATTGGACATTCCCATATGGTAAATCTACACCGTAAAAGAATATTTAACCACATTAGTTTAAGTCTCATCATGAACAAAAATACTATACATTAAATATCTGTTTGAACCCCCTATTGAACCTCTGATCCTTAATCTAATAATTTGAAAATATTTCAGTTGTATACCAAACTAGCTTAGGAAAGTATTTGGCCTACTCCATCAGGGACTGGTCCCCCATAAAAATATCTATAACTCCTAAGATATAGAATAGTCTAACACCGTAGGATAGTACTGCTCTTTGAATGTAATCATAAAATATTTACAGACCATCTTATTGTTTTTCCCAGTTGGGACCAATGAGTGCCACCACCTCTGACAGGGACCTCCTACAATGAATGAGGCACATTTTACTTTGACAGCCTCGAGAGTGTCAAGAAATCTAAACATACTTTGTGTCTTCTCAAGAAAACCTATTATTCATAAGGTTTAAAATTTCCCATATTAGAAGAAGTATTATTAATAAATAACCCCTTAGCTCTATCCTATATAGTACACGGTTCAGCCTCCCTAATCCCTGCATGACCAGGACCCACTCCTTGTCCCAAATCTTGTAGAGCTCCGAACACAAATTCTACTATTATTTGATCAAATGGAGAGGGAGAACACTATCTGGCCTGTTCATAATAATGTGTATGAATTCTATGGGGATTCATTTTTCTAAAATAACTAATAACCAACTGATAACTATCAATATAACCAATCTAGAAAATTCCCAGTGATGGTAAAAAATTCCAACACTGCATAAATCCAAAAATATCGAACCCATCAAAATAACATAAAAACCAATACACTCCACCCCCACCCAGTGTCCATGTATAGTGTACATCCTATACATCTCATCCAAATGATAAGTCAAACAAAATCCTAACATCCCATGGGAACTTAATATCTATCACGAGGTGTGTTCGGTATGCACCCTACTCAGGACATGATCCTCAATCCCCAATAATCCTAGTTTTGATCTATATAGTCTCATCCCCAAAAAAGTGTGACCTCACTCTAATATCATTTGTTGTGTACCAAGCTAGAGCTCCATCCAACCCAACACCTAACATGGTTCATTTCATGGCCTGAAGGGAATTCCTGATCCCCATGTGGTAGAAACAAGTGGCCAGGTATCAATAATGTACCTTAAGAATGAGTTATCATAAATAAAAGAATATAAAAAACAATAAATAATTAATAAAACAAAAGTGAATATTCACAACCAAAAATGACATAAAAAATTCAGATTCAAGTTTAAAAAATTAAACAACAACCAAAAAGGCTACAAAAAAGGGATCAACCAATCTATATTAAAAAAATACTATACAATAATAGGATCATATTCTTCAATACACCACAACAACACCTACATGGGAAGACAACCAGTGTCTTGATCCACCGTCACTAAACACCTTTCCTTTACCTCTATTAAACAAAAAAAATTATGTTTACAACCAAAGGTGTTAGTAGGGCATGACCCAAATCCCAATATAATTCCACCCAAGAAAGAGATTCCATGCTATAAAAATTATATGTTAAATTACCATGAATATTTTATAAAATAATCAAATACCTTTTTTATAAATAAAATATCTTCCAAAGAAATCATGATTGGGTTTCGAATAACCAATAATGTATACCATATACTAATGTTGAGTAACATATCCCAAAGACCACTATGTAATATGGAAAACATATAATAACTATCTTTATTATGAATCAAGGTAAATCATTTCTTGGTTAACCATTTTATAGTATCCACACTGTACAACATCCTAATGCATGACCAACTAGAATAAAGAAACATCCAATGTTCTAGTGGTTTTAAATTTTTTATTTAGTGAGTGTTGTATATGTCAATCCTGATAGATTAATTTGGGATGAACTATTTCTTAATCAACTAGAATAATAGTCCATGTCATCCCACCTAGTAACCCAGGTTTCCATTCATGCTCGATTTTCATTTCACATGACACAAGTATCACAACTATTTACATGAACACATGCCAAAAAATATAACACACATGTTAAATCACAATTCTACACACAAAACCCATATTGAATAAAAACACAGAAAATTCATTTCATGTCTTTTATCACAACACTTTTTTAATTAATTAAAATAATTTCATAGTTTTTCAATAAACATATTAATGAACAAAAATGGTATACACATGAAATACCATCAATTTCTACTAGAAAACTCCCTTTTAATCCATTCACATATCAAAACCCTTAAAATGAAATTTTTAGACCACATATAGATCATAGAACATATGTATGTAATCAAGTTATCATATCAAATTATTGAAATAATAATGAAGCTAGGAACCACCTACCTCAAGTGAAGAAACTCCAAGAAAATAGTGTTTAACATCAACTATGCCTCAATATCACCCTTTGGAGGCATGATAAAACTTTAAACATCAACATCAAACCCAAAGAATTAACATGTAACCCAAAAAATGATACCCAACCTGATAGAGAAGTGAAACCACAAGAGTTATCTAGAAAACCCTAGAAGAGAGGGAGAAATTAAGAAATGAGTGACTTAGTTATAGTTTCTTGGTGATTCCCAAACAAATCCACCTAAAAATGGAGGCCCAAATGAGAAAGGAGGATTTTTTGAGGCTCCAATGTTTGAAAATCCTATGTATAGGGGAAGATGGTCATATTTGGGGTTAAATTTTAAAAGTGCAAAAATGTAAAAGACAATATTTTAATGACCTGGACTATCCACACAGTTAGCCCACATGGTTTTCCAAACCATGTGGAAACTATGGGTTCGCCACTCCCCATAAGGTACATGTCATATGATTTTACATTTCATGGATTGTTTTTTACATTTTGGAACTACCCAAAATTATTACATAGTGCATGGATTCTTAGGAAAGGTCCACAGTTTCCCCTAATCGTGCACAAGCCATGAACCACCACCTTCTATATCCAAATTTTTCATTTCTCGCAAGAAAGAAAAAAAACAAATGAAATAAAATCGGATCAAAATAAAATAAAATAAATAAATGAAATTGAAATCACAGGTGTGAAAATTCCTATTTTGAATTTTTTCTACAGTCGTAAAACCTAGCGTATGAAAATTATTATGCCTTGATTGGAATTGAATATTTATCAATGCCCTATTTATTTTTGTTGGTTATTTATTCTCATGTAAATGGATGAATATACTCCCATGGAATATTTTGAAACCCAACAACTAGTATCCTGACTTTGGGGATTGGGAATTTCATTTGGACAATGCCCCCAAATGGTCAATTGTCAGGATGGATGGAACCCCTATATCATTGGTGAAAAATGGAATCAGAGTATGTTATTCTCTTTTGGGTCATGTTATTTGGGGAATAGTATAGATAAAATATATCTATGACTTTTGGTACTTGTGGATCATGTCATGACTGGGTTCCTAGCCATCACACCATGTGACAGAACTCAAGACACTGTGGGATGTTTGGATTTTGTTTGACATCCCCTCCAAGAGAGATGCACATGCTATAAAATGTATATTGACACTAGGTGGGGGTGGATAGGTATGATTTAGTTGTAATTATATAATAATGTATTTGATATGTTTGGATTTATGGAATTTTTTTATTTGTAGTTATTTTTGAATAATATTTATAATTGTTGTATTGATAGTTATTATTTGGTTTATTACTTCTTGTACAAAAATCAATCTATAAAGAATTCATATGCAACCATGTAAATTGGGTGGAGAGATTCCGCCCTATCAAATTGATCAAATATCAGTTAAAGATTGGATTCTGGATGTTCATTCATTGGGATAGGGAGTAGGTTCTGATCCTACTATTTTTAAAGAAGCTAAATCGAGTCCTGCGAAGGAAAAAACTCCAGAGTTCCATAAGAACTAGAATTCATTTTTTGAGCTAGAATGAATCAACATGAGGTAGAATAATGGATTGAAAAGAGAGAGTGTATTTTTGAGTACCATGAAACGTAAAAGGATGCCATGGTGAAATTTGTATAATTATTTCTATAAGATGCCAATCAGATGTGATGGGGATCAATGGTCATAATTTGAAAGAACGGTAAGATAAGTTAGAAGGTCTTGAATAATGTGTTCAATAAGAAGTATTTTCTTGAGTTTTTAGATGAGGACGTATCCCAATAGTTCATGGATCATACCTAGGGTGATATAATAGTGATGGAGTATGCCAATTGCTTTACGTAGCTGGTACGATATACACCCGAAATAATTTCGAATGAGAAAATAATTGCTCAGAGGAATAAAATATGTATGTGGGCGGAGATCTATTCTAAGTTAATTTTATTCAAGATGAAATATTATGCTGAGGTGGTTGAATAATCATGAAAGTTAGTTATTGATCCCAAGGACATGTTTGTTTCCTCTGGGTTTGTGCTTGCAGTCAGTAGTTATAATTCATCTGAGAAGAAGATAAAGTTGTATGGGTAAGAACAAAAGGGGGTATCTCAGTCCATCCTTCTCTACTATCATCATCCGTAGTATCAGTTGAAGGATCATCGATTTTCATCAGTTTGGGAACCTGGGTTATGCGTGGTTGAAATTATCAACCCCACCTAGATATTGGCATCAGTGTGGACATATGTGTAACATGTAGAGGTTTTTTAGTGCCATATGTTCTTATTAGAGTGGTGTGGGATCTATTGCTTCTAGAGTAATCTCAACATAGTCAAATCAATCTAGGATGGATGGATCTCAGTATAAAAGTCATGGAAGTAGGACTGGATCCTCTTCTGGTGATAATCCATTTATGGAAGATCTGTAGGCCTGCAATCATTCTTAAACTCCAGTAGTGATAAGTAATCTCAATTTAGTAGACGTAGCACCAGAATAACTGGATGAAAGACATGTGATAGTTCAGGGTAATATTTTTATTGAATCATATTTGGATATAATTTTTTTGATACTAGTTCATCTTTTTCATTTATGATTTCTCATCATGTTGATTTTTTGAAATCTCCAATTGATCTTATCTTATATGTGATGTATTTGGTAACTTCAAAAAGATAAAAGAGAGAGAAGGTTATTATGTGTATGTATTGTGCACTCATCCAATCAAGGGGTAATATAGAATATAGTTTTCTGATATTATAAATAGACCTCTTAAATGTAATGATAGCTATGTATTGAATGGTGAGTTTTCTATCACACATCTGTTCTATAGACGACGAGTGTGTTTTTGGGTACCTGATGGTAGTACCCATGATTTTAATGGTGTATGGGATTTTGAGTCGGGTCATTCTGGACCACCACTTCTAGATTTGGGTAATCTCATTTTTCAGATATTGTCCCCCATGTAGGAGGATGGTGGTGGTACTCTTGAGGGTAGATCACCTCCCATGGTGGATAAGTTCTTGGAGGTGTTTCCTTATGAATGTTTAGTCTTTCCTCTGGGGTGTCATGTGGAGTTATCTCTATATTCTGAAGTAGGGAAATATCCAATATGTATTCCCTCGTACGATATGTCCCACACTGAGTTGAGGGAATTAAAGGTACAACTAGACTATTTGGAATCCAAAGGATTGATTCACCCAAGCATCTAAACATAGGCTACCCCAGTTCTATTTTCAACGAAGTTCCATGGATCTATTTTTTTGTTTATTGATTACTGTGTGCTAAATATGGTAATGATCAAGACCAAGAACCATTTTCCCCAAATTGTTTACCTTTTTTATGAGCTTAAGAGGTGAGATGGTTTTGCATAACTGATTTATGTTATGGGTATCACCAAGTCAATGCGATAGTGGCAGACATATCATAAAATAGAGTTTTGAATTAGATATTCTAATTTTTAGTACTTGGTCATGCCTTTTGGTTTGAAAAATGTCGTAGAAGCCTTTCTAAAACTTATGAATATGGTGTTCCAATAGTATCTCAATTCCATTATTGTGGTATTCTGGGATGAAATTCTGGTTTGTTCAGGATCTAAAGAGGAGCATGAGCAGAATTTGTAGATCATGTTTTGGAACTCTTCAGGACCATCATCTCCATGAAAACGTTTCTATATGTACCCTATTGATTAATGAGTTAATGTTTATGGGCCTTTTGATCTTACAAAACATTTTTTCAATGGACCCTGAAGAGATCAATGAGATAATGTCTTGGGAGTTGTTGAATAATGTGTTTGAGATGATTTTTTACAACTAAAATGATATTACATGAGATTCATCTAGGATTTCCCTCAGCTTGCTTCATCCATGATCTATCTTACATGGAATGGGGTGATGTTTAAATAGAACCTTGAATTCCTATCTTCCTTTGAGGATCATATGCAGGGTTTTTCAACAGCTCCTATTTTGATCCTTCCAGAATCTAAAAAGGGTTATGTGGGTTGTAATGATTATATGTGTATGGGTTTGGTGTGTGATTATGTAGAGTGACCATGTAGTGTAATATGGATCTATTAAAAGTTTTACAAATGAGAAGAATCACCTAACCCATGACTTCAATTTTATAGTGGTGATGCATTACATGACGATGTGGTTTCATTATCTTTGTGAGGAGAAATTTGTGGTTTAGTCTGATCATAAGAGATTGGTCCAAATTTTCTCCCTTAACAAAGTGAATCTAAGGCCTCATTTTTGGGTTGAGTTCCTTTACGAGTTCATTTTATATATAGTTTACACCCCTTTAAAAGGAAATATTGTGAATGCTTCTTTGAGGAGGAAGGTGTCAGTTCTAGAAATAAAAGAATCTAGGTATGAGAGGACCATTATGGGGCTCTCTGCTCAAATGAACATGGAGACCAATGAGCATGAGAGAGGTGAGTTTATGGTTAGTGATCAGTTGA
Source organism: Viscum album (assembly GCA_963277665.1). NCBI lineage: Eukaryota > Viridiplantae > Streptophyta > Magnoliopsida > Santalales > Viscaceae > Viscum > Viscum album. The sequence goes on from OY728139.1 coordinate 1,093,807,298, forward strand.
TTCCCTCTCTTCTATAATTGATTTGGCATGATCATCCTAATGAAGTTTATTACAGATGGCATTGAAGTTCATTCACAATTATGAGATGCCTTATGATTGTTCATTTTCTCCATAAGGAGTTTTATGTTTCAAGGGTCACATTGTAGTAATGTTTTTATTGAGAAAGGTGGTGATGAAGAAGAGTAACCAGTCTTAGTGGGTTGTTCATCCTGGTGATATCAAGATGTATTATGATCCCTGTTGGTAATTTTGGTGGATAGGTTTCATGTGGGACTTATGCAACAATTTATAAGGGTGTAATACATGCTAGAAGTTCATCTTAGAGTACCTAAGGCCCTCGGGGTTTCGTAATCCACAACCCATTCCAAATTAAAAGTGAGAAAATATAACCAAGGACATCATAATTGTATTTCCTCAGACACCTCGTGGATGGAATTTCATTTGGGTAGTGATACATTGTTTGATCAAATCATCCCATTTAATTCTGATCAATGATTTATAAAAGGAGGATGACTTGGGCTAGTTATAATTTAAGTTGGTTGTTAGGCTTCATGGTATGTTTATCCACAATCATCATAGACATGGACACATTTTTTATCTCTTGATTATGGGAAAGTCATCAAAGTGAAATTGGTTCATATGTAATATTTATCTTGTCATAACATCCTTAAACAAATGGTAAGATTTTGTGGGAGAATAATATTTTAGAGTACATCCATCATGATCTAACTTGGACTTCAGAATTTCATGGGATGGACTTTTATGATTGGTCCATTTTTTATATAACAACAACTACCAATGCTCAATATGAATTGCATCTTTTGAGGTGCTCTTTGGTCATCCATGTCAGTCGACCATGGGTTTGGATGAGGTAGGCGTGAACTCACTTTTGGGACTAATATTAGTGAATGAAACCTATTATAATGTTAAACTAATTAGGAAGCGGTTATTGATAACTTAGAGGTTCCAAAAATCGTATTCAAATCAGAGGTTTCATGATTTATAAGTTTCTGTGGGTGAGACGTTATTCCATAAAATGGAACATCATTAGGTTCATCGATATTTGGGAATGAAGCTAAAGCTAACACCATGGTGTGTTGGTCCTTTTGAGATAACCAATAGGGTTGGTGAGGGGGCATACAAGATAGATGTTCTTTCATAGTTGATGTCAATTAAATATGTATTCCAGGTATCTTAACTAAAAAAGTACATCCAAAATATGTCTCATGCATTAACTTTGTTAGAGTTGGATATAATGCCTAATTTATTATATATTGAGTAGCAAATTCAGATTGTGGATTCCCAATAGAAATTGTTTCGTGGAAATTATATTACATTGGACTAAAGTACTGGGAGAATTGTAATGATTAGCATGATAAGTGGAAGTCAAAGTGTTGGGTTGATAATGAGTAACCATTTTTTTCTATGATCAAGAATCTAGTTGACTTTCTGGGTGTGGAAATCATCCATGGTGGGGATAATTTTCAGATACATGTTTTCATTTTTATGTATTCTTCTCTTTATTTTTATTCTAGTGCTTATACATGGGTTTCCACCATGATTTTTATTGAGAATTCATATTTTTTGTTTGAAAGTGTGTGGTGCATATTGGTGCATGGTTTATCAGACTATGTTCCCTTTCACTGTAAACCATGTGGCCATGTGATATATTTGGATAGATGATAATAGAATGGTTATAACATGGATTGTAAACCATTCAGGAAAACCATTTGAAATTTTACACTTATTCAATAAAAGGATCATGATTCTAAACACCCATATTCCCTATATTTTTAACTCTAAACACCCATATTCCTCCCCCTATTGATTCTACAACTATATCTTGTTATTTGGGGTTCAATATTGATGGTTTTGGTTTGATATTCCCTTTATAGGTTCCCATGGTGGTCAGTTATGGTTTAACCCAATTTATGGAAGGTTATTCCCTTGAGGTAGGTGGTTCTATGATTAGTCATTATTTTAAAATTTATATATTCTTGGTTTACTTCTTGGTTGTGTTATTTTCATTGGGTATGAGGTTTGAAATGTGTTTTTAAAACTTTTTAGGATTAATATGTATTGAAAGTGTTTTACCTATGGAAAATTGGTTGTAATCATGTGTGTTCCTTTGTTGTGATTATTGAAGTAGTTTTATAAATTTTACAAGTTATTTAATAAATTATGAATGTGGTTTATTAAACTTTGAATATGATGAAAAGAAAATTTCAAGATTAATTGGTCTGCATGTGAATTTGAAGGATGTTTTGATTATGAAAAATTGTGGTTTTATTGGTCTGTTCACATTTCTTGTGTGTGAATGTGAATGTGGGGACACATATATGTCATGATAAATGGAAACTTGGCAGAACGGAAAACCTAGGTGACTATGTGGGTGGATTAAGACTAGTATTCTATCTGTATCTGTGGGACAGAGGTTTGGATAGTATTTCTTGTTAAAAATTTATTGGGTATGGTGATCCAAAATTTCCATATAAATGGAAAAGTACCATTGAAAAGATATTGTGTCAATTATTTTTAGAGTATAAATAATTTATTTTGTATGTCTATAACATTTAAGGATAAGTAGATCAATGGTGCAATATTACCAATAATATGAGAAAATAATTAAAAACTGACTCTATGTTGTGGGATTAGATTAAGAGATTGTTTTTCAATATGTACATTCATATTATTATTCATATGAAATGGTAAAGGAATTTTTTGTTCAGATGGATATGTATGATAATTCTTTATGTACCTATGATAATAATTTTAAAAGACATGTGATGCATTCTTTTAGTATTTTCATCCAACATAAAAGTATGGTTGACAGATTCATCAGTGGATTAAAACAAATTCTCCAATGTCTGTTAGAAATAATGGTAATCTGTAGCTATGAAGAAATAATTTTATTTTCTATCGAGTTGGAAATAAAAATTATATTTATCTATAAATTTATGGGTTTTGATATGAAAATAAATAGGTGACACAATTGGAATTATAAAAAAACATGGGTACAAGATGGTGAAATTTCTTATATATGCAATATTTTGAAGGAAACATAGTGTCAATTATATTAAGGAGGACAAAAAATGTATTATGTTTAGAAACTAATGTCATAGAGAAATATAATAGTGTTGTGATAGGAAGAAGATAGTTAATTGTGTGAATATAGAGAATGCTGCATAAAATTCACCAAAAACACATTAGTGTATCAAATTCATAGAGTATCAGAATTATGTTGACCTATGAAAACATTTGACTCATAATGAATATGATCAACATAAAAAACCTCTTTATCCTTGAGATAATGGAAAATATCATGTGATCACTAATTTGATGATGGTTATAGTATCAATGTGGTGAAAGTTATACCTACAATAAGCTCTTGAGTAGATAATGTCTTATTTGATTCTTAATATATCAATGTTTCAGTAACTAAATAATTTATTAGGTTTTAAAATTTTAACCGATCAAATATATGTAGAATAGTTGTGAAAATCCCTAATGTAACAATGATCGAATTTCAAGTCTATGAATTTTCTGGTAGAATATTGTGGGAATTTTCTTCCATCAAATTCTATTATTCTCCATCTAGTTTAATTTGGTTTTAACTTAATCATGGATTAGATATACAAAAATAAATCCTACATAAATTTAAATGGTTAGAATGCCATGAATGATATTCTAAACCAACATATTATTGTCTATTACTGTGATGATAAATATGAACATGCTATGGAAATCTCTTCCATTTTAACAGTCTTGATACCTATTCCGAAGGTGTTCATATCTTAAATGGTTGATGAAAGACACAACATCGATATTATACTTATTGTGTGAATATTTTTTATGTATTTTATGTAATACTATCATACTCTTCCACTGAATCATAATGATGAGTTGTCAATAGAAACAATACTCTAGGATAAACCTATTCCAAATGATCCATATTTATTGTTTCGACAACCAATTAGATCGACCATATAAAGATCAATACTTTTCCAAGATTTATTCTCATTTTTAATTCCATTAATTGAGTCTATAGAAGTGGGATATAACCAAGACAACATTATTAAAATGGTATGGAAACTATGAATACATTGTGATATCATTTCATGATACAAATTTCTCAGTTATCTTTATGGATTTTATGAATACATTCATTAGAGATTACAATGTTCTGTTTGTGGAAATATTTATAGACGATATTTTAATATATTGAAAGAGAAAATATAATCATAAAAAACATTGAGGATAGTACTAAAGATCCTAATTAAAGATAATTTGTATAATAAAATTATAATGTGATAATTTTGGCTACATAAGGTTTCATTTTTGTGTTATATAATCTCATGATAGGGAATATTGGGGAATCCATCAAGGATGCATGTTATTGATCATTTCCCTGAAACGAAGCAATTTGATGGAGATCCATATTTTTCATAGTTTTTTGGTATATTATCAATTAATTTTACTTAATACTTAATGTCTATATAATCAACTAACCAAGTCCAATTTTAAGGGATATGTGTTAATTTTTAAATACAAATGTGAGTAAAATTTCAAGGAACTAAATAGAATGTTTGTAATTCAACATGTGCCTACACTACCCTAAAGTGGAAAGTTGTTTTTGATATTTATTTATACAATAATAAAGGGCCTAGGATGAATCCCCATGCTTAAGGATAAGGATATAGCTTGTCCCAAATGAATAATTGAATGGACATGATAAAATTACCCATATCATGAATGGTATTTTCTATGGTATTTTTAAAAAAAAATTTGAGATATTTTCATTATAATGAAAGTTTTTACAAATGTATTAATCATTAGATTTAATGTATATATTCACCTATAAATTTTTGGATATTCTATAGAGAATATTGTTATAGATAATAAAATATTATGACTCCTCAATATATTACCACCCAAGAAAAGTGAACAATATCATAAATATTTTGGGCAAAAATTATCATTCTTGCTTTTATATGATGAGGATAATATATGATCCAATATTATTGGATTTTGAAAGGATAGATCTTAAAATAAATATGGATGGGGAGGAATATTACCTTTCTCAAATTAGTTTTCAACAATTTATCAATGTTATGTTTAATGGGGAATAAAAGGAATAAGTGTTACTATATATTATGGAAAAACATATTCATAAGGTGAACATAGATTTTGATTGAATGTTAATGTTTAGGAACCTTGTTTTTCTTTATTATATACTCTATTTGATGGAGTTGTTGGATGATGGTCATAATTCATTATTCTCCATTTTTCATGAATGTAATGAAGGTTCTTGGTTCAATGGTAGAGTTCTTATAATGTATGGATAACATATATTTCAATCATAATTCATGTATAATAGATTTATGATATGACAATGATATCATGTCCAATAAAAATTTGAAAAATTGACAAAATAATTATGATGGAAAAAAGGGAGTTGACCATTACATGTAATTTTAATTAAATTAAATTTATATAATGAATTAATTTTTTTTTATAATTCATTATTTGATTATTCGATAGAATAGATTTCATCGAACCATAATTGTTCTTTAGGATTCAAGTGAAGAACTCATCCATCAGTGATCCACAAGTGCACCAGAATCACATATCAATATTTTTGAATTTTGTAGTGCTACCATAGTCAATCCTCATCAATTTCATTATTCATGGATGACAAAAAAGTGTCTTCTCTAATAGGTAGAACTCTTGGTGATCTATCAAATACCTAATACGGGTGGAAGATATAACTATTACAATTGATAGGGAAGGGGGAATGAACCAAATGCCTACCTATATGCATGAAGAGAATGTTAAAATTGATACCTCCAATAAAACCACCACTGGCTGCACCCATGGGGCAGAGAGGGGAGGATGATATATCAATTTACTAAACTATAGATTTCTATCTACATATATCTCGATATATATATATATTTATATATATCATTTAAGATATATTCCTAGATATATTTCTAGATATATTTCAATAAATTTCTCTCTATATATATTTCATGATATCATTATAGATATATCTTATTAAATATATATATGTAGATGTCTCTCTTTTCTCTATTGCGCACATCAAACTAGTCCCTTTTGGAATGTCCTATGTTTAGATATAATTTGATATATTTTTACAATTATTATAGTAGATTTAGTGATGGGAAATGGAATACAATACCTTAACCATATATAATATTCTTAATTGAAATGTTATCCATTGCTAATATAATAATATTATTATTAATCATTTGATATGTGATAAACATTAATAATATAAATAAATAACAATTAGTTCAAGTTGGTCCATCAAACTCAGTATTTTACCCCTCATAAACATATATTGGACATATAAAAATGGTTGGTTACATAAATAAATATCACTTCATTATATATAAGATAATTATAATAAATATTTTATTCACTAAAAATGTAAGACAACAATTATTATTTATTATTTAACATGCATTATTATTTTGAATAAATTTTGATTAAATTATGGTGACCAAACAAACATTTAAAATTATTATTTTTTCTAACTTATTAAATTCATTAGTTTAATTTCACAAATATTTTTGGATACACAAAGTGTGTGTCCCTCTAGACATCCTTCACAGTGGCATTAGGAATAACTGCATAATGGGTAAGGTTAGAATCACAAAACATTCCAATGATTCCATAATGATATGAGTTAATATCCCAAAGATATACAACATCCAAAACATTTTTATCATGTAACATAATAATTTTATCAAAATATATTTAATCAAGAATGTTTCATACTGGGAATATTAAAAAATATATATTTATTATATTTCATTTACATTCTGGAAATAATCTCTTCAAAGAAACGCGATTTCCATCGATTTATGAAAGGAGTTTTATTCCCTCAAAGTTATTTGGATATCAACATCCATTATAGCACTTAATGGTAAATCCTTTTGCAAATTATCCATTAGTAGAATATCACTCAAGACACACCCAACATACCCAAACAATCTATGAACATATATCTTCTTTCTTTTTTTCCAATACATCAAATTAAGAGAGTCATTATATAAATTAAATAAAATATTAATTATAAGTATTAATACACTTATCCACATATATTAATATATAATGACACATAGAAATAAATATTTCATACTAGAAATGTTTTTTCTCATTACTTCTTAATATTGAGAATATAAAGGGATAACACCATGAGATCATGACTTAATTTATTGTGAGATTCATATTCCTAATTGCTTGTATCACATGTCTTTTGTTAGAAAATATCATCAATCCATACAACAATATTCGTTAATAATGTCCTGGAACCTCTTTGTTCTTATTATTTTAGAGATATTCAAGAACCATTATTTGCAATATATATTCATATGATATTATACCATAAGAATATATTAAAGAAAGAATATAATAATGTGATCATAAAACACCATTAAAACATATAATAAAGTTATAAACTCATTGGTTCTAGGAATCCAACCCCAATAAGCTCCCAATTTCAATGTAAAAAACTGGCAATATCATTCCGCCCACTAGCTCTCACATGTTACTCATCCCTATACTAAGATAAATCATTTTTCAAGTGGTTTAACTGGTTTTAAACTTTGGATAACCAATTCATAAGAACATCACCTCATTGAGAAAAGTACCTCAAAAGATAACATAATTGAATTATTTATTTATCTATTGGGTTTACCTTGGCTCCTAAAACATGGCCACTGTTGTAGTTTTATGTTAGTAATATATGACAGGGTCTTCCCAAATTGTTAGAAAATGAATAACCTTTGAAATTTTTTGAACCCATACTACTTCCTTGATTGCATCAAATGTCACAATAAATTCAAAATCCTCTATAGAATTTTTTAAAACTAGCTTATTTTAACTCTTATGGATCACATCTAGTCCATGGAGATAAAATATATATCAAGACTATGACATCCAATCATTATAATATATATGAAATCTAGGATTTTTATAAACTTTGATGACTTTCCATTTATCTCACATAGACATGGGGAACATATCCATAATTTTCCTAAGATACTAAAGGATAGTCTTGATAGTTGTCCAATGTTTTTCTCTTATGTATTCTGTATATCCTCCAAAAATTCACAAATAATAGGAAATATTCAACCTTATATAAAACATATAGTAAATGTTAGATACCACCACTATGGTATATGAGATCTTACTCATTCTATATATTTCATTATACTTATGATGATACATTTTCTTAGAATTATATATACCATGAGACACTTGAAAATATACCATATTGGATTGTTACATACAAAATCGCATTCTTATCTTGTCTATGTATGTATGATAATTGTGTATAATAAACCTCTAGGATATTATCTGAATGGTTTTGACCACTATAACACTTGAATTTTAATATATGTCCTTTATATAGAATAACAATTTCAATAGTGCCTTAACATGTTATTATATTCATATAGTATTTCCAATTTTTACTCTGTCATCAACGTATACTACTATGAAAACAATCGTACTCCCCCATTAACCAGCTATAAACACATGGCTCCCATTTATTATAAAGGAAACCCAATTCCATTATGATTTCATTCAATCAAATTACGCATGACCTAGATGCCTTCTTTAATTTAGAGATGGAACTCTACAGATTTCATACATTTTTTAAATTACATGGAGTCAGAAACCATTTAGGTTGTGTCATAAACAAATCTTGTTAAAGGTTCCCATTAAAGGGTGTAGTTTTTAGATCAATTTTTTGAATCTCATGGAAATGGTAAGATACTACAGAAAACAAAATTATTATGGATTTAATCATGGAAAAAAGGTAAAATGACCCATCATTATCAATTCCTTTATGTTTTCTAATCACATTATCCACTAGACGTGATTTATTACCTTTCATGACCATATTTATATTGAATAATTGTTTTCCAAATAAATGTCTCACATCAACTAGAAGAGTCATCAAAAACCAAACAAGGTTTCAATACGTGTAATACATCACATAAATCATGGATTCATAACATCATGTATCTTATGTGTTCTCTACTAACCCTTTATAGGAATGATGATCATAATTGTTAACCAATAGTGATTCACCATCATCTAATACTTGAAAACCATATCTCTCTAGTTCTCATAACTCTCTATCACCCATACATATAACAAATATTTCATGAATATCCTTTTCCAATGGGACATGTGGAATTTGATTTAATACAAACACTTCTGTATCATAAGCATAATGATAACTAAATTAAATATTTTTCCAACTATTATCTTTAAGTGTGTTCTCATTATCAAGAAAAATGGAATATCTTGAAATATTTGGTTCTTTTATAATGGGTTTTACAAATAATATACCCTTATTTCTTTTTGATAAAATATTATGTTACACTTAGTGCACCGTGGTGCTTAATTTACTCCTTAATCTACCATTAAAAATTTACCCACATCCCCATGCATGAACATGTGATACATTGGGTTGTTTTCCACTTGATAATTTTAATGGACTTATATTTTCTACTTTTTTCGGTCATAAGATTATAAAATATAATTTCATATAAAATTCATTTTCAATCGATGAAAATGGAATAATTTTTTGAATCACCATCGACCTTAACATGTCAAATATGATATGTTTCTTCCTTTAACTAACACTATTCCTCTATATTTTATAAGGAGGAGTGAGTTGGATAAAATCATATACTACAAAAGAAATTTGATAATTTCATTGTTTAAATATTCACCACCTCAGTATGATAGATGTTACAATATCTTTTTACCAATAAAAATCTCTACCTCATTATAGAATACAGTGGACTACTCAAAGGATTCATAATTATAACTTAGTATATAGTTATTCAAATACTATGTCAGGTCATTGGTAAAAATATTAATTTCTATGTATTAACATCTATACTATACTAGAAATTTTTTACACAGAACAATGTGTTCCCATTCTAGGAGCTCTACTCACCTTTCACCATAGCCACTGAAAATTATTTTCATATATTATTTAGATATTTATGGATATATTTTTTGGTATGGAAATAGTGGTTTCTACTATTATAATGATAAAATATGTTATCATATGACATCATTGAAAAAAATATTTATATACAGAAGTATAGAAAACAAATATTGAAAATTGATAATAAAACAAATATTTGCAACTCATATAACACCAAGTTAAGTCATCACTAACTTGTCCACATAAATGAGAACAATTTGAAAATGATATATCAAGATAATAATTTAGACTCTCTTGATATCGTTCCACATGAAATTTTTATTACTTGTTTACAATATAAGATGACCAAATAAGGTGGCACTAGGACATAATAATAATTCATTAATACCAAAATCAATCATATCTCAAATGGGAGATGGATGTCTGAAATTTCTTGAGAATAAAACCTCACTCCATTGCCAGTTCATAAATCCACCTCATCTTTGGTAATATTTTTAAATATACTAGGTTTCTATTTTTGGATAATAAGGAGTGAACTATTAGAAATATCAAATACCAAACATGTATATTTGGAATGATTGTACTAATTAACGAATGCACCTAAAGCCTCATCTTGATTCATTAGTTTGGTGAAATTCTTGTACTAGTGGCCGATATTCCAAAATGGAAAAAATACGAAAACATGATCTTTCCTTACCTCTTAACCCTCTTATACATGGAATAATAGTGCTTTAGATAAATAGAAATCAAATTTGTCTTCATTTACATTGTCATATCTTCATTTACATTCTCAGGTCTTCATTTCCATCCTCTAAAAGTTATATGAGTTTTACCTTGATATTATTGTGATTTCATTAGTGTTCCATAGATAAAATTTTTAGTTTTAGTACAATGTATCCTCCATAAATTCATGAAAGTATGAGAGAACCATTAAAACCATAGATTATACATTGAGATATTGTTCTATGGATTTCAAAGTTGTTTTGGATTAACACATTCCTCTTTTCATGTTCTATTATAAAAATATCTGGAATATGAGTATTCAGATGTCTCCATACAAATTTTACTATGGAAAGAAGTGTGTCAATACAATGTTATTGGATAAAATCTGAGAAAGAAAGCTTTTGCAACTTGAGATAGCTGATTAAATGGTAGAGAAAACTTCTCTCGTTCAGCAGAAAATCAAGGAATCGTATAGTAAACATAAAATAGATTATTAAAATATTTCATGGAGTTTGATATTTGGTGTTAGTGAGAATATTTTTATAAGATTTTATCAAAGTAATACTATTATGATATTTATAAATAAGGGAAATCAGATCCCTATTTATATTTCTCATTTATAATTCTTGATCAAGTATGGATTGTTGTTTATTTCATGGATCATCCACATAATAAATATTAGGTTATTTATGTGATCCATATATCTCCCTTCAGGAAGTACATACTGAATTATTTAGATGTGTTTAACTCATAAGTCAGACCAGTAGAGCACGATCTTTCCTATAATGAATTCCAGTAGAAATATTGGATCATAGAGAAATATTTATATAGATTAACACTACTAACCTATTTAAATTTCTCTTGAGATATCATAAATTCACAAAAGCTACATGGGAACCAATGGATGTTGCGTAATAGATATATTATCATTTTTCCATATTGGGGTAATGAAATTTTGACAGTGAAATTCATTATAAGGCTAGTAGAATGTTACACTCTATGATTTTATGACATATATTTTTCTAATAAATTTCACTAATTTGAAATATTTTAATACATGCATCACTATGTTTAAAAGAACTATGATATAATTTTAAAATTTTATTCTATATTGTGATAATTATCGCATAGACATTGCATTAGAAGCTATGAATTTTAATAACAAAATTATAAAAAATGTATGGTTTACATATTTATTAAATAACTTAATTATTTATCAATTAAATAGATATTAAAATAAAAACAATTTGAAAATAATGGATACGTCTTTCTAAAAAAGAAATTTTTTGTATAATGCATTTTATATTAGTAAATTAAAATAATCACTTTTGGTGAATGATATTATTAAAAAATATATATTAAATATTATATAATAATTTTAACATTCATATAAAGTTTTTTTCTAGGCATGTGATAAAAATAATTCTTGTTTTATATATAATATTAATTTTTCAATGAAAAGAGGTTTTATTGTTTTTTGTGTAGTAATTCTATTATGAATTTATTCGAGTTATTGAAATTAAATTCTAAGAAATTGATTAAAAATTTTTATTTGGGGTGTCTAAATTTAGTAAATATTCCTCTTTTAATTTTAGACATTATTAATGGTTACCATGTGAAATTTTTGTTATTTTAGAAAGGGTAAAATGTGTAAAATGACTTAAATCTTTTTGGTAAGGATTTAAAAATTACCTACCACTTTCCATTATACTATTTTATAAGTGTATTTATTCTATATAATTATAATACTAGAATATATAGTCACATGGGTTGTAATATCTTTAAATATTACCTTTATTTTAATTTAAGGAATGCAAAATACAAAATGTCACTTTATTACTTTTAAATATCCATTTTTTCACAAAAGGAAAAAATAAATTTCTAAATTTATCTAAATTTATATTTGGATAATAAATTAATTTTTTCCTTTATTTGGATTTTTTTTTCTAATTTTTATTCATTATATTATTACCAGAAATATTTATGAAATGAAGACATAGTAGTTTATCAATTGATAGATAAATAAAATAAAATATTTAAAAAATATTAAAAGGAAAATAAATTTATTGAGTTATAGTATTCCCAAAATTTAAAATATGAATATTAAATTTTATTTCTGTTTTAAAATATTACCATTTTAATTTCATCTTATTCTAACTATTTTTAAAGTCAAATTAACGGAATAGTTCCAAAATTGAATTTAGTTATGTTTTATAATAAATAAAATAATTTGAAATTATTTAACATTAATTAAAATATTATCATCATCCAAGTGAATAGATTACGGTTTAAAATATAAACCATGGTCCATTTATATTTTAATTGTAAATTTATGGTAAAATTATTATCCCTTGATGAATAAAATAGTTTTAATCACTATTATGATCAAATATTATTATCGAAAGGATTGATCAAAATGATAATGTTTTAAGTCTCACCAAAAATTGTCGAAAAATCATTGGATGACTTTTTTTCTATCCAATCTTATGTTTCATAGTATTTATTTCCAAAAACAAATTATTTATAAGATAATATAATCCTAATTATGACCATAAATAATATTTAATTTAAATTCTAGAAGATTAACCCCACTTTATAGGATCTTTTTTACATATATACAAGTGTACCGATCAGGAAAACCAAGAAAATGAACAATCCTGAGAAATGAAATGGAATCGCATAACCCAGAAAAAGCCCATAAATGAACTTAATAAAATAATATTAATATCAAAAACATGATCAAAAGGTTATATATTAATTAATTAATGTATATATTTTGATTATACATGACTTTATGATCATATACCAAACCGTTTTGGACATAAGGTAAGAGATTCTACCCAAACCTCCATCTTTTCTTCGAGTTACTCTTTCTCTCTCTTTACCCCAATGTAATGATTCTTTAATTTTTTGATCATCTTCTATATTAAATTATCATGTTCCAATATCATGTATCTAGATTATATTATCCTTCTTTGATAGGTATATATATGTTTTAAAAAGGGTCACTTCTCAAAGATTCCTGATAAGCAAACTCGATTAAAGGTTATTTCCCAATATCTCACACATTCTCCTGATCTATCGATATTATGTTTTAATTAAAAAATATTTTCACAAAATAAATATTTCATTCATGAAAAACTATAATTTTGCATTTCTGTCTTTGTGTAAATAGTTATTCCCTTTGTATTTTAAAGTCTCTTTAATAATTTTCTATAAAACCGTGGTGAAGTGGAGATTTTCTAGAGTTTCCTAAGATATATTTGAAAATGATGTCACATAAGGTGGATATTATTTATCATTATATATTCCTATTTTCCTTTATTAATGTAAATGTGTATTCTCAATCCATTCCTTCATTGTCAATTTTGTGATACACCCATTTCTAATGAATTTTGACATGATTATGATATCTATTCATTCCATGTGTAAACCTTATATTATGTTTGATTAATTATGTATGATTATTAATGTGGAATAGATATTCATAATCATTTTATAATGTGTGTTTCCATATAGAAATCCAATTATTTGGTAATGTTTAGTCTAATGAGACATCATGTTGGGACATGGAGTGAAACTGATTCCATTATGGGACATTGTCCATCGTGTCTTGGTAGATAGACTTGAATAATGTTTATTTAATGTTATATATTGTTTCCACATTAATATGTTGTCATGGTTATATGTTCCCATGTTGTACATGTTTTTATTTGTTATGTTTATTCATGTCCCATTCCTTTTTTCACCATGTTTTGCCTCAAAGCCGATGTGCTTTTTTTTCATATGCTTATTCCCATACTAGGATTTTCACCTCATACCTTCAGTTCATGTATTCCCCAGGATATCCTTTGAAGATATAGGGTCTCAAATTGGGTTATAAGGACATTAAGTAGAATAATTTAAAGATGTTTTTTTTGTATCATAATTTTCTAATTATGTACCTAGTCTTCCAAAGACACTAGAATTTGTGATTCTTAGCTTATAATTTTCTGTTTAATTATGTGTAAAATATTGTAGTAATATTTTTAAAAGACTAGGGTCTCTATACCTGGTATCATAGAATGAGTTTAGTTATCATTGTTATAAGGATTAGAAAACTCTACTGAAATCCTTGTGGATAATAATAATTATAATAAAACAAACCTAATTATTTTTTTTGTGTAGATTAAGAGGTTTATCTAGAATATACATCCATGTATAGATACTATAAGTGGAATTTGTTTTGGAATAGATATACCTAATAGGAGCAACTCTGATAAGGTTTTCCAGGCCAGACTGAAGGTATCTTGTTATACCACATGGGGTCTTAATATGAAAATGGTTTGACACTCTCAGTGGATATGATTTGGTAAATTTTTAAGATCATTAACAACCACTATAAAGTGAACAAAAAAATCCCAGAAGAATATATGTTAGGAAATATATCATGGATAACCAAGATTTAATCCTAGGGAATCACAAGATTTGATATACATTTCATTTATATGTTTAACCTTATATGTTTAATGTTTTCTTTTTATATAATTTTTTCTAAGTAATCGAGCCCACTCATTGTTCTTTATCTTTAGAAATTAAAGGTCGGATATAGAAGATTTCTCAGAAACAATAATTATGATAAGTAATGTGATGAATTACCTAATGATGTGAAAAATATTAAAGGAATAGGTGCTCAATACATTATGACAATACCTTATCATCTAGCTCATGTTATGAATACTTACTTGAATCATGTGGGACACCTTACTTCTCCAGATAAATAGAATGTCTTTTTAAAATACATCATACGGAAATGGACTCCCATGTTTAATTGGTATTTTGATCCCTTGATCAGAGAACAACGAACTAACTTCATTGAGAATATATTATCAATATTCTATTTCTTAGAATAAAATAATAATGTGATGTAGATCTATAATTTTTATGGGGAAGATGATCAGTGGTGGGCATTGATCAAGAACACAAATTCCAAAGAGGAAATTGATATAATGGATTGGGAGGAATTCAAGAAAATATTTTTAAATATGTTTTTTTCATAGACCCATTAACTCAAGAAAGAAAGGGAGTTCCTCAGACTAAATTCTATGGATGATGAGTATACCTAGGGGTATGATGAAAACATCACAAGGTTTACATGATACACCTCTAGGTTTGACATGAACAAAGAAAGAATGGTTGATTGATTCTTTAGTGGACTAAATCTTATTTTACAAAAATTGTTTGCAATTAGAGACATAAAAAATTATGAGATTATTGTCTATTATGCCCTTTAGCATGAAGTGGAGATTGAATACACTCAATGATATAATGGGTCCGATGAAATAAAGAAGAAAACGGAGTTTAATATTGGGGGATCAAAAGATATATACAATTTTGGAATAAAGAGCCAACATCCCACATGTCATAATTATGGAATTAATCATCGTATAAAATGATTAAAGGGATCCAAAAGATGCTTTAAATGTGAAAGAGAATGGAATACGGAAAAAAACTATCAAGGATATATGAAGAATCCCACAAATTTATTATAATAATGGAAGGATAAGATAAAAAAACCATGTTGTGTAGTGTTTCAATAGCATGTAACATGGGAATTATGTGATCCATTTCCCAAAGCTAGGTGTAGTTGGAGGAAATAAACAACATCAGCCTCTATTGAATCAAGGAAGCGAATATAATATCACTACTTCTAAGGTGTATCCCTATAATGATGTGGTGATAGGAACCCTGGTTATTCATTCAATAATAGAGAACACAATATTTTATTCCATTTCTACACATTCCTTAATAACCTACAATTTTAGTAGAATTATTCAGTCACTACCTCCAAATTTGAAGGTTGAGTTGTCTATCAGTACTAAAAATGGGTAAATTATTTCATCTAATATTTATAACTCCTCCCTATTTAATTTTTGGGACATGAACCTCCCAAATAATATTATCATACTCTCTTTGATTGAGTTTGATGATATATTGGACATGGATTTTCTATATTTACATAAATACAACATCAAATGATTGTAAGGGGAGATCACTCTTTCCATCCTGTAGAATCCTCTAATTTTGTACAAGTGTAAGGAGGAATTTTAATCTCTTTTAGAATCATCTTCGCAACTATGGATACTATTTAATAATGATAAATTATGTCTAGATGAAATTATGGAGACAAATGAGATAATCATGCTTGAAGATATGAAAATCCTGAGGGATTACATTGATTTATTTCCAAAGGAATTATTTGGGGTTATTATGGATTTATAGGTTGATTTATCAATTTAATATATTCTTTGATCTCTAAAAATATAAAACAAACATTATAGAATCTCAACTATTGAGCTGGAAGAACTAAAGAAAAAGTTACGAGAGAATTTGGACTAGGGTTTTATACAACCGAGTGCATCACCATGGGGTGTTTCAGTCCTATTCCTTAAGAATTAAGATGGATAAATGTACCTATATATTCATTTTCATGAGCTAAAAAAATCATGATAAAGAATAAGTATCACCTTACATGGATAGATGAATTGTTCAATCAGTTATGGGGGTCCAATTATTTCCTTAAGGTGGGATTTTGGTTTAGATATGACTAATTAAATGTGACGATGGAATATATTATGAATAACACCTTTCAAACATGGTATAAACAATATGCGTTCATAGTGATGCCCTTAGAACTAACTAATACTCCCAAAATTTTCATGGAATTAATGTATAGAGTCTTTGGAGATTACATTGATAAATATGGGGCAGAATTTACAGATGATATTGTGATATACTTTAAGATAAAGTATGAACACATGGATCATTTTATTACAATGTTAAAAACCATGTCAAGGTAGAAAATATATTCAACTTATAGAAAAATTTAGTTCTAGGTGGACGAAGTGTCATTCATGGGACATGTAATCACTAGAAAAGTGATATATGTTGACCCTTCCAAGAAAAAGTAAATTGAAGAGTGTCCTAGGCCCATATCTGTAATTGAGATATTCACCTTTCTAGGCCTATATGGATACTACTAGTGATTTGTGAGGAACTTATCCTGATTGTCAAACCAAATAACCAAGCATACTTGAAAATGAGAAAATTTTCTCTTCGGTCAGTGAGTGTGAATACTCCTCACACTACCAATATGTAGGGAACTATTTGTGATGTCCAATGTTGCATTAAAAAAGGGAATATGCTACATAATAATGAAAAAAATATAAAGTGATATCCTACACCGAATGCAAGCTAAACATTTATGATAAAAGTTTTCCCACACATGATCTGGAGTTGGCATTAGTGATATTTTCATTCAAATTTTGAGACATTATCATTATGGGGAGGAATGTGAAATATATATTGATCTTAAGAGTCAAAAATATAAGTTCACATAGAATGAGGTTAAAATGAAACATCAAATATGGTAAAATCTCATTGTGTATTATGGTTTCTCAATCCATTATCATCTAGGTAAAGGAAATATTGTTGCATAATCTCTATGTAGAAAAGATCATGTATTTTTAACAATGATGATAATTGAAAAGGATGTAATAATCATTGATTTTCAAAGTATAGACATGGTAATAATTAAAGAAGGAAAATCATCAATCCATTCTCAAGTGACTTCAAAATCGTCCCTTATGAAAAAAATAATGGATTCTAAAAGAAATGATGTGAAACTTTTGAAGAGGAAGGAAGCCATGAAAAAAGGGAAATCCTCACAGTTTAGAATGGATGAGAAAGGATCTGTGAGAATTGGGTCATGTCAATGTGTACCATCAAATCTAGTGGAAAATAAGTAGCTTTTTAATGACCAAATTATCTCAAACTACTCTATTCACCCATAGGGAAAAAATATGTATCGAGATCTCTATTAGAACTTTTAGTGGGAAAACATGAAAAAAGATATCGCTAAATATATTTCAAATTTCTTGGTATATAAGAATGTTATGGATGAAAGGAAAAATTATTAAGTGATGATGAAACCATTACGTGTACCAACATAGAAGTGGAAAATATCACCATGAACATTTTCACAAGACCTATGAAGGAAACTAGAAGAAAAAATTCTATACAGGTTGTTGTGTATGTTTTTAAAAAGACATATCAATTTATCGCTATTAGACTAGATATATCACTTGATCAACATTCATAGATATATATCACAAAATTGATTATGTTGTAAGGAGTTCCAATATTAATTGTATCCGATCAAGATCTAAGATTCACCTCCATGTTCTAGAAATCTCAAAAACATGATCTAAAAACGAGTTGAACTTAATTACAGTCTATCATCCTCAAACTAATGTCCAATCTATGTGTACAATTCAGACATTGGAAGACTTGTTGATAGCATGTTCTATGGAATTAAAAGAAGGATGGGACCAACATCTTCTGCTAGATGAATTATTCAAAACCAATAAATTCCACTTCAGAATAAAAATTTTACCATATGAAGTACTTAATGGGAAAAGATGCAAAAAACTATCATTATGGGATGATGTTGGTGAATGTAAGATACTAGGACCTAAAATGGTCTATGAAATAGTGGAGAAGACGAAAACCATTCAGGAACACATCAAGGGATACCAAATTCCAAATAAATCTATATAGATAATCATTGATGAGACCTTGAGTTTAAGGTTGGATACATGGTATTGCTCCATATATCCACATAAAAGAGGATCATGAGATTTGTGAAGAATGTAATGCAAAGTTTCAGGTACATCACCCCCTTCAAGATTCTTTGTCATTTCGGATTTTTGAGCAATAGACTAGCACTACCACATATGATGTCAAAATTACATGATGTATTCCATGAATCCCTCTAGGTAATTATAAATTGTATCCTTCACATATACTGAATTTATAGGTGGTAAAGTTAGAAAATGAAATTTCATATGAGGACCATCCTGTGTAACTCTTGGATCATAGAGATAAAATTCAACGCAATAAGATTACTTACCTGGTCAATGTACTATGATAGGACCATAAGTATAAAGAGGAATCATGGGAACTTGAGGAAGTTAAGAAGGAGAGTTACCCACACATGTTTCCAAATTAGAATGTAAAACTATATTTTTAGGTACAAATCTCATAAGGGGGGATATTGTAATAAATGAAAATTTATCATTGGAAATTCCCTTCTGATAATTATTCCATATAGTTTAAATCACATAAAATCACTTAAATAATAGAAAACAAACTTTTTAAATAAATAATGAATGAAATAAGAGGTATTTCTATAAGATAAGGAACATAGACTGATGAAATTATAACTTGACATTTGGAATAGTAATATGATCCTTATGAATAGTAAACTAGCCTATATAATAGTAACACCCAATAAAATATAAATAAAAATTATCTACCATAAAAATTAAAATTTTCTATAATTACATCATAGTATATGTAAATAATTTATTTCTAAATATTTATTTTAGATTTATAATTTTTTTAAAAAATTATTTTTTATTTTCAATTTTATAAATAATATAATGTTTTTAAATAAA
The DNA here is from genome assembly GCA_963277665.1 of Viscum album. Classification (NCBI taxonomy): domain Eukaryota; kingdom Viridiplantae; phylum Streptophyta; class Magnoliopsida; order Santalales; family Viscaceae; genus Viscum; species Viscum album. The sequence goes on from OY728139.1 coordinate 1,093,827,518, forward strand.
AATTATTTCAGTAAAATTTGTTGAAAAATTAATATTTTGTTTTCATATAATTATAAGTTAATTTTATTAGACCATATTAATTTTTCATTGTATTAATAAAATAGTTATTATTTTAAAATTGATAATTTATAAGTAAATGATGATTTAAAATAAAAAATATTTTTTATCATATTTAGAAAATTATTTTCAAAACACGGACTTCATTTTTTAAGTCTACATGTCATAATATTATCCGGGTGATTTGTTGCTATTTTTCTTTAATCCTTGAATTTTTGGCAATTTGTAAAATTCGAGAATTTACGATAAAAGTTAAATACATGAATTATTGAGTCATAAATAATGTTTGAATAATGTAGGATCATAATATAAAACTCTCATAAATTATTTTATTATTTCAATTGATAACTACCAAATTATTCATGTAATTCCCTGACCCCAAAAGCCCATATTTGGTGCATTATTACGTATAATTGGAATGATCACAAATGATCAATTATATAATGATTGAATAGTTTAGTAGGCTTGGAAGTACTAGATACATTCATAAGGTTTACATTACATCATAAAATGGAAAACTACTACAACATTGTTTCCATAGACTAAACTAAGATCCCATAGACTATCCCGACAGGTTAGTCATAATATACTTCTTTACATCCTGGTAAAAATAAAACATAGAAAGTGGTGAGCTCAGATTCTTAGTAAGGATAAAAATATAGTGGAAACTTTTATAAATACGCACAAACATTTAAGTCAATGTATTAGATTAAAATAAAAGCCTTTTAATATTGAACTTCAGAATAATATGGAAAAGATAATAATCAAATAATTCCATTTACTTATTCAAAGTGATATTCATCTAGTTGAATAATCACTTGAAATATCAATAGACACTATCCTAATGATGGGATGCATAATGCTAGTCTTTCATAAGAACATATTTAAGGCCTTGTGACAAGACTACAAATAATAGGAATGTTAAGGCCTTGTTCCAAAAAAACTAGTTTGTCTCATGAGATGTACCGATGCATCTAAGACCTATAGCGGGATCCACCCGTCACATACTATGTCCAATGCATTCCTCATAAAAAAATTTATAAACACAATATAAACATTCATATTATAACTACCATAAAAAATGTCAATACATTATCCATAAACCATGAATGGTGTAAAAATAAGACATCCATAGTAAAACATATCACAAAAAATTCTATACATTATGGAAGTTTGGTATAATAATAAATCAACTTCAAATAAACTTAAAATCCCTCCAATGATGTTGACATAGATGAAACCAAAACCCTTTTTAGAGATATATCTCTTTTTATTTTGAAATCTTTTAAAATTAATATAATTAAAAGAGAAAACATTTTTTTTAAATATTCTTATAATCTTTTAAGGGAAGATTTGGTGATGTTATAATGGAGGAAAATAGCCGCACCCGTCGTATAAGTTTAAAAATACATTATTACCTTAGTTTTGTCGAAAATGTTATAATGCACCATGTTTGGAAAACGACGGAAATATTCATTTCAAAAACAACTTTTAGAAAGTCAAACAAGGGTATAAATTAATTTATCCCATAGTATAGTAAATATAAAAAGTGTTTTGAAATACATTTTTAAGAAAACATGGATGTAGATGATAAAGAGGTCCCAGAAGATACTTACGTAAAAACAACCTCAGATAATAAAGAAATTGTGAAATTAACCGTTACATAGTACTTTTACTTGGTCGATGGTAGGTTAAAAAATTGTATAATGGTCAAATAATTGTTGTTAAATTATAAAAGAATCATATACATTATTATTATATCATATATGATCTTTTAATATTTCTTTGTTAATAATATTTTAGTATTATCATTGTTTTAGGTGTTAACTGATTTGTTTTCCTTTATATGATTTTTTACATAAGTAATGTTTGTTATAGATAGGATGTTTCCTATTAATATTCAGAATGATATTATGTCTTCAAACATTATTTTAAATCATCTAATGAAAATTAGTCTTTAATATATACGATGGAGAATAAATCTCATCGAGTTCGTGGAGACGGTAATCCGTACTTATGCACGAGCGACAATATCATTATTTTGATATTAAAATAATATATAATTAGACGGTATATCATATATGATGAATCATTATCATGTTATATTTATTATTTATATCAATTACACATCATTATTTTAACAATAAAAATAATAATGTATTGAATAACAATTACACCACGATGTGGAGACGGTAAGTCGTACACACGCACGTACGGTGACATGTCATTCAAGGGATGGATAGAATAATGAATATGGTTGTTTCATATTTATAATAAAATCACAGTACATGGAATATACTGGAGTTATTACTTTATAATGGAAACAACAAAGAATTTTGAAGTGGAAGAAGAAAAGAACTTGAAAGAGGTGATGAAATATTTACCTTTTCTTCAGGTTCTTCCTTTTGATTTGAACAAAAGGGATACTTAGGATGGCTTTCTAACTAAATGAAGGCCTCTACGATGAAGGTTGGATAGTTGAGAGGGTATTTGGGAATATTTTGGCCGATCCAAATTTCTTTGAAGGTTTGAATTAAAGAAAAGGAAGAGTGGCCTTTTATAAGAGGGGTGAGGGGCACCTTATGAAAATGTAGATATATTATTTTATAATAAAATAATATTCAGTTTCTAATGGCTCAAAATTTAATTATGTAAAGTATAAGGTGGTTATGGGTAAAAAAGCACTAAACCAATGGGTTTTAGACAGGGTTGGGTCACTATATTAACCTTATCTTTTAGATTTAACTATTAATTAAGTAGTTTGACATCTATCATGTCCTTTTGTATTTTTATATTATATTGTTAATAAACATACTATATACTTTAAAGAGAACCCATAGTGGTTTATTAATGATACAAATATCATTAAATAATTATTTTCACCAATCCTTAGATTTTTAGGAAAAGAATATCAATTAATAATAAAATATTTTTTTTAAAACCCATTTATGTCAATTTTGACACTATTTGGTATTTTGTTTTTTGATAAATTTATAAAATATTATTACTTCGAAAAAAATCAATATAACCTACCCAAAAATGTCATATTAACTAAGAAAATTAGTTTAATTCATAAGATGAATCAAATTACATTTATTATGATATTTATAATATCAATTATTTTAATCATTCATTAATACGGTAATTTCTGCCTCATCATTGTGTCATAAATAAATTCAATTATTTAATGTATAAAAAATATAAGTAAAATACCATTATATAAGAAATATTTTTATATTTCTAATTAATATTTATAGTCAAATCTATCTTATGTTTATCCCTATATTAAAAAATAGTTTAGTTATTAAAAAATGACTTTACACTTTTAAATATTTGAATTAAATTATAATAAAAGTCCTAATCTAATCCAGATAGAGCTAAAGGTTTATATTGTATTCCTAAGGTTGTTTTTGGCCGAATTAAACTTATCCAAAATAATTTTTACAAATGTTAGGGTAATAATAATGTCATTTTTACCCTTAATTACCCTATTTACTTTTAACCGTGTTAGGTACAAGTAAAAAGTTAGTATTCACCGAAAATTATTTTCATCTTATTGAAGCACATTTTACTTACTAATATCAACCGTGTGTCTCTGATTTTTGAAATTCAATTCATAGAAGTGGTAAAATTATGTTTTATGTAAATTTACAAATGCTCCTAGGAGGTGGGTAAAAGACAGTAACAAATACAACAAAATTTTTATATATCTAAAATTATTATAAACTAAATTCAATGAATTATGTTGAACATGTATAGATATTATGTGTTCATTTTGACCCACAAAAAATTTAAACAATATAAATAATAATTTAAATAATAATTTTGTTTTAAACTATAACTCTGTGTTTTTCACTATTCATCCAAAATTTAATGTTTTCTGAAAAATACCAAAAATTCACCCTATGCTAATTTCGATATTATGAATCCAAAATTGAAGTCCATTTTGAATGTAAAAATTTATAAAATTTCTAAAAGGGGGTATTACTATTCATAATGGCTAGTTTGATTGGTTGTGGTGTGTTAGAACTCGAAGTTGCGTACAACACACGCTATTGTATTATTGAAAGAGATGCTTACCATGGATGTTTGGGGTGTTATATTCATCCCTCCTTTAGATTATTACATCCTCGATATTTCTAGAATATTACTGCATAAAAATATGCGGGTGGTTTTTCATTATATGTTCCTTGGGTTCCCATGTTTTCTCTACCATCTTATGGTTTCTCCATTAATCTTTTACCAGAAAGGTCATTCGGTTTCTCCATAGTTGTTCTCCTATATCAAGAACCGTGACAGGCTCTTTTCAATAAGATAGATCGGGTTCCAGTTCTAATTGCTCATAGGTATGTACATGCATTGGGACATGCATATATTTTCTCAATAGGGATACATGGAACACATCATGAACCTTGGAGAGACATGGTGGCATTTCTAAATGGTAAGCTACATCCCCAATTCGTTCTATAATTTCAAAAGGCCTGATGTACCTGGGGCTCGATGTTCCCTTCCTACCAAAACGTATAACACACTTCCATAGATATACCTTCAATAAAACATGACCTCCTACCTGAGATTCCAAATCTTTCCTTTGGTTGTTGGCATAACTCGTCTGCCCACTTTGAGCTTCTTTGATGTGGTTTTGGATTACCTTCACCTTTCCCCTCATTTCATCCCTATGTTCGGGGCCAACGAGTTTTCGTTCACTGACATCATCCCAATAGGTTGGTGTGCGACATCTCTTTCCATCTAACAATTCATATGCTTCCATCTGAATACCTGAATGGATGCTATTGTTTTAGGAAAATTCTACCAGAGGTAAATATTCATCGCACATACCTTGAAAGTCAAGTGAGAAAGATCTCAAAATGCCTTCTAAGGTTTGAATAGTCCGTTCTGATTGTCCATCAGTTTGGGGGTGGTAGGCAGTGCTCAAAAAAAGTTCAGTATCCAGGGCTTTGCAAAGACTTTCCTAGAATCTTGATGGAAAATGGGTATCACGATCAGAAACCATCGATAGTGGTACTACATAATGTCTTACAACATTTTTAATATATAGTCTTACTAAACGTTCAAGTGGTAAATCTTATCTTATAGAAATAAAATGTGTTGACTTGATAAGATGATCAACAATGACCCATATTGCATCATTTTTCAAGGATTCCTTGGTATCCCCATGAAAAATTCCATCATAATTATATCCCATTTCCACTCAGGTATGGGTAGATGTTGCATGACTCCTCCATGTTGTGACCTTCCAGCTTTCACTTGTTGACAAACCATACATCTTGACACAAAAACAGAAATATCCTTCTTCATGTTGTCCCACCAAAAATGTTCCATCCAATATTTATACAATTTAGTGCTACCAGTGTGTATAGAGTAATTGAAACTATGAGCATCATCCAACAATTTCCTTTTTTAGATCAGGTATATCGTGAACACAAATTATCTTCCCAAATTTTAAAATTCCATCTTCATATACGAAGTCACTCAATCTCCCATCATTCACATCTTTAATCTTCTTTTGAAACTCCTCATCATCAACCTGTGAACATTTTAACCTTTCTAGTCAAGATGGTTTGGAAACCATTTAAAAAGAATTAATGTTTCCCCTTCGATGGTTATTCCATTATCCATATTTATAAGATCCATGATAATAGTATCCCTTTCAACTCTAAGCTTGTTCAAAACTCCATGATCTTTTCTGCTCAAAGCATCTACCACCTTATTTTCCTTGCCTAGGTGGTAGTGTATAGTGAAATCATAATCCTTGAGTAGTTCAAGCCATCATATTTGCCTCATATTGAGTCCTTTCTATGAGAAAATATACTTCAAACTTTTGTGATCATTATAAATCTCACAATTTTTCTCATAGAGATAGTGTCTCCATATCTTCAAATCAAATATTACAACTACTAACTCATGATCATTAGTAGGATATTATTTCTCATGAATTTTTAGGTGTCGTGATACATAAGCAATAACCCTATCATTCTGCATAAGGACACAACCATGTCCTTTCTTTGATGTATCACTTTAAATAACAAACAAATTATTCCCCAATGGAAGATTTAATATAGGTGCATTGAGTAATGTTCTCTTCAATTATTCAAAACATTATTCACATTCTTTTTTCCAAACAAATTTCACCCCATAATGTGTGAGCTTGGTTAATGGGTTAGCGAATTAGGTAAAATTCTGGATGAAACACCAATAATAACCTACTAAACCAATAAAAATGCGTACCTCAATTATACTCATCGATGCGGGCCATTATTGGATTGATCTTATCTTAGAAGGATCACCAGAGATTCCATCCTGAGAGATGATATTCTCAATAAATGAAATCTCTTGAAGCCATAATTCAGACTTTCTAAACATACCATATAATTCATTTATTCTAAGAGTCTTCAGGATAATGCACAAGTGATTTTCATGATCTTAATATCTTTTAGAGTATTCTAAGATATCATCCTTAAATACCACTACAATGTCTTCAAGATATTCCTTGAAAACTCTATTCATTAGATCCATGAAAATATAGGGTGCATTAGTCATCCCAAAAGGCATTACTGTAAACTCGTAATGCCCATACCTGGTTCGAAAGGATGTTTTTGAACTGTCTTCCTTCTTCAAACACAACTGATGATATCCAGATCGAAGGTCAATAATTAAAATGTATTGATAACCATGAAGTTGGTCAAATAAATCATCAATGTGAGGTAGGGGATACTAGTTATTTATTGTTATATCATTGACCTCCCGGTATTCAATGCACAACCTCATAGATCCATCTTTCTTCTTAATAAAAAGGACAGGGGCCCCCAATAGAGAAAAAATATGGAGAATAAATCCCTTATTACTCAATTTTTCTTGTTTATGGTTTAGTTCCACTAATTCCACAATGGCCATTCTATATGGGTTCTTTGATATAGGCCTTGATCTAAGAATTAAATCAATGGAAAACTCAATTTCTCATTATGGAGGATGTCCATGTAAATCTTCTTGTAACACATCAACATATTCTTTCACAATATTTTCATCCCCGCTTTGAACATTCCTTTTCTCACCCATAGTTATTTCATTCTCTTCTTCCACAATAATTGAATTTAGTAGAGCTACTAGGGGTGGATCTAAATATGAATCTGGTGGTGACGATTCTTCAATAAAGATTGGGTGTTCTTTATCATCATCATCAAAAATAGTAACTTCATTACTCTTATAATAAATTTTTGCATCATGGTCTGAAAGCTAATCCATACCAAGGATTATATAAAATTTAATCACGGGCATGAAGATGAGATCAGTAGATAAAGAACATTTATATGCTCTAATGGGGACTGATTCACAAAACATTGCTACAATGATACTTCCCATAGGTGTTTTGACTGAGAACTCCCATGTTAAATCAAATTGTAAATATCTAATTTTCATAGAAAACTGGGAATATATGAAACAATGTGATGATCCAGAATCAAATAAAGAATTTTTTAAACATGAGGAAACCATTAAATTACTTTCCACTAGGTCTTTCAGAGCTTCAACCCCAGTAGTAGTGATAAAATATGCTTGGACTTTCTCCCTTGGCCTTTTTCTGAGGTAAGTTATCCTGAAACATAGAAAATTCTTTCGCATAATGATCCTTTTCTCTACAATTTTAACATTCAACATTGACAACCTCTTTCTTCCCCTTGCAATCACGAGGTTGGTGGCTTTTCCCCCATAGTTATAATAGTCTCCGATTCTATTCAGGAAAGTACCAGGGTGTTTCTTCCAACATTGACTATAGGATAGATATTAAATGTTTCCTTTTTCTCCCTTATTTCCACTTCCAGAGTGTTCAGCAGATCTCTTCTCCTATAGGTTTTCTTTAAAGTCGTAAGACTTAGAGAATTATTTTTCTATCTTGATAGCACATGAGATAAAATCTTTGTACGACGAAATGGATTGTGAGACTAATGCTCGACAATGAAATGGTTTTCAACCATCAAAGAAACGATCAATCTTATTTAATGGGTTATGTATATAATCTACATCATTCCTCCCTAACCTTGTAAATTTAGCTTCATACTTTGCGACATTCTCAGCCTCATTTTGCCTCATACTTAGAAATTGTCTTTCCATATCCACTCAATGGTCATGAGCAAAGTATTTTTATATAAAAATTTGTTTAATCTCCCTCCATTCCATATTTGATACTTCATAATCTTACTTTGTGTTTTGAATCAATGAAAACCATTGATCAGCATCTTTAGTGAGGTGGTAAACAACCCTGACAACTTTTTCCCTTTCTCTACTCCCTAGTGTGTGGAATATTTTCTCTATGTAATTTATCCATTTCTCAGCTACTAGTGGATTTTTACCCCCCTTGAATGTTAGTGGTTGTTTCCTCAAGAAGCATCAAACATTGATCCTCCACGCTGTGGATCAGGGAGCTCCATACGGGTAAGGTTATTATTCATAACCTGAGTGATTTTTCCCAATATGGTGATAAGTTGATTAGCACCAGTTGTGTCACCAGCTCCACTATAATTATCTTATCCAAGAGGGAAATCTCTACATTGAGTGCGTGCATTGATATGGTTTTCATTCCTCCCAATAGGCTCCATTTCTAAACAATTTCATAAACTAGATTAGTTTATGAATCAAAATACATAATTCAAAACTAGTAAAACACTTAACATAAATTGAACAATTTAGGGATATAATCCATAATAATAAAAAATGTTTTAATTGAGGAAGTATATAATCATAAAAACATCATAATGGTTTGTAGAGAAATGAGAATTATCATAAGAATATCCCCCAGGAGATTCGTATACAAGAGTGCAGTAAGACCCTTTGACGTGCACTAGATCATGTTCGTGTCTACCTCAAAGTGGTGTTTTCGTGTTTTACCCCTAAGTATATCTATGCCAGAGCCACCTCTACCTAATTGTATCTATACAGGGATGTACTGCTTAGAAAACTCACAATATCTCTACTATACAAAAATTCTAGGAAGTTCTTCTATACTAATCCTCAAAGTCTATCTTAGGACTATGTGCTCTAATCATAGTTTACCTAAATCTAGTTTCCATGGTTTGTACTAAACTACCTCTGATACCAACATTAACGCCACGACCCCAGAAGCCTAGAGTCGGTGCATAATTATGTATCATTGGCATGGTCACAAAAGATCAAGTCTCTAAAGATCTATTAGTTTAGTAGGCTTGGGAGTACTAGATACATTCATAAGGCCACATTACATCATAAAATGGGAAACTGCAACAAAATTGATTCCATAGACAACATTTTGATCCCATAGAAAATCCCTGCAGGTCAGTCATAATACACATCTTCACAGCCTGGGAAAAATAAAACATAGAAAGGGGTGAGCTCAGATGCTCTGAAAAGGATAACAATATAGCAGAAACTTTCATAAATAAGCATAAACATTTAATGCAATGTAGAAGACTAAAACAAAATCCTTTTAAAGTTGAACTTCAGTATAATATGGAAAATATAAAAATAAAATAATTCCATTTCCTTATTCTCTTGGATATTCTACTAGTCGAATAATCACATGAAATATCAATAGACACTTTCATAATGATGGAATACATAATGCCAGACATTCATAACCACGTAGTCAAGGCCTTATGCCAAGAATACAAATAAAATATTTGTCAAGGCCTTGTGCCAAAACACTAGTGAGTATCATGTGACCTACCGATGCATTGATGAGCTATATCGGGATCCACTCGTCACTAACAAAGTCCAATGCATTCCTCATATGAAAAGGTTTAAACTTAATATAAATATTCGTATTAAAACTAGAATACGAAATGTCAATTATTTATCCATAAACCATGAATACTGTAAAAATAACACATACAGAGTCAAACCTATCACAAAACATTCAATACAATATTGATGTTTTGTATCATAATAAAACAACTTCAAATAATCTTAAAATATATCAAATGATGTTGACATAGATGAAATCAAAACCTTTTTAGAGAGATATATCATTCTATTTTGAAATCTTTTAAAATTCAGATAGTTATAAAAGAAAATAGTTATTTTGGAAATATTCTTATAATATTGTAATGGAAGCTTTGATGATGTTATAATGGTGGAAAATAGCCAAACCCACCATATAAGTTAAAAAAGACATTCTTAACATAGTTTTGTCGAAAAGGTTATAAAACACCATCTTTGGAAAACAACGGGATGATTCCTTTCAAAAACATCTTTTATAAATTCAAACAAGGATATAAATGAATTTAACCCACAGTCTAGTAAATAGTATAAACTTTTTAATGTACATTTTTATGAAAACATGGATGTGGATGATAAAGAGGTCCCTGTAGATACTTATGGAAAAACAACGTCAGATAATAATGAGATTGTGAAATTAAACCATACCTTTTACTTATACTTGGTCAAGGGTAGGTTAACCTACTGTATAATGGTGAAATAATTGTTATTAAAATATACAAGAATCATATACATTAATACAACATCATATATGTTGTTTTAATATTTCTTTGTTAATTATATTATAGTATTATCGTCGTTTCAGGTGTTAAATGATTTGTTTTCCTTTATATGATTTGTTAGATAAGTAATGTTTTTTATGGATGGGATGTATCTTATTCATATTTAGAATGATATTAAGTCTGTAAACATTATTTTTAATTATCTAATGAAAATTAGTCATGAATGGATATGATGGGGACTGAATCTCATCACGTTCGTGGAGACGGTAATCCGTACATACGCATGAGCAGCAATATCATTATTTTGATATTAAAATAATATATAATTGGATGGTATATCATATATAGAGAATCATTATCATGTTATATTTATTATTTACATCAATTACACATCATTATTATACCCATCCAAATAATAATGTGTTGAATACCAATTACACCACGACGTGGAGAAGATAAGCCGTACGTACGCACGTATGGTGACATATCATTCAAAGGATGGATAGAATAATGAATATGCATATTCCATATTTATAATAACATCAAAGTGTATAGAAGATACTTGATTTATTATTTTATAATGGAAGCAACAATGAAATAGGAAGTGGAAGAAGAAAAGAACCTGAAAGAGGTAGTGAAATATTTACCTCTTATTCAGGTTCTTCCTTTTGATTTGATCAAAAGGGATCATTAGGATTTCTTTATGACTAAAGTAAGACCTCTATGATGAAGGGAGGATAGTGGAGAGGGTATTTTGGAAGAGTTCATCCATATTAAATTGATTTTAAGGTGTAAATTAGAGAGAAGGGGGAGTTTCCTTTTATAAGAGGGTTGAGGGGAACCTAAGGAAAAGCTAGAAATATTAATTTATAATAAAATCATTTTTAGTTTTAATGGCTCAAAAATAAAATATTTAAAGACTAAGGAGGGGATGGGTTGAAAAAAACTCAACCAATTGGTTATAGACAGGGTTGGGTCACTATATTAGCCTTATCTTTTAGATTTAACTCTTAGTTAAAGAGTTTGACACTTACCATGTCTCTTTCTATTTTTATATTTTATGGTTAATAAACATACTATATACTTCCAAGAGAACCCCAAGTGGTTAATTAATCATAAAACTATCATTGCATAAGTCTTTTTTCCAATCCTAATATTTTTAGGAATAGAATATCAATTAATAATACAATACTTATTTTAAATACTCGTTGATGTCAATTTTGACACTATTTGGTATTTTGTTTTTTCTAAATTCATAATAGCATTATTACTTCAAAAAAAATTCATCTAACCCACCGTAATATGTCATATTAACTTAGAAAGTTAGTGTGATTCATGAAAAGTCTCAGATTACATTTATTTGGATATTTATGATATCAATTATTTTAATCTTTCATTAATATGGTAATGTCTGCATCGTCGTTGTGTCATAAATAAATCTTATTATTGAATGCCTAAAAAATATAAATAAAATATAATTATTTAGGAAATCTTTTTATATTTATAATTAATACTTAGAGTCGAATTTCTCTTATGTGTAACCCTATATTAAAATTTTTTAGTTATTAAACACTGAATTTAACACTTTGAACTCTTATTTGAATTAAATAATAATAGATGCCCTAATCTATTCCAAGTGGACCTAAAGGATCATACATTATTCCTAAGGTTATTTCTGATCGAATTACACTTATCCAATGGAATTAGAAAATGTGTTAGGGTACTAATAATGTCCTTTTTACCCTTAATTACCTTATTTACTTTTAATCGTGGTAAATTAAAGTAAACAATTACCATTCCACAAAAATTATTTTCATCTTATTGAACTACATTTTACACACTGATATCAATTGTGTCTCTTGGATTTTTGAAATTCAACTCATAGAATCGTTAAAATAATGTTTTATGCAAATTTGAAAATTCTCCTAGGAGGTGGGTGAAAGATAGTAAAAATTCAATAAAATTTTTATATATCAAAAATTATTATAAACTAACTCCAATTAATTACATTTAACATATATAGGTATTATGTATCTATTTTGACCTAAATCAAATTTAAATAAAAATAATAATTATTTAAATAAAAAATCTATTTTAAACTATAACTCATTGTTTTTTACTATTCATAAAAAATTGAATGTTTTCAGAAAAATACAAAAAAAAAATCACTAAGCTAATTTCAATATTCTGAATCAAAAAATGAAATCCATTTTGAAAGATAAAATTTCTAAAATTTCAAAAACTGGGTATTACTATTCATAACGGCTAGTTTGATTGGTTGTGGTGTGTTAGAACTCAAAGTATCGTATAAAACATGCTATTTTATTATTCAAAGAGAAGCATACTGTGGATTCATGGGGTGTCACAATTCAGACTCTTGAGGAAAAATAATAAAAAAATGAATAAAATATTGAGAAAACACACCTCTTCTCCCCTATAATTACCACATCTTAGCACCTATTATACTCACACCTATTATGATTCAAGAATTTTCCAAATTATTTAAAAATATTTTATCAATAACCTCTCTAACATCTATGGACCGTTTGTCTCAACAAAAGGCCAAAACCATTTCCCTAAGGAGGTTCTCAAGGATGTGGAATTGAAGAGGTAAAATCCTCTTTATTTTATTTTAATTTATTTTCATATTCATTTATTTTTATTATTTTCCACCCATCACCTCATAAAAAATGAATTATAAATCCATTAATATATTTATAATTTAATTGTATTATTCTAATGTGAAAATCCATAGTCAATCCTATTCAACAGTACCATTTTATTCTAAAACTGGAAACATCATATGTATGGTGTTTTTATCAGCTTTAAGGATAACAAAATTTTACTTTCCTTTACCACATTAAAGTGTGGTATTAAAACCATCATATTGGTTGAAAATTATTTTAAATTATTTTATATCTTTTTTTATGTTCTAAAATTATTATATATATACATAATACTAAATGATAAAATAAACAAATCTGTTGTAATCACAAACTACCAAAATTAACCAAAATGATTTTCATAATTTTTTTATCTAATGATTCCCCCTCATACTATATAATCAAATTATTTATATGATAACATAAATATATTTATGATCATTAAAAACATATATTTTCAATTTTGAAAAATTACCCATACATTACAGGATCATCCATACAAGTATATAAGTAATCCAATCATGAAATATAAGAAAATGAACACTCCCAAGCAATGAAATTGATTATTCTAACCCATAAAAACACCATAAATGATGGTAATAAAATTATAATAACTAAACTAAATTTATAAAAGGTCTTGAATTAATTTATTAATGGAATTAAATTGACAATCCATGACATTTAGATGATGTATAGAACCGTTTTAGAAATAAGGTAATGGATTTTACATGAACCTCTATTTTTCCTTCGGGTTACAATTTCTCTCTCTTTAACCCAATGTGTTGATTATTTCCTTTTTTACCTCTTTAATTTCATGTGGATATGTTCCAAAATCATTAATCTAGATTAAATTATCCTCTATTTATAGGTAATTTTTTTTAATTTATTCCTTATCAAACCTTCTCAATAAGAAAGCATGATTAAATGAAATTCCCAAATTTAATTCCCATTATATATTTCATTACATTTTATATTTTATGACACCATTTTTTTTTATAAAATCACTCAATTTATCATAAAAACTTCCATGGATAAATTATAGTTTTATAAAAACCATTATGCATTTTCAATTTTAAATACATTAATATTTTCTCTTTAAACCACTCTAAGGTGCTTAATTTATAATGATTCCAAAGAAAAATATTAAAACATTTTCAATTAAGACAGACAGTATTTATCATTATCTATTAATATTTTCCTTTATTAATGTCCATTTATTTTTTAGATCCATTCATTCATGGAAACTTATATGATATTCTCATTTGTAATGCCTTATGACATGATTATGATACTCCTTTCTTTCCATGGAAAATCATTATGTTATGTATGATTCCATATGTATGATTTATTAGGTGGAAAAAAATTCATGAATATGTTATGATGGATTCAGCTAGATTTTAATACAATACATTGGGAAATTTTTAGTCTCATGAGACATCATGCTGGGATAAGTTGCGAACCTAATTCCCTTATGGGACTTTGTCCATTATGTCATGGCAGCTAGTCTTGACTCATGTTTATGTCATGTTATAGTGTTTTTTCACATTAATATGATGAAATGGTAATGTGTTCCCATTTTATACATTTTATTATTCTATATGTTTATTTACATTCCATTCCTTTATGTCATCATGTTATGTCTTCTAACCCATGTATTGTGTTTTATTCATATGCTTATCCCCATACTGGTTATATTAGACAAAACTAATAGTTCATGTATTCCCCAACATATCCTACCTATATATAAGGGAAAAAATTGATTTAGGATTTAATTATGAAGATAAAATAAAATATTTATTTAATTTGGTTTTGTTCTTTCAAATGTTGTTCCAAATCGTATAAAGACAGTAGAAATTATGATCCATGGTGAGTAATTTTATGTTTAATTATTCTTAAAATCATTCCAGAATATGTGTAAAATGTAAGGGAAACATTTTGGAATATAGTAGTTTATAATGTTCATATCTAATAAGGATACATACAATTTTTTATGTTCAACTCCAATATAATCCACTTATGTTATACAATAAATAAATTAAAATTTACAAGTATTATGGGAAGGTATATATCTTTACAAAGAAGTGTTTCTAAACACTTATGTCTTCGAAATGAGTAATTACACCATCTCCTCAAAATTTACAATGTTATTGCCAAGAAAAATTGATTAATATAGCTATTAATAATAGTTACTTAGGAAAAAAACGGTTCTTCCACCGATCCTTATAAATAAGCAATATCAGATTCTACCCACAAAATATTTTACTATAACCTACAAAATTTTAACATAAAAAATTGGAAAATAAACATATTTTTGTATTAATACACAAATATTATGGAATTTAGATGGAAATTCAATTATTAATAAATCATATGTAATAATTTCTCTTCTTATTTAACAAAACAATTTTTTTGAAATTATTGTTCAGGAACTCTGTCACTCTTATATCAAATCATTCACATGAGCACTTTTGAAATTGTCCCTTTATAAAACCAATGTTTCTCCAATAAATCCAATATGTTATAATTGTATGTATTTATTTATTGAGTTCTATGTCAAGATCATTTAATTCCTCCAAATATCTCATAATTTTACACCATGAAAACCTCCATCAAACGCAATGTCAACTATAGGTAATAAATATAAAAGTCTTGTATATAATCAAGAACACCTCTATAAATTTTATTTCTATGATTTCTTATTTAGAATCATAATAATTTATTTAACTCTACATAATGATACATGAAATCTCTTGAAATCTTTTGAATATTTCACATTCACATTTGTAAGAAAATACTTACTTGATCTCCATTATACATATTTATATGATTAGTTCTTTTTTATTATGTTTTATAGATCATTATGAATTCAAATTTTGTGAAAATAATCCTACATATATCCTGTGATTTTTGTACCCTCCTTCCATTGATTGAACAATTATCTAGAATATCATCTTCTAACATCTCTAATTCAAAACATCTAATCATCTTATCTTCAGATTACTATAGCCTCAAATATTTATAAATTCTTCACATCTAAAAATCATAAATTTTAGCCTTATAGACATATAAAATCTATCATATTGAAATATCACAAATGTATATTCTGCATACTATATTATGTAAATACGAGTAATTATAGTTTTTACTCTATTAAATTGAATTCATAGTATATCATGTTTATCATTTTACTTCTTCACCATTAGATTTTATAAATTGAGTTTACGACATCATCCTTTTTAACTTCTATTTCACTACATTTAAGAATTTTATTCGAAAAAAAAACTCCATTTTTTTCTTCATATTCCCTATCATTTTTCAAATCTAAGAATCATTGAAAATTTAATCTTATATAAGAAATATTTATTCTAAAATAATCTATAAATTTTTTATTTTCATGAACACACTTCTCATTGTTTCATTAGATAAACTACATTTTTTTATTCTTAGTAGTTCTTTTTTCTATAAGATAATCCAAAACATCTATTTCTATATCTTCCAAATCACCTACGCATCTACCTTTGGTTTTTTTAATTCAAACCATCTTGAATTATAATTGATTCTAAAACTACTATGATATATTGTTAATTTTAAATAACAAAATAGAATTATTTTATTTAACTTTTATAAAAACATTAAAAACCATTAAATTCTCATAATCCACACATTGATAGACTTTTAGGTTTATTTCAATTGACTGTTAAGTATGAAATTCTTATCCACAAGCTTCATGGTTCTCCCTCTACATTTTGAATTCTCACCACCTAATACAATCTCACATATAAAACATGTCTTATGTACCACTCTCAAATTATTTCATTCTTCTATTTCATAGTACTACATAGAATTACTTGAAATCATTGAGACATTTTAGACACCTCTAAGATGAGTAATTTCCAGCTACAATATCATTTTTTCATACTTATGTATGTTCATATACCTCCACCAGTTATTTATAAGATTCCCTTCATATTCCCATTCAAAAAATATTTTCACATCCATCTTCCACAGATGAAACTTTTAATTTTAGTAACATGTGTTTCTTTTAGTTTGGGAATCAATCCACCATAATAAATTTCATCCAAAAAAATCCATCCAAAAATAATAACATATACTTCGAATGATTCTAAAAAACACTAATGCATACCATGATCTCAATAAAAAAAACCATTCAAATTTATTGGCTTCTTCAAAATTCCACATTATAATTGTTATAAATAAAAATATCTATGATAGAAAAAAATTTTAAAATATCATAAAACCATAGAATTTCTCAAATAAAAGTCATCCAAGACCACACCACAGAGAAAATAAATGTTTTTATGAGAATTCCATCCTTTTCTGAAAATCAATTTGTGGTCATGTTTTTTATTCTTTCCCTCTTAAATAATTATCAACATTACCATTAAAACCACCAATATATTGAAAAATTATAATTTATAGAGATTTCTAATTATCCCCCACCCTTTAATAACATAATCCAAAGTAATGTGTGGTTAATACACAAAGTAAAAATTTAGAAGAGAAAAGACAATGATGGAGTTCCTTCTTTAATTCTTTAAATATTTCCCATATCTTTGTTTTTGTGAACACATATACAAAATTTAATTTTTAGAATATTTAATCAAATTAAAATCCCTATTAGAAGAATTTTTCTCAATGAAAAAAACCTATCAATATATTTAGATCTAGACTATTTCACAAAAAATTTAAAATTATTATTTGAAAAACGATTATCATAGGTAATTTACAATTTTAATTTAACATTCACATTAAAATATTATAATTCTAATTTAATGTACATAATATATTTACATGCGTGTGTTGTGGTAATATATTTGGAATTAGTTGTACTAAAAGTTTATGAAGATTATTTGTTACAATTCAAGGTCAAACAAATTTCTCAAAAGAATAAAATTCATCTAATTTTATTATCATTTCGATCTCCATCACAATCATCATTAGTGAAAAATAAAAATTTTATTTCTTCACTTTTAATATAAGTTATATAATAATTTTATTTTCTTTTAACATATAAAATAATTATAATAGAAAAAAATGAATTATTCCTTTAGATAACATTCATTCCAATAAAATAATGTCACCACATATACAATATTTAGTACAGATTCCATTATATAAAACCATTTCCCATAAAATTTCAATATTCCTTTTGATTCACACATCTTCCCACATCATTTGTAGTCAATTTAAACCATCTTTAATTGGTGTGGATAATTACTATGACCATTCTATTCCAATTCTATTCAATATTTCATTTGAATATTCTCTTGTGATAAGAATATGTTACTTGTTTTTTTTAAAACATACAAAGAAAAGAATTAAATTCATCAATTTGAGAATTTAATTCTCAAAAACCTCTACAATTTTTTTTGTAAATTTATTTACAGGCACTCACCTACAAAATTTATGTGATTAACAAAAAATGATATTTATAGTAAATGTTCTCTTCTCTATAACATATATTTTGTTATTAATATTTCTATTAAAAATATTCAAATATTTTTTAAAACCATAATGTTTTTATTACAAAAAATGAGGGTCCTACATACCATAGTTTTATATCAATCAAGAATAAAATATTCATGTTTCTCAACATTGTTATCATATTCACTAGATTATCCAATATTCTAATAATATGTTATGTTTAAAATATTTTTGTAACATCTAAAACATGATAAATTTACTTCAAATATTAAATTACTCATCCCTAGAATGATCATAATTAGTATAAATTTTATTAGGTTCATGACCATCATCATTTTTGAATACTTTGGGAAGTGTTTCATGTTAACATTTATTTATTAATTAATATATTTTTTACATGCATCATTTTATATTTATTTTTTAATCACTTATCATAGGAATTAATGAACTAATGTGTCTTTTTTTTTTCATAAAATATGACATCTTCTGATGTATGGATACACCAACCCTATATTTTCATTAGTAATTCCTTAATATTGACTTTTGATCTTCATTAAGGGAATAATCCTAAAAACCGAAATTATATCAATATATGATTAATTTTAAATCTAATCTCATAATGAATTATATTTTATTTATTTCTCATAAGGAATCTATTCTTAAAATTAATGGTTTTATTTAAAACTTCTCCCTCTAAGAATTTTAAATGCTTCTATTCAATAGGAGTCACTATTCTCATTAAAAAAACTCTTATTCTTTTATACTATATCTGCATTTTATTATGGAGTATAGAAAACTATATTTATGTTTTATATTATTTTTTACAATATAGGATTCAAAATACCTACTACTATACTCCTTCCCATTATCCATTCTCTACTACAAAATATATATTACCATCTCATCTCAAATATTCATGATAAATATTTTAAAAATATCCGAAACATTATAATTATATTTCAAGAACATCATATTTTCCATCCATTTGATATAATATTTGAAAGTGATAAATTAATGATCACATTTTATGGAATAATCCATTATTCATCAATAAAATTTATTCTTAATAAGTACTAACGGTCTGGTGGACTAAAACTCTACCAATTTGTGACTTCCAAGTACCATATTCCGTTTTTGATATGGTTAACAGATAACCTATATTTCTATTTTATATTGTGGAAGATTACTCACTACATATTCCTATGAGATTTTAGTCAACTTTTTTTCATTTTTTCCATGTATTTCATGACACTACTTATTTTTATATTTAACACAATAATAATATGATTTACATAGATTTCCTATTGAGAAAAGGTTGTCACTAGTTCTTTATACTTTAGTGATTATTTTTCTATATTTTAACTTTTTTTATTTATGAATACTTAGCGAATAAAACATCATACCAATCATCACAATGTTTAATTTCACTTAGTATGTTGTGTTACAACCCATCAAAAAATTGATCATCATTTGAATTCATATTTCATTATTCAATTAAAACCATAAAAATTCCACTACTTTATAAGGAACTATAATTTGAAATATAAACTAACCCTCTGTAATGTTTGTTTATGTTGTTAATTTTATTTATATCACTTATTATATGGGTGGAACAACTATAATAATGTCTTCGATCCTAATTTTTTACTCGCTTTTGAAGAATATTCAATCAAAAATAACATTTCACCCTTTTTTTATCCATAAAATCATATTATATTTTTTGTACAAGGAACGTTTCCCACAAGGGGAGTGACCGTGTTGTCGTGACACGTCAAATTGATTATATTTTTAAGGTTGATTTATAGGCTATGGAAGACCCTAGGTTGTCTCTCAAGGAGCGTTGGTTGGTTTAGAGTGTTTATTTTTAATAAAAATGACTATGAGAGGGGGTGGTTTTGAAAATAGTTTACAACAATGAAGTAGTTGAAATAGCTTAAAAGATGAGTGACTAAGTGGATTTTGAGAAATATGAGATAAAAGGGTCGATGTGATTTCACTACACACATATCATGTTCATTGTTCATAGAGATTCATCTTAGGTTTAGAGTAATTCTTTGGTTGGAGTTAATTGGAATCCTGATTAATTCCTAATATTTTATTTCAATGCATTAAGGACCAAACCTTGATGTAACAATCGTATTTTCAAGGTCCCGTACTTATGCATGGAATAAGAGCTTCCAAATAATATTTAAATCTCAGTAGGTTGGGTATGAAAAAGGATTCCTGTGATTTCCAAACCGAACAACACAAGTCACGGACTCAAAACCTCACACCAATCGGTTAGAAATTAAGAGCATAACACTCGCATGTATCAAATCAGGCATTCAAATATGAAATAAAATAAGATACATGGAATGAAATGTTGAAACACCCAAATTACTCCAAACCAGTAGCTAGTTTATGCATCGGAACTCCCTTGACATGTGTGTAGCTCCCTTACAACGAACACCCAACTTTTAGCTCGACATCGGGAGGAGGAGGAAGCTCGGGTTGAACTCCTTCTTCATTGTTGATCCCCCTATGAGGATAGGGGCCTCCAGAACCTCCAAGTTAATTAGGGGACGCTTCTAGGACTCCAAATTGGCAGCACTTCACTCCTTTTCCGAACTTCCAAATGAGGTTCCCTTGGTGCCCTTTTATAAGAAAATTGGAAGGTGTTTTTAAGCACACAGATTTCATCAATCCATTTGCACGACGCGTTTTGGCATTCTGATAGTCTTATCTCACTTTGGAGAAACAATAAAAGTTTTATACCTACCTCTTTAATGTCTCCACCTAATTTTTGGCCCCTTTTGGACAACTACAGCTCAGGATATTTATAAAATACAGAACACCTCATTTGACTTGGTCCAAATTCGGTGGCTTGGTCAAATCAGTTCGGATGGGCCCCATAAATGACCAATCAGGATTTAGTTCCTTAATATGAAATGTAGAATATTCATATTCGGACAGGTACACAAAATTTCAGCCCATTTGGATGCACTGATTTCGTGTACTATGCAAAACAGTGGACAGATGTCCATGGATCCATGCAATTTTGGCCAATTTTTCTTTCACATCATCAAGGGCCCTCCAAATCACCTCCACATACATTGAAAAAATATAAAAAAGTAACATTGCCCATTATAATATTGATTAGCATTAATTTATTGATTCAATCATAATGTGCAATTTATTATTATATTTGGAATATTCATTACAAAACTTGTTTAAAACTGTGGTGTAAGGGTGGAATAAAGCAGTGAATCGTTGTACGATCACACCCCCACACCTAAACATTTGCACTCCTGGGAAATGTCACATATCCGAATACAATGATGCATATATATATATATATATATTCCAACATCCTGAAGATTTATCATTTGAGGAAATTTTATTTAAAGTAAAGTGATCAATGCACGAACTACACCAAGGAGTTCTTCCCAGTGAAAATGGAAAAAGATGTGTCATAAATCATATCACAATAAAATTCAACGAGATTTATGACACCAATATGAGCAAGGAATAGAAAGATCAACCATTACACTAACTCTACATGTGTGTGTGTGAAAACCATTCCATGATATTCTTTCCACTTTCTATCAAATAAATGTAGGTTATTTTCACATTATTCATCTTTAAATGATTTTTCACTAAACATCTCCTACATCCATTGCAATCATATTTCAAGACCCACTCATTTAAGCATTCCCAGAAGTCAAACCATAATCTCCCGACCTAGATATCCCCATATGTTTCACATTTCATCACTCCCCTCATTTATTATATATATATTTTTGAAGTTTCAATTGGAACAAATCTCACACTCATCTCTTAACCCTTTGTTTGATCTCCTCACGACACTAATTGCAATAGTTATAACAAGATAAAAGGTTGAGGAGGAGTGGTTTTTGACCTCCCCAAGACAAAAAAAAATTTTTAGGGCGTACAATAGTCGGACATTAGGTACACATGCATAGGTCAATCTGGTACAGTAATGAAACAGATCGAATAAGGAAAGAATGTATGAAAATATCATTTAAAGCTGAAAAATATTAACCCAACATATATTTACCTAATATTAATTATGAAATAATCAGACTTTGTGGTTTGGTGCAAAAATTTGTGGAGATATTAGTGACACAGTTTTCCCAAAAAATACTAACAAAATGGGAATCAATCATCTCAAAGGTTTCACATAGATACGACCATTTATATCATTGATAGAAAACCAATTCACTAAAAATCACCCCCTGATGTTAAATTCATAAAAATACTCTTTTTAGCCTTAGTTATGGTATTTTTACTTTCCCCACATTATGGTCGCCAAATAATGGAACTTCGAAATTGTTGATGGGGAAAAATGAAAATACCATGAAGAAGGATAAAAAGAGAAAACAAAAGGAGAAATCAATGAAAATTCCTAACTATCCCAGGAATGTATCCCCCCCCCCCACACCTAGAGTATGCATCGTCCTCACTGTAGTAAAAGAGAATGTGGGAAGGAAGGATAAAACATGGTGGATGTCATATATAGTGTGCTTCTTGAACTTGGAGTTCCTCCATTGGGGACTCCAGAACGGGTTCATGAAAGTGCTCCAGCCGCTGCCCATTGATAGTGAATGTTTGCTTGGTTTCTTCATTTTGAACTTGAACAACACCAAATGGAGAGACATTAGTAACAATGTATGGTCCAAACCAGTGGGAACGAAGCTTACCATGATGAAACTTCAGCCTTAAATTATAAAGGAGGACCTTCTGCCCAATATGGAACTGACGATGAAGGATAAGAATGTCATGGGAAGCCTTGGTTCTCTCCTTATAAATCCTGGAGTATTCATATGCATCTGTTCTCATTTCCTATATCTCCTGAATCTGCAACATCCTTTGAGAACCTACTCCGGAATGATTAGAATTGCATTTTTTGATGGCCCAGTAGGCCCAGTGCTCAATCTCAATAGGGAGGTGACAACTCTTTCCAAACACAAGACGATAGGGTGACATTCCAATAGGAGTTTTGAAAGCAGTACGGTAGGGCCACAATGAATCATCAAGTCTAAGAATCCAATCTTTCCTATTGGGTTGAACCGTTTTTTCAAGAATTTTTTTACCTCTCTATTTGACACCTCAGCTTGACCATTGGTCTGTGGTTTATATGCAGTAGAAACTCGATGACCGACCCCATACCGACGCAAAAGTGATTTCATTGTTCCGTTGCAGAAATGAGAATCCTGGTCACTAATAATGAACCTAGGTAATCCAAACCTACAAAATATCTGAGTTCTCAAAAATTCTACAACTATTTTGGAATCATCTGTCCTTGTGTCCTGTGCCTCTATACATTTTGATACGTAATTAATGGCCAAAAGAATGTACAAGGTGCAAAAAGAATTGGGAAATGGCCCTATAAAGTCAATTCCCCAAACATCAAAAATGTCATGAAAGAGCAAGGGTTGTTTTGGCATTTCATTCCTTTTAGAGACATTCCCCATTATTTGACAATGAGGAAAAGATTTACAAAATTCTTTGTCATCCTGAAAAAGTGTTGTCCAAAAGAGACCAGAATCAAGAACTTTTCAAGCTCTCCGTTGGGGACCAAAGTGGCCCCCACAAGCAAGAGTGTGGCAGAATCTATGGACAGATTGAAACTCACTATCGGGAACACAATGCCTAAGGACCTGATCGCTACATGTGCGCCAAAGGTAGGGGTCATCCAAAATGTACCAACGAGACTCGTGTTTTAGGCGACTGGCTAGGTTTTTGTTGAAATAAGAAGGAATGCAAGATGCTACCAAATAATTTACAATTTTAGCATACCAGGGAATAACATCTTGCACTTTGTACAATTTCTCATCAGGAAAAAAGTCATTAATGGGAATACATGGGGATGATACAATGTCCAATGATGGGGGGATCCTACTGATATGGTCTGCCACCACATTCTCTACTCCATTTTTATCTCTAATTTCTAGATTTAATTTCTGAAGGAGGGGCATCAAACGAATGAGACTTGGTTTGGCTTCTCGTTTCTTTAGGAGATACCGGAGGGCTGCATGGTCTGAGAACACAATGACTTTGGACCCTAAAAGGTATGACCTAAATTTATCCAAGTCAAACACAATGGATGGAAATTCTTTTTCAGTGGTGGTTTAGTTTCCTTGGGTAGGGTCCAAAGTATGTGAGGAATATGCTATGACATGTGGAGCTCGGTCGACCCTTTGTGACAAGACTGCCCCAACTGCATAGTTAGAGGCGTCACACATGAGCTCAAATGGTAAATCCCACCGAGGTGGTTGGATTACCGGGGGTGATGTGAGACTCCATTTTATTTTATTAAAAGCTTTTTCAAATTCTTTATAAAAAACAAAATCTTTTTCTTTTTGGAGTAAGCCGGAGAGGGGAAGTGCAATCTTACTAAAATCACGAATGAAACGACGGAAAAATCCAGCATGACCTAGGAAAGACCGCACATCACGTACATTTTTAGAGAATGGTAGGGAAGATATGACATCCACATTTGATTTATCTACTTGGATACCATCCCCAGAAATGACATGTCCCAAAACTATACCTTGTCGCACCATGAAATGGCATTTCTCACAATTTAATACAAGATTCTTTTCAATACAGCGACGTAGGACTAAACCAAGACTACTTAAACATTCATCAAAAGAGGATCCATAAACAGTAAAACCATCCATGAAAACTTCCATGCAATCCACCAGGTAATCCGAAAAAATGCTAACCATACATCACTGGAATGTACCCTAAGCATTGCATAGGCCAAATGGCATCTTTCTATAGGCAAATGTGCCAAAGGGGCAAGTGAAGGTTTTCTTTTCCTAATCCTCGTGAGCAATATGAATCTGAATTTATCCAGAATACCCATCAGGAAAATAGTAATGGGACTTCCTCGCTAGCCTCTTTAGCATTTGGTCAATGAATGGCAAGGGGAAATGGTCCTTCCTAGTGTGTTGGTTTAGTTGGCGATAATCTATATAGACAAGCTAACTATTTTGCACACGAGTTGGAACCAATTCATTGTTTTCATTTTCAATTACCGTTAGGCTAGTTTTTTTTGGAACTACTTGAATGGGGCTGACCCATTGGCTGTCAGAGATGGGGTAAATGATTCATGCAGCCAATAATTTTGTTACTTCCTTTTTAACTACTTCTAAGAGGTTTGGGTTCAGTCGGCGTTGTGTCTTCCTCACTAGTTTAGCCTCATTAGTTAATAAAATATGATGTGTACAAATTGATGGGCTAATAACAGGAATGTATGAAATTTTCCATCCCAATGCTTGTTTATGCTACCTCAAAAGTTCAAGCAGTAGCAATTCATGCTCAAGAGGGAGTGAAATAGCAATGATGATGGGAATCTTGTTTCCATTATCAAGATATGAATATTTTAAATCTTTAGGCAGTTTCTTTAGTTCCAATTCAGGTGGATTTTGGATTGGTGGGAGTGTGTGTGAAAGTGATAGGTCACTAATCTCATCTAACTGCTCAACGGTATCATCCTCAAATAAGGAATTATATTTTACAAGCATAGCAGTATAATCGATGGTCATGTGATCCTCTGTGTTCAAGAAATTATCAATTAATAAACATGCATGAAACTTTTCTAGACCACGACAATAATCAACACATGATTCATTTCCAAGAATTTCTATCAAAGAGGAAAATTCAGAAAGGGGATCAGGGGAATCATATGAAGTGATTTTCGGGGAAGTGAGTATATGAATTTAATTTACCGAGAGAGATGAATGTTCTTCTGAGGGGTGCTTCATGGCATCAAAGATGTTGAAATGGACTATGTCACCACCAAATTCCATAGATAATGTACCATTATGGACATTAATTATGGCTTTGGCGGTTTTCAAGAATGGTCTCCCAAATATAATTGGGGCATGTCTATTCATTCTATCATCTACCATTTTTAGCACATAAAAATCAGCAGGAAATATTAAATTTTGAACCCTCATAAGAACATCCTCTAACACACCAGAAGGGTGTGTCGTACCCCGATTTGCAAGTTGAACAACTATTCCTGTGGGCTTTAGTTCACTGACCTGCAAAGAAGAATATATGGAGTGAGGCATCACATTAATAGAAGCACCCAAATCAAGCATAGCATTGGAGAAAGAATACTCCACTATGGGGCACAGAATAGAGAATCTTCTAGGGTCGATTCACTTAGTGGGAAGTGATGGTTGTATCAATTATGAGACATTCCTCCCCAACATCACCTTCTCATCACCTCTAAGTTGCCTTCGGTGGGTACACATCTCTTTCAGAAACATTGCATATCTCGGAATTTTCTTGACAGCATCAATCAATGGAATGTTAACCTACACTTTTTTGAAAGTCTCCAAGATTTCTTTATCAAGTTCAGTTAAATTTCGTTTCCTTGGTTGGGTGGCTCTTTGGGGAAATTGAAGAGGAATGCTTCGGCTTGGTAACTCATCAATAGACACACTCTTTCCTTTTGTAGGAATTCTCTCAAGACAAGGATCCTTATCATATGTCCCTTTTTCATTGGTTGGGATGGTGGTTTCCTTATGATAGGAGGATTCTAATGGAGGGTTCATTTGGATTTTTAGTTGAGTTCCACTCTTAAGTGTGATGGAACTAACATTTCCATTATCCCTAGGGTTGACAAGTGGTTGAGAGGGTAGTTTACTAGACACATGGCTTAGGATTTCACCCACCAAGTTATCTAGTTGGCCTAATTGGGTTTTGAGGTCTTGTATGGCTACTTGGGTGGTTTGTTGGAACTGGAGATTATTGTATGCCATTTGATTCATCATATCTTCTAGGAATGGCTCAGGTTTTAGAGGGGGTTGTTGGAAAGGCATTTGGGTGGTTGAAAATTTCTGGGTGGTGGTGGTTGATGACTACTTTTCCGTGGTTGGTTCCATGGTGGATGAGGCTGGTTTGAATACCCCCTTGCCTATATGCTTGGTTTTCTTTCCACCCAGGGTTGGATGGATAGTACGGTTCTTTCCAAATGGGTTGGTTATATGGGCGTCCTGGGAATATTGCCTCACAACTCTCAGAAGTTTCTCTCAATTTGGGGAATTGGTCAGAATAGTGGGTATCAGAAGAGCATATACTACAATTTATGGGAGGAGGAGATTGGAATTTCCCTTGGGAAAGAGAATTTTGTCGTTGAATGGTACTCACCTCTTCAAACTTTGTATCAACCTTCTTCTCAAATTCAGTACTTTGCACCTCATGGACACCTCGAATGGGTACATTGGACCTTGAACTGAATTGTTGAGTTTTATGTGCAATGGTCTCAATTAGGGTCCTTGCAGCGATTTGGGTTTTATCCACTAGTGCACAACCTGCAGCAGCATCAATCATGTTACGATCTATTGGAATTAAACCTTCATAAAAATATTGTATTAAAAGTTTATCACTTATTTGGTGGTGTGGACAACTTGAACATAATATTTTAAATCATTACCAATATTCATGAAGTGTTTCTACATGTTATTGTCTTATCCCAAATATTTCTTTCCTTATTATTGCATTTCGAGAGGCTGGGAAGTATTTTTCTTGAAAAAGTCATTTCATGTCAGCCCAACCTCTAATAGGTGAATTAACATAATACAACCAATCTTTAGCCGTGTCTTCTAATGAAAATGGAAATTAGCTAAGTTTTACTTGTTCTTCATCCATATTAGCAGGTTTTAATATTTAACACATAGTATGAAATTCTTTTAAATGCTTATGTGGATCTTCTCCAGGCAGTCCATGAAATCTTGGTAATAAATGAATTAAACCAGATTTTAGTTCAAAATTGGGTGCCTCGCCTTGTAATTGAATGTAAGTGGGTCGGATATCAACATCAGGTGAGGTTAGTTCTTTTAGTGTTCTATTATTTTATGCCATGATATACAAGTTATGTTCAGTTTTAACTTTTCTTTCAGAAGAAGAAGAAGGATCAAGAAGAATTTTAAGATTTGATGTCTCCTCCTTCAAAGTGTGGTCTTGTATGTCTCGGTTTCGTGGATGTAGGATCCTCTCTGATTCGGGTTCGAATGTTTGTAGGTATCCCGTAGTAGAACGCGTCATACAAAGAACCTACACAATAAAAAAAATTAGAACACAAAAACAAATGCAAAGGTAGAAGGTAAAACAAAAAAATATTCACAAAAATTACAAAAAATATGTCAAAAACACGAACAAAAAACCAAAGTGCTCCCCGGCAATGGTGCCAAAATTTGACCGTGTTGTCCTGACACGTCAAATTTATTATATTTTTAAAGTTTATTTATAGCTTATGGAAGACCCTAGGTCATCTCTCAAGGAGCATTGGTAGGTTTAGAGTGTGTATTTTTAATAAAAATGACTAAGAGAGGGGGTGGTTTTGAAAACAGTTTAAAACAATGATTTAGTTGAAATTGCTTAAAAGATGAGTGACCAAGTGGATTTTGAGAAATATGAGATACAAGTGTCGATGTGATTTCATTACAAACATATCAAGTTCATTGTGTATAGAGATTAATCTTAGGTTTAGAGTAATTCTTTGGTTGGAGTTAATTGGAATCCCGATTAATTCCTAAGCTTTTATTTCAATGCTTTAAGGACCAAACCTTGATGTAACAAATGTATTTTCACGGTCCAGTACTTATGCATGGAATAAAATCTTCCAAATAATATTTAAATCTCAATAATTTTGGTATGAAAAGGATTTTTGTGATGTCCAATCGGAACAACACAAGTCACGCACTCAAAACCTCACACCGATCGGTTAGAAATTAAGAGCATAACACTCGCATGTATCAAATCAAGCATTCAAATCTGAAATAAAATAAGATACATGGAATGAAATGTTTATACAACCAAATTAATCGAAATCAATAGCTAGTTTATGCATTGGAACTCCCTTGAAATGTGTGTAACTCCCTCACAACGAACACCCAACTTTTAGCTCGACTTCGGGAGGAGGAGGAAGCTCGCGTTGAACTCCTTCTTCACTGTTGATCCCCCTATAAGGATAGGGGCCTCCAGAACCGCCAAGTTGATTATGGGACTCCTCTAGGACTCCAAATTGTCATCACTTCACTCTTTTGACGAACTTCCAAATGAGGTTCCCTTGGTTCCCTTTTATAGGAAAATTGGAAGGTGGTTTTTGGCACACTGATTTCATCAGTCCACTTGCACGATGCGTTTCGGCCTTTAGACAGACATATCTTGATTTTTTGAAAATAGAAAAGTTGTATTCCTACCTCTTGACTATCTCCATCGAATGTTTGGCACCGTTTGGACAACTAAAGCTCAAGATATTGATAAAATATGGAACACCTCATTTGACTTGGTCCAAATTCGGTGGCTGGGACAGATCCGTTCAGATAGGCCCCATACAAGTTAAAGCTGGATTGAGTTCCTTAATATGAAATGTAGATTATTGAATGTTGGACAGGACCAGAAAATTTCATCCCATTTGATTTCACGTATTTAGTGTACTATGCAAAACAGTGGACAGATGTCCATGGATCCATGCAATTTTCGCCCATTTTTCTTTCACTTCATGAAGGGCCCTCCAAATCACCTCCACCTACATTGAAACAATATAAACAAGTAAAATTTCCCATTATAATATTGATTAAAATTAATTTACTGATTCAAACATAAAGTGAAATTTATTATTATATTTGGAATATTCATTACAAAACTAGTTTAAAACTCTGGTGTAAGGGTGGAATAAAATAGTCAATCGTGGTACGATCAGGTTGTCATATACTCTTCAATATAGAGGAATCATTGATCAAAACATCAATAAATTTCCTCCATGTAGTCAAATATATTCTGAGTAAATAAACATCATGAATTTAATTTCATAGAATTTTCCTTCATTTGATCTCTCCTTAGATTCTATAAGTTCATTCATTTTCATTCAAATATTCTTTAACTCAATTCATATCCATGCTAAAGGAGTGAAATTATATTACAATAGTAATATTCTTTATACACAAACATTCCACAACACCAAAAAATCATCAAAATATTTATGTAATATATTTATATAATAATTATTGAGGATGAATGTGTCTATTTTCATTTTCTAGGCGGAATATACCTTTTTAAGTTGTTTTATTATTCCATTTAGGTTGATGAATATTTGAAATTACTCTTCATAACCCAAACATGCATTTTATTCATATTTATATAGTACACAATTAATAACAAAATTATATTTTTATTTATAGTTTGTGTATATTTCACTATGGTTTTGGGGATAAAATTTTTAAAAATATTAGATAATTACATTTTAACTTATGAAAATTTATGGAAATATTTACTAATATTTTTTAGAGTTTTCCTATATTCATGTGACCAAAAAATTTTCATAATTAATTCAACTTTCTCATCAAATTTTACTTGATCTTTTACTGGAACATCCCAGGTAAATAAATAAATATTACCTTTAAATATTTATTAATATTTGTGATTTAAATATATATTTTACTTTAAATGGGATTCTATGTTTGATGGCGTACCCAATACGCTACAATGGGTTTCTTTGAAATCTTACATTGAACACTAATAATATAATATTATTATTTTAAATTTTAGTTAACGCCAAGGCATTTTATTGGTGGGGATGGAAAGAACTAACTACAATATGATTATACATGTTGGTTAAATAATTTTTACATTTTACTGATATACGTTTTATACTTAAAATGTGAATTAATCTAATTTTAAGCATAAACACTGTAATATTCTTTAAAAGGTTGATTTACCACCTTTTGATGGAAAAACCTCATTAAATATAGTTTTTTTAAATTTTATATGTTATATTTTACAAAATAAAATTCTTCTATATTATCAGGACAACAAAATTTACTTTCGGTAAAATGTTGGTATTTTTTTGATAAAATTCATTTTTAGAGGAAAAGTGAAAAATACTGTATTTTAATTCAAAACTGCTTTTCAATATAAATTATTTATATGATTATATTATCTTTTTAAATGGTTTTAATTTTTAATTGGATCATATTTTTTCAATTTAATACGATTTTTGTCTTTGAATGTAATTTTACATTGAAATTTGACATAAACAACTGTCAATCATCTGATAGTTGTTATTTTTTAAAAACACGCTTTCTGTTTTGAAAGTAGGAATTAATTTTAAATTAATTTCTGCCACTTATGTGTCTTTAATTATGAAATATGGATTCGGTATTCGGAATCATGGGGTTAAAATTTTTTAAATAGTGTCTTTTATTTTTAGACATTATGAATATTAAATCAGTAAAAAATTTATTCAACATAGTTAAAGGGTAAATCTGGTAAATAAGGGTAACAAAATTATATTATAATAATATTAAATTACCCTAACATGTGTCTTAATCCTATTGGTTGATGCATGTACGACCATGGGAATCCTTGGTTCGGTTTTGGGACCCCATGGAGCCACATGGGGGTACTAATGGCACTTTATATTAATTAATTTAAAGTAAAGACAAAAATGACTAAAAAAAATATCTTTTAGTAATTTTTTTAAATGGGGTTATATAAGTTATCATTTAGACTATAAATATTAATTTGAAATCTAAAATTATTTCTGACATCATGGTAGTTTTTTTATAATTTTTAGAAATCAAAGAAATAAAATTATTTATGACACAATAATGATGTAGTGTTTACCTCATTAATGAATTATTTAAATAAATAAGATTATAATGATTGAAATAATATTCAAAACCTATAAAATTCTTATTGTATGATTTTATTTCTACCATTAGTCATCTAATATTCTACTTTAATTTGTTCTAAATCTTTATAAACTCAAAATTGTTATATAATAATATAATATTTTTCAAACATTCCAAAAGAGCCCCCCTCCCCCTTATAAAAACCTCTCAATTATAACTCATTCCACACACATCTATTGTCTCTTTTCTCATCCAACCTATGCCCAATTAAGCTCTATACATCCATCTCTTCCCATAGAATCCTTATCTTAGGATGAAGGCACTTCAAGTAAAACTTTTGATTCAAACTAAAGGGAGATACCCAATTTAAAGGTAACGTCCTCTCTTAAGACCTTTTCTTTTATTTTACTTCTCAAATCACCTAATAATTTTTTATTCACTTATTTCATAAAAAATAGTATCATCAATATAATTGGATGTTTTATGAGAGTATTCGAACTACACTTCTACACAACTCCATCTAATGGATACGAACATACTGTTTCTTTGGACGTCGAACTACTGCCTCACGAAATGATGATTGTTCAAATATCTCCAACCACCTCTCATAGTGGCCATAATGGTGGAACTATATTTGTATACGATATATATTATGTTTATTTTCCCTTTATTCTTTGGTATTTTTTATTTATATCAATTCTTTATGGTTTCCATTATGGGTAAACGCAATAATTTCATTTGAGGAAGTGTGGACTATCGCCCCCTCAAAGTGATATGGATCGTTCATACCATACGTGGGACATATAAATGATAGAGTTAATTAAATTATTTATTATATTATACTGGAATTATAATATACCTATTTATCATTATGTTTTCATTGCATTATTATACAAATTATAAATAAAAGTAGCTTTCATGTGTACGTACGAATTACTGTATCCATGAATGGTGCATTTCATTTATTATCTCCAAATGTTATGAACTATTTTTATATAAATATATATAATAGATATATATATGATATATATGATATATAAATCATGAACATCATTCTAGAGATAACAGACTTTTAACCACATGAACACCTTGTAATTTTAAGAAGTTCATTTTTAACTCAAGTTCCAAACATCGACAAAATGTCTGATATGAACTCAAATTATTAACTAATTGTTATAGCAAAGTATTAAGTGAGAGAAAAGGAATAATAAATGTGAAAAATGTTTTTAATCAAGTATAATTTAACTTTTTTTTACTATTCTGTAAATTAACGAATGAACGGGTCAAGTTGGACACGAGGTAAGGGACTTCGTCTCAATCTCTTTTCATTGAGGCATATGTTTTTTACAAAATTTTTTATACAGTGTATAAACCCCTTTGACTTTTCATTTCAATCAAATAGAATCTTTTTTTCTATAAAGTGTTTTAATAAATGAAAAAGAAATGTTTTTAATGTTTGTTGTGACAATGACCGCTCTGCCATCGTAATCGTTAGTTGCCTTCCTCTATTAGCCTTAACGTTTTTTTAATTGAAAAAGATACCCCTAATTCTATTTAATGGTGTTTTGGTATTGAAACTTGTTTTTGAAATGTATTGATTATTTAAATATCTTGAAAGGATTTCTTGTGTTTGAAAATTAAATTTTATTAGTGAAATGTTTCTATTTTCAATATTTTATATATTAGGGTTTTCTAATGGTACTTGGACATTAGATGGGTGTTTACGTGATAAACCCAATGATGGGTGGTGATGTGGTAAACCATGATGGGTGGTTACGTTATAACATCTAATTCATTAGGTATATATGTTGTTTGTATGGGTATTCCATTTAGTGATATGTGTGGAAGTCGACCGTATGGTTATTTCATTTAAGTATGTTTATGTCCAAAGTTACCTCAATATGTTATGTGTTCTTTATGTGGGTTTATGTTAATATTTTGTTTTGAAAAGATTAATCAATTATCTTTTATTTAGTGAAGAGTATTTACTACTTAAAAAGGGTGGAAAGTATTACTTATGATAATGTATTCATGGTTTAATTGTTGTTTTGAAAAACTAAGAGTTTTCCTTCCCTGTGTATCCCTTACTAAGCCTTTTATGATCATCCCAAGTTTTTGAAATGTTTTTCATAGGACATAAAGTGGAATAGTTTCAAGGATGGGATCATGGAATAGTCATGTTTTCTAAAAAATGGAACCAGACATGAAGATTTTTTCAGGAGTTTTATTTTTTCAAAAAATACAAACTGAGTAGATGTGTCTACATGTAATATTCTAGTTATTATGTATAAGTTATGTCATAATTCTGTAAAGATCTAAACCTAAAAATATCCGTAGCATGAATTGTTAACTTAATACAACATTATGAAATGTTTTTTAGGCCTGGTCATTATAGTTGGTATCATAGGTCGGTTTAGAAAACATTAAGAGTTAGTGTATTGTTAAATTAATAAACATAAATTAATTTATGTTATAATTGAAATGATATAGAATTTACAAATTACCATGTTGCTTCGCCTAAGATATTTCTGTCTTCATTAAAGTTTTTTGTAGAGGAAACAGAGATGATTTTATGGGAAGGCATACATTAAAAATGACCTTTCAAATCATTATCTTAAGATATTCAGAATCAGAACCAAATAGTTAGTTACAGTGATGGCTCATTTGACTCAGGTGATAAATGATGGTTGTGTTGATTGATGATATTTTGGTTTATTCAAAAAGTAATGAGGAGCATGGATGTCATTTAAGGGTTGTCTTACCAACCTTAAAAGAAAATAATTTTTATCGAAAATTCATCAAGTGTGAGTTTTGGTTAAAGAAAATTTCATTCCTTGGTCACATTGTTTCAAAAAATGTCATAATTGTTGATCCTCCTATAAATAATTGTTGATGAATGGCCAAGACCCACAAATATAACTGGGATTTGTAGTTTTCTTGGTTTGGGAGGTTATTATTGGAGGTTTGTTGAACATTTTCACCATTATCTATCCCAATGACAAAGTTGACTGAAAAAAGAGTTATGTTCATTTGGAAAAAATAATGTGATGATTGTTTTCAGGAATTGGGAAAAAGATTGGTGAATGCTCCAGTTTTGGAATTACATTCTAGGAATAATGAGTTTTTTATCTGCAATGATGCTTCGTTGAAAGGACTTGGTTGTGTCTTAATGATGAATGATCAGGTAATTTATTATGCATCATGTCTTTTGAAGCCTCATCAGGTAGATTACCCTACACATGATTTCTAATTAGTTTCTGTTGTTTTTGCTTTAAAATTTTGGAGGCATCATTTGTACAGAGTAAAATGTGAAATATATACTTACCAAAAATGTTTAATGTATTTATTCACTCAGAAATAATTGAACATGAGATAGAGGAGATGGCTATAATTAATAAAGGATTATGATTGCACAATCAATTACTATCTGGGAAAATAAAATAAAGTGGATGATGCTTTGAGTCGAAAAATAATTGCTTCATTAACCAAGCTACATTTGGAACGAGATCCTTAGGTTTTTATTTGATGAAATTTATCATAGAAGTTGTTGGTGTAGGAAATTACTCTGTTTTGTTTTAGGTGTTAGTGAAATCATCTCTATCAGAAAGAATTAAGCAAGCACATAAGGAAGATAGTGAGTTGCAGAAAAATGTAGAGTTGGTTCAAAAAGGTTAGTTTCCTGATTTTAACATTGATAATGACTGTGTTTGGAGGTTTTGAAAGAGATTATGTATGCCTTGTGATTTGCAGTTGAAGAATGAGTTGTTATGTGAAACTAATAGTTCTCTGATTTCAATTCATCCAAGCAGTACTAAGATGTATAGAGATCTTCAGGAGTATTACTACTGGAATGGAATAAAAATAGATATTGTTGACATTACTATGAAGTGTTTGATTATTCAAGAGGTTAAAGTAGAAGGATAGTTACCGAAAGGGGTGCTTCAGTCATTAACAGTGCCATAGTGGAAATGGAAGAATATATCCATGGAATGCTTTATGGGATTACCAAAGACATTTCGAGGTAATAATGTAATCTGGGTTATTGTTGATCGATTGACTAAATCATTACATTTCCTTCTTATTAAAGATACATTGTCTATTGATCAGCATTATCGGTTTTATGTTAAAGAGATAGGTAGGTTGCATGGAGTTCCCCTCTCTATTGTTTCTGATCGTGATCCCAGGTTTACGTATAACTTTTGGAAAGGCCTTCATAATTTTTTGGTACTGAATAATATTTTAGTATATCTTTACTTCCTCAATCAGATGGGAAATCAGAATGAACAATTAAAACCATGGAGGATATGCTATGTACTTTCTCGGTGGATTGCCAATGTAGTTGGCACCAACATCTTTCTTTGGTTGAATTTTCTTATAATAACAGTTCTCATTCCAGTATATAGATGGTTCTTTTTGAGATATTATATGGGAATCGGTGTTGAACTCCAGCCTTTTGTAATGAAGTAGTTGAAAAGAAATAGATGGGACCAGAATTGGTAGAAGAGATGGCAGAAAAGGTTCTGTTCATTCAGAAGCACATGAGAATAGCTCAGAGCAGGCAGAAAATTTATGCATATAACTCGAGGAAGGATATTTATTTTGAGGAAGGTGATCATGTCTTTCTAAAAGTTTCTCCATGGAAAATTGTAATGTTATTTCATAAGAATAGAAAGTTGATTCCAAGCTTCATTAGACCCTATGAAATCCCAGAGAAAGTTGAATTAGTTGACTATAGAGTGACATTAACTCAGAGTTTATCCCATGTACACAATGTTTTTCATGTTTTAATGTTGAGAAAGTATATTCCAGATCTATCTCATATTTTGAGCCTAGAGGTAGTTCAGTCGGAATAGAATCTCTTTTAAGAGGAACAACCAGTCCAGATTTTTGACTGAAGAGAGCAACTATTGTAGAATAAGGTAATGAATCAGGTAAAGGTTTTGTGAAAAAATCATATGGTGGAAGAGGCATCATGGTAATCTAAAAATGTGATAAAGGATAAATACCCCAATTTATTTTCTAAGGGAATAAAAATTATGAGGACACAATTTCCAAAATGGGGGAAGGATGTAACACCCCAGGTAAATAAAGAAATATTACATTTTCGTATTTATTAATATTTGTGAATTAAATATAAATTTTATTTTAAATGGTATTATTTGTTCGATGGCGTACTCGATATGCAACAATGTGTTTTATTTGTAATCTTCTCTTGTAGTCTAATAATATAATATTATTATTTTAAATGATTGTTAACGACCTGCCATTTTATTTGTGGGAATGGAATAAAATAGATAAAATATGAATATACATTTTTGTTCAAAATTTTCTTTACATTTATCCAATAAATTTTAGAAGCATAAAATGTGAATGAATCAAATTTTAAGCATAAACACTCTTATATTCATTAAAAAGATGATTTTCAACCTTTTGATGGAGAAACCTCTTTAAGTCTAGTTTTGGCCAAATTTATATGTTCTATTTTACAAAATAGAATTCTTATTTAGAATCGGAATTTCATAATTTAATTTTTGTAAAATTTTGGTATTTTTCTAATAAAATTATTTTTTTCATGAATAGTGCAAAATATTATATTTTAATTCTAAACTGCCTTTTAATCTAATTTATTTATATGAATAGATTATGTTTTTAAATTTATTAATGTCCAATTAGATTTTACTTTTACCTTTAATTCAATTTTGGTCATTGGATGTTATTTCATTTTGAAATTGGTCACAAACAAGTGTCAATCTTTTGATAGTTATTATTTATTAAAAACACGCTTTTTATTTTGACAGTGGGAATTAATTTTATATTAATTTCTGCCACTTATTGGTGTTGAATTTGGAAAAATTTATTCCATATTTGGAATCAGGAGGTCCAAATTGTGTAAATAGGTAAATTTTATTTTTAGACATTCTGAATATTTACATCAGTAATTTTTTTTTACTATGGTTGAAGTGTATATCTGGTAAAAAAGTGTAACAAAATATTATTATAATAATATTAAATTACCCTAACATGTGTCATAATTCTATTTTTTGATGCCTTTCTGACCATGGGAATCCATGTGAGCATTTTGGGACCCCATGGAACCACATGGGAGTAATAATGGCACTTTATATTAATTAATTTAATGTAAAGACAAAAATGACATAAACAAATAGCTTTTAGTAAATAAATTTTTGCATGGGGTTATATAAGTTATCTTTTTGACTATAAATATTAATTTAAAAGAAAAAATAATTTTCTACACTATTGTATTTTTTATAATTATTAGAATTCAAATAAAAAAAATTATCTATGACACAATAATGATGCAATGTTTACCTTATTAATTAATGATTTAAATAAATAAGATTATATAGATTAAAATAATATTCAAAACCTATCCAATACTTATTTGATGGTTTTGTTTCAACCTTTAGTCATCTTAACTTTTAATGTAAGATTTTTTTGTCCTTTAGAAACCTAAAACCATTGAATAATAAAATTATATTTTTACACATTCCTAACGATCCCCTCCTCCCCATTATAAAAAGCCCTCAATTATAACCCATTCCTCACACCTCTCCAGCCCCTTATCTCCTCCAAAATCTGACCAATTAGACTCCCTACATCCCTTTATTCCTCCTAGAAGCCTTACCATAGGTAGAAGGAACTTAATGTAATCCTTTTGGTTCCAACCAAAGGGAGATACCCAATTTAAAGGTATCTTCTTCTTTTAAGATCTTTTTTTTATTTTACTTTTCCAACAACCTAAAATCTTTTAATATTCATTTATTTTATTAAAAAATGTATCCTCAATATACTAGTATGACTTTATAAGAAGTATATGAACATAACATCCACAAAACTCTATCTAATGTATATGAAAATACTGTTTTTGTGGACGGTGAACTACTGCCTCACGAAATGATGATGGTTCAAATATCTATAACCTCCACTCATCGTGGCGATTATGATGGCTCTATATTTATATATGATATTTTTTTTTACGTTTTCCTTATTCTTCTATATTTTTCATTTATAGAATCCCTTTATGGTTTCCATTATGGTTAAACTCGATAATTTCATTTGTGGAAGTGTGGACTACCGCCCCCTCAAAGTGATATGAATCATTCATACCATATGTGGGATGTATAAAATATGGAGTTAATTAAATTATATATGATATTATTCTGGAATTATAATATTCCAATGTATCATTATGTTTTTATTCCATTATAATGCAAAATAGAAATTAAAGTAGTGGTTATTCATATGTACGGCTTACCATCTCCATGAACGGTGCATTCAATTTCTTATCTCCAAATGTTATATAAAATTACAAATTCATATATATACTAGAAATATATGATATATATGATATCTAAATAAGGAATATCATTCTAGAGATAATGGAATTTTGACCACATGAACATATCGTAACTATAAGAAGTTCATTTTTAACTCAAGTTCTGAACATTGACAAAATGTCCAATATGAACTCAAATAATTAACTAATTATTATAGCAAGGTAATAAGTGATATAAATGGAATAGTAAACATGAAAAAGTTTCTTAAGAAATTAGAAATTAACTTAAGTTTATTATCCACAAAATTAAAGAATAAATGGGTCATGTTGGACATGAGGTAAGGGACTTCGTCTCAATCTCCTTTCATTGAGGCATATTTGTATACACGACTTTCTTTTATACGGTCTATAAACCCCTTTGACTTTTCATTTCATTCAATGAGAATCTTTTTTCAATGAATATTTTTACGAAATGACAAAAGGAATGTTTTTAATGATTTTGACGACAATGACCACACTTCAACTATAATCATAGTTGCATTCCTCTATATGCCTTAATGTTTTTTTAAATGAAAACAAAACCCCTTATTCTGTTTTTGTGTGTTTGGGTATTAAAAAAGGTTTTTGAAATGGATTGATTATATAAATATCTTGAAATGATTTCTTATGATTTTATATTAAATGTTTTTAGTGAAATGTGTATATATGCAATATTTTATGTGTTGTGATTTTATAATGGTACATGGACATTTGACTGGTGGTTACATGATAAAACCAAATGAAGGGTGGTGCCATGAAAACATAGGATGGGTGGTAACGTTATAAACTCCAATGAATTGCATATGGAAGTCGGCCATATAGATATTCCATTTAGTAATATGTGTGGAAGTTGATCGTATGGTTATTCCATTTAAGTATGTTTATGTCCCATGTTACATTTATATCTTATGTGTTCTTTATATGGGTTTATGGTAATATTTTGGTTACAAAAGGGTAAGAAATCATGATTTATTTAGTGAAGAGTTTTTACTACTTAATAAAGGTGAA
Organism: Viscum album; assembly: GCA_963277665.1. NCBI lineage: Eukaryota > Viridiplantae > Streptophyta > Magnoliopsida > Santalales > Viscaceae > Viscum > Viscum album. Next base: position 1,093,868,169 of record OY728139.1, read on the forward strand.
AATTATTATTTATGATAAAGTATTCATGGTTTAATTTTTGTTTTGAAAAACTAATAGTTTTTATTGGGCGAAAATCCCTCAAGGCATCATTGAAGCATTTTTGAGGTGATTGTGTTTGTTGACAAAGTGGAAATCTGAGTGGTGATTGTTGACAAAGAAAAACAATGACATACAAATTTGTTGAAAAAGAGGATTTCATGATGGAATTTCAAGTTCAATAGATGATTTCAATGATCGATGATTGATTCCAGAACTTCGACAAAAGGAATGGATGATCTGCAGGCGGTACAAAAGAACAGATACAAGGTGGAACCTTTTTCCAATGTTTGCCAAATTTTTTGGCCTGAAAATCGACAAATGAAGAAAAGTGATTTTTGGCAAAGGGATTTGCATGTCGTGTTCATGAAGGCTTGGAAACTTGCACGCCATATGTTTTTCAAGATCAGATCATAAAAATATGTCAAAGGCATAATGTTCGTGCAAGTTTTGGTGAGGTCACACAGGTGACTTGAGCGCCATGAAAGATACTTGCGCGATGATGCCTTTGAAGTTTGAGAACATGTGCACCTCTGGTTTTTCAAGATTAGAAGATCAAAATATGGAAAAAGAAAGAGGTTCACGCATATTTGGAAGTAGTTCATGCAAGTGACTTGCCGGGGAAGAGACCTGCGCGTTGAGACTTGAATGCCGAGGGTTGACTTGCGCGCCGTCGCATATGGTGGTCAGATTTCCTATAAATACTGGCCCACCCCTCCTCATTCTTAACCTGAGTTCAACACATTGAGAAATCATAGCTCCCGTCGTGCAGGTTTGGGGGTCGTGCAAGTGGTGTGTGTGGTTGCGTAGGTGGGACTTGTGCGCTAGGGTGATAGTTGTGCGCCAGTGTTTGAAGCTGCATGCCAGTGTGGAGTTGCACACAAATATTGGATTGGGTGTAAAAGGAAGTGAGTCGCGCAGGTTTAGAGTTGAGGAAGCTTGAGTCACGCAAGTGTCTGAGGAGGACTTGCGCGCTAGTTGTGACTTGCCCGCCAATACTTGCACGTCGAGATTGAATTGCGCGCCAAGTAAGGTTTATTTACAGTAGTGATTTTCAGGATGCGTGGAAGATGGAAGTTTTCCCGATACCTTCGGTGCAAAGAGAGATTCATCTACGGGTGAAAATTGGGCTTCAACAGAGCATCTACTTACAGAGTAAGATGCATTCTTTCATGAAAATGAAGAGACCTACAGGTCTATAAACTGTGAGTGGATCCTTTCTGGAGCAGTGAGAAAAGGAAGAGGAAGAAGGTGATCCTCTCCACCGGTAGTGAGCCAGAGAGAGAAACAGGGAGTGACCCTTGGGGAAGCAGTGAGCTGACCCTAAACATTGTAAAGGCAGTGAGCCTGGACATATAATTGATCTTGCCCGAACTTTGTATCCACATATAGTGAAGATTAGTGGAATTTGGTACGACTGACAACTTTTCGGCGTATGCTCCTTGGACGTAGCCTAGTGAGGGTGAACCAAGTAAAAATCTCTGCGTCTGCCTGCTTATTTTCCTACATTTAATTTAAAGCATCATCATCAGATAAAGAAGAAAGTAAGTGATCATAATATACACACAAGTTCAAACAAAGTGACCCTTGTAACAAAGAGGTCAAGATTCAGATGGGAAAGAAGAATTTTGAAAAAGAATATCCATACCCTAATTCACCCCCCCCCCCTCTCAGGGTATATACGCCCCTATTGGTCCCAACAATTGGTATCAGAGAGAAGGTTTTTGTTATCTGATTTGTTTGCTCTGACTTGGTATAGTCGGTCTGTGTGGTCAAAGAACCAGTCTGCTCTTATCTCGGTATTACATGGAAAAGCGAAAAACATCAAAGAAGAAGCAGAAGTCAGGTGGTATTCCACAGTGTGGAAGTTTTTATGGAAAAAGTTTGATTCAATTAAAAGAATCAAACAGCTTACTAAAGGAAGGTATGGATGAATCTGATAGGGAAAAGATTGATTCACTCATGCGTGATGCAGGAATGAGTGAGGTACATGAACTTCAAAGAGATATTGAAACAAGTGATAATGAAGAAGAAATAATTGAAGGAAGAATAGATATGAAAGCAGAGTTAGAGGCTTATCTTGAAGAGATAGATGTTTGGAGATACAAAACCAAGAAATCTAACAATGTTTTTCGCGATGCCAAACTCTATATGCAGCAGCATGAAGATGAGAAGTCTTAGTTGATGGATTAAATTGAGAAACTCATGTTATCAGCACCAGAGAAATCAGAATCAGTTGGTGAGTATAATCTTAATATTGTAGAACCGAAAAGGGAGATCGATGGCATGAATAGAGAAGTGAAAGATCAAGTCAAGTGAATCGAAGAAACTGATATTCCATGTGACGTTGAAAACACCGATGAAATTAAGTCTAAAGACATTCAGATCCAATCACTGGAAACTGAGATCGACAATATAAGAAGTTTGAATCAAAGACTTATTGATGTAGCTACTGAGCTAAAGGAAAAGAATGATTCTCAAGGTGAAGAACATGAAAAGGTGGCTAAAATGAAGGGAAAACAAAAGGCTGTTGATTATAGAGAGAATCAATAGTCAGATGATGTTCAAAATCATAAAGCTAGAAATGATGATCTAGAAACACAGTTTTCTGTAGAAGTTCAGAAGAATCAAAGGCTACAACAAGATAATTCATGTTGTTCTGATTTTATTTCTCAATAAAAATTGATGTTAAAGGAGAAAAATGACATGGTTGATAAGATGAAGAGTGAACTGGAAGATGAGATGAGTTGTGGAAAGAATCTCAGAAAAGAACTCAATTCTGAACATGAATCAAGGGATATGAAAATTAAAAAGTTAGAAGAAGAACTAGAATCAGTGAAGAAGGAAGTGGAGAAATCCAATGATAGAGGAAAGACAAAAATAAGGATGCCCTGCACTTTCTATTTGATTATCCCTCGGCAGGTGATGATGAAATGAAAAGAAAATTTTCTATTTCTGAAAAGAGGCAGGGACAAATTTTCTCAGCACAAAGACCATATAGTTTGGGAAAAAATGGTATTGGGTTTGATTAATCCCCTTTCGTGCATGACAGAAAGAGGGTTGTGAATAGTTCCAGAAGTGGAGATAAACATCTAGGTGATGGAGATAGGCCTAAGAGAACTATATCAAAAGGAAATGATGACATATGATACTTTTTCGGGATTTATGACCACACATCAAGCTTTTGTTCAGAGGCTCTGGTATACTTCTCAGGCTGTGAAAACAAAAACATTACTAAATCTGAGAATAAGAAGAAGCATCAAAAGAAATTAGAGAGAAGAGTCTCTCAGAAGAAAGCATCCATTATATGTTATTACTATGGAAGAATGAGACACACCATGTATATGTGTCAAGAAACTCAAGAGCCCCGTGTCAGAAGAAGAACTCATAGTGTATAAGCATCTAAACATAGAAGTGACGAAATAAGGTATGACTTTGGCGGAAAATGTTTTATATGTTCATATTATGGGATTTGGAAAGAAACTACAGCATGAACACACGAAGGGAATGGGAACTCAAAAAGAGATTCTCGACTCCAAGGTTGCATAATGAGAAATTTTATACTAAGAGACAAAGTGGAAAGGAGAAGAATTGGCTTAGAGCCTCAGGGGAATCACATAGAGCTGAACGAAAGGTGTATTAGTCACCTCTTCTGTCATACTCACAACAGCACTCAAGGAAAGAATGTGAACTAACCTGGAAGATTAAGGGGAGAACTACTCCAGTTGTGATAAAGATGAATGAACGTTCAATGAAGGACCCACCACCAATGCAAAATAGGGTGATGACTCATAAATCTGATAAATGGCAGATAAACAAAGAATGCGTTGAAAAATTCATGAGTCATGTGCCATAGAGATGACTGCAAGAAAAAGGAAAATCATTTCAATGGTGGAAGAAGGAAGGGAAGATAGAAAGAAAAAAGATTCATGTTCAGAGAAATAATCAAGGAAAATGGAATTTTGGTAGAACATCAAAGACAGAAATGTGTAATAGTGGGTTTAAACCCCAAATTGCGGGAAAGGCCAGTCCTGTAGAATCTTCATATCGGAAAAAGACTCATCATGCATGTAATTAATTCTTACTCATATGGCCAGAGCAGTTGAAGTTGGCTAGGAAGCTGGAGGAAGCAAGAAAAGAGTGTGATGCGCTCCAAGAATGAATCAAAGGGTTGACCCTTCGGGATCAACCGCAATCCTCATCTTAAGGAGTCTGGAAGAAGCCCCTCTCCCTATATATATAAATTCTATTAACTAGTGATTTATGTGTTTCAGGTTCTAGGGAGATATGATCCAAGGAGAAGTGGCATCTATAGATGCAAATTGAAGAAGTAATATGCTCTAGATTAGGTACTAGAGTTGAAGAAGAAAGGGAGGAACAGAGAACACTAGGAAGTGTTTGTGTTATTAACTCTACCTCTTGTTTCCTACATTTAGTTCCAACGTAGTAAGCTTATATATTTTGTTAATCGCTCAATTCCAAGTGGAATATGATAATAGATGATGCATGAAAAAAAAGAATGTTATGGGTTTAAATGTTGAGCCTAACCTTGGGAAGGGTTTCATAACATATGGTGAGTATTCAATAACAAAATCAGATGCAATAGCCATTAAAGAAATAGTCAGATGAATCAGCTCAAGAATTTTTCAATTGGGGGAATACTTATTGTTAGAAAATCATCAATAATCATGCACCTTATGCTTATATATTTTTCTATAACAATGTGGTATCAGCTGACTACTTTCAGGATACCATGAAGCTGCGAGAGAAAAATCAAATGTGTCTCAACAAAAATGTGAGAGAAGATGTTCAAAGAAATGACATCATTGAACAATGACACAGTGAAAAGTTTTCTGTTAAAAGTGAAGAAGTGGTAAGAGACTTTGGGAGACCATAAGTGGCTGAAGATGATTCAGAAGAGGATATTGATGATGAGTACAAGGATGTAAAATCCTTATCTGCACAAAAGACAAAGTGTTGAGCTGAAATTGACAGGCAGAATATCATCAGTGGTCAATGAGCTCCAGTTCAGACAAGAAGAATGAAATCAATGCAGAAGACATCATTACTATCATAGGTTGAGTCTAAATGACTTGATGATGCAACTGATGATGATAACTGGGTTCGGGCCATTAATGAATAGCTAAATCAGATTGATAAGAATCAGACATGGGAGATTGTTTTGAGGCCAGTAGATAAGAATGTCATTTGGACTAAATGGGTCTATAACAACAAGATTAATGAATATGTCACAGTGATTCAGAAAAAAGCACGACTAGTGTGCAAGGGGTACTCCTAGATCGAGGGAATTGATGTAGATGATACATTTGAACTGGTTGCAAGGTTGGAGAATATGAGATTATTTTTGTCCATAGTAGTTCAAAAAAGTTAAAAGTGTTCCAGATGGATGTCAAATCCACATTCTTGAATGGGGTTCTGGAAGAAGAGGTGTACATTGAGTATCCAGATGGTTTTCTCATTCATGAGGGTGAGAAAAAAGATTGTAGGCTGGAGAAGGCATTTTATGGGCTGAAACAAGCACCAAGAGCATGGTACTCAAGGCTTGATCAGTACTTGAAGAAGCTTGGTTTTCAGCATGGAGAAGTTGATTACAATATCTATTTCAGTAATGATAGTAATCAAAGGATGATGGTGTTGGTTTATGTCGATGACATAATATTTGGCGAATCAGATGAAGCTCAGTGAAGACAGTTTTCCGAATTCATGAAAAATGAGTTTGAAATATCAATGATTGGAGAGCTAACGTTTTTCCTTGGTCTACAGGTGACACAAAGAAGGAATGGATAATTTATTTCTCAATTTAAATATGCCAAGGAGGTCCTAATAAGGTTTGGAATGGAAAATTCCAAGGAGATGAAGACTCCAGTTGCTACCCAGATAAAATTATCAAAAGATGTGGATGGGAAGGCAGTTAATATCACAGAATACAAGAAAATCATTGGATGTATGTTGTACTTAACCGCAACAAGGACATATATTGTTTTCTCCACATGCCAAGCAGCGAGATATCAGAGTAATCCCAAGGAAATCCACATTCTTACACTGAAAAGAATACTTCATTATATCTAGGGCACATTTTATTTCGGCTTGACATATACTGAAAAATCTCATACACAGTTATTGGGATATACTGATGCAGACTAGGCCGGTTCAGCAGATGATAGAAAATCAATGTCAGGTGGTGCATTTATCTTGGTGGATTGTGTATTTCTTGGCTAAGCAAGAATAAATATTGCATTTCATTGAGCACCGCACAAGCTGAGTATATTGCGGCCACTCAAGCATGCACACAGTTATTGTGGATGAAGCAGCAGCTTGAAGATATGGGAGTTGAAGTGAAGTCTCCGATCGGAATCCAGTGCGACAACTCAAGTGCTATAAATCGTAGAAAAAATCTCGTACATCATTCATGGACAAATCACATTGAGATTAAGTATCATTTTATCAAGGAGAAGGTTGAAAAGGGAATCGTGAAGATAGAGTATGTGCCTACAGAGCTACAAGTTGCAGACATTCTGACAAAGGCCTTACCCAAGTAAGTTTTTGTGAGTCATCGAATGGCTCTGGGAGTTCAGTCGATTCCATGCACTTGAAATATTGTGGATGTGGAACCACCCCCTCTCCATGAGGTATGATATGTTTATCCCTAATGTGCTGATATGTTTTCTCTGCTTTTTTACAGACTGCAAAGGAGTGACCTTTGGGTTCGTTGACAAAGGGGGAGAAAATAATGATTGTTCAAGGGGGAGGCAATGTGGAGATTAGATAAATCATGAATGATATAGAGTGAAGCTGACAAGTGGAGCAGCCAGATAGGGGGAGTTGAAGCTAGTTGAATGTGCTTAGCCAGAGCTTAGCATGGACAACACAAGAAATATGGCTAAAGAGGTGTTGATGTTATAAGCATAAAGGGGGAGCGTATTAAATCTGACGATGCTAGGAGTGATCGATCAAAGGATAGATATCATGATAGCTGAGGATCGTGATAAAAGCATAGGAGTGTTGTTGGAGAGTGGTAAGAATATTTCCAAATCAAACATTGGTCTTACAACAAGTCCTTCAACAAATGGTATCAGTTTAGTACAAATTGTTATCAGTTTGGTGTCAACAGTGGATACCAGAGATGAAGTTATTCATTGATGAACGATTCATTTACTCTTGTTTCTCACATCGAGCATTTCTCATGTGGGCTTAGATTATGTGTTGAGTAAATCTTTTATCGCTATCAGAATCGCAAAAGGCGAATGGCGGATGAAAAATCAACGATGCATCATTTTATAGAAGAGTTGTCAACAAACCCAAAGGGGGAGATTTTTGGGCAAAAATCCCTCAAGGCATCATTGAAGCATTTTTGAGGTGATTGTGTTTGTTGAAAAAGTGGACATATGAGTGGGGATTGTTTACAAAGGAAAAAATGACATACAAATTTGTTGACAAAGAGTATTTCATGATGGAATGTTGAGTTCTTGACCTGAGGTCAACAATCCATGATTGATTCAAGAACGTTGACCAAAGGAATGAATGATCTGGAGGCGGTACAAAAGAACAGATACAAGGTGGCACCCTTTTCCAGTGTTTGCCAAATTTTTGGGCTTGAAAATCGACGAATGAAGAAAAGTGGGTTTTGGAAAAGGGACTTGCACACCGTGTTCATGAAGGCTTGGGAACATTCACACCATATGTTTTTCAATATCAGATCATCAAAATATGGAAAAGGAATAAGGTTCATACAAGTTTTGGTGAGGTCGCGCAGGTGACTTGCACGCCATGAAAGATACTTGCGCGCCGATGCCTAGGAAGTTTGAGAACTTGCGCCCCTATGGTTTTTCAAGATTATAATATCAAAATATGGCAAAGGAAAGAGGTTCACACAAGTTTGGAAGTAGGTCACACAAGTGACTTGCAGGGGAAGAGACCTGCGTGTTGAGACATGCACGCTGAGGGTTGACTTGCATGCCGTCACACAGGGTGGTCAGATTGCCTATAAATAATGGACCACCCCTCCTCATTCTTAACCTGAGTTCAACACTTTGAGAAATCGGAGCTCTCGTCACGCAGGTGTGGTGGTCGCGCAAGTGGTGTGCGTGGTCGTGTAGGTGGGACTTGTGCGCCAGGGTGTTAGTTGCGCTCCAGTGTTTGAAGCTGCACGCCAGTGTAGAGTTGGGCGCCAATATTCGATTGGGCGTAAAATTAAGTGAGTCGCGCAGGTTTAGAGTTGAGGAAGCATGAGTCGCTCAAGTGTCTAAGGAGGACTTGCACGCCAGTTGTGACTTGCGCGCCGATACTTGAGCGCCGATATTGACTTTTGCGCCATGTAAGGTTTATTTCCAGCAGTGATTTTCGGGCTGCGTGGACGTTGGATGTTTGCCTGATACCTTCGGTGCAAAGAGAGATTCATCTACGGGTGAAAATTGGGCTTCAACAGAGCATCTACTTACAGAGGACGATGCATTATTTCAGCAAATTTAGAGACCTACTGGTCTATAAACTGTGATTGTATCCTTTCCAGAGCAGTGTGCAAAGGAAGAGGAAGAAGGTTATCCTCTCCACCCGCAGTGAGCCAGAGAGAGAGAAACAGGGAGTGACCCTTGGAGAAGTAGTGAGCTGACCCTAAATAAAGTAAAGGTAGTGAGCCCGAGAATATAATTGATCTAGCCCAAACTTTGTATCCACATCTAGTGTAGATTAGTGTAATTTGGTATGACCGACAACTTGTCGGCGTATTCTCCTTGGACGTAGCCCAGTGAGGGTGAACCACGTAAAAATCTCTGCGTCTGCCTTCTTATTTTCCTACATTGCATTTAAAGCATCATCATCAGATAAAGAAGAATGTATGTGATCATAATATATACACAAGTGCAAACAAAGTGACACTTGTAACAAAGATGTCAAGATCCAGTGGGGCAGGAAGAATTTTGAAAAATAATATCCATACCCAAATTCACCCCCCCCCCCCTCTCAGGTTATATAGGCCCCTATTGGTCCCAACAGTTATCCTTCCTTGTGTATCCCTTACTAAGCTTTTTATGCGCATCCCATGTTTTTGAAATGTTTTTCACAGGACATAAATTAGAATAGGTTCAAGGATGGGATCATAGGAAATTCATGCGGTCAAAAACATGGCACTAGACATGACACTTTTTTCAGGAGTTTTATTTTGTGAAAAAATTTGAAACTAATTAGATCTATCTACATGTAATATTAAAGTTTTTATGTATATGTTAAGTCATGATTCTCTAATGATACTAAAATAATAACACCCACAATGTGAATTATTAACATAATTCAAGATCATGAAATGTTTAAGGACAGGTCCTTATATTTACCATATTATTGTTCTATACAACCTTCACCAATACGATTAAAATTTAATTATTTTTTGAATTTTTTTTATAAATGTATTATTTTCCCACAATCTTTATATCATCATTTTTCTTTAGTTGTTTGAATTATTTATTGAGTTTAATGTCTTTTTAAATTTACACCTAATTTATATCATTCAATATATGTTCCATAAAAGTATCACCCCTTTGAATTCTATATTGAATGAGGATTTTTCATATTTTCTAAAATGATCGATGATGGTAATAAGATATTCTTTAAATTAATATTCACAGGGAAAACTTTGAGTGGAGTAGTATTCCTCTTCTTTTCTCAACATACATATTATTTTAATTCTAGCCCATATTTTATTAACTTGATATTATATTTCTACCTCAATTAAACAGTTACCCCATTTCTTATATTGAGAGTTTTCTTTATTCCCATTATCCTCATACTGACCACCATTCATCCTCAGATAATCAAGTCTAATGTACCTGGTTCCAAATCACCTAAAACATTCAATTTTATTTTTACTATTATAATTACCATTATATTTTTATATGTTCTTAGATATAAGTCACATCATAATCTAATATTCAATATCACTTTCTTAATTAGTATATGAATCATAATAGGATCGAACATCATTTTTTGGATTTTAAGGATTCCATGTGTTTAAATGTAAAACACTATTTGATATTTTTCTTAAATTTTGTATCATTTATAATCTCAATAGAAACACACATGTTTTCAATTTTCTAATAATATAGAAAATCTCTATCTTTCAATATATAAACATTGCATCAGATATATTTGGGATGTTTCTCAAAAACATGTTAATAATAGTAAAATATTCTAATGTTTCTATGAGTTTTATGATATAATTGATGATCATATTCACTATTGTGAAGTAATAAACAATAGTTTATTTTACATACATCCTAAAATATTCAAACTTATTTACCAAAATAAAATTCTTTTCATCCCATTCCATAACATTCCTTTAAATGATACTTAATTGTTTTTGTAAGTATCCTTATTAGTTTTGAATCTGATAATGTTTTTATATACATTATCTAATAAGTATTTAAGAATAGAATCTCTAACCTTACAATCAACCCACAATTTTCTCTTATCATAAAAATTCAATGGAGTAACGTTTTTTCATTCAATGAAAATCCCAATATAGAAATATCAACTATACCGTGAGATGTAATAGAAGACAGGATATCATCTTATTCTCCTATCCCTAATATGTTTTCCATAAAATGTTGGAAAACCTCTATAATTTATTGGGAGCAGATTATCCAACTCTCAGAAAGTATATCTCCCTCATTAGATTTATTGGTTTCTGTGATACCAATTTTAGTGAACATGAAAATAGTGTACTACATAGAAAGGAGTTCAAATCTATGGTTCTATTTTAAAATTTTATTTAAAAATAAATTATAATTGGGGAATTATTAGGGTATTGATATTTTAAAACAATAAATCTCACCCATACACTTAAAAAAATGTAAATGAAAGTAAAAGTGATCGAAAGAGGCATTTTACATGTTTTGGTCCCAATTGGTGTTATTATTCCATATTGGTTTCAGTTCTAGTTTGAAACATATATTTTATACTATAAATAAATAAACAAATGTGAGTCATATGGGAAGGCATCATACACTAACCAATAGTTTTTCTCAACACTTACGAATTATTAATGGTGATTATACTGGTTCCCACAAGTTTACAACATTAATAAAAAACAGAGTAAGTAAGACCACTTTTACATTTGGTTAGTTCATTGAAAAAAACAATATTCTTCTAAGCCTTCTATAAATTTAAAATCAAATTTTCTCCATAACCTAAATTTAAAAAACATAAAATCATATAACTTGAACTACTAGATCTTCAATGTCCAAATTATAAACACTTTGATCTTGTAGAATTTATATACCTCCTACACTATTAAAAAAAATTTATATTATCCCTTCGATTCTACATAAAATTACGATTATAGAATATATAGGTCTAGATCCTATTTCTCATCCCTTATATAATCCAAATTATCTATAAGTGGACTCTCACTTCAAAAAACTAACCATGCTCATATAAATCATGTATTCAAGAAAACTATTTTTATTTTTATTTAGTTATTAGTTAAGTAAATCTAATTATTCCTACTATATAAGTTATGAATTCAAAAAAGACTCTAAAAAATATGGTTCTAACTATCAATTAGACTTATAAAAATTCCGAAATAATCATGAAATCATCTTCGTGAAGTTTAATCTATGATTTCTATTTCATTATCTTCCCAATTCCTCTGACTCTATAAAATTATATATAAATTAACACGGAATCTTATGGTTCTCTAACATTCACAGACATAAGAGTGCTCTATTCTGTGTCTATATCTAGTTCAAACATTATATCTAAGATCCAAATCATATATATTTTGAATTCATGGATATTAATTTGACAAAACTCCAAAGCCTCTGTTATTCTTCATTAATTTATCCAACTCTCCATTCACACTCTTGATTCTAGAAACTATGATTCACAATATACAATTAAATTATATTATGAATATCTCATCTTCCAACCCTAACACATAATAAAATATGAATATCATAACATGTGACATTAAAAAATAAAAAAATTTCCAATCATTAAACACTATCTTGGTTTATCTTAATAAATATCTCTTGTAACTTTGAATTTTTATAGTTATTCAATCATTTTAGGGAATTCAACAAAATTACTTCTTCCCAAGTAAATTTTTTTTGCATTGAATATTATAACTTCTTGTTCTCAACATTAGCCTATATAACATCCATTTTATTGTATTTTAGATTTATCTTTCTGACATATTTAATATTGTTATTCTGAATCCTCACTAATTTTAAAATCATTGGATTTTTGACTAAGGACTATTAAATAATAAATATTGATTCATATATATTTCAATCCTTTTTCATTATCAAGGACACAAATAATATGGTATTTTTAGATAAACAATCATCCAGATATGACTATAATTTCGTGATTATCCTATACCACCCATAACATCCATTATTATAGATTTAAACTTCATATATACTTCTCCCTTGGGATTTAGTAATTACACAAAACTCCAATCATAGTTTATTATCCAACAATAGTTCTTTTTGATAGATTTATATAAAAACATATATTTTCCACACTGAAATTCCATAAGAAAATCCTAGAAAACATATTTCTTTTGAAAATAAACTAACTGAAGACTCTTAAATTTATTCATATTAGTTTTTACATTAAAAATAATTATTCAGACACATCATAATTTTCTCTATAGATTAATAATATCCATATCCTATAAGGAAAAAACATGTGTAAAATATCATAATTAACAATTAATGATTGTTTCATTTGGTAGTTATAATATAAAATTTATAATTATATTGAATATTATTTATATATAAAACACATATAAAATTTTAAATTTTAAATTACCATACAATGTATCTTTATATCAATATGATCATTTTCCTCCACATGTTTTTAAGAGATGCCCTATAACATTATATATGAATCTCATCCCTACAAACATCATTAATGAAAGTAACTTTTATATTTCAGACAAATATAAATTATTGTAATGGAATCAATCTACCTTATGTGAAAAAATTCGAAAACAACCATTAAAAAACTACTTCTTCAAAAAATTCCCAAAAAACATTCTCTCGTTCCATGATTATATGAAATAAAACATTATTAAGAATTCCATGGGTTCATCATATATATCATCACATTCCTAATACTTATATATTCCAACTCAAGTCACCTATACCCAATTACATATTCCTATATATGAAATTTAAAAAATATATAGATAGATTAAAAAGTTACGTACAACCTTCCTCACTTCCAAAGTTAATCCCTTAATCAACACTAATCCAATTATTCATAAAATATCACTCGAGTAAACATAAATATCCTTATTTCTTATAATAATCTATACATAAGAATTAATTATCTATATCCATTGATAACTAATTAACTATAATCTATTTAATAATAATAATCTAAATAATTTACTAAGTAGCATGCACTCACCAATACCACCACAAATGACATTCCCATGTTCCGTAGAATTTTCATGAAACACCCATGAATATAATACCCTCAATGTATAACTCTATAATAATTAATATTTTTATCAAAAAACCAATGAAATATATATGTAATATAGCTTATGATATACCTTTATTGAAATGGGAAAAAACCATGTAGAATCATCAAAAATGAGAATCCTATAGCTATTGAAATAAAAAAAGTATCATCCCGATGGTTGGATTTTAAAATGACTTGGATAAATAGAACAAAAGTCCTTAATTAGGAAAATACAACTTGAGTTGAAACAGAAGTTATTAGAATTAAAATAAAAATAATATGTATCCACAAATATATGACATGATTAATCAATTTTATCCCACTATGATCAAGGGATAAATAGTGAAATAAATGGAAGGGAAGTGGGGAAACACCCCTTATATATGTATTCTTAGAGTGAGAATTATTAATGGTCTAATTTATTAATACATTGAAAGACCAATAAAAATTACCATATAAAAAAACATTATTTGGTAGCACTGGGTTTCCATTGGATGGATACAATGTACATGGTATCCATTATAGGGATTTTAATCCATTTTTTAGACTAATGAGAACATTGTGGGTTTATTTACTCACAATTCCATATGTAAAATCCCCCTTCATAATTTTTTTATTATGTTACACATTGTAATATATTATAATAAACAATACACACATAAATTAAATTTGAAAATGAGTTGTAATATTATTTGGTAGCATTAAATTTACTTAAAATTTTGACATAGTAAAATTCACTATATTACAATAGGAAAAGGAACATAAAAACCAGAATAACTAGGATATGAATATATAGACCATCTAGATTTACAAGGATTATCACATTAACATAAAACACTATAAGAAGGGAAAAACATTATTAATGTAATATTAAATATTATAATTAATAATATTAATCCTTCATATAAATTAATATAATATATGAATGATGTATATGGTAGGTATATATAGAGAGTATTGTAAGATCGTAGAATTTTTAAGGTATGTTTTTATTTATGTTTATGTTTAAGTATCATTCATTTGGCTAAACAAATGTTTCACAAGACTAAGAGGAGGATCATGGGTGTTTTGGGGGTTCATGACATTAAATAAAAAAGAAAAAAGGATCTTTCTAGATATGGTGCAAGGTTTATTCATAGTTATGAAAAACCAGGTGAGGGGAGGGCCAAATCGTGTGATTTGAGATAGTATCATATACATGGTTAGTGCATGGTTTGTAAACCATGTTGGACACCAAGGGTAACCATTTTTCCGAAATCCCATTGTAATGTGGCTTATTCATGGGTCATACATAGATTATAAAACCATGTGAGTAAACTTTATGCCCCATTAAAGTTGGAAATCATTAAAATTCCAATTTCAGGATTTTCCAGTCTCACTCTTTTCTTATGACCATTTCCTCTATTGAAATCCTAGTGACGAACTAGGAAGACCCATTCCTCCCAATAATGATTCTAATTCATTTCTCAGCCGTTTGGAGCATTTTTCATTTAATATAAAATATTTAGGTTAGTCTAATCCTCTAATTTCTCTTCTTTTCTAGAATAGGGTTGGTATTATGGGAGATCGTATTCCAAATCCCTACAACACTATTATTAATGAGGAATGTAGGTAATGTCTTCAAAAGGGGTGTGTATTAGGATCTTTGGTGATGATTAAGACTGAATTCATCATTGGATTCAAGGTAGGTGGTCTACAAGTAATATCTAATGGTTTTTAGATAGATATGTGCATATGATGTTCTGTTCTTGTTTTCTCACTATTGTAATATTGGGACTATTAGTGAGATTTAATTAAATATGTGTAAAAATGTAAAATTGAACTCATCATGATCCTCATGGGACGTATTTAAGACTACTTTATCAAATTAGAGCCATTTATGGGGTGTGCCACCTTCCCAAACATCTTTAACATAAATGTTATGTATGAAATTGAATTTTCATTTAGTATTGACCATGATGAGCATGTGAATTGGTTAATTTGATGGATATGAGTGGGGTTTTGATATTTGTTTCTATATATTAATAATTTCTTATGGGATTTTTTGTATTGGAATTAAAATAGGTTAAATGGTATTAATGTGGATGTGCCAAATAAATTTTGTTTGTACATGAAATACATAAGTTGACCAATAGAAGGAAATAATGAACAAATTAAGTGAATTAAAATATGAGAATGGTTGGATATATAAAATGGGTTAATTTGGATGAATAGTGAATATGTATTTTGAGTTAGGAATTGGAAATGGGAATCAGGAAAATTGGATAAATGACATATATAATTAATGTCTTAATGGGTAATGGCATGATATTTATTCTCATTTTGTTGTTTTGGGTTTTGATTTCTATAACTATTGGTTGTGTTTTATGCAACATGGTATGTGTGTGGTGAATGGATAAATAAGAATGTGCACATGGATTTCTATATTGGGGTGTTTATATGAGGTTATATTCCCACATGTCGAGTTTGACAGAGGCTCTAAACTCCACCACAAAATCAATAGATTAGGTAAGGGCACAAAGATCTAGTCCAAAAATAGATACATTCGATATAACCACATGAAGAAAGTATTCAAGGTGAGTCTATTTCATATGTAATGATGTGTGTATCCCTAGTGAGATAGATAATATCGGTTCCTACCCTTGTACATTGAGATTAATTAATATGCTTCACCTATTAAACACATGGTAGAAATGAATTTAGAAATAAAGATGGTATAAGCAATGAAACAGGGAATAATTCTAGAAATGAAATATGTAAAACTTTTTAACTAATGAACCTATAAATTATATTATCTACTTGTCATTTATTTAGTACTTGTAGGATATATCTATTTAGACTGGGTGTTTTTAGACACCGTTGGTGGGGCATACTGACTTGTACTCACACCTTGCTCAGGTCGTCATTGTGTGCCCAACTAGAGTTCAAGCTTTCATGTCAGGAAAGGGGAAAATAACATGTTATTGTGAGGTGAGTCGATGCACGGGATGTGAATGGAAGAGGCTCTATATTGGTGAGCACCATTTGTTAATTCCTCTATTTGTGTTTATTTTGAGTTTTGTTCACTTGGCACTGCTTAGGATGATATAACATATTTTTTATTAGATATGGTTTGTACCAACTCTAGGGAGATATTTATTATTCATGATATTTGGTAATTTCATATTTTTTCACTATATATATTCTTTTATATTGTGTATTACTCTTTTAAATATGGAATAGTCTCACTGAATGACTTACATAGACCCTCACTTATAGTAAGCAACCTCTGGCATATAAGGAGGTGTGCATGATATCTTGTGTGAACCCATCCCGAGGCATTATTTATTGGCTCTGAAGACGAGTATGCAAAAAGTGGTAGAAAGGAAGAACTTTTATGTGGAAATACATTTTGGTATGCTATAAGGTACATTAGGATGATTTTGGCCTTAGGAATGAGCTCATTCATGGGAGTATCTAACCCATGTATGAGGGAAATACTGAGTTTCCAGGGACGTAATTTCTATTTTTATCGCGTGTTGTTATGTTTCATTATATTTCACCATCGCATGATACACTGGTTGTATGATGTGATAGTTTTATGATATTTTTACGATGACCTCAAAGGAACAAGATTGGGAAATAATGTTTCATTTTGGGATCTTAGGTATATAAGTGAAATACATCATGATAGGAACACACGGGACGGGTGTGTGCGGTATGAAATGTAGGATGCATTTTAATTCCTTTTAAAATTGAAGAAAATGTTGTCTATTAAAATGATGTAAATGGGATAAAATTTTATGTGATGGTTTTGGTTACAAGTGAGTTAGAAATGTTGGCCTTAACAAGGTATGAGATGGGAATTGTGCCATAGATTAATGTCTTACATGGAAAGCATGGAAAAGGTTCTAAAACAGTGATTATTTAAAAATTTATTACTATTTATGTTAGTTTACCAATGATTTACATGAACATGATTAGGATGGTCAACAGTTGAATTTGGAATGTGTTTGATTACTTTTGGAATAGTGTACGTGAAGGTGTTTTTTATGGCTAGAAGATATCCTTCAATGAAGAAAATTGTGAAAGAATCATGATTTGTATTCTAAACACTATGTTGTGTGTTTTAGAGAAATTCCACTATAAAGACATTTTATGGTCAGGTGACAAGCATATTTTTTTTAAATTCTCCTCAAGTGGTAGAACAATGTATTTTTGTGATATAGGATAATAGAGAAGGTATGTTTTGTGATAACATTTCTCACTTTATGTATATGATAGAACATGACACAGGGAGGGTTTTGTCATGAATGTTTGAGCTTAATAGGAAATTTCAATTGCTTCCCCTTACGACCTTTACTGGACATGGTGACCTATTGGAAGATGAGTTCAGGATATAGTCCATCAAGATGATTATTGATCATTTGGAGACTCATTCTGAGAAGTGAGACAAGTTGTCGACTTATATGTTACGAGGTCAGGCAAAGAATTGGTGGGATATGATGGTGCAAATCGAACATTCTAAAGGAATGATATGGAATGATTTCTAGTAAAATATTTTATAGTATTTCAATCCATATTCCTTGAGTTAGGGGAAGGCTACTGATTTTATGAGTTAGAACCAATTGGTATTGTAATTGTTGGATTATTCTGGCCTTTTAACTGATTTGAAATTATTCTTTCCATCATA
The DNA here is from genome assembly GCA_963277665.1 of Viscum album. NCBI lineage: Eukaryota > Viridiplantae > Streptophyta > Magnoliopsida > Santalales > Viscaceae > Viscum > Viscum album. Next base: position 1,093,886,365 of record OY728139.1, read on the forward strand.
GGTAGGTGACAAGGCAGTTATAGAGTAATGTTTGCTGGATAGGTTGAGCAATGACGTCATGTCTCAAGGGAATATCTTCTATTTGAATACTTTTTCAAAGTTAGTGGATCAGGATATTATCTTAGAATAAAACCTGAAGGGGGATTCCTATTCTGGACTTGTGGCACCAATTGGATGGGTATGTGGTGTGGCTTCCAAGGGAATCAATCATCTCATTTTGAGTTTCCATTAGGGTGGAAGTGCACAGATCAGTTAAAAGAGGGGCTCATCCTCTCAAGGTGGAGATCATGTGTTCTATTACCATTGTGTTTGGCAAGGAAATATGTGTGGTGAGTGTCCCTGACCACTTGTTGAGGATCAAGCGTGCGGCATATTGGTGAACATACAGAGGTTCTGTAGGACCCTCAATAGTTTGTAATAGATGAAGGTTTGATGTAGGTTCCATGTGAGGGAAGTTAGTTAGTTACCCCATATCATGTAGGAATTTGGTCCTCGACTGGTCGTATTGGTCGAGTAGGGGGATACGGTACTCCGTAGCGAGAGCGTCCATGTAAGAATTATTGTTCACTACTAGAAATTCAAGATAGACCCCTGGGTAGAGTGACATGTCTACATAACCTATTTTTTTCTACACCTAGAGGTGGATACACTGTACCTTCTACAGTTATAGTTATGATTATAGTATCTTCCATTCTCTTTAGCGCTTTATTTTACATATTCACTACGCATTCATTCATCACAACATAATCTGATATTGTCTTGGGCCTATAACTGGAACAAGTGTGTGGAGTTTTTCTAACTAAAACTCCATCAGGGCTATGAGAAGAGTATACTAGATAATGTAGGGGTTGTGCTCTAGAGGTAGGTGGGTACCATTTTTTGTGGGACTTGTTCATTCATGAGATGTCAGGTTGTGACATGATTTTGGACATAGATTAGATATTTTTTACCCATCCCATTTCAATTGTTCCCATTTTTAGGTAACATTCACATCTCTTAAGGGAGACACATATTTCCACTAGGGTCTGTCGGGTGTTTGAGCAAGCTATGCAGAACCTATTTTCCAAATGATGGGAGAACACACAACATATGTGAACCGTATTTTACTAGATGATGGGGGACTTGATCAGAATGTGTTTCCTCTTATGGTGGATAAGTTTCATAATGTGTTTCCTAAGTATTTCTTAGGGTTTCTACCTGAGATAGATGTTGAGTTTACTAAGAATTTATTATGGGAGTAGAGCTTGTTTCAATTCCCCTATATATCATATCATAGGCCTAAATTCCTATGACTAAGGATTAATTAGAGTTTCTAAATAGAAAATGATTCATTTATCCTAGAACATAACCTTGGGGGTCTCTCAAGATGTTTTCTAAGAAGTCTTACAAATCATTGGGGCTTTGTGCTGATTGTTGGATGTTTATTCAGATGAAGGTTAAGAACAGATACTCTTGTCCTCAAATTTATGATCTTTTTTACTAGATGAGAGTTGATACGATGTTTTATAAGATCTATTTGATATTGGGTTATTTCCAGTATAGGGTTAGAACATCCAATAAAACGTCGATTGCCTTCATGATTAGTTACATATTGTATGAGTTTATGGTTATTTCATTCAGGTTGACCAAAATTCCATCTATGATCATGAGTTTAATGAACCAAATATTTCACCCATAAATGGATAATTTCATACATGTCTCCATTAATGAAATATTGGTGTATTACACAACTCATGACGATCTTGAAAAAACAACATGATATCATCATGAGTATACTAAGAGAGAAAAGGCTTTATCAAATACTATCAAAAGTTTATTTCTGTGGTCATAAAGTGTAATTATTGGGTTACATAATCTAGGAGGTATGTGTGTTAGTGTATCCAATGAAATTGAATTTTGTGGTGTCTTGGAAGGATCCCTTGAATTTTTAAGACGTTCAGAGTTTTCTGGGTTATGATGGTTATCATAAAAGGTTTATTAAATATTACCCCCATTTAAAAGTGCCTATTTTGGTCTTAACAAAGAAGCGAGCTATGTTTTAAGGCCATGATACATACATGAATTCTTTTCAAGAGTTGAATAAGAGGTTTATGACTACACAAACCATTATCTAGCCCAATCCCGAAAAGATTTACACCTTGTTCTGGGATGCATATGGTGTTGGAAATGGGGTAGTGTTGATGAAAGATGATTGGGTTTTAGTTTATGGGTCAAGGTAGTTGAGGAATCATGAAATTAATTACCCTACTCATGAGATTGAGTTTGATACTATCGATTATTCCATAATGTGACAGATACATTACTTTTTGTGAGAGTGGTTCACAGTGTCTGCCTATCAAAAAAGTATTAAGTTCATTTTTTTCCAGTGAGATTTGAATCTTCTATAGATAATATGTGTTGAAAAAATGTAGTATTGGTTTTTATACCAACAAAGTGGAAGAGTTTTGTTGTTTCTCTGAGTTAGAATAATCAAAATCTAGTGGTATAGGAATATTTATCCGTGTGGAGAATGATGGAATTTTTTTCAAGATACACATGGAGGTGTAGGGTGGTAATTGGCTAATGGCCCTTTCATCCATGGTAGTTGAGTCCTAGATTTTGATCTAGTTCAAGGAGTGTAACCATGAGTATCTAAAGTGTTTGGATATGAAGGAATGTCTTAATGTGGGGAGTCACCTTTTGGTTGGCATGTTGGTGCTGATAAATTGTTTTTATGTTTGTGGTTATGTGATTATGACATTATGTATATGGGAAGAGTAGATGCCTAAGTTCATTCATTGGGGTTTGTTTTAAACACTGATTGGAATAAAATGTTTCGGAATTTTGTAGGATTTATTGGTATCCATGAATAAATAAATGGGTTACCGGTTTTGTGGCGTGATGCCTTACCTATCAGTAAAATAATTATAAGTATCCACACCCAGGTGGGTTAGGACATCTATTTCCCATTCTAGAATGGGACTGGGACAATGTAATGATGTATTTTTGGTTGAAATTATAAGGACAACTCAGAATAATGATGCAATCTGGGATGTTTTGGATTGATTAACCATGGTGGATCATTTATTGTTGATCCGGGATACATTCATTATTGATCATATGGGAATGTTGTATGTTCAGAATATATTTTTTATTCATGAAGTACGGTGGGCCATAGTTTTGGATCTGGATATGCATTTCACATCTCTCTTTGCATAGGGAATATAGTTGGTTCTTGATACTCATGTGTTATTGAGTACGACTTTTCACCCACAAACGAATGGGATGTCATAGTGTATGATATAAGTTTTAGAAGATATTCTAAGAGCATGTGAAGTTGACATTAGTGGTTCAAGGGAAGTATAATTGTCACTTTTTGTGTTTTTGTAAAAAAAATTGTTTCTAGGCTATGATTCAAATGGAACAGTTTGAGGCACTCCATTGGAGGCTGTGTAGATATCTGTTATGGTTGTTTGAGGTTGGAGAATCAGATTTGTTGGGGTCGATCCATATGCAGGAGAAGTCAAAAAAGGATCAATTTATTCAGTAACGCATGAAAATGTCTTATAGTTGGAAAAATCCATACAATGATCTATTTCATAGAACACTTGAGTTTATAGTGGGTGATAGGTTGTTAATACATGTGTAAACATGGTTGGGTCACCATTGAATTAGAAAACATGGTTAGTTGGCACCCTTGTATCTGGGGCCATTTGAGATCGTGGATAGGATCAGAGTGATCGATAATTGATTGCCTCATCCATAACTGTATAGTTTTATTCATGATTTATTTCTTCTTTTACAGCTTTTTTAATTTCACCATGATCCATATCATTTGTTTAACATTGATTATGTAGAGCACGCGGCAGATGGATCCTATGTGGATAATCCAGTTCATATAATGGATCTTTGTGAAAAAGCCTTACGTGGAATGATTATACCCATGGTTGGGATTTTGTTGGATCATGATAAATTTCAAGAATAAATTTCTAAGAATGTATTAGATATGAGGGCTTAGTGGCCCGATCTATTCGCTTCCAAATCTCAATGATGCGTCCGTGCAGGGGTCGAGGAAGAGTAGTTATAAGGTGGGGAGGTTATAAGAACCTGGGATTTCATAGGAAATGTTTGTTTTTATTTTTTGGTTTCAATATCTTCCCATAGGCCAAATAAGTTTTTTCCAAGTTCATATGGAGGCTCGGGGTGTTCTGGTTGTTCAGGATAGAAAAGAGAAGCAACAAAATGAGAATTTTGTCCATGATGTACGGTTTGTGCATGGTTAATGAAAACTATGTGAGGGGAGTGAAAACCGTGTGACATGAGATAGTGGATTATTTCATGATTAGAACATGGTCTGTAAACCATGAGGGAATACCTAGGGAACCATGTGACTAAACACTCACTGGATAGTGTCTTTCAAGTGGTTTGGGAAAGCGTGCAGAGATCCATGTTCGCCATTAATGCTATAAAATTTTGAAAATTTCCAATTTGGGATATTAAAGTCTCACTTGTGTTTCTTCCCCATTTCCATCCATTCAATACTAGTGATGAAATTGGATGTCTCAATCCTTCAAAGGGCAATTATTCTTCATTTCTATTCACTTTGGAGTTCCATTGGTTGAAGATTTAATCTCTAGGTAAGTCTAATCCTTGCTTTTCATATGTTTTTTGGATTAGGGTTTGTATTTGGAGGGATCTTTGTTGAAATACCTAAAGACAAATTTTTTCCTATAGAATCCAGGTTAATGATTCAAAGGTCAATCTTATCAGGATCTAAGGTGATGATTAAGTGTGTTTTCTTCATTGGACTGATGTTAGGTGGACTAGAAGTTATTTCTATTGGGAATGTATTATCTCAAAAATACTATATATTAAATGTTGATTTTAATGATCACAAACACACTTGTTTGTTTTCTAATTTTGTTACATTAATAATTATTCATGAATATATATCATGATTTTATTTTTTTTTCATGGATGAGAGCTATAGGATATGTTATGGAATCACTATTCAAAACTGACATTATGTAAATGAACGTTTGGATCATCATCCATACACTATGATGAATAGTTTTTGTATGGATTGACAACCCTATACTCGATATTAAGTGTATGGATGAACGAAAATATGATCAAGAATCAACAAAAATATATTATATAATCCCTATAATGGATTCTTGACTTACTTCTCATACCTGCCATTTGGAAATTTGAACATATGGTTAATCAATGATACATATTGATTCTTATGTTGAATGGGATGAATGTATGGATCATCATCCCAATGCTTCTTTGATACCTACATTATGTGCATATGAATGTACGGTTAAGGAACCGTATATTGGCAGGATCCCTATGCTATATAAATTAATCCTTTGATAGGTGGTTCAACCCTATGTTTTCCTACTTATTATCAGAGTTTTCAAAATTGAGATTTTATCCACATTAATTGCAATGGTCTTAGAAAAATATTAGTCTGATTAGAGGATTATATTAGAAAAATTGAATTCTCATTATGATCAATTCAAAGAAACTTTTTTATCGGGGAAAATAAATCATGTTTTTAAGGGATGTTAGGAATCCCTTGGTTAATTCTTATTTGGATTTCTGTGTTCTACGAGGTGGCTTTAATGGATCTAGAATACCAAAGAATACATTGTTCTCATTATATTGTACTAGTTTCAATTTACAATCTATGGATATACAAGTCATGTATTATCATATATTATTACATTATAGTAAAAATATTTTACAGTGCATCTGCATCGAAACATCAAATCTGAAATAGACTCCACATTGGAGAAATATATGTTCAATCTCTTTATGTTGAATGTTTACTACTACCGTGTGTTACTATGCTTTTTGAAGATAATTTAAATTTGGGAGCACTTCAGAATCATTATTTCTTGAATAATTTCATTTCATTATAAGACGACACATCTAGTATTAGTTTCTTCTGCTGAAAATGTGATGATCAAACCAAACCATCAAATCAAAGTCTATTTATTTATTAGAGTATCAAATCCTCATATTTTGTAATGGTGGAGTATAAAATTTTATATATATGATGTGGATAATTTATTATTGGTTAAAGAACTAGAAGTATTTGTTTTTATCATTATTATAAATGTTTCAACTGCTCGTAGTCAGTTGTAGATTTGTGCTCCTTTGATAAATGGACCATTATAGAGAAACCTCTTAGAGAGTGTGATTGGTGGAGTGGACTAAGGGATCATTGACCCTAAAATACTATAAAAATATGTGTTAAATATTTAAATTTATCTGTTTATTATCTTTTTATATAGAATAAGACACTGCATATATGAATAAATCCCACAGGTAGTAAAAGGTTAGAATTGTGAATGATTATCGAAAACAAACAATTCACCCCCACTCATGTAACTCTATATTATTCTGATCTAACGATTTTTATCAAAGGTGAGATTTTGGATAAATCTGTATTAAGCTACATATATTAGGATCTATAAAAATATGGGAATGTATTATCCTATAGAAGAAATTTCTATAGTACATTATCCATACATTAATGGTAAAAATTATGGATTATAGAAATATTGAATGATCATAAATCTGAAGAATCATGGTTTCATAGTTTATTCTAAATACATCAATCTCAATAAGATTTCTAAAAAATAGAGACTTGGGATGTAGTGATAGGATCTGAGTATTATATCAATTTAAAAGAAATGAATTATATTATATGTGGAATTTTTTCTAATGAATTTAATCATGTATCACAATTCCCTACAACCTATGATATGAAGAAAACTATTACAGTTTCCTATGTAGGTATAGAAAATATATGACAGATGAGGTATGCAATATAAAAACTAAATTTTTACACCTTTCAAATTCTTGATGTTGATACCATCACGCAGATGAATAGAAGGGTGACCGAGATAGTAAATAACATTACTGTCTTGGGTGAACAAATCAAACAATCCAATCAATCTCTAAATGTACTCAGACTACTACCGTCAAAATGGAATGGAATATCTACTGAAAGTATGATTCTTGGTTTTTAATGATGAATGAATCTTTTATTTTCAGGTTAAATGTAGTATACATTTTGTTTTGGCTTAGACACGATGTCAGTCCATGGGTAGTTGGGTTTTACTTAAGAAAGAGGGGGAAAAGAGGATGAAGGTTTAATGAAGGCAGATTACACAACGTGAATGGGGGATAAACATCATGTAATTCGTGGTCATGATGTGTAATGGTCTAGCTAGGACCATTCACCGTGTTTATGAGTTTTTATTTAGAAAAGGAAAAATGAGCATTACACATTGTGTAATGAGATTACATGTCTTGTAGTTTCTCCCTAAGGTTTTTTTAAAATAGATGCAGCAGCCTCTTATTTTTCTACAGACAACCCTTTTGTCTCTTGTGTGAAGCCTAAAGCCCTTTAAAATGGTTTCTCATATCTAAATTCCTTCTAGACATTGATTCTTATGCTACCGAATGCGTTGTAACCGCCTCAGTAAGTACTCAATTCCTTTTTAGTTGTTCCTGATTCATCGGAACAATGACTGTGCTATTTGGATTTAGGATCATATGACCTAATTTCTCATTCTTTTCACATTTGTCATATTTCTTCTAAACTGATGTGAATCAGGAGTTGTTAATTGATGATCACTCTATTGTGAGTGTAAGGTAGGTTGTCCATTCATTTCTTCAATTTGTTTGGGGATATTCAGGCATTCAGCCTTTTCACTTCCTGTCAGACATTACGAATTTGACCCATTTTTTGAGACATCCACTTGTAGTAGGCTTAATTAGACCTAGTGAGGATTCACGTATGGGTTATAGGTGTTTTGGAACCTATTTCCCAATTCATGGACACCCATGGGTTGTTTTTTAAGGAAATAACATGCTTATGACTTTTTAAACCACCCAAGGAGCATGTTCTTGTGCTTTCCTAGTTAGACGATCTGATTACTACTTTATTGAGTTAAATATATTACTTAAGGGATGTAATGACTAATTTTTTTATGTTTCCATCTTATTCCATGTTTCATATGATAAATTGGCATGAATGGAATTTGATAAACAAGTGTATTTCCATGTCTGTAACTATTAACTTCCCAGGGGGTGTGTTGAGAAAGGGTGATATATGATGGGGTATGCTCACATGACATGAATAATTGTATGATTAGTGGTATGGGTGTGTATACCAATATGAACAGATTAATGGAAAGCTTGAACCTGAACTATGGGAGGGTATGACCATATATTTTTTAAATGATAAATAAAATGCATGAGTGAGTATAATCATTGATTGTAACAGATTATGTGAGAGGTTATACTCACAAGGAAATGGATGTCTTAAATTGAATGATTTGAATTAATGGTTTGATATATACCATGGAGTTATCTCCATGTATTCAAAACATGGAAGTGGATTCCTTGGGTTGACTCTTCCCCTTGGGTCTTGATTCAGTTGGATGCCTTGAGCCTTACTAAACCATGAATCCAGACTGCTTGGACTCACATATGGCATGTCAGTATACATGCTCCTAGGACTCCAACTAGTGCCTCGATTGAGTATTCACTAGGATTCCCATTGGAATCAATGTGAATACCTTGAATGATCTCCATGGATTTGGCCCATCATGGACTAGATTTATTCCATGGATTCCACGGTACATGACACCTTGGATCCGGCCCTTGTGGTCTACACTTCATTGTAGGGTGTGGTCATGGGTTTCCCGATATAGATGAATGTATGGTGTGGTTGTGGGTTACATGATCTGGATGGGACTACAGTGTGGTCATGTGACTTGGTTACTTTTATTAAAGTTTTCTAGTTAGGAGATAGAGTTTTTTGTAGGTATCCTTGTGGGGTTGTTTGTTTTTTCTTTTTATGGTAGACTCATTCCATAATAATTCAGTTTTACGTTACTTCTTTATGTACACTTTATAGAACTTTTTATATTTTTTTTAATGTTATAGACCATGAGTGGTTACCTATTGGGATGTTTTTCTCAAACCTTATTTGGTCCCCCTTGCAGTCATAAACTGGTGATATGGTTATAGGTGATGATAGTAGTGAGCGGCTTGGTATAGGTTGTTGGCTATGGTTTGGAGTAGGAGAGCATATGACCAAGTTTAGGCTTGCGAAGCTGATATGAATTTTTGTTATTTTTGTTCTTTTGGTAGTTGTTTTGTATTGTATCACCTTTTAAAAATTCTGGATTCCTTCTAGATGCATTTATCATCTGCATAATTGTATATGTGACATCTCTGTACTATTTATGTTTTCTTGTCTTCTATATTTTACTAGATTTTCATTTTCATACCTTCTTCCAATAATTTTATGCTATTTCTACTATGATAATCTATTTGTGAGGGCATAGTATCCCCACCGACTCACCTAGGCCCTCTCTACATATTGGAAGCCTATGGATATTGGGGAGATAATCATGAGGACTTATTGCCAACTGGGCTTAGAGCACTATTGTGCGGAATATCGGTCCAGGATGTTACAAAGTTGTATAGAAGGGATTTTTTTGTTTTTCCCTTATAGTTTGGAGACAATAGGCAAGGATAGGAACGAAATGAAATTTGGTAATAAGTTTTGTTTGGGAGTATCTACCCCATGTAATGGGAAAATCCAAATTATCTTGAATGGATTTTTTTATATATTTTTATTGTTAAAATTATTTTGATTCCATAGTAGGGTGACTCACATGATTTATATTATTTCTGTTGATGCAATTTCATTTTCTATTTCTGTTACAACCCAATGATATGAGGTTATTCCATATCGTGCATCATATAGGAACTTGTTCGAAATCACATGCCATGAATTTTTTCATGACATTTGGGATGCATTACTTATTGTGCGATGTTGTGATATATGTTGTGATAGTTTTTCCTATTTTTGTTATAGACATTTTGTAGAGTCTATATGAGTGATAGCATCATTAAATTCATAATGAGTATGGGCCCTTAAAGATTGAGGAATGACACACCAAATCAATGAAAATTCTAAAATTAATTTCATATTTATGGATTAGATAGATTGTAAAAAAATTGGTTATGAGAGATCGGAACATGGTGGACCATTAGTTAATTAATTTGAAAACATGACTGTTGAATGAAAATGAATGAAATGGAGAATAGAGACTGGATGAGATGTGGATTTTGAGTACCAAGGTGGAGTAGTTTCGCGTTGTTGAATGATTATTCCTTATAAAGTCATGGATTTAGGAGAACATTGTGGATTGACTTGGTTTCTAAGAGGTTTTTGAATTTTCCTACACTTTTGGGCAATAATGTTTGATGATGTTCTTTCTTGAGGTGTGCATTTGGAATTGTAGAGAGATTCCACGATGAAGACCTGTAGTGGTATGACACGAGGAAGGAGTTGACCATACTCCAAAAAAGGTGGGCCATTGGCTACTAGTTGATCCTCTTTTAGTGCCAGTTGTGGTAATAAGGGTTATTCCAAACATAGGATCTAAGGAACAGTTCTATGATAGTTAGTTTCTCTATATGAATATTTTTCAGGGGGCACCTCAAACAATCTTGTTTATGGGTGAGTAGACCTGGGTGTTCCAACAACAACATCATCCTACGTTTTTTGGGGATGGTGTTTTATAGGATATAGAGCTAAGGCTAGAGACCATGTTAATGATTTTTGAGCATCTGGAGACTCTTTCTGAGTGGAGGGTCAAGATCAATACTTATATTCTTCTTGGAGTACCAAAAGCTAAAGGGATGTTCTGAACCCGGTTGATGGGTTTTGAGATTTGGGTTAGGATCACTTATCGACCTACTTCTTTGACTAATTTTACCCCAAGAATCTATGAGTAGAGTGGTCTTGTGAATTCATGCGTCTGGAGAAGGAGAGATTACGGTTATGGAATATATATAATGACTTATAGAGAGGAAAATTTTCTTGAAAATATATCTTACTAATCACATGTCGATGGTTGGATGCTTCGAGGGAGGTCTCAGATGTTATATCAATTCTCAGGTCAATGTGGTTATGTTGAATTCTATAATTAAGATTGGGAAGTAGGAGCTTATTACGGAGCAAAACCTGAGGGGAGATGGGGGTACCAAACATGGGAGTTTTGTTTCTCAACCCAGTGGATCATCCTTTTCAATAAGAAAGAATTGTTTTCAGCCATCTCTCAATGTTAGTTCCAGTCTAGCTATGGTTAGAGAAAAAATCATGGTGTTCTCTTATCAGTGTGGTAGGTGAGACCACATTAAGAATCAATGCGACCACGACCCAGTTGAGTGTCGATATTGCTGCAGAATGGGGAACACAATGCTATATTTTAGGAACATCCCTCCAGCTGTGAGTGGTAGAAGTAATCTTAGACATGGTGTTTAGGAGAAGGTACTACATCTTAGCATCAGGCTAGGAGACGGAGTAGTGCTGGATGGTAGGGCTAAGGTAGTTGTGGTCATGGAAGAAGGAACCAAACACTTGTTACACCTAAATAGTAGGATGGATTAGCTCATGGTATCTAGGCAGTTTCATAGGCCCCTGGTGCATGCCAGACTTATAATGTGCTATAGACCCAATATACGCAAGCTCTTGAACCATGTACAATGACATGTACAATATTAGAATCTTCTAGTATTCCATCTTTTCTCTTTGATACAAGTTCCACACATAGTTTTCTATATACACTAGTGGTTAAGAGGCGTGAGCTTTCTGTTTCTTTATATGTGTGTTATAATGCTAGAAACACCATTGGGAGTTAGAAAAGGAGATTTTAGGTAATCTATGGAGTGTCCCCTTGAGGTTTTTGTGTTTCAATTTATTTGGGATATTTATGTCCTCGAGATGACAGGGTTTGAAATCATACTCAGGATGGAATTTCTAGTATCTAATAAATCTTTTGTTGACCACTATTGTTGATCAGTGAATTTTACGTCACCAGAGGGTGTAGTGTTTACTCACAAGGGTGAGTAAGATTTTCATGCGTGCAAAGATATACCCGATCATCCTGGGATTGGTGTGATGACCATCGAGATTGCTAGTTTGTGTCTAGATTATCAGGGAGTTAGTTAGGCATACTTTCCTCTAGTGGTTGAGTGCTTCAGGGATGTCTTTCCAGATTACTTTTCTTGTTTACCTCCTGGGATATAGAGTAGGATTTCACCATCAAGATAGTTCCAAGAGCTGCACCAGTATCCATTCCTCCTTATAGGAAGGCTATGATGAAGTTATAATATCCCATGGGGCATGTAGAGGATTTTTAGGTGAAGGGGGTATGTCAGACCTAGTACTTATTTGTGGGATTTTTCAGTCCTTTTTAAAAAAACGCTGAATTATACCCTTAGGCATTATGAAGACTATCGGAAATAGAACAAGTTGACAGTTAAAAATAGATATCACCTTTTGTGGTTATATGATCCTTTTTTAATCATCTTCAAGAAGCTCGAGTGTTCTTGAGGATCGTCTTGAGATCGGGATATCATCATGTTCATTTTTAACCTTCATACATACCTCATATATAAATTCATATAAGTTGTGGTATATATGAGTATCTAGTTATTCCATTCAGTCTCACGAACATGATAGCATTTTTCACGTCTTTAATGAATCGGGTGTTCCATCATTATTAGGATTCTTTGGTGGTGGTTTTCATGGACGATATCTTTGTTTATTATCACAATAGACACAACTATTCCAACCATCTTGGGAACGTTTTTACTAAATTGAGAGACCATGATTTATATGATATGATCACAAAGTGACACTTTTAGATGGATCAAATTCACTTCCTCAGTCACATTATCTCAATGATAATAGTATCAGTGTACCTAGAGATGATGACAGTAGTAGTTTCCTAGGAACAACCAAAGCATGATTTATACATACAATGTTTCGTTAGGTTTGATAGTTATTATAATAACTTCATATAGGACATCTCATTCCTAGAAGAATCATTGATAGGATTCACTTGGATCGGTGTTAATTTTGTTTGATTGAATATTTCTAGATAGCCTTTCAGGAGATGAAATGGAGGATGGAATCGACACCAATCCTAATACTTCCAGAGTACGGCATGATGTAAACTATGTATTATAAGACCTCATGTATCAAGCTAGAAGAAGTGTTGATGTATGGATATAGAGTCCTGACATACAGGTCTCGGTAGTTGAAGACACATGAGAGTAATTACCCTACACATGATCCGAAATTTGCAGTAGTTGTTCATTATTTTTGATGGTGGATACACAATTTACCAGGAGATCATTTTGTAGTGTACAAGGACTTAAAAATCCTCAAGTAAAACCTTACACAATGTGATTTGAATCTGAGGTTATTGTGGTGGGGGGAGTACCTAAAATCCTTTGACTTTGATCTTGCCTATTCTCATGGTAGATGAAATTCAATGGTCGATTCACTAAGCATGATGACTCAGATATAGGCAGTTCATCTAGTTAGTAGTGAGTAGAAGCTTATGGTGTTGTTCTTTGAGATTCATCAAGAGGTGCATGAAAGATAAGGGGATACTATTCTACCATCCTTATATGTTACCTTTACCCATCTGGATAGAATAATGATGAGACAGATATCGAGTACTGAAGGCCTCATTTTAGGGAAGTGTGTGGCATGTTATGGACCTTCTCCTAGTAGGATGGTGGGTGAGGATGAGATCTGGCATATTGATGGATGCATTTGGTTTATAGTTGATATATGTGAATATTTAATAACGAGGACTCATGAATCATCTTGGGATGTTCACCCCGAAGTCACCAAGATATAACGTGACTTGGGGCTGTCAGTACTGTTGGCCAGGTGTGAAGAGAGAGGTAGCTAGTTTTGTTATGTGGTGCTCCACTTGTCAGTAGGTGAAGGTGTAACAACAAGGACCAGATGGGATTTATAGTGGTTACATATTCCAAATTTGAAATGAGATGATTTCATGATGGATTTTGTCACTGTTTTATAGAGGTCACCTCAAGTTAATGATGTTGTGTGGGTTTTTATTGATAGGGATACGTAGGTCACACATTTTTTACTGATCAAGGAGACCTTTGGTGTTTATGAAATTGGAGGCTACACATCCTCGAGGTGGTATAAATTCATGGGGTTCCATATGCTATCATATCAGATAGGGATTCCAACTTTATGTCTTGTTTCATGTAGTTTTTTCATAGGGAACTAGGTACATAGGTGCTTTTGAGAAAAGCATTCCACCTAAGGACTGATTCCCAGTCAGAGCGTATGATACATGTGCTAGAGGACTTGATGCGAGCATACATCATAGATTTTGTGGGATATAAGGAGAGGCACATTCCCCTATTTGAGTTCACCAAAAATAATAGTTATCATGTGACTATACATATTTCACCTTTTGAGGCTTCATATGATAGACCATGTCGTTCTCCCCTGTGATGGTTAGAGGCAGGTGAGGCAACATTACTAGGACTACATCTCATAAAGGAGACTTCTGAGTTGGTCCTTTTGATTCATAAGAATATTGATATAAAATAGTATCTTTATAAATCATATGGTTATTGATATAGAATAACTGTATAGATTGAGGTTAGGGATCATGTTTTCATGCGTGTTTCGTCGATGTTTGAACACAAGTGGATCAAAAGACAAGGTAATATTTCCCTATAATAAGTTGGTCCGTTTGAGATTTTGGAGAGAGTAATGATGGTTTCCTATTGGATGTAATTACCTTAGAGGTTCTAATTCACACACATATTCTTCCACATATTGTAGCTGCCCCATTATCATTTGGAATCATCTCTCATTTTTCTGCCTGTGGAGGTTGAGATTCAGGTTGATGTATCTTTTAGGAGCATACAATTCATATCGATGATATGAGCACGAAGGTTCTCCAAGTATGGTAAGTTCCTAGAGTATGGGTGATATGAAATCATGGTCGTTTAGAGGATGAGAATTGGGAGAGGGAGGACAATGTATGTGCTTAGTGGAAATTGTTTTTTTCAGACGAATCATGAACACCATTTAAAGAGAAATTTGTTGATAAATTTCTATAGGTGTGGAAGATTGTAAAATATTGGGTTTTTCTTTAGGTATTTATCTTTTATTTTTAGGTTAAATGTCATTTAACTTCCTTTTTTGTATTATACCCTATGTTGGTCCATGGGCTGGTTAAGTTGTACTTTGTAATGACTGGGAAAGGAGGCTAATGGCTAATTTCAAGATGATTTCACACTGTGAATGGGATATACATGTAGTGTAATCCCAGGTTATGATATGTATTGGTCCGGCCTAGACCATTTATTACATATATGTATTTTTCTTAAGAAAATGAAAACCAGGCATTACCTACCGTGTAATTGGTTTGCATGTCGTGTAATTTCATACCAGGGGTTTAAAAAAATGGGTAGTAGCCTCTTATATTTCTACGCACCACCCTTTTCTCTCTCATTTGAAGCCTAAACCCCTCCAAATTGGGTTTTTAGATCTAAAATATGTCTGAAATCTAATTCTTATGTTGTCAATCATGTTGGAACTGCATCAGTATGTACTCACTTCCTATTTATCCGTTCATGATTTTTTGGAAAAACGACTGGGGTGTTTGGATATAGGCTATTACGTAATAATTTCTCATTCATTATAAATTATTTAAATTTCTCTTAAACTGAGAAGAATCATGACATGATAGTGGATGGTCACTCTAAGACCAATCTACGTTAGGTGGTCTATGATTTTCTTCAGTTTCGCTCATTCTTTTTTAGCATTCGACCTTTTCACCACCTATCAGACATTTCGGCGCATCCCTATTTTTTTGGGAAATCCACTTATAGTGGGACTAGTCAGACCTAGTGAGGATTCTTGTAGGTTCCATTTATCTTCTTTGTCCCCATTATCCATGTTCATGGTCTCTCATGTGGTGAACCATAAGTAAATAACATGTTTATTCATATTTAGACCACCCAAGGGGTGTGTTTTTTTGTTTTACTTATTGGAGGAATCTTGTTGACAATTTAATGAGTTAAATATCTTACATGGGAGATATACATCCTCCTTTATTCATGTTGGAATGTTATTCATTGTTTATTTTGATAAAGTTTCATCAATGAATGTGGATGAACAAGTGGGAATACTTGCCTGTAACTTTAAACATCCCAGGGGGTGTGTAGTGAAATGGAGATCTGTGAGAGGGTATGCCCAGATGAAATGTTTAATTGTAAGTTCAGTGATATGGGTAGGTATACCTATATGAATTGATTAATAGAATTTTTGAATGGGTTCTATCGGAGGGTTATCCCATATGTTTTGTAAATGATAAATGGAATGCACGAGATGGTATACTCGTCGATTAAAATAATTTATGTGATTGGGTATACTCAAATGGAAATGAAAGGAATAAATTGAAAGAATTTAATGAATCTTTGATAGATTCATTGGACTTCTCTCGATGGATCTAGAATAGATTTTTGGATGCATTTGGTTGAATCGTCTCCTATGGTCTTCATTCCATGGGATTCATTAGGCCTTGCTACCACATCGATGTGTATTTCATATACTCGCATAATAAGTGTTGTTATACATTCTACAAGGACTCCAACCTATTCTTATACTACGTTTCCACTCAGACACCAATGGGACTTGATGTGGATTCATTGGACAAGTTCCTTGGATGTGGAAAATCATGGTCTAGATTTCATTAATTGATTCCCTCATACATTAAACCTTGCATATGACCATTGGGGTATACACATCATTATATAGCATGGACATGGGTTACTAGATATATATGGATGTATGTATTGGTTGGGGGTTACATAAAAAATATGGGACTATGGCATAGCCATGTGACTTGGTTACATTTCATATAGCTTCTTGGTTAGGTGGTGGCATTTGATGCAGGTATCCTTTAGGGGATATTTGGTTCTTTAAATATTGGAGTATACTCATTCCATGACAACTAACTTTTCTATTACTAATTTACATACACTTTTTAGCACTTTGTATGTTGATGTTAGAACTGTATTGACCCTAGATGGTTACCTACTGGGATGTTTATATCTCACCCTATTTGGGTAAACATTAGGACCCAAACATATTATATGGATTTAGGTGATGATAGGGGAAAGAACCCTATTACAGTTTGTTGACCATGGATTCAGAGTAGGAGAGAATATGACCAAGTGAGGCTTGCGTTGATGGTGGGGCTTTTTGGCCTTTTTTTAATTAGAGACTTTTATTGTAATATATCTTCTTATACATATTATATATTCTTACTAGATACATATATCATCTGCATAATTTTATATGTGATAGATATAGACTCTTTATGTATTCTTGTATTGTCTATTTTACTTGTTTCATACTTTTCTTACATGCTTCCTCTACTTTTGGGATATTTCCACTGCGGTACTTTGGAAATGAGGGTATAGTCTCCCCACTAACTCACCTAGGACCTATTATTTCATCGTCAACCTTTGGTATTTGGGGAGATGTGCTTGAGGCCTTATTGACAACTAGGAATGGAGCACTATCGAGTGGAATTCAATTCAATGATGGTACACTACTATTATTAAATCATCACATTTCATGGATTTGAAAAATAAAAAAACTAACTGGGACACTGATGGTGTATGAAGAAAAAATGCCAGATGAATCTGGAGATCATATTATTATAGTTAAAAATGAAAATACTTATCTGAACGTGACATCTCAGACAGGTAACAAAATCAATGAAAGAAGTCAAAATTGAGAAAAAACATATTCTGAAAATTCTATAATATAACTAGATTAACTAACATGAAATTTGGATAAATTCTATAAGAATAAAAGAGGCATAAAAATCCTTTTGGAAGAATGAGAATGTACCTAGAGAAATTATATAATGTGAATGAAAAATGTGGGTCACATCAGACCCAATTTCCCTTAAATGAATAATGAATGAAAGAGGATATAAATTAAATATAAGAAGAATGATGATTATGATAATAAAAATAAAAGAGAAATGAAATCAATGTGGATTGTGTCTAATGACATGAGTAGTTCCTCACACTCTCATATAGAGAATGAGGGAAAAACTGGAATCCAACATGTGATTTATTGATAATGAAGAAGAGGTATAATCCTACTAGTCTTATGTTTCTAACTCTGGTAATTGATAAAAAAATAAATTATGTTCCTACTGCTCAATATGAAAATTAAAATGAGATAATTTAATAAAAAATCATAAACCTTTGAAAAATATTCACAATTCCCTGCAAAGATAAAATAAACAAGCAATTGAAAAATTCAACTCATCTACAACCAACTACATTGGTCATGAAAAAATGATTGAATAACTAGAGGATGAAGTAGAATCGTATAAGAGTACTTCAATTACTGTTACCAATATAGAAAAAGTTTTAAATGAAATTCCTAGAAGGAATTTTATTAAAAAATAATGATTTGGTTTAGAAATTAAGGGTGAGAACTCAAAATAATCAAAAAATTATTTTTTAATAAATTTTAATAATATTACCTATTAGTATTTTGGAACAGATGGTCATTAGGCTAATAATTGTTATATAAAAAATCCACAAATTAGTGTATTAAAAGAGGATTTATTTAAAAAAAAATGAGGCTAGTGATATGAATTATGGAAAAATAAACCAAATCTAGATTCCCCAATCATCGTTTGCAAACACAACAGGACCCAAGAAAATATGGGTTCCAAAAAAAACACATGTTTAATTAAATTTATAGGAAATATTCCACAAGAATAAAATTCAATATGCAATATGGACATTGCCTGTTTCTGGAATACGTGTGGAGGCTCAATAGATTTTCATACGCTGATTCAAATGGTTGGAGGTCTAGTCACATTTGTTGACAATGTGAAAGGAAACATTATTGGGGTTAGAATCATGGTAAATCCAAAAACCATATCAGTAAACAATATGTTGTATATGAAATGGATAAAATACCAAATGATATGTATTTCTCAACTTTTTGATGATGGTTTAAATTTTTTTTCCCGAAATTATTGATCTATGTTTAAAGAAAACCTCACAAATTTAGATCACCTAGAATAGAAAATGCTTGTACATTGGATTTAACTTCCTTATGTATATAGAAAGTGAATTGTTTAACCGATAAGTCAAATGATTTCTGGATTTTTCTTAGAATACATAGAAACAGTAATATTTATGATTTACATAAATTTTCTAAAAAATAGTTAGTTCATTATTTTCCAAGACTTAAATTTGACAATGATAGATTCTGTGATGCATACCAAATTAGAAAACAGATAAAATCTTTCAAATATATTAGTAGATTTTATACATATAAAGCTTTAGAACTTATTCATATAGATTTTTTGGACCATTTAGAGTAAAATGTTTGGATGGAAAACTATATTGCTATGTTTTATTTGATGAGTATTCTTGATTAACATGTGTGTATTTTCTAAAACTCAAATGTGATGTAATCACTATTTGTGAAAGATTTGGTAAATTGTTTTAAAAATTAAATAGGTTTTAAAATAATTTCATTGACAAGTGATCATAGTAGAGAATCTGAGAATCAATAATAGAATTATTTTTGCTTAAATAATCATATTAAACACACTTTCCCTACACCATGAACACCACAACCAAATGAAATTGTTGAAATAAGAAATGGAACCATTAAAGAAATAGAAAGGTCTATGCCGAATGAATATAGTATTTCAAACTATTTTTTGGAAGAAGATTTAAATGCAACCTGGTATATCATTAAAATAGTTTTAATAATGCATATTTTTAAAATACATTCCTATGAACTTTGGAATAATAGAAAACCAAAAGTAAAGTATTTTAATGTTTTTAGATGCAAGGTTTATATCTTTAATACGAGGGATAACATGGGTATGTTTGATCCAAAAGATGATGAAAAAATATTTTTGGGATATTCTACTACTTTTAAAGCTTATAAATAGTTTAATAAAAATTAAAGGATATTTTAAAAACCATTTCATGTTTTTTTGGATGAAACTAAACCTTTTATTGAAGGGAATGATAAAATCGATGAAGTTACTGACTTGATTAACAACATGAGACATGAAAACCCTAATACTGATTTTAGAAATGCTATCAATAAAATTCAGTCTAGTTTAGAAAAACATGAAATTGAAGAACCTAAATGACTCTTTCCTAGATAGTCTAGAACCCTAAAGAAGCATCCTCTAGAAATTGTTATAGGAGACATAGATATAGAAATTAGAACTAGAAGAAATGTAGGAAACCTAGAATTATTCTATTCCTTCTATCTTAGTTAGAACCACAGACTATTGATGAAGCCATAAAATATGAATGTTGGAGGTTTTCAATTCCAGATGTTCTAATCCAATTCATAAGGAATGATGTTTGGGAATAATTAGAAAAAATATTCAATTAACAAGTTATATGAACTGAGTGGGTCTTTAGAAAAAACAATAGGATGATGAAGGGTTCATTACAAGAGATAATGATATATTACTATATAATGGATATAATCAAGAAGAAGGTATGGATTATGATGATACCATTTTCCTTGTTGAAATAATAAAATCCATTATAAATATTATATATTTTTATTCAATTTGAAATTAAAATTACATCAGATGGATGTTAAATATACTTTTTATAGACATTTAATAGAGGAAATTTATGTGGAAAACACTCCAGGTTTTCAAAATCCACAAAAACAAAATTTTGTTCTTAAATATAAAAAATATATCTATGGCCTTAAACAAAACCCTGAAGATAAGTATGAAATATGAAGACAATTTTTTTAAAAAATGGATTTACTATTGGATTTTCATATCCAACACTTTTTCAGAAAATAGTTTTTTATAATGTTTTATTATTCCAAATCTATATAGATGATGTTATTTTTGGTTAGAAAAATAAAATTCTTTTTAATGATTTCTCAAAACAAATGCAAAATGGAATTTTAAATGAGTATAATGGGAGAACTAAATTTCTTCTTAGGATTTCAAATTTAACAAAAAAATTATGGAAATTATATATGTCGAAGTAAATATATTGCTTATTTATGGAAAAAATTTAGACTCAAGAATATAATGTTGTATACATCTCCTATGAGTTCCAACATAAAACATGATTTTTATGAAGTTATAAAACTAGTTTCCCAAAAGTTATATAGATGTATGATAGGTAGTTTGTTATATCTTTCTGCTATCAAACCACAAATTGTATTTTCTATAAGTTTATGTGCTAGATTTCAGTCAAATCAAAATGACTTCCACATTACATTTGTTAGAAGAATTTTTAGATATTTAAAAATAACTATTTTATGATCTATTATTTACCCTAAAACATCTGATTTTAATTTTATTTCATATTTAGAATCATATTTTGAAGGATTTATATTAGATATAAAAATCACCTCATGAATTTTTCTATTTTTAAAAAAATATTTAGTATCATGGTAATGTATGAAACATCACCGAGATTCCCTATCAAAAACTAAAGAAGAAAATATTTCATCTAGTTGTTTATATGCATCAGTATTGTGGATGAAAAAACTCTACTAGAAAATGGACTAAATTTGAATAGTATACTTATTTTATGTGATAATACTAGTGCTATTAATATGTCAAAAAATCCGATAAGTCAGTCTAGGAATACAAATATTGATATTAAGAGTCATTTTCTAAGATATCAATTTCTTAAAAAGGATATATCTTTTGAATTTATTAATATTGAATATGAATTACATGATATTTTCACTAAACCACTTCCTTGTGTATGTTTTTAATTTCTGAAGGTGGGTTAGGATTATTTAATTTAACATGAATATTTATTAATTTATTTTTTTTCTTAGTCTCTTTGTTTTTATCTTAACTAATATGTATATGTTTTATTTAATGGTTGGTTTTTTGATAGTGTATTGTTAAGGTTTGATAAGAATTTTTCTTCAATTTATTTATATTCTTATTTTAAAAATTAAAAAGTAATTACTACATTCTCAAACGATGGGAGAAAATGATCTGCCTTCTCCGCCTCTTCACCTTTAAGTACCTTTAGTTTATAGAGTCTCTCTCTCTATCATTGTAGTTTTGAAAAACCCAAAATTTGAACATTAAATCCCAACACCTTTAGAAATGGAACATTCGAGAAGACCTAGATATGCTAATTTGGGTGTGTATATGTATCCACTTGTTATGTATCACAATTTATTCAAGATAAGGTGATTTAGTTTGAGTATTTAAATGAAACAAATATTTAGTTATATATACTAATTCAATTTGAAGGACTAGATTTTTAATTTTTTATATGATAATACTCCTCCAATGTTCGATATAAAGGTAAAATCATTTTGTATGAATACTGTGTTTAGTTTTGGAATCAATGATGATTCCATAATTTATATAATTCATGATACTGGGGTTAAACTTTCTTTGATGGATATAGTTAATTTGTTACACTATCTCCATGAGGGGTGTTTTCATTCTGATTTGAGATGTATCCATGATTAATAGTACAAGTCATAAGACATTATTTTTTCTCTATTTGGGACAATAATAATTAAGAAAGTGTTGACCAAGGACCTTACTCTTGATATATGAATACATAGGATGTTTATTAGGACAATGATTGTTCCAAGGAGAGTAAAGTTAGAGAATGTTATAAAACATTATATGTATGTTATATTTTGGTTTCCGAAACATATTAGAATTAGTTTTACTTAGTTTATATTGAGGTATTGAAGTCGTTTCTTCCATACAAAAGAAATGTTGGGATACTATCCTTATGGAAGGATCATTTTGTTTTTATTTCTATAAAAGGAAATAAACCTAAATTCCCATTTTTCATATAGATTTCATCATGATAAAATTCTCAATGATGGGACTGTTAATAAACTATGGTATGTTTTAATTATCTCAAAAAATATTATTTTACCTGTTGGAGGTAAAATACAATAAATGTTGATGGAAGATGATCAGGGGGAGTAAAAGATTATTCCATCGGTCAATTCTATACGAGAAAGCCCCGATTAAGTGGAATAATATATAATTGATGATGGTAATATTACTCAAATAAAAATAATTTCAATCAATATTATTGATACTATAGATGAAGCTACAAATTTGGCGGAGTATAAGGATCATGTGAATGAAAATGTTGAGCAAGAGGATCATAGAGAAGAAGATCACTGAGAGAATGTTCCTACCCCAACTAACCTATCTCCCATTACTACAGATTCTATATCCAAGGAAGTATCTGTATTGAGAAACATATCATAAATCATTGGAGATCCATGTTTTTCTGTGGTTCAAGGTGGAGAACCTCCATGTTTTACCACACTATATTCTGTTGCATTTTACGAGGAATCTTATATTATAATGTCCATGTATTTAAAAAGAGATAACTTGTCATTGAAAGAGGATTTAGAAGATGAGAAGAATAAATTTAAGGAGCTATAATGTTAAATAATTCCTAGAGTTTTGTTTAAGTACCTTCAAACCAAACTCATATATGTTCAATAAAATTTAATTTCAGTGAATGATCGTGATGGTTATATTGGGACAATGTCTAGAGAGTTCATATCTATAAAAGATGAATTAGTTAAAAAATATAAATTTGATGAGATGAAACTTATATTTTGAAGGGAAATTTAGTCTACCAAGGATAGGCACAAGGATTCATCATCTACCCCTCAAAAAACGTCCCTGACCTAATAAATATATTTGAAGGTATTACTATTTTGATGGATGAGTTCGTCAATTGGATTTATACTCTATAGTGTGTAAACCTCTGAATGCAATTTTAGACAATTATAATGTTTTTATTTGTCATATGAACTCTATTGAATCGTGGTTGGGACCAAAAATTCAACAATATGGAGACACAATAACATCCATTATTCATTCATAATAGTCTATAAATGAGTTATTTAAAGTGAATTATGTGTAAAGCTTAATGGATGGTCACGATTCAATAAAAATTATATAATAAAGGATGGATGTATTCTACAACCATTTTCATAGTCTATTAGTGACATTTCAAGAAACTCAGGGTGTTTTTAAGACCAATATTCCTCCGGCTACATAAACTACAACTCATGGAGATACAGATAAATAAAACCAATATGACATGAGACCCTCATTTTGAAGACCTATTGAGTTTATTTTTAGGATATACACATTAATTTTTTTAGCATTCGATTTACTTTGAAATTTACTTAAGTTTACATTTATATTGTTGGTGTTATATGTTATATTTTTATTATGTTATCTATGTTCACCTTTCTACAGCCAAACCATATTTATTATTTTACTAAACAGTGTACTATAATCTTCAATTATTGTACAGTGTGATATCAGCTATGATTTATGTCATTTATTCATTCAATTTTTTTTCAAATCACAAAAGGGGGAGAATATTTAAAAACCACTACATTTTCGATTTTGGGGATAATATTTTCATATTTTTGTTGTTTTTGGGAGACACCTTTTTAAATTGAAATGGTTTTGTGAAATAGAAATATTTTATTAATCATTTTAATTCTTATATTTTCTTTTAATTATTTTTAAGGATTTTTTATCATAAAAGGGGAGATTATTGGAAAAGTATTGTCTAAAATATACACTATATTAAATTTTTATTTTTATTCCCAAAAATATAACTGTTTATTTTATAGTGATGTTACATTAATAATGTTTCTGTAATTTATTTCAGAGTTTTGTATTTATATTTTTGATGGAATAAGAGCTACAATATGTGTTATGTAAACACTGTTCAAACCCTTTGTTTGGTAAATGTATGTATGGATCTTCATCCCTATGCTATGATGAAATTTTTTCATATGGATCGACAACCCTATGTTATTTATTCATTGTGTTGGAACCATGGTGAAGGGATTTTTGAGGGATCTTCACGGCAAAGGCGTGATGTAATGATGACGGTAATACTCCGCGATTACGATGAGCTCCGCGAACGGAAAATTGCCGTAGTGCTTCACAATTTTGAGAGTTTTTTGGCGGGAACATCGAAGCTTCGCGAATTGAGCTGACGTGGCGCTGACTTCGCGTAGAAGGGTCGAGGGTCGGTGGAATCGCCTATAAATAGAGGCCGACCCCCTCGAGAGAAGTAGTGAGAATTTCAGAGAAAGTCCTTTGCTCTCGGTTCACAAAGGTCTCTCGCGAAGGCAGTGTGCTTCGCGAAGGAGGAGCTTCGCGGCGGCTATTCTAGCTCCGCGAAAGTTGTGCACCCCGCGTTGGCTTAGTGAGCTTCGTGAAGAGGAAGGAGCTCCGCGATATCCAAGCATTACGATGGATGGAGCATCGTGAGAGTGCTTCACGAGAGTGCTTCACGATTGAGCTTCGCGAAAAGGTAGGGACTCCGTGAAGGCTTGTTTGAGCTTTGCAAGATTGGGAGCCACGCGAAGTAGGGTACTTTGTGAAGGCCATTTCCAAAGGTTCTTTTCCTAGTGGACAAGGGAAAATGGATTATTCATCAGTGGTTAGAATTTGGACTTTAACAGAGCATTAACTCAGGACTCTGATGCAAGCAAAGTCTCATGCTGAATAGGAGACAATGAACTTCATGTATATCTATTGAAGATACCTTCACGTCTATAAACTGAGTGTGACTTCACCAACGGTAGTGAGCCAGGGGGAGTCAACGGGAGTGACCCGAGGGAAGCAGTGAGCTTTCCCTGAACCTTTGTAAAGGCAGTGAGCCTAGGACAAAGTGACTGTGCCCGAACATTTGTATTCTCCAGCTAGTGAAGAATAGTTGATCCTGGTACGACCGAAAACTTGTCAGTGTATGCTCCTTGGATGTAGCCCTTAGTGGTGAACCAAGCAAAAAGGGATGTGTCTTCTCTGTGCATGTGCATGTTTGCTTTCTGATCATTTTCATCATACAGGTTCAACAAGTTCCTACCAACGTGGGAACAAGATCCATCATTTTAGAAGAAAAATTTGTCACCCTGATTCACCCCTCCCCTCTCAGGGTGTCCCGGGGTCCTTCAAGTGGTATCAGAACGTAAAGGTTGCTGGTGTTGAATCTGACCTTTTTCGTCATGGAAAACGAGGTCAATGTCAGGGGAGTCCCTCCCATCGATGGAAGCAATTTCTAGATCTGGAAGAACAGAATGAGATCACATCTAAGATCTCTTGGAATGGAAGTTCTCTTTTCTACTATGCAAGGAATACAAGTCACTGATCCAATAGGCCTAGCTATGACTGAAACAGACAGGAAACATCTGGATGCAGATGCTAAAGCACAGAATGCACTCACTGCAGCCCTTTCTGATCATATCTACCTAAAGTTGATGAATTTCACCTCAGAAAGATCCATATGGGATAAACCTGAGAATATTTATGAAGGATATAGCAAAGTGAAGGAGGCGAAACTGCAAGTGCTGCACAATCGGTTTGATGATCTAAAGATGCATACAGATGAGAATGCAGACTCTTTCTTCAATCGAATTACTGAAGTAGTTGGAGAAATTCGGGGTCTAGGCGAAGAAATCAAAGACATTGACACTGTAAAGAAAATTTTGAGAAGACTTCCACCTCTGTATAATGTGAAGGTGTCATCCCTTGAGGAAAGAGATCTTTCCAAACTTTCACTAGATGATCTACTGAGCAGCTTGGTAGTATATGAAATGAGAGTCAAACCAGAAGATGCTACGACTCGGGTGAGCAAGGAAATGGCATTCAAGGCCATGGATAAACTGAAAATATCAAAGGATAGTAGCAGTGAAGATGACGAAGAAAAAGAAATTATTTTTCTCATTTCAAAGATGTTCCAGAAGGGGAAAGGGAAATTCAAAGGGAAGTTACCTCTCATGTGTTTCTATTGTGGAAAAGTTGGGCACATTGCCTCTCAGTGCTTAAAAATGATCAATGATGAAGACAGTGAGGATGAAAACCTCAAGAAGTCTCAGAGAAGGTTCTTCAAAAAGGGAGACTTCAAATCTGGTAAGAAAATGCAAAGGAAGAGTTTCGTCTGTGAAGAAGAAGAAGTTGATAATGAATTCAGTGAAGAAGAAGAACCAGAATTCAAAACTGGGAACCATGCTTCTATGATGGCCACTGTTGAAAAGTCAGAAGATACTGATGGAGAAAAACTACTGAGAACTTGTGTAGATCCTGATATGCAACATAAGGATGCGGTTAGTAAGCATAAGATTAAATGTATGAGCTGCAATAAGTGGAAATAAATTGTAGAAGAATCAACTGAATACATTGATCAATATGATGCTGAAATTGAACAACTGGAAGAATTTGTGAAGGTACAGTCTAAAATAATTGAAAGCAATGTTGATGTAGTAGATCTAAAGCTGAGAATTGAAGAGCATGAAAAGGTTATCAATGACATCACCTCCAGACTGGATGAAAAATCCATGACTTTTGATGGTCTTGAGGAGGAAGTAGTTACTCTAAGGAGTAAATTGGATACTGAATCAGTTCCAAAAGAATCGAGGAATAAAATAAAGTTTGGAAGATTCTCAGATGCAGAATTATTAGCAAGAGCCAAGTGTGGTTTAGATGGGGTTGGAAAACTCTTGAGTGATCAAAGACCCGCTTGCATGGGAAAGTGTGGAATTGGCTATGAGGCTGAGACATCAATAGATGGAAGTGAAAAGATCCAAAAGAAAGATAAGATGAAAGTTGAACATGTTGAAACGTTACCTAGAGTGCCGAAAAAGGAACCCTCAATCCATACTAAAAGGAGATCTGAAAATTTTCCTCAAACATTCATAAATGACAGACAGTCTTACTATTCTCCCAAGGAAGAATGTATAAGGATAAATTCAAGTGAGAAGACATTTCCTCTCATGAAGTGTCAGTTCTGTGGCTATCTGGGCCATACCATGTCTTATTGCGAAGAGGAAAGAAGCTATCTGAATGTAGAAGATATAGAAGCTCAACAAAGGAGAACAATTTCATATCCTAATTCTTATAGAAGAAATAATTTCTATGGATATTGTTTTTGTTGTTCTAACTTTCGTCATAAGGCCGCTAATTGTAGGCAGAGAAGGGACATGGAAACCTCATACCGATGTTCAAGACAAATCAAGTCTCATCAGCAGGATAGCGTTGCTCTTTCAAACAGGTTTTCACCTCTCAAAGAAGACTTTGACTATGAAGAACCTGGGTATGCGGAAGAGATAATTGAAAGGCCATCAGTTATTTATACTTGATCTAATGTCTCAGGGAAGGAAATGAATAATATTGTGAAATCCAACAATGCATAGGTGGCCCTCAAAGCGACAAAGAACAACAGTACCTGGATTCTGGATAGCGGTTGTTCATCACATATGACAGGTAATGCCGGCCTACTAATGAATATCCTAAGGAATGTCGACGGTACAGTAATATTAGGTAATGATGGGGCTCTGAAAATAAAAGGGAGTAGAAGTACCGAATTAGCCAATGGATAACTAAAAAAACTAAAGTCCTTTACATAGAAGGCCTACTTCATAATCTCCTCAGTGTGAGTCAACTCTGTGAATCAGGACTTATAGTTACGTTTAATCAGAAAGGCAGCACTATCAAGGGAAAGACTGACAATTCAGTTATGAAGGGATGCAGAACAGAAGGCAACTTGTATCAGGTTGATAGTGAAGAAAATGTATGTTACATGACTGTTGAAGAAGAAAACAATTTGTGGCATCGGACACTGGGACACATCAATCAACAAGACATGGAGAAAATATCAAAATTGAGAATTTTCATGGACATTCCCAACATTAAGCGTGAGCATGAAAAATCTTGTGATGCTTGTATTTGTGGGAAGCTAGTCTGTAGTTCATATCGACCAAAGAAGAAAAGGGCGTCTCACCTTCATGATCTGATTCATACAGATGTTTGTGGGCCAATAAATGTTGCCGGAACTCGTGGAGAAAGTTACTTTGTCCTCTTCATAGATGATTATAGTAGAATGGCATGTGTGATGGTCATTCATAGAAAACAACAAGTCCTTGAATGCATGAAAACATATCGGCGAATCACCGAAAATGATACTGGACGAAGAATAAAAGTGTTCTGATCTGACAATGGAGGAGAATACGCATCCATTGAATTTGAGAATTATCTGGAGAAGCATGGGATACAGCATGAGGTAACTGCTGTGAGAAATCCACAACAAAATGGAGTTTTTGAACATAGGAATCGACATGTGAACAACATGGCACGAACAATGCTGATCGAGAGTCGTATTCCACGACATTACTGGAAATAGGTTGTTCAAGCTGCAGTGTACATTCAGAATCGAACATGACTTTATATGGGTGAGACGAAGACACCATATGAATTGTGGCATGGACGGAAGCCTCCTCTAAAATACTTTTGTGTCTTTGGAAGTAAATGCTTCATCAGGAACAAAGAAGGAAATCAAGGGAAAAATGGTGACAATGCAGATGAAGGAATTTTCCGTGGTTACTCAATGAACAGAAAAGCCTACAAATGTTTCAACAAGCATTTTTTAAGGATTGTGTAAAGCAGTGATGTTAAGATAATTGAAGAGAAAACCACAAATGCTTCAAGGACGTCATATGCTGATGTGATAGAAAGTCAGGAAGAATGTGAACGTGAAGAAAATACCAATGCAGAAATAGATGAAGCTGTTCATAACACTTAGCAGTCACATTATGATGTTTACTCAGATGAAGAATCTGAAGATGAAACTATGGCTAAAGAGAATACTACTGAACCTCGCAGGAGAAATCGAAGAGATGAGATTGATCCATCCAACATAATTGGGGACAGGAGTGCACCCACTCAAACAAGAAGGATTAGGAATACCACACAATCTGCATTTCTATCAGTTATAGAGCCATCCTCATTCGAATAAGATACAAAAGAAAAATCTTGGGTGAAAGCCATGAATGATGAATTAGATCAGATTGACATGAATCAGACATGGGATCTTTTCCAGAGACCCGAAGGTCACAATGTGATTGGTACCAAATGGATCTTCAAAAATAAGTTTGATGAGCATGGAAGTGTCATCAGAAACAAGGCATGACTTCTATGTAAATGATACTCCCAGATTTAATGCATTGATGTTGAAGAAACCTTTGATCTAGTGGTTATACTGGAGTCAATCAGGCTTTTCCTTGCCATGGCACTCCAAAGAGGATATAAAGTATATCAAATGGATGTCAAGACAGTATGCTTGAATGGTGTACTTGAAGAAGAAGTCTACATTGAACAACCAGTGGTCTTTGTTTTGGGCACTGATGAAACAAAGGTCTGTAAACTGAAGAAAGCTCTATACGGTTTGAAGAAGGCTCCACGGGTGTGGTACTCACGGCTGGATTCATATCTCAAGAAGTTGGAATTCAAAAGAGGATTTGATCACATTCTCTATGTGAAGAATTCTATAAAAGATCAATTCATGGTTCTTGTCTATGTTGATGATATCATATTTTCTGGCAGCAGGTAGAAATCAGTGGATGAATTTTCCAACCACATGAAATCTGAATTTGAAATTTCTATGATTGGGGAGCTCACATATTTCTTGGGGCAGCAAGTGATTTAAAAGAAGGAATATAATTTCATTTCTCAGGAAAAATATTCAAGACAGCTGTTGAAGAAATTCAATATGCAAGACTCCAAACCAATGTCAACTCCGATTGCAGTTGGAACTAAACTTGGAAAGCATGAGAATGGGAACTCTGTTGATCCCACCATGTACAGGAGGATCATTGGAGGCCTACTGTACCTGACAGCGATAAGGCCAAATATTGTCTTTTCAACATGCCTTGTGGCCCTCTTTTAGAGTAATCCAAAGGAGTAACATATGGCAACAGTAAAAAGAATCATGAGATACATTCAAGGTACACATAACTTCATGTTATTTTTTGCTGCAGGCAGGGATAGTGAGTTATCAGTGTTTTCTGATGCTGACTGGGCTGGTGATGTAGTAGACAGAAAGTCCACTATTGGTGGAGCATTCTATATTGGGAATAAATGTGTTGGCTAGTTGAGAAAGAAACAAGAAAGTACTTCTCTTAGTACTGCTGAAGCTGAGTATATCTCCGCCACAAAGGCATGCACTCAACTACTATGGATAAAGCAGCAATTAAATCATATTGGAGATGAGGTGAAGCAACCAATGGTGTTTTACTGTGACAATAAGAGCGCAATTGATCTTACGAAGAATCATGTTCAGCATTCTCGTACAAAACACATTGAAATTAGGTATCACTTTATCAAAGAGAAAGTTGAGCAAAGCGTGATTAGATTGGATCATGTGGGAACAGATGAGCAAGTGGATGATATCCTAACAAAGCCACTGTCTGCGGCTGTGTTTGAGAAGCATCAGTTGATCCTTGGTGTTCGGCCACCTCCCAGTGCATAAGAAGATTACGGAATCCGCTCTCCCTGTTTGTTATAACTGTTTTAATCTGTTTCTGGCTGTGATGCAGGTTTATGGGGGAGATACTATCCAGGGGGAGTATGGTTTGATTTTAACATGAAAAATTTACTAGTCTTTGGATTTATTGTCAATGGGGGAGAAAGGAGAATAGCATAAATTCAGGCAACTTCTGTGATGAGAAGAATGAGAAGGAAAAAAGTGGAACCCAATTCAAGCCTCCTCGCTTGTTTTCTAAACCGAGCATTGCTCACATAGACTTAGAGTGTTGGCTGAGTTGATTCCTGCGTTTTTGGTTTTCACATAGATGGAGATCTATTGAATTTATCTTCTGATTTCCAACAAACCCAAAGGGGGAGATTGTTGGAACCATGGTCTTCTATTCATTATTTGGAGTATGGTTTGTGTTTTTTGTCAATCATCTATGGAAGTTCGGATCGTGTACCAGCAAAGAGATCATACCGTTCAAGAAGACACCAGTATTGATGGTGGATGCATGGTTTGGAAATCATGAAGACCAGAAGAATGGAGGCGGTGAGTCTTCACGATTCTGTCAAAGCTTTGCGAACGGCACGGTTGAACCGCATCGCGGTGGTGAAGGGATTTGCGAGGGAGCTTCGTGGAGAGGGCGCGATGGAATGATGACGGTAATACTTCGTGATTATGATGAGCTCTACGAATGGAAAATTTCCATAGTGCTTCGCGATTTTGAGAGTTTTTCGGCGGGAACTTCGGAGCTTTGCGAATTGAGCTGACGTGGCGCTGACTTCGCGCGGAAGGGTCGAGGGATGGTGGAATCGCCTATAAATATAGGCCGACCCCCTCGAGAGAAGTAGAGAGAATTTCAGAGAAATTACTTTGCTCTCGGTTTGCAAAGGTCTCTCACGAAGGCAGTGTGCTATGCTAAAGAGGAGCTTCGCGGTGGCTATTCTAGATCCGCGAAAGTTGTGCACCCCGTGTTGGCTTAGTGAGCTTCGCGAAGAGGCAAGAGCTCTGCGATAGCCAAGCATTGCGAAGGCTGGAGCATCGTGAGAGTGCTTCGTGAGAGTGCTTCGCGATTGAGCTTCACGAAAAGGCAGGGACTTCGTGAAGGCTTGTTTGCGCTTTGCAAGAATGGGAGCCTCGCGAAATAGGGTACTTTGTGAAGGAATTTTCCAAAGGTTGTTTTACCAGTGGACAAGGGAAAAGGGAGTATTCATCAGTGGTTGGAATTTGGACTTTAACAGAGCATTAACTCAGGACTCTGATGCAAGAAAAGTCTCATGCTGAACAGGAGACAATGAACTTCATGTCTATCTATTGAAGAGATCTTCACATCTATAAACTGAGTGTGACTTCACCAACAGTAGTGAGCCAAGGGGAGTCAACGGGAGTGACCTGAGGGAAGTAGTGAGATTTCCCTGAACCTTTGTAAAGGCAGTGAGCCTGGGATAGAGTGACTGTGCCCAAACATTTGTATTCTCCAGCTAGTGAATCATAGTCGATTTTTCTACGACCGACAACTTGTCAGCGTATGCTCCTTGGATGTAGCCCTTAGTGGTGAACCAAGAAAAAAGGGATATGTCTTGTCTGTGCATGTGCATGTTTGCATTCTGATCATTTTCATCATACAGGTTCAACAAGTTCCTACCAACGTGGGAACATGATCCATCACATTAGAAGAAAAAGTTGTCACCCTGATTCACCCCTCCCCTCTAAGGTTATCTCGGGGTCCTTCACATTGTATGGATCAACAACAATATGTTCTGGAATTAATGAATGTATGGAATATCAACCCTATATTAGAGACTAGATTTATTGTTCATACAATACGTTCGTAAATTTGGACGTATGGTTAATCAACATTATGTTTGGATTCATATGATGAAAAGGATAAATGTTGGGATATTCATCCTTGTATTACTTTGATCCCTAGACTATTTGAAGATGAAGGTATGGTTATTGAATAGTACGTTGTTTGAAAACCTATTCTATGAAAATTAATCAAATACTACACAATTCACCCCTAAATTTTTCTACTCATTATTGGATTTTCTAAAATGGTGATTTTATCCGTGTTATGTTCAATGGCCAAGGTAGAATATCAGGATCCTTGAAATATTCTCTTTGAGTAATTAGATTTTCATTATAATCAATTAAAATAAATATTTTTATTAGAAAAAATCAGTCTTGTTCTTAAAGGAAGTTATAACTCCCCTAGTTAATTCATATTTGAATTTCCACATTCTACCAGGAGACTTTCATGGATATAGAATAACAAAGAAAACATTATGACTTATATATTTATAAATTTTATCTTTTAAATCTACATATATAAAAGTCACATATTATCATATAAAATTACATTCTAGTAAATATCTTTTATAGTGATACTACAATGAATAATCGACTCTAAAAGAGACTACACTTAAGAGACATACATTTTCAATCTAATTCTGCTAAAATTTTTATATTGTTGTGTGTTTCTATCTTTATGGAAGATCATTTGAAACTGGGATCACTTCAGAATCATTATTTCTTGAATACTTTCATTTCGGAAGAAGAAGATCCATCTTCTAATAATTTCTACTTTGAAAACTATGAAGATCAACCTGAACCATCAAACCAAATTATTTCAATTTATTAGAATTTCAACTGCTCGTACTCAGTTGTGGTATAATATCATCTTCTCAATCTATGTTGGTGATAATCGGTTAATGGTTTACGATCTAGAAGGCTATTTTTATTTACGTGTCGTAAATGTGTCAACAACCTCCACTCAGTGGTAGATTTTTGGTCTTCAATTAGAGGACCATGCTAGTTAAATTCACCATTCTGTTAGAGAGTGTTATTTTTGGAGTGGACTAAGGGATATTTTTTCCCCAAAAAACAATAAAAAATATGTGTTCTTTATTTCTATTTAACTAAGGATTATCTTTTAATACCGAAGAAAACATGGCATATCCATCTAAATAACAAAGGGTGTTAAAACTTAAAATTATTGAAGAATATTGTAGACGCCGGAAAAGTCCGTTGTTCCCAAACGAAGCTCCGGATGCGGAAAGCGAAGTGATATTTGGAGTCGGAAGAACGTTTCGGAGGGCCCGGAGGCCTTGCGCGGAATTTCAGAGGCCCGCGCGCAAAGGTGATGATCCGCGTGCAAAACCCCCGGGATGCGCGCAATGCGCCGGTCCGGCGCGCATTTTTGCGCGCCACTGGCCCGCGCGGCTCCCTTGCGCGCCGTGCCCGATTCCGCGCCCGCGAGGAGAATTTCGCGCTCCCGCCTTGGATTCCGCGCCCGGGGTTGCCTATAAATACAAGGCAACCCCCAACGTTTCAAAGGTTGCTGGAAGTCGAAACGTCTCTCGTGCGTGCAATTCAACCCCTTCCGCGCGCAATGACGAACTTCAGGTGACCTCCTTTCTTTCGCGCAAGAAAGCCTCGGGGTCCGCCTTCGCACGCAATCCCTGCTGGCTCCTTTCCTTTGAATAAAAACTCACCCTAAGGCCTTTGCGCGCAAAAGAACCCTCTTGCGCGCAATTGCCCCCGGGGTGCGCGCAATCCGGCCCGATTGCGCGCACCCCCCCTTCTTTCAAGTGGCCATTCATTAGAGAATGAGCCGTTGCCCCCGTGCGCTATCCGAAGCCCGGTGTGCGCAATCTCAAGCATCCGCGTGCAAGGTGCTGGCCCAATTGCGCGCCAGCCCGCCCCAATTGCGCGCCAGCCCACCCCGATTGCGCGCCGACCCGTAGTATTGCGCGCAAAGCTCCCTTTTTGCGCGCAATCTTCCAGGGTCGCCCCCGTTGACCCCCTGAGGGTACCCGCCTGTGCAGCACCCGATTATTCTCATCCCGGGTGCCCGCACCATGCGTTGTCTTCCCGTGCGGCCTTCCGGGTTCGCGCGAAGTGACACGAACCCATCGGCGGCAAATCATACGTCCTGCACGACGTTAAACTGCAATCGTCCAAGCTGCATGACGCTAAACTGCCTAGCCCCTATCGTCCAAGCTGCATGACGTTAAACTGCCTAGCCCTAATCGTCCGCGTTGCAAGACGTTAAACTGCCAAGTGCTTCGTCCTCAACACACGACGTTAAACTGTACTTCGTCCGGCAAGACGTTAAACCGTCCGCTTCGTCCTCAACACACGACGTTAAACTGTACTTCGTCCGGCAAGACGTTAAACCGTCCGCTTCACCCGATCCCGTGCCTCGCACGCAGGGTCCCCCTCCCGGTTTGGATGTGGCCCCACCCGCTCGTCTCTGCAGGGATGACGGGATTGGAGTGGCCTTCGCCCACGGGAGTAAAGTGCTACTGAATGAACTACGTGGACTTTGATCCCTGTCTTCTATACAGGGTACGTAGGAAGCCTCCCTGAGGTCCAAGCCCACCACCTGGTCGTCCCGGTCGTATTTACGTCGGTTCGTCCATCAGTGGACCCCTCCTGGGTTCACGCTTGCGTCGATTCACATATGAGTCCGCCCCTGTGGGAGACTGCACGTGTGTATCTCCACTGTGCTTCCCCACTGCCCCTTTTCCTATTTTCGTCCAGCATGACGTGAAACTGTGATCCACCCGGCCGTTCCATCCCCCTCTGTGCGAGGTGGTTTGGTTCAATCATCTGCCCGGCAGCCTCGATCCCCTTGTGAGTCGGCTCGCCAACGTCCAGCATGACGTTAAACTGTATATCCGAACTACGCTGACTTTGATCCGCGCTAACACGCGGTACGTAGGAAGCCTCTACGAGGTCCAAGCTCTTCACTCCATCATCCACCCTGACCCTTACCCGGGCCGCCACATCCCGGTGGGGTCATGCCACTTCACTCCATTCCACTTCACCTGGGAAGCCGCCCATGTGCTGGCCCCAGCATTGGAGGTTCCCCGCAAGGGGTTCTGTCATCTGATCCACTCTTCGTGTCGATCAGTCCGATGCCGTCCCCGCTGGACGTTAAACTCGCGGCATACCCCGTGTTAAACATGGGAAGCTGAGGAAAACCTCAGGTGACGCGGTTCCCCGCACCCAGTGCGGGATGCCTCAGGCCATCATGCCTTCGAGAAGCCCTATTAGGGACGGAAGACAGATATGCAGAGCCGCAGCGTAAATACACGCCCCCAACACCCAGAGCCACCCGGACTCCTCACCGTAGGTTGCTGCCCCGACCAGACTCCTTGGAGCGTCCGGGCGAAGCAGCGTAATTAACCGGTGTCCATGAAGATATGGCGCTGGGAACGAGATTCACGAGCATGTCTTAAATCTATGAGGGAGACCCGGATTAGGCGACGAGTTCCGAGGAGACGTCCAAGGAAGGAGGAGCCGACATCCCATCATCCCGGTTTCGATCAAGGAGCAGACGCCCCTGAACAAGGGACGGATGCCGCCCGCCTTTGGAAAGCGGGACTGCGGGACCACAAGCCGCGCGCGCCCATCCCCTCGGGTCGACGGGTGCACGCGCGAACGCGTCCTGGCGGAACAGCGTCGGAGCAGAAACCCGACGCACATCCGCACCGAAACAGAAAAATGGTGAACCCGACGTGAATCTCTTCTCCTCGACATGAAGACCGATAGCTTTCAGAGGTGTTGGAAAACCGGCATGTTGCCCGGCCGAGCATTCAGTTTCACCCGCCAGGGGCTGGGGAAGTGAAATCGGGCACTCCGTCTCGTGACGTCGATGGCCTGAGTTCCCCCCACGGAAGGCGTCGTGGCACTAAAGGTTGGTTGTCGATTCCTTTTCCTGTCAGTGTTAATGGGTTTTTTCCCCCTGCTTTCAGGAATCAAGTCGCCCAACCCAGTGCCCGATCGCCGCCCGCCCGCTGGCGTAGGGACAGGGGAAACACCGACGCGGCTACTCCGCGCGGTCCCGCCCGTTCCACAGCCGTCCCAGCAGCCGCAGCTGCGGGGCGACCACGCCCTCTCTCCCCCTCGGAGGTCATCCAGAGAAGGGTGATCAACAACCTGGTGCGGAGATATGAGGAAGAGGGAGTCATCCCCACCAGGGACATGGCTCGCCTAGACCTCGAGGAGGCTGCGCCTCGCCACCACCGCCGCCCCCGAGGGCCGCGCAGGGAGGCACCGCTGCCTACCTCGACGTCCAACCGCTTCGGGAGTTTATCCCCGGAGCGCTCCGACAGTTCCCTTCCCTATGCGGATGAGGTGGAAGATGCCCGGGACCACCCTATCCGGGATTCGCTCCAGGGATCCGCGGTAAGGGCTCCCGCCAGGCCACGGCGACACCGCCGCCAGGCCTCTCAAGTCGAAGAGCGGGCTCTCCACCTACCCGCACCGCTCCTCCCGACTCGTCTGTCCCGACGACAACGTCGGGCACAAGCGGAAGAGGATGCCCACCTTGGGGCCCTAGCAACAGCGGCCGCATTGGCCCAAGCCACTGTTGGCTCCAGTCGCCAGGCCCCTGCGCATCCTGAGAAGGGGAACTTCTATGCCCGACCTGGATCGAGGCCCCGACCGCCCCAAAGGCAGGTTGGGTCGACTCTCCCGGTTGCTAGCACAGGCGATAGCCACCGCAGACCACCTCGCAGTAGCGCTATTCACCAACAGGGGCTACTCCGTGTGGCCGATCCAGGAGGCATGGGTCATCCCACCTTCCGACCCCGGCCCGGAGACCTGCCCGGAATCATCTCTCCCCGCATCCCCTTCGATATCTGTCCCGGTGCTCCTCGCACCTTGGTTTCCAGTCCTCCTGGCCCCAGCACCAGTGCGGCCGGAGGACGCCAGGACAGAGATCAGCCCTGCCCCGAAGAACCACCCAGGGGCAGAAGGGCGAGGCGTCGACGCAGAGGGAAGAATGTTACGGAATTCCGGACAGAGATCCGACCTGTTCGCTTCTCTGATTCAGAGGCAGAGTATGATTCGGCGACAGAGCCCTTTCCCCAATCCCGCCAGTCAAGGGCAGGGATGGGGATGCGGCACGTCAGCCTCGTACTCCCCGAGAGCGAGATCGATGTGATCCCTGCTTCTCTCCGAAGGTATATCCGGAGTAACGAGGGCCTGGTAGACCCCCAAGGATCAAGCTTGCGGTTGGTTCCGGCCCCTCCGGAAGTGCCTTCCGCCCCGATCAGAGAAGCCGGAGACCTTATCTGGGGACCGACGGTCGAACCTCGATCTAGTGCACCCTCGGCGAGCACCGATGCTACGGCAGGATGTTCGCTCGCCGGCCCGTCCTATCGTGATGTGGTAGCTGGGGCACCGCCACCCTCAAGGGGCGGCCCGGGATATGGAGGCCAATCGGCCTGCTCGCCGTATTCACCGCCGGCCAGCCCGTCGGCCCGACGGCCCGCCTCGGCACCACTGCCGGTTCCCCGTCCGTTCCCAGCCATTGAAGAGGACCGAGGAGATCTGGGTCCCGAGTTTGAGTCGTGGAGCTTCTGAACCGTCCTTGCAGAGGGCCACTTCCCTGAGAAGTTTTGGCCAGTCGCAGGACCGGGCTTTGATGCACCCGAATCACTCACCCCGGATGAGTTCGAATGCTTCCGCCGAACTCTCCGGGAGACTCACTCCCGTCTTCACTGCCTACAAATGCCATACCCCGGGAGTCAACTACACCTGGAGGATATTGGTGAGCAGTGCCGTCAAATTGACCTGGCCATGCTCCCCGCGGTTCGGCACCCCGGGTCATTTGGGCACCACGAGGCCCTCCAACAACGATGCGTTGAGTGTTTTCAAGTACTCCGCAAAGTTATCGAGGAAGCCACTCCCCACGTGTATATCCGTGGATGGGGGCAGTACGCTTCCCTACGCTTCAGTGCGATTCGCCGACAGCCCGATTCACTGGGTGGCCCTGAGGGTATATCCCCAGGGACGGAAACAGTCAATATGGCTGACCTGTCAGGAGAAGGGAACGACTTGGAAATTCTCGACGGGGGCTTCCCCCTCGAAGACAAGCCGTCGTTAGATCCATCGGTGAGAGTTACTCGTCATCAGAGGAACCTCCTGGGACTCCCCACACCCACTGAAGCACTGACGTTAAGCCGAAACGTCAGCAAAGGTAAAGAGCACAGCGAGGCTGTAAAGCCCGCCGACCCATCTGCCTCCATGCAGAGGGCAGAGGAGGATCCCGAGAAGGCTACGCTACGTCAACAGCTCGCCGAGCAGAAGAAGCTGGTTGACCAGCTCCTCGCCGAGCGTGCTGCAGAGCAGCGGCCTGACTACGGTGATCCTAGGCCAGGACAGCAGGGACCGGAACAACCGCTCCTCGATGAGACTCTCCCGGGCAACCGTGATCATGCCGTGTTCGCCGACAGGAGAGAGGCCATTGCCTATGGCAAGAGGGCGCGGTATGTTTCGCCACACCCTCCCGAGCGGCGTGACTACCTGAGAGACCCCGCTCGGATTCCTCCCGCTGCCCCAAGGGCCGCTCCGCCCGCCATCCCACGAGCTGCCGAGTTCGACGACCCGGTCGACGACCCGATTGAAGGGCCGTGCAATGCGCTCGTGGTTAGAGATCCTCGCCAGGACTGGAACCCTTGTCCGGACGATCCGATGGCGGCGCTCATCACCCGTCTGGAAGCCTTGGAGACTCGGCAAGTGGCGATCCCACCGGACGGCAAGCCATACCCAGCATGGGTGGATGACATGCCGGCGCCTCCGGGATTCGGGAATCCCACTTTCGCCCCCTTCAACGGGACCGGAGATCCGCCACAGCATTTGGCCCATTTCAACTCGAGGTGCGGGCCTATGTTGGGGACTCCGGCGCAGCAAGAGGCCGCTAAGCTTCGCTGCTTTGTCCAGACACTGGAAGGGCCAACATTTGTCTGGTACAGCCAGCTTCCCGTCGGGTCGATAACTAGCTGGGAGGACCTTCGTAGGAAATTCCTCTACCAGTTTAGTTCCACGACCCGGAAGACGAGTATCGCAGACCTCTTCAAGTGCAAGCAGAGGCCTGATGAGCGAGTCGCGGACTTCGTCGCCCGATGGAAGGGTCTCACGTATTCCCTTGACATGCCATTGACTCAGGAGCAGTTGCTGACAATGTGCGTCGGGAACGTCAAGACCGAGCTGGTCCCTTCCCTGATCACTCAGAATTACCCCGGAGGGTTCAGGGACTTCTCAGACAAAGCTCAGCGTCTTGAGGAAGCCCTGCAACAAGCCAGTCAGGCGCGCCCGCTGCCTCCTATGATTCCTGCAAGGAGAGTCAGCAGGGCTGAGCCCGCTGCTGTTGCCCAGATAGAGGCCCCCAGGCCGTTGGAGCTGCTGCCGGTGAGGCCAGCTCCACCGCCTCACAGGAATCCGCCTCCACGGGCTCAGTTCCCGGCACAGCAGCGGCAGCCCCAGAACCGGCCGGCCCCTCCGCGTAATGTGCCGCCACAACCCAGGCGAGATAATCAGGGCCCACCTCCTCGACAGGCCCCTCCGGCCCCTCGTCAAGACCACGCTCCCAGGGGCCCGCGATACCTGACTTACTCATTTCACGAGGATCATGTCCCCGGCTATTTCTGGAGCGCCCTGGAGCAGAGGATTGTGCGACTGCCTGAGTGCTGGAGGCCAGAGGAGGCACATCTCACGGATAACCCCCGCTACTGCCCTTACCATCGAGCCCTGGGACACACCATCCAGCGGTGCTATGTTTTCAAGGACTGGCTCCAGGACCAGATTAACAACAATGTGATCAGGCTGGGCCCAGCTCCAGCACAAGTGGCGGGCGTGTTCGTGGGATCAGATGACGATAGTGGCAACAAGGACGAATGGCAGCTGGTCTCCGACCGCGGGTCCCAGAAGTATAATAACTAGATGGCCCGCAAGACGATCATTCGCGCCCATGGAATCATCCGTGCGCGCTTGAATCAGCCTGAGCCCCCAGAATCTGCGGGTGCTGCTTCGGCGTCGTCGTCCCAGCCTGCCTCTTCCAAGAAGAGAAAACGGCGGCGGCGCAAGAAGGAAGAGCGCGCCCCGCTAGTTCCACCACTGTCCCGCACTCTCGGCGATTTCATGCCCCTGGAGATGGGGATCCCTCCTCGGATCCGCCCGGTGATGGATAGTTCGTCCGATGAAAGTGTTGGGTACGCTTCGGTTAATACCGTCGAGCTGGTAAATCCCTTTTCGGTTCCCGACGTTGAAGAACACCAGATGGACCTCCCTAGTGTCCCCGGTCGTCGCCACCGTCGGAAGAACCGCAGCAGCAGGAGTAGCCGGGGCACGGCAGTTGGTACCTCCAGCCAGGCCGTGCACGCCACTGAGACTAGGCAGCAGGCTCAAAACCGGGCTCAGCGTGCTCCGCCCCCCCATCCGGGGATGACGGATCCGCCTCCGCCACTGTTTGTGGTGTGGGACCAGGCAGAACCGCCTCAGCCGCGTCGCGACCAGCTTCGACCTGCCACGAGTCCATCCCGGCCTCCTGACCCCAGTACGGTGACCA
Source organism: Viscum album (assembly GCA_963277665.1). Lineage (NCBI taxonomy): Eukaryota > Viridiplantae > Streptophyta > Magnoliopsida > Santalales > Viscaceae > Viscum > Viscum album. Next base: position 1,093,927,994 of record OY728139.1, read on the forward strand.
TTTCCCGGACTGCAACCAGTGAACAGCGAGATGCGCCAAGTACCAGTCGGCCGCCGGTCCGACCGGCAAGGCCCGTCATGCCACCAACCGCAGAGCAACCTCCTGCAACCAGGGGCTCGCGCTTGGCCAAAAAGTATGATGTCCTGAAGCACTTGGCCGACATCCCAGCAAGGCTCTCCATCCTTGAGGCTCTGCGCATGTCATCTGAGATGCGCGAGGCACTCGCTGAAGCCCTGAAGAGCCCCCTCCAGTTTGAGACAGAGGTTGCGGCCGCAGAGGCCTTTCACGCCAAAACGATTGAGGACGCCGAATGTCAGGCTGTTATCTCGTTCTCTGGTAAGGATGAAGACCCTCCTATACAGGGACACATTCGTCCGCTGTATGTTACTGGCCAGTTCAACGGCCTTGAAGTCCGGCGCTGTCTTGTCGACACGGGATCCGGGATCAACCTGATTCCGACTCGGACGCTCCGGAGATTGGGGTTGTCTGAGGATGACTTGATCCCCTCCGACCTCAGGATCCAGGGGTATGACCGTACCGAGCAAACCCCAGTCGGCAAGATACGTTTGAAGACCCAGTTCGGTGACTTGGTTGCCAACACCGAATTCATGGTAGTCTCTCAGGACACTGCGTATAACGCATTGATGGGCAGGCCATGGCTCCACCTTCATGCGGCGGTTCCCTCATCATACCACCAATGCCTCAAATACTCCCTTAATGGTCGAGTAGGCGTGCTTCAGGGAGATGCCTCTCCTTTCGCCTCATGTGAAGCCCGTTATCTGGACGCGGACTATTACAAGAGCAAGGATAAGCAGATCTTGGCAGGTGAGGTTGAGCATGTCGCTGTTACAAGCGATCCATGGGCCAGTTTGGATGACGCATACGTCCTCCCGATTCAACGGTTGGACGTAGCCATGGTTTCGACGGCCTGTGAGTCTCCTGATGAGATGACCGCGACCGCCCGTGCCAGCACCAGTGGCCCAGCAGGATCTGGTGGCCCCAATGCAGTTTCCAACACAGTCTCTCCCGTGGACGATCCCTCCCCGAGTGGAGAGGACGTGGAAGATGCACCCCCAGCCTTTGAGGAGGGCGTCCCCGCCACGGTCGATGAGTTAGTACAGGTGAACCTTGGAACCGAGGCAGATCCAAGACCCACATTGGTCAGTGCCGCCATGCCCTCTGAGGAGCGACAACAGTACGTGGACTTTCTCAGGCAGCACCGTGATGTGTTCGCTTGGGGCTATGACGAGATGCCGGGGCTAGATCCTCAGGTAGCCGTCCACCGCCTTGGTCTCCCGGCGAACAATCGCGGGTTTAAGCAGCCTCCCAGGAAGATGCACCCATCCCACGGTGCCATGGTTGAGGCCGAAGTTGACAAGCTTATCAAAGCCAACTTCGTGAGGGAAGTCCAGTACCCCAAATGGCTGGCCAACATTGTGCCGGTCAGGAAGAAGAACGGGCAGATCAGAGTCTGTATCGACTTCCGCGATCTCAACCGCCACTGTCCGAAGGATGATTTTCCCCTTCCAGTGACAGATCTGTTGATTGACGCCACGGCGGGGTTCCAAGCCCTCTCCTTCATGGATGGATACTCCGGATACAACCAAATCCAGATGGCCCCTGAGGATGAGGAGTTCACTGCCTTCAGGGCCCCCCAAGGTATCTTCTGTTACCGGGTCATGCCCTTCGGCCTGAAGAATGCAGGTGCCACCTATCAACGGGCGATGCACCGCATATTCAAGCCAATCCTCGGCACACTGGTGGAATGCTACGTCGACGACTTGGTGGTTAAATCGCGCCAGCGTCAGGACCATCTCAAAGACCTTGAGAAAGTGTTCGGCTTCCTCCGGTCTCGCTGCCTGAAGATGAACCCGTTGAAGTGTGCCTTCGGGGTCACCTCCGGAATGTTCCTTGGATTTGTGGTAAGATACCGGGGTATTGAGATCGACCCAGAGAAGATCTGGGCGATTAGCCAGATGCCTCCCCCGGGTAACATCCGGGAACTGCAAGGGTTCCAAGGCCACTTAGCCTATATACGCCGATTCATCGCGAATCTGGCCGGCAAGTGTAAGCCCTTTTCTCGGCTCATGAAGAAGGGCGTCACCTATGTATGGGATAAAGAGTGTCAGACCGCTTTTGAGGAAATCAAGCAGTACTTGCTTCAACCTCCGGTTCTGATGCCGCCTGTATCCGGGAAGCCGCTGGTCCTCTATGTGACCGCCCTGGAACGGTCCCTTGGTGCCCTTCTAGCCCAGAAAAACAACGAGGGAACAGAGAATAGCCTCTATTACCTAAGTCGCATGGTCCTCGACGCGGAAGTTAGGTATTCCCCCATCGAGAAGAGCTGCCTGGCGCTCGTATTTTCCGTACAGAAATTACGACACTACTTGCAGCACCACGAGGTAGAGTTGGTTTCTCGGGTAGACCCGTTGAAATATATCCTGAGCCGGCCTATGTTGACTGGCCGTCTAGCGCGGTGGGCTGTGATTCTCCAGCAGTTCGACATCAGGTACGTGTCTCAGAAGGCCATCAAAGGGCAGGCATTGGAAGACTTTCTGGCAGCTCACCCGACCTCCGCGGATCAGCCGCTGGATCTAGGCTTTCCTGACGAGACCATTCTCTCGGTCGATCATGCCGATCCATGCTGGCAGATGCACTTTGACGGTGCCTCCCGGAGCCCCACCGGTAGAAGACTCGATAATCCTAAGTTCAACAAAGTGGGCTTGGGTATCGTCTTCATTACCCCGGAGCGAGCCGTGCTGCCATATTCCTTCCTGTTGTCAGAGGGCTGTACCAACAATGAGGCGGAATACCATGCCCTCATCACCGGCCTCGAGTTGGCTCTCGAGATCGACGTGCCCCATCTATGCGTGAAAGGGGACTCCGAGCTGGTCATTAAGCAGATCAAAGGCGACTATGTTGTCAGGAAGCCGGAACTTGTGCCATTGCTGGAGTGCACCCTCCTTCTGATGGCCCAGTTCCCTTCTCGGCCAGAAGTTGTCCATATTCCCCGGTCGCAAAACGGTCGAGCAGATGCTTTGGCCAGCCTTACTGCGTCACTTGCAGAGCCTGAACAGGATAACCTGATCGTCCGCGTGACGCACCGCAGGCTCATCGCTCCCGTTATCCCGGAGGAAGATCGCGACCCATTGGTAAGTAATCTCACCGTGGTTGCCCCTGTGCCTGGAGCCCCGAGTACCCCAGATATGGCAGTCGAATCAGCCCCTGATTGGAGGACGCCTTTGGTTGAGTACCTCCAACATGGCATTCTTCCGTCAGATCGGGCCGAGCGCGAGCGAGTTCGACGCTGCGCATTGCAGTTTGTCCTCCAGAGCAGTCCCGGCCTGGAGCAGATCCTCTATAGACGCGGATTTGATGGTGTTCTCCTCCGTTGCCTTCAGGGAGTCGAGATCCCACGAGTCATGCAAGAGGTTCATGCTGGTTCATGTGGCGCCCACCAGGCTGGGCTGAAGCTGTCCCACCAGATTCGGAGGTTGGGATACTTCTGGCCCTCCATGATCCATGACTGCATCGAGTATGCCAGGAGGTGCCATGCGTGCCAGGTTCATGCGAACTTTGTGCACCGGCCGCCGGAGCCTCTCCATAACACCAGGTATTCCTGGCCCTTTGCAGTCTGGGGGATGGACGTTGTAGGACCTTACCTGCCGGCGACGGCTCGCCAGTGCTGGTTCATTCTGACCGCCACAGACTTCTTCTCCAAATGGGCAGAGGCGATTCCGCTCAGAGAGGTCAAATCCTGTTCCATCGCTGACTTCGTGACCTCCAACATCATTTATCGATTTGGAGTGCCTCACGCTATCCTCACGGATAACGAAACCAATTTCCGAGCAGCCGAGTTGAAGAAGTTGTACGCCAAGTATAACATTCGCTCGAACCATACATCTCGCTATCATGCGCAGGCGAATGGACAGATCGAGGCGTTTAACAAGACACTCTCTAACATTCTGCAAAAGATGGTTGGTCAGAACAAGAAGAGTTGGCCGGACAAGCTCCCCAACGCCCTCTGGGCTTATCGGACGACGACTCGCAATTCCACCCAGATGACCCCTTATTCCCTGGTGTATGGAGCTGAGGCCGTCCTACCCATCGAGATCCAGTTACCGTCCTTGCGCACTGCGGTCTACGACCAGCAAGCGCCGGACAGAGCTGCTGAAGCCCGTCTAGTCGAGTTGGAAGCACTGGATGAGAGTAGACTTCGCGCTTTCCACAACGTGGAGAGGCATCACAACTGGATGGCTCGAGCTTTCAATAAAAAGGTTCGCCTCCGATCCTTCCTGCAGGGTGATCTAGTGCTGGCCCTAAGAGCACCGATGATCCCCGGCAGGAAGCCACCCAAGTTGGAGCCCAAGTGGGAGGGACCTTTTGATGTCCACAAGGTCTATCCCAATGGCGCGTACTCCCTAGCGACTATGGATGGTGAGCGTGTCACTCCTCCCACCAACGCTAGGTTCCTCAAGCAGTATTTTGCCTGAGCATTACGTCCTGCACGACGTTAAACTGCAGTCGTCCGAGCTACAAGACGTTAAACTGTTCAGCATACGTCCAACATGACGATAAACTGTGCCCCGTCCAAGCTGCACGACGTTAAACTGCCTAGAATATCGTCCGAGCTACAAGACGTTAAACCGTTCAGCATACGTCCAGCACGACGTTAAACTGTGCTTACGTCCAACATGACGTTAAACTGTACATCGTCCAAGCTACAAGACGTTAAACTGTTCAGCATTCGTCCAACATGACGTTAAACTGTACCACGTCCGCGCTGCAAGACGTTAAACTGCCAAGCATCATCGTCCTGCATGACGTTAAACTGCCTTTCAAGAACTACGTGTGGCTTGATTCCCATCTTTATGGGATACGTAGGAACGCCCGGATGTTTGAAACTTCGGGTCCAGCCCCCCACCTCTTGAAGATTCCCCCTTCTCTGGGGAGTCCGCCACCTTCGGGTCACCCTCAAGGCGTGTCCCTCGACCCCTTGCAGTGGTCCACCGGTGTCAAGGGTACTCTGGTTTATTGCCAGGAGCGTCAGGTTCTGCTTGGTCGGGTTCCTTCCACCATTCAGGCTTCATGCTCCATTTCATTCGGACCCATCGCTTAAGCCCTGGGTGAGCCCCCCGTGAGCGGTTCGGACACAATGCCTCAGTGCTCTCCCACCGACTCGGGCCGGTGCCCCCAATGGCCTCGGGCAGCAAATCGATATGAATCCTGCGATTGAGCGGTCGATGCTCGTTTGCTGCCTCATTCCATCAACGGTCAGTGCGATATTGATGCTGCTTTTCCGCCACGGTCGGCAGTACTCTCATATCGTCACGCCGGTGCTCCCAGTCCTCGAGTGAATGGTCGCATGATTCACAATCTCTCCACCTCCCGTTCTGACCAGGCAAAATCTCGACGCTCTTGACACTATCCCTCAGTGCATCTTCGCATATCCAGGGGATAGGACCGCGAAGTGGCGTACGTGAGGTTCTTATGGTCCGAGCTCTACGACTTTAAACTAAGATCTCCTCCCCCTCGTCCTGCATGACGTTAAACTGCACCTCAAGAACTACGTGCGGCTTGATTCCCATCCTTATGGGATACGTAGGACCGCCTGAACATTCGTGTTGTAGGCCCAGCCCCATCCTTTGGGAATTTCCATCCCATCTCGGGCCCTTGGCCCAGTTGCCTCTGGGTATGCGGCGTATGGTGTGAACGCGGGGCTATGCCCTCATTCACGTCGGTTTGCCCGTCATGCTATACGCCCCCCACGTTTGGGGATGCCTTCTGCTCCCCCTTCTTTCTCTCATCGTCCTGCATGACGTTAAACTGCACTTCAAGAACTACGTGCGGCTTGATTCCCATCCTTATGGGATACGTAGGACCGCCTGAACATTCATGTTTCAGGCCCAGCCCCACTTCCCGGGAATCTCTATCCTGCATTGGGCCTCTGGACCAAGTTCTCCTCCTTTTTGTGCGAGGCGTATGACGTGAGCGGGGGATTATGTCCCCATTCACGTTGGTCTACTGGCCACGCTGTACGCCTCCCCCGTGTGTGGGACTACCTCACACCCCCCATCGTCCTACATGACGTTAAACTGCACTTCAAGAACTACGTGCGGCTTGATTCCCATCCTTATGGGATACGTAGGACCGCCTGGACGCTTGTGTCTCAGGTCCAGCCCCGTCTCCTGGTTGATCACGGGGATCTACCCTCTTTTGGTTGCTCTCAGGGTGAGTCCTCTGACCCTTTCCGGTGATCTGTTAACATGTTTAGGGTACTTCGGTCTATGGCTCGGGGTGTCAGATTCAATCCCGACAAGTCCTGTGTTGCTTGTCAGGCCTTGCGCTTCTCCTTGTTCGAACCTTCACTCAAAGGGATCCTCGTTAGCGGTTTGGGTACGATGCCTTAGCGCTCTCCTACCGCTCCGGGTCGATTCACCGACGGGTCCTGGGCCGCAAATCGATATGAATCCTGCGCTTGAGCGGTTGATGCTCGTTTGCTTGCCCCATCCTAGGCTGACGCGATCGGGTGTTGTGTTGCGAACATGGTCAGCAACACCCTTGATCGCCATGTCGGCTCTTTCAGGCTCCGAACATTGGTTGCGCAGTCCTCATCACACTCCGCCTTTGTGAGTTGTAGTGGAATCTCGACACTCTCTTCATACTGACCTTCAGTACACCTCTACATGTTCGGCAGGTCAACCGGGGCAATGGTGTCTTTTGAGACTCCCACGATCTGAGCACCAAGGATATATGCGGATGTCCTCCCTAAGGGCCATGCGTAGGTGGACCCTCATCCCCATAAAGAGGAAGGAGTCGCCCGAGCAATCGCGTTCTGGGCCCAGCATAGCTGGAGGCTAGCATCTCTGCCCCTCGGGTGATGAACATACGCAGGCCCCTATCCCAAGACCCTTCTCCTGGAATCGTGCATGACCGCAGGGCCGGGATATGTTCCCACCTCCGCTGGGTCCGCCGTATCGCAATAAGCGGATTCCTCCATGGTCCAAACCACACGACCTTAAACTGTGTTGTCTGGTCCTACCACACGACCGTAAACTGTGATCGTCTTGGCCGCCCGACGAGAAACGGCACTGCATCGTGGTGTTCTCCTCAGGGGACACTCACGTTGGGCGCTGGTTAATAACCACGCCATTTATCAATGCCTTTCGTGGCTTGATTGTTGTGGCGACGCCACGGATTCCTTAATCACGGGCATGTCGCCGCACAAAGAAAAAACCATCCACCTTTAAGGACAAACTAGAAATATCAAATGCCGCTTCTTCTGTGTGCGAGGGTCAGACCCGCACCCTTCCCCGCGCTGGTGCCCGATTGTGTTGCGCCGCGCTTCAAGAACTACGTGTGGCTTGATTCCCATCCTTATGGGATACGTAGGAACGCCCGGATGTTTGAAACTTCGGGTCCAGCCCCCCACCTCTTAAAGATTCCCCCTTCTCTGGGGAGTCCGCCGCCTTTGGGTCACCCTCAAGGCGTGTCCCTCGACCCCTTGCAGTGGTCCACCGGTGTCAAGAGTACTCTGGTTTATTGTCAGGAGGGTCAGGTTCTGCTTGGTCAGGTTTCTTCCACCTTTCAGGCTTCATGCTCCACTTCATTCGGACCCATCGCCTACGCCCTGGGTGAGCCCCCCGTGAGCGGTTCGGACACAATGCCTCAGTGCTCTCCCACCGACTCGGGCCGGTGCCCCCAATGGCCTCAGGCAGCAAGTCGATATGAATCCTGCGCTTGAGCGGTTGATGCTCGTTTGCTGCCTCATTCCATCAACGGTCAGTGCGATATTGATGCTGCTTTTCCGCCACGGTCGGCAGTACTCTCATATCGTCACGCCGGTGCTCCCAGTCCTCGAGTGAATGGTCGCATGATTCACATCTTCCACCCCCCCGTTCTGACCAGGCGAAACCTCGACACTCTTGACACTATCCCTCAGTGCATCCTTGCATATCCAGGGGATAGGACCACGATGTGGCGTGCTTTGAGGTCCCTTATGGTCCGAGCTCTAAGACCCTAAACTAAGATCTCTTCCCTTATGGTCCGAGCTCTAAGACCCTAAACTAAGATCTCTCCCCTATGGTCCGAGCTCTAAGACCTTAAACTAAGATCTGCCCCTATGGTCCGAGCTCTAAGACCCTAAACTAAGATCTCTTCCCTTATGGTCCGAGATCTAAGACCCTAAACTAAGATCTCTTCCCCTATGGTCCGAGCTCTAAGACCCTAAACTAAGATCTCTCCCCTATGGTCCGAGCTCTAAGACCTTAAACTAATATCTGCCCCTATGGTCCGAGCTCTAAGACCCTAAACTCAGATCTCTTCCCCTACGGTCCGAGCTCTAAGACCTTAAACTAAGATCTCTCCCGTATGGTCCGAGCTCTAAGACCTTAAACTAAGATCTCCCCCTTTGGTCCAAGCTCTACGACCTTAAACTAAGATCTCCCCTAATCGGGGTCCCACGTCCTGCATGACGTTAAACTGCGCCTCCAGAACTACGTATGGCTTGATCTCCAGCCTGATGGAGTACGTAGGAACGCCCGGGCATCTCGACTCGGGTCCAGCCTCGGGGATCGCTAAGTCCCGCCCCTCCCCGTCGCCGGCCGTCGGGCCTGGCTTCTGGTAGAGTGGTGCAATTGTGATATTCTCCCCGATTCAGCTCGGGATGCCCCATCACAATGATGGGAAGCGACAGTTTCCTCGTCAAAGAGGTTCTGTCTGAGAACTGGGGTGATTCACGGCCAGATTAGTGCATCCGCCTAATACGCTTTCCCCACGGTGGCGCAATTTTGAGAGCATTGGATTCTGTCCGAACAAATCATCACTTCGCCCCACGCTTCGCATGTCTTGTTGATCTGGATTTCCACCCTTGTGTCTGAAGGAACCCCAAAGCGGTATTCATGATGACATGTGGTCCGCCTCCTGCAATATGAATGATGACATTCGGTCCGTCTCTTGCAGTTGTTATGGTCGATCCACTGTCCGCCTACCGTCTTGGGCATTTCCTGGAAGGCCGACCGTTGTGGATTTCTGAATTCGGGACACGCGATTCACCCTTGCTCATTTCCCTATGTTCGGATAAAATCTCAACGCCCCTAGGGTTGTCCCGCTCGTGTGTCGGAACAAGTTAGGGGGATGATACATTGATTAGGCTTGAGGTCTCCTTTCTTATGAATGACCTCCCTCTTTTCTTTAGAAATCCAGGCCCCATTACGGATGCCTGAAGCTTGGTTAACACTCCCGCGAGACAATTTGTGGTTGAGTATGTTAAGCCGAAAGACGCAGATAAATATATTGATTCATACAAATGGATCGAAATATTGAATAACGGAAGCAAAATGTTCTAGGAATGGAAAAAAACAAAAGCCCCTAGGGATTAGCGTGCTGGATAAGTCTTTCTAATGCCGCTACCCTTTGGCTGGCGGCCTCCAGGACTGCTTCTCGTTCTCTGTGTGCCCTCTCCTCATCGGCGGTCGCAGCACGCAGTTCGTCAATCCTGGCCTGTGCACGCTCCCGCTCGACTTGGAGTGTGACCATCTGTTGGCCCGCCTCCGTCAGCTGTACCTGAGCGTCGATCAGTTGTGCCGATAGTTGCTCCACAAGCTCGGTACATGCTGCGACGAAGGCCTCCTTCTCTGCCGCCTGCCCTTCGAGGCGCCAGACTTCCTGCTCTGCCGCGAGGAGCGCCTGCGTGCTCTCCGACATGTCCCGACTTTGTGCGACGTCGGCACGCCGGCGGCTCTCGCGCATCTTCTCGGCCATGAAATCACGGACCGTCAGATGGAGGCGTTGAGCATCAGCTCCCCTGGCACACAGGAAGCGCAGCCAGGTCTGAAGTGATCCCATGCGCCCCAGCCATTCCGATGGGTCTCGCTTGAGGAAGCGCTGGATGCACTTCCACCCCCTGCGTCGCGTTATCCGGCTATCCTCGACCGCCTCCGCGTCCGAGTCATCCATCTCCTCGTGGTCGGCAGGCCGGTAAGCAGGGAAGGCAGCCAGCAGGTCTGCTGCAGGGTCCGCCCCTGGGATGTCCTCGTGGAGGATAGGTTCCCCAACACCTGGGCGACCTTCTTCTCTCGCCCCAGCGGCAACGACGCCCTCGTCAGCCTCCCTCTCTCCGATGTCAGCGCCGCCGGCGTTCAGAGCCCCCTGATCAGCAGTTGGTGGGGCCGGCGCGGTTTGGAAAGTCTGTTCCGGAGCGGGCGGCATGTCTGCCACCGGTCCACTCGTGGACGGCCCGGGTTCGGCAACCCGGCGAGCCTCCAAGGTTGAGATCACTGCGCAGGGCATGCCGTGGTTAGTCATGGATCATCAATGGCAAGCACCAGCAGTGAAGTAGGGAGACTTACGGGAGGTCAGAGCGTCATCTTCCGCTATCCCGGCCGCCGCAGGAACAGTTGCAGCAGGGGACCCCTCCTCACTTGTCAATTCAACGATAGGTGTCTGGCCCCCGCCTTGTCCTGCTGGCACCCCTCCTACTCCCGCTGAGGACGCCTGGCCAATATCCGTGCACTCCTGAGAAAGGTGGAGAAATGGGTTAGAAGCTGCATAAGAGAATGGATGAAGCAGGTTGAGTAGGGATAGAAGCGGACCTCGAGGAGCTCAGTGACATCGACATTGTCGGAGTCGGCCACCTCGCCGCTCTGCCGCGGACTCCCTTGATGGGACTTTCCCTCGGAGCCTTCGTCCTCCCCCGTCTCCTCCTCCTCTTTGGAGTTTCTGCTACTGTCATCTTCCCCCAGCGGCATCCGTTCTGGAGCAGGCTCTAGACCGAGCATCACCTTCGCCAGAAGGGATGGCTCCGCACGCTGACCACGTTGGCGTGCGTACTCGTCCATTGCCTTCAGATACGCATACTGCCGGTTGAAGTCCACCCTGTCGGCGATATGGAGGCGCCCGACCTCTGGCAGATAGATTCCTTCTCTGAGTATCTTTCGCCAGATGACGTCGGTCCCCAGTGACTGCCGCAGGGTCATCCAGGCCGACCACAGCGCCGGGAAGACCGCATCGTGGGAAGGTTCGAGCAGACGCCTCACCTGCTTCCCGGGCCGCTCCCCGACCGCCGCATGTGCCCCCTCTCTGGGCGCCGAGGTCGTAGCGGCAGCCTGCGATGTGCCCGCTGCCGAAGTCCCTGCTCGCGCCGGCCCCGCTGCTTGGCGTGCCTCCGTTCTCCCCCGTGTGGCGGCGCCTCGCCTCCTCCCTTGACGCCCGGTCTCCGCACGGGTGACCTCGAGCCGCCGAACTGGCTTCCGTAGAAGCCCCTCAGGGTACGCGATGGCCCAGTGTTCGGCGTACTCGGTTGCCAAACCTGCGTCGACCCCGGTGGGAGGGAGAGTGATGACGTCGCCAGAGCCGAAGGCGACGAACATCAGCCACATCTGGCGAAGGACGCAAGGGTTCGTCTCCTCCCGGACAGCGGTGAATACCCTCTTCGGCATCCGTTGAAGGCACCCGAACTGCCTGGCGAACCGGGTCGGCACGTAAGGCTCGCAGATCACCTTCCCGTCGATCCGAGCCACGAGCACCCCGCCCCGCATGTTCAGGAAGTATTCATGCTGCTCCAGCGGGCCCTGTCCGTTGTCGATCATCTGGCCGACGGGAGTGGGGAACGGGCTGAAGTTGAAATTGGCATGATTGCCAATCCGAACCCTCACTCCCTCCTCACTTAGGGTCATCGGAGCGACCCCCGCAATGTTCAGCAGGGAGGGTCGCAGGCCGTTTCCCGGAGGACTGATGGCATTTGGGAACGTATACCCACCAAGGTGAGCAGCCACCCAGCCGTGGAAGAACTGAAAGGGCCCACAGATCCTTCGTGGCGACCCCCCTCGTGAGATGCATCCCAGAATGGCATACAGCCTCGCCAGTACTGGGACCCCGAGGTTATATCTCTTATTGGCAGCCATGGCGCCCGCCATCGCCAGTGTCGCTGGGCGGACGCCCATCCTCGCATCCCGCACTGGCAAGAGCCACCCTCTCAGAAAGGCGGCCAGGAACGCCGCGTACCGGACGTTCGGGTCCCGGGCCTCGATGACGCGGTACCCCCACGAGCGGTAGTCGCCCGTCTCCAGGACCCGCCAGTACGACCCGTTCCGGCTCCTCTGAGCCGCGGTCGGGCACCGTTTCCCCCTGCCTGGCATCTTGACCGCCGGGTCATGCTCCAGGAACTGGCCGAACCAATCCTTGTAGGCTATGTCTTTCTGGAAGTCCTGGATCCCGAGCCGCTGCGTAGCCAGGTCAAGCAGATGCCAGGTCAGAATGGGAGTCCGTGACCTGTCCTCCCAGATGTTCTTCGGTGGCAGGAACTCATCGTACTGGTAACCCTCCAGCGGGATACCTCCGATGCAGTGGATGTCCCAGAGACCGATGCCGACCTCCCCATGGTGAAGATGGAAGGTGTTGGTATCCGGGGACCAGCGAGTGAACAGCTCCGGCCCGAGCTCAGACTGCTGGTAGAAGTGGAACTGCGACGTCCACACCGCCTCAAACAGGCCGATGTACCGCAGCTCCTCTGCGAAGTGATCGCAAGTGTGGCGTACCCAGAACGCCCAGGCCCATTCGCTGGTGAAATTGCCCCCAGACCGCAAGTCCCAGTCCTTCAGCCTGCCCTTGGTGTCGTCAGTGACACTCTGACGGTATGTGCTCGAGTAGAGGGCTGGAGAATTCTCCGCAGTAGGCTCACCCCCGTCAATGGTTCGCGTCCTCGGTTTCAGGACGTAGACGTCCAAGTGCCTGGTCTCCCTGGCCGGATGCCCATTGTTGGTGACATTATAGCGGGGCAGCTCGTCCTCCCGAGTGACCCAGGTTCGCGGCGCATCAACCTCGAACCCTGGCACTGGAACCTCATCCAGGAGGCCGAAGTTCCAGAGCGGCAGGTTGTCTGACAGTGGATATGTCTTCTGGGCCGGAGTTAGTAAGTCGAACAAGGATTGATTGTTAGAAACAATCTCCTTGGCTCCGTAAACCTCCTCGTTCGTCGCCATCTCGGCTCTGCGAGTGGCGGCATCCCCCTCATTTCCTCTGTGCGCGGCCATCTCAGAAGTTGCGGGAGTCGTGCGGGTTAAGGGATGAAGCGTGCGGGATCGGACGAGGCCGGTAGAGAAGTTTGAAGGTTGGCGCGTAATCCAAGTGGACGGCGCGCAATTGGGAAGACTGTCGCGCAAAGTCCCGGGTTTTCACGCAAAGACAGGCGAATTCCGGACGGTTTTGCGCGCCGATCGGGCGAATTTCGCGCCGGAAGAGGCAATTTCGCGCACGAGAGCGTTGGAGCTTATCGCGCGGAAGGCCGGAGTACGGAACGCGGGACCCAGGGCCCCTATTTATAGGCGAGGCCGGGGTCCGCGCTGCGCGGAAGGCGCTTTGCGCGACCGCGGCTCGAATTTCGCGCCGGGCGCCCCTTTTCGCGCGCCTAAGTCCCGCGCAGCCCAGGATTTCGGCATTCCGGCGTCTCCCTCGGAACCCGATCGTTGCGACCTCTCGCCGATCAGATTCCGAGGGGGGGCTTTTGTAGACGCCGGAAAAGTCCGTTGTTCCCAAACGAAGCTCCGGATGCAGAAAGCGAAGTGATATTTGGAGGCGGAAGAACGTTTCGGAGGGCCCGGAGGCCTTGCGCGGAATTTCAGAGGCCCGCGCGCAAAGGTGATGATCCGCGCGCAAAACCCCCGGGATGCGCGCAATGTGCCGGTCCGGCGCGCATTTTTGCGCGCCGCTGGCCCGCGCGGCTCCCTTGCGCGCCGTGCCCGATTCCGCGCCCGCGAGGAGAATTTCGCGCTCCCGCCTTGGATTCCGCGCCCGGGGTTGCCTATAAATACAAGGCAACCCCCAACGTTTCAAAGGTTGATGGAAGTCGAAACGTCTCTCGTGCGCGCAATTCAACCCCTTCCGCGCGCAATGACGAACTTCAGGTGACCTCCTTTCTTTCGCGCAAGAAAGCCTCGGGGTCCGCCTTCGCGCGCAATCCCTGCTGGCTCCTTTCCTTTGAATAAAAACTCACCTTAAGGCCTTTGCGCGCAAAAGAACCCTCTTGCGCGCAATTGCCCCCGGGGTGCGCGCAATCCGGCCCGATTGCGCGCACCCCCCCTTCTTTCAAGTGGTCATTCATTAGAGAATGAGCCGTTGCCCCCGTGCGCTATCCGAAGCCCGGTGTGCGCAATCTCAAGCATCCGCGCGCAAGGTGCTGGCCCAATTGCGCGCCAGCCCGCCCCAATTGCGCGCCAGCCCACCCCGATTGCGCTCCGACCCGCAGTATTGCGCGCAAAGCTCCCTTTTTGCGCGCAATCTGCCAGGGTCACCCCTGTTGACCCCCTGAGGGTACCCGCCTGTGCGGCACCCGATGATTCTCATCCCGGGTGCACGCACCGTGCGTTGTCTTCCCGTGCGGCCTTCCGGGTTCGCGCGAAGTGACACGAACCCATCGGCGGCAAATCATACGTCCTGCACGACGTTAAACTGCAATCGTCCAAGCTGCATGACGCTAAACTGCCTAGCCCCAATCGTCCAAGCTGCATGACGTTAAACTGCCTAGCCCTAATCGTCCGCGCTGCAAGACGTTAAACTGCCAAGTGCTTCGTCCTCAACACACGACGTTAAACTGTACTTCGTCCGGCAAGACGTTAAACCGTCCGCTTCGTCCTCAACACACGACGTTAAACTGTACTTCGTCCGGCAAGACGTTAAACCGTCCGCTTCACCCGATCCCGTGCCTCGCACGCAGGGTCCCCCTCCCGGTTTGGATGTGGCCCCACCCGCTCGTCTCTGCAGGGATGACGGGATTGGAGTGGCCTTCGCCCACGGGAGTAAAGTGCTACTGAATGAACTACGTGGACTTTGATCCCTGTCTTCTATACAGGGTACGTAGGAAGCCTCCCTGAGGTCCAAGCCCACCACCTGGTCGTCCCGGTCGTATTTACGTCAGTTCGTCCATCAGTGCACCCCTCTTGGGTTCACGCTTGCGTCGATTCACATATGAGTCCGCCCCTGTGGGAGACTGCACGTGTGTATCTCCACTGTGCTTCCCCACTGCCCCTTTTCCTATTTTCGTCCAGCATGACGTGAAACTGTGATCCACCCGGCCGTTCCATCCCCCTCTGTGCGAGGTGGTTCGGTTCAATCATCTGCCCGGCAGCCTCGATCCCCTTGTGAGTCGGCTCGCCAACGTCCATCATGATGTTAAACTGTATATCCGAACTACGCTGACTTTGATCCGCGCTAACGCGCGGTACGTAGGAAGCCTCTACGAGGTCCAAGCTCTTCACTCCATCATCCACCCTGACCCTTACCCGGGCCGCCACATCCCGGTGGGGTCATGCCACTTCACTCCATTCCACTTCACCTGGGAAGCCGCCCATGTGCTGGCCCCAGCATTGGAGGTTCCCCGCAAGGGGTTCTGTCATCTGATCCACTCTTCGTGTCGATCAGTCCGATGCCGTCCCCGCTGGACGTTAAACTCGCGGCATACCCCGTGTTAAACATGGGAAGCTGAGGAAAACCTCAGGTGACGCGGTTCCCCGCACCCAGTGCGGGATGCCTCAGGCCATCATGCCTTCGAGAAGCCCTATTAGGGACGGAAGACAGATATGCAGAGCCGCAACGTAAATACACGCCCCCAACACCCAGAGCCACCCGGACTCCTCACCGTAGGTTGCTGCCCCGACCTGACTCCTTGGAGCGTCCGGGCGGAAGCAGCGTAATTAACCGGTGTCCATGAAGATATGGCGCCGGGAACGAGATTCACGAGCATGTCTTAAATCTATGAGGGAGACCCGGATTAGGCGACGAGTTCCGAGGAGACGTCCAAGGAAGGAGGAGCCGACATCCCATCATCCCGGTTTCGATCAAGGAGCAGACGCCCCTGAACAAGGGACGGATGCCGCCCGCCTTTGGAAAGCGGGACTGCGGGACCACAAGCCGCGCGCGCCCATCCCCTCGGGTCGACGGGTGCACGCGCGAACGCGTCCTGGCGGAACAGCGTCGGAGCAGAAACCCGACGCACATCCGCACCGAAACAAATATTAAAAAGTCACAATTCACCCCACCCTCTATGTCAGTTTTTATTATTCTAACATATCAATATCCCATGGTTTTTATATAGATATGTTAATATAAGGGTGTGTTCTTTTTTTCTCCTTATTGTGGTCAAGGTGTCTTTTTTGAAATTTGGTGAAATGGGTTCCAAAATGACAAATTGAAAACCTCATAACCCCCATGGGATGCATG
This sequence comes from Viscum album, assembly GCA_963277665.1. Classification (NCBI taxonomy): domain Eukaryota; kingdom Viridiplantae; phylum Streptophyta; class Magnoliopsida; order Santalales; family Viscaceae; genus Viscum; species Viscum album. The sequence goes on from OY728139.1 coordinate 1,093,944,206, forward strand.
GAGGATGACATGACCAATTTAGGGCCACCCATGAGGTGCACCGACCTTATTGAACATGTTTAATAGAAATTTTAAATGTGAAATTGAATTTTCATTAAGTTAATTTTATTAAGAGCATGTAAATTGGTAAATTTTATTGATAAGAAGGGTTTTTTCTATATTTTAGTGTAGAGATGAATAATTTCCCAAGGTATTGATTGGATTATCTTGAAAAATGGTTAAATGGTACTACTGTGGATATTCCAAATTAATTGTTTTTGTACTTGAAATTCATAAGTGGACTAATACATGGATATTTTGAAAATGTTAAGTGAATTAACATATGAGAATGGTTGGATAAGTCAAATAGGTTAATGTATGTGACTATTGAATATATTTATTGAGTTAGGCATAAGTAATGGGATTCCAAGTAATTGATAAATTATATAAATGGTGAATATTGTTTTTGGGTTATATCGTGATATTTATTCCCATGTTGTTGTTATGGTTTATGATTCATATTGTTATTGGGTATGTTTGATGTGATTTGGTATGTGTGTGGTGAGTGGATAAATATGTTTGTTCACATGTTTTGGTCAAGTGGGGTATTTACATGTGGTTTTTCACCCATAGTTTGAGATTGAATGGGGCTCTAAACTCTGCCCCAACATACTTGGGTTAGGGAAAGCGGCAGAGTTCAATTCCCCTAATGGTTGCATTTGACGAGACCTCTAGGATAGAGCATTCAAGGTGATTGTGTTGTATACGTGATGATTTGTTTATCCCAATTGAGATGTGGAACTATAACTCCTACCCTTATGCATCGAGGTTAATGAATACACATAACATATTGAACAATTAGTGGAATGAAATTTAGAAATGAAGATGGTATAAGTGATAAAACAAATTATAATACTATTAATGAACTAAGTGAACCTATTTAACTAATAGAACCTGAACTATATTATATATTATTTTAATTTATTTTTTACTTTCATAAGTTATCCATTTATACTTAGTATTTTTTATACACTATTGGGGGTGTCCTACTGAGTTGTACTCACAACATGCTTGGGCTGCCATTGGGTACCTGAGTAGAATTCATCCTTCCAGGTCAGTAGAGGTTCACATGCCTTTTGATTGGGAGTTGAGTTGGGCTTGGGATGTAGAAAAAAGGTGATGCATACTTGTTTCATGACCTCTTGGGAAATTCCACTTTTTTTATTTTAGGGTTTGTTCAACTTACACATTTTATCAAGACATATCATATTTATTGTTGGATATAGTGTATACCCTGTATTGGGAGATGTTTCTTATTCATGTTATTTAGTTATCACATATTTTCATGCCTTTTATATTGTTTTATATTGTGTATTGCTCTGTTAAGATGGTATATTCTCCAAGCATGGCTTACATAGACCGTCACTGCTAGCCAGTAGCCTCTGGCATATGGGGAGGCATGCTTGACATCAGGTTGCGACCCAGACCGGGGAACCATTTTTGGCTCTTGAGATGGTTAATTTACAAGTATAACACCAATAAAATTTTTTAATATTTCAAATGGAATTGTAAAATCGATGAGTATAAATAATAAGATTACTTTTAGGATTGTATGTAGACCATTGGAATAGTAAAATAATAGTTTATTATTTTAGAAAATTCTAATATAATAAATTTATATTGAAATACAAGAAAATTAATTTTTTAACGTGATAAAAAAATTTTGACATAGAGAATGAATAAGAGTATTTTTACTAAAATATATATGATTTATTGTCATAAAATCATATATTTATAAAATACAAAGAATTTTGAAATAAAATTTATTTCCATGAATTGGCCAAATAAAACACTATCTAGTTTTTTTATAAATGATAATATATTTTTATGTTGTCCCATATCTTTTTTCAATGGGTCTAATGGTTGGGTTTTCATAAAAACAATTGTATTGAAATAAATGAATATTTTATTAATAAAATTTCATTTTTGTGATTTATAAAATAATATTGAAAAAATGGATTCTTTTTTTTGATTCATCGTGTCAAAACCATTTTATGTTTAATTTTTTGTATTGTTTAACCGTTGAATTTTTTATTAATAGTTAAATATGACAAAATATGGGATTATACATTATAAGTAAATAGATGACTAACTGCATAAGGGGTGATATAAGAAAACATAATATTAGACACAAATTCACAAATTACATTATATAGTATGAGGATTCATCACTATTGGTAATCTTGAGGAAATAAAAAAACTAAAGAGTATTATATTTATAAACACTCCAATACTACCCTTATATATATCACCTATATTTTCCTCACACTCTAACTTCCATACCATGATGAATATGTTTTTAAATCTCTAAAAACATCAATTTTCAATTCAAGGGATTTATAGTCTAACCATTGATAAATTTAAGGTGTCTTGAGAGGTAAAATATGAGTTAAAATCAAAAACGATAAGGCAATACACTAAACTGATGTATATTAAATACATTACTTCTTATGTCCAATAAAATATATTATATCCAAAATTTTATAATAACATATAAATAATTATATACATAGTTTTTATTAAATTAATTAAATATCAATCACCTAACATCCTTTCATCTTTTCAAAAAAGAAAATGCCGCCATGTTTTTGTTGGGTCACCACCTGTGTGGACAACATGTATTGTACACACCAATACCTTATAGTATTTTCATACAAGTATTATTATAGATAAACATGACTCTAATAATTATCATATAACTCAATTAATTTTATATAATTTATGAATAGTAATAACATTCAGAAAATATAATTTATTTCATCATAGTAGGTAAATCCTCTTCAATGATCTAACCTTGTAATAATAACATTTATAAAAAATGAATCATCAATATTTGAAAAATAATATAGATATTTGGGACCATTTAAAATTATATAATAAAAATAATGTCATTTCATTTCAATTCTGGAGTTGTAGTCCTATATGATAAGAATTTCCATAATTACTCACAAACTGAAGTGAAAACCTTGAAATGATATCCCTCAAGAGTAAAAATAAATTTTTTGATATTATAAAATTACTAGTAAAAATTAAAATATATTTGAAACCATTACTTAAAAAATTATTTAATAAATTTAATTTTGTTATTCAAAAATTTAGATGATCCATTGAACAAATTAAGCACCCGATGCCAGGGATATTTTAATCCACACTCATGCTTTTGAGTTACACTTTCTATTTCTATTTCTCCCTTTCCATATATATTCTTCTAATTTTAATATTATTTATTATGTATATATGTTACTTCTATTTTTTCCTTCTATAATTAACCACACATCATTTTGGAATAATACATGTTCTACATGTTCCCTTCTTAAATCTATCTTGAAGTTAATTAGACAAATTTTTATATCATTTTATGCACAACACCATCAAATTATTTTTATTCCTTCTATGTGTTATAAAAATAGGGATATAATTCAGGGAAACCCATTTATGATCATTTCTACTTTTAGGTACATTATTATTCTCTTACCCTATTAATGATTAATTACACTTTTCTAAAAAACCACAATTAAGAGATTCATTACCAGAACTAAATTTATAGACCTTTATGTGTGTATACTTAAATTAAAATTCATTTTTATGACAAAATATTATTTATTCATTTATTAATGTATAAAAATTATGCATCCCTTCCTTTAAGTGAATCTTTGTGATATTTCATTTTATTATGCTCTATGATAAAATTTTACAACAAATTTCCTCTTATTCGGATTTCATCTGATTATTACGTGTATTTTACATACTTATATACAACATATAAGGATGCACATGTTATAAATATGATTTTTGAACCCTGAAATTGATGGAATGAATTCATTACTATCTTTGTCCCATGAGATACCAATAATGTTTCACATTTAATTAGTTTAGAAGATTATGTTGTGTTTCATTTGATGAATTCCTTGAATTATTCTGATGATGGGATGTATTATGTTTTTTCTACATTTCCACAATGTCATATATATTTTTATTTTATGCTTAATTTTGATGTTATGTTATATTTATTTTTATGATATCTTGTTATTAATCTCATATCCGCTATTATATTTTTCATACATGTATGTTCTGTTACTGAGATTTATTTATCACCCCATTCATTATTTATATCTTCAGTTTATCATGTGCAATACTTGAAGAAAATTATTATTTTTAATAACCTTTTTAGATATCAAAATAATGAATATGTAGTTATTTTTTTGTATCTATGAATGTAATATTCCAAAGACACTGGACCTGAAGATCCTTTGTTTGTATTTTATGAAACTATATATTGAAAATAATGGACTAAAATGTGTATAAGGATTATGTTGTTTTAGTTGGTATCAGTTTAATGTATATCTCTCATTGGGGATTATGATTAGAAATAATTATTGAATACTCTGAGGGAATATTATTTTTGGGGAAAACGTCATAAAGATTTATAAGGTATGGATTTTGTGATCTCTAAGAAAAAATATTCCAATATTTATATAATATGTGGATGGATTTACGGAATTGATTCACCAAGAGTTACTAACCCAAAAAATGATAGTTTGGTATTGACATGATATTCACCGTCAAGAATTACAGTGGGCTTTGCCACATCACTAGTTTGACATACTTGGGGGATATTTTTTGTGGATTGAATTTATCCTTTTCAACCATTATAAAGGACCTTAAAATATTATTATAGAAACATAATTGGAAATTGACTAGGGATAATCTAACTTTAAACGAAAATATTAATAAGAGAGGGTATACATTATATTTTTAAAATTTTAAATAATTTTTCTATTTTATATTATTATTTAAAATTTTGTCCTACTCCAAAGATTTCCATTAAATTTGGAAATTTATTGGAAAAAGGAATATTGATAAAAAAATATATTTGATGGGAAATGTGATGATTAATTTATAGAAATTCCAAATATGAATAGAGTAGAAGTTGAGAGATTCATGAATGTACATATACAACTAACTCATGTCACATGTGATAAGGTAAATCACATCAAATATCCTCCATAAAAAAATCAGTTTTGGTTAAATCCTTTATACTATAAAGGCTATTAATATTTAGTGAATCTTCTGATCCCATAATCCTAAAAAAAAAATTATATTCCACTAACAATATTTTCTTTACTCCCCAGTGCTTTTATCAAGGGATTTGATACTGGTTGTTTAACATCTCTAGGGAGAATAGCACCATTGATGGACACTAATCAAGTATACAAAACCTAATGAAGGAATCAAATTCCTATTATTTGAAGGATTTATGATCATATTTTCACTAAATATATTCCATACTTTCTATATTGATGGTGATATTGTTCCTTAAACTACAGAAAAATGATAGTCAAAAGAGGAAAAACTTATAAGGATTTCATAGTAAGACTCTATCTTTGTCATTAACCAAAAATATTTGTTTGACTATTTCATTAGTGGGAAAAATCTGAATACCTAAAATAATATTTATATCTTAAAATTTGATATCTATGAAGAAACTATTAATAAGGACTTTAATTTTAAGGTTTGATATTGGTTATTCTTAGTGGTGTCTATAGAATAGAGATAAAAATAAGGTAATATTGTTTAATATTAGATTATAATCAGATAATCCTCATAGATTAAACATAATTCTCTTACACATATGTATTATGTGTGGGAATAAGCATCATAATGGTTTTATTGAGAGTTAAAGGAAGTGTTTCAGGTGTTTGAATGATGGGAATCAAGATAATGAATGTCAAATAGATATGAAGAGTCAAACTATTGTGATGGTATAAAATAAGGTTCAAATCATTCTAAAACTTATTTTCTAATGTTTCAAATATATATAATATGTATAAAAAGAAAATAATTACCCCTAAAACAAGGTAAATTTAATGTAATTGATGGAAACAACATCAAATTCCATGATAATAGGGAATTTATTATTCTATCACTACTTTTGAGATTGATACTTACAATGAAGTGGTGATAGGTACAACAATTATTAATTAAATAATAGATATTGTAATATTAAATTTTAGTTCTAGGGATTATTTCATATAATGTAAGTTTAGTATAACTGTTGAAGCACCACCATTAAACATAGAGGTTGACTTAGCAGTGAAAATTGAAAATATTGACATTATTCAATATCAGGAAAATAAAGTATCCCCATTCAAGGATTGGGGATTGAATCTCCCACTAAACCCTAACATATTCCATTTAGTGGAATTTTATACTATTATCGATATGGATTGGATTTTCTTATTTAGATAATACATCAGTTATTTTGACTAGGTAATCTCATTCAACATACCCAATCATCATATGAATCTATAAAAGTGTAAGGAGGAGGGGGAATTTATTATTTTTAATTCTAATTTACAAATTATATTATTTCATTATGTTAAATCATATCTAGCTCAATGGATTGAGGAAAAGGAAGAGATAACTCTTAAATATACACCCATTGTAATATAATATTCTGACAAATTCCCCAAAGAATTTCATACTCATCCTTATAATAAATAGGTTAAATTTTCAATTGAATGTATACATTGAGCTATATAGATATTAAAGACTCTCTATAGAATATCCTACTATTAAGTGGAATAAATGAAGAATTTGATGAAGGATAATCTAGAAAATGGATTCATATGGCCTTGCTTTTTCACCATGGGGTGAACCATTCCTCTTTTTGAATAATAATTATGGGTCAATGAATATATGCATTGATTATCATTGACACAACCTAATCATGAAAAAGAAAAAGTATAATCTTCCATTGATTGATGACTTTCTTTATCGACTATATAGTTCCCAGTTATTCTCTAAAGTTCATATTCAGTATGTATATCATCATAGAATGCTAAAGAATGAGAATATACCAAAATTTGTGTTTTTATAAGGTATATGCACTATTAGATCATTGTAGTTTCTTTCAGACTCACCAAAACCAAAACACATTTACATGATAAATTGATTATTTAGGGACTACCCTAACAAACGTTTTGTATTATTTGTAGATTATATTCTCATATACTCCAAAATGAAGGAGGAATATAATAATAATTTTAGTAACTCACTAAATAAAATATGATTGTATATTTATATAAAATGTTAAGAAACTATGATTTTCCACTAAAATAATTTTCTTTCTTATGTCATGTAATCAAAAGTGAGGTTGTATCAATGAATCACTTAATATAGTTGTGATTAAAGAATGGATCAGCCTAAAATATATAACTGAGATATATAGTTTTTGAATTTCCTATCAAGATCAGTTCCCTCCAATGAAAATTTGGGGGTTTAATTATTGGATTTTTTTTTACATTTTTATGAAAAAAATGATCCGATATGACTTTTTATAGTGTTCTATACTCAATATAGAAATATAAAATCTTTCTAAAATCCTATAGAACATAAAGATAAATCAACGTATTGATTTTTAAAGTGTTCAGATACAGTGTGGAATCCATCTCCTTCACATAGATGGTTAATCCTCACAACCATCATTTCTTATCACTATATCCCAATGTGAAATTCACTAATTTAAATTCATGTGGATTCACACCACACATATTATGAGTAATTAAAAAAACACATCTTCTCACTAAAATGAAAATGATGATTACAAAACATGATGAAGATAAACTAAGAACCTGGTTTCTTTGGAAATAAAGAATTTTGATATCCCTAATTGATCTTATGAAATAGAAATAATTTAATGATCATATTGTTTGAATGAAATTTATAAATAGATATTCTCATCAGAAGACCATATCTTTGAAAAAGGATATATTCATCATATAATGATCATAAAATATGAAAACCATTACTTTAGAATGATCCATTAATTTTTTCTATGTCTCTCACACACCAATACATTCTTTTTATAGATGATTTTCTCACTTTAAATCCTCTAAATTCCCAAATTAGGTCCACCACATGAAAAAATATATAGTAGAAAAATTGTAAGAAATTAGACCCCATGGCCTCAATAATTATAGTAAACTATCATGTCTCCATCGTGGCTATGATTTTGGAGCAGTTAAAAATGATATAATTTTTTTTATGTCAATAATATCCATGAATACATTAATTCTATAACATGAAGAAATTCAAAACCTCTATGGAAATGACAAAGAATAAGATATGTAAAACATTTGTCTATGTGGATCCCAATAAACATTTCCTACATATAAAATTTTCATGTGCGATGTGATATTAATATATAATGGAATAAAACTATGTGATTCTCAGTCAGTTACATTAAATATTTAGCAAGAAATAAAAATAGGCTCTATAGATCTAATCATAAATTGGATATAATTATTTAATTTATATTCGATAACCCTAATATAGAAAACATGGATATGTGAATCACTTATGTAACTAAAATGGCTATGTGAATCATGCATATGAATAGACATTTACCAATTTGGCTATATTTACCAAGTGACTACATGATTCAACCCCTTTACAAAAATAGAAACATGGTTCTATAAACCAATATAAATAAAATATAATATCTTCATATAATATTCATCTCTTTTCAAAATAATTTATATCAAAGGGTAACTTTCATTGATGATATTTATTACCATAAAACTAAGTTAATAATTGTCAAATATTATGAGATTTTCATATGCAGTTGTCAAAAAATACCATAACCAAAAAATAAGAAGAACCATGAGCGCATAATTCTTGATAAAACCAAGACACAAATACATAGATTTCTTCAACATCCCCCTTTATATTTGTTGAATAACTTTTCTAAATACCCATGATAAAAATCCCCATGTAGTATAACAAAAAAACAGTGTCTCCTTCCTCGCTGTGATGTGTGGTGCCTTATTCATGATCTTTTTAAATATAGGAACACATATGGAATATGTCGTAACAATCTCCCTGAATGATTATTTGAAGACCAAAAAATGACCTTTATGACACATAAGGATCCTTATTTGTGATATCCTTAAATTTAAAAAACCTAAATAGAATATGCATTCACTATATTTGTGGATGATTATTTTAATACCACAAAATTCCCTTTAATATTCACCACACATTCGTTACTACTTTTATCCTGAATGCCTATAGTGATTTATCATCATGAGTGGCATCTATAAAATCATCCAATTTAAAACTCCCCTTACTAAATTAACTCTCCCTCCACCACATTGGATTTCTCACCCCTTTGGAATTAAATCTAAAGGACCATTGGGTAACTCAAAATATGTGAGATTCATGTTCGCATTAAGTATTAACATAAATTTTCTGCATTAACTCCAAAACATATCTCTTGGCATAACATTGGTTAAAATTTCATTAATATTGTTTTCTAAATTTAATGATGTTTGATATCTCCAAGGTCAACCTTTTATTGTCTAAAATGATATCTAATATCATTGATCATGGATATTGATTATTTGTCTAGTTTTTTAGACACCCAATAATAATTTGATTATCATAACAAATTTAAAAAATATCCCTATTTTTATCATCATATATTATATTTAACATTATCAAATTAATCCCCAATGAAAATCTATGCATGGTAGCTTCTTATTTCACCTTAGCCACACTCAGATTCATTGATTTATTCTTATTAATATACCATCTAACATAGTCATCTCTGTAAAACAATTTTCCAGAAGAATTTTACCATCTATCTATTCATTTACCTAACTAATCCACATTACTAAATCCCAAAACCATCAAATCATCATTGTTATTATATTAAAATATTACAGTTTAATGTTCTATTTAAATTTCTTTATATTATTTTAGAAGCCAACCATTAAGACTCCTTTTCTTCACTCTGAAATATTGATTATAGATTCATTACATTCTTTTTGTCTATTATGGATGTTGTTAGAGAACATAAACATACAACGAGACTTTTGAAGTTTTTTTTGTTTAAACTTCTTTGATATTTTTAATTACATTGTTTATTTACAACTAAAATATCATTTGAAACCCCTTTAACATTATTCATTATATACCTCTTCAATAATTCCCTATCCCAGATTTATTGAGATTGAAATATGTAATTATATTCTTTTCAATCTTAAACACCATAATTCATATCATCTCACCAATCATGGGAATCTAAAAGTTATTTTCCATATTATCGACAAAATATTCGTAGATAAACTACTTATAACCATAAAAAATAACATTATCCACATTGAAAATCACAATGACTGTCTATTTTCTCATTCCTTTCACATAAATCTTATAGTGATATTTACATTCAGCAAAATTCATGCCCCTTAAATTTCCATCTCACATAGAATACCAAACTCTAGGGAATTTATCCTACCATAAATTAACTTATTTAATCCTCAGAACATGATATCAGTTTTCACTAATATAAAACCATCAGTTTATACCATCTAATGGCCCGAAGGCCATTATTTTTTATGGATTTATTGATAAACAACCTTTGAATGGGTGAGGCGGAACCCTTACAAGGCTCATAGGAATATGTTTTACATGGCCCATAGGCCTTAGAGGAATTCAATTCTTCTAGGATTCAACCATTACATACAACCCAGACTAACTACTTGGAACTGCTCCTCCCCAGCATCTTCATCATGAACCAGCTCTCCTCCTTCGCATGGCTATTTCGCTAGGCTATCTCATGCATGCAAAGGCATGTCCTCATGGAAGGTTCCATACCCTCCCATTCTTACAATTCGAGTAGCTTCTTCTGTGGTGAATTCTCCTTGACCATCCTCCTATAGAGCATATTCATTGTAGGTTGTCTTTTTTGCATCTGCACTTAAGGTGGCCCGAAGGCCTTGAGGTGGCCCGATGGCTTTACTGGGCAGAAGGGTTGCGTGGCTCGAAGGCCTTAACGGAATCAGGGACCAAATTAGTGGCCCGAAGGCCCAAACGGGGGAAAATTCTTTCCTGCTACAGTGCCTACTATAGTTCCCGCTACAGTGTCTACTACAGTTGTACTACAGTACTGCTATAGTGACCGGAAAATCTTGCATGCGCCTGGATTTGATCCCGGGTTGCCTTGATGCACTAAAGAGTCCTCACCAACTAGGCTGAGGCTCCTGTGCAAGTTATACAATATAGAATTCTTCCTCAGTATCATTATTTAGAAAGAAGGATTTAACATCCATTTGATAAAAATAATAATCATTGCAAGAAAACACTCCAAATAAAATAATAAAAACTCTAATATTTCCATTCGTGAGAGAGATTTTTAGAATTAAACACCATCAATATTACAATATCATTTTAACATTATATCACCCTTGTTCCAAGATACATCACCTTTCTTATTTATATAGTTTCTGAAGACCGACATGGTTCCAATTACATTACTTTTTTCTATCATGTCAAATGTTCCCATGTATGTTTCTCATTAATTTGGTCTAAATCTTCATTCATTTATTCCACTCATTCCCCATGTTCAATATACTCATCCACTATTCTTAGTTAAAACTATGAATCATGTGCCATTTAGTTATTAATTCTTAGTATCATACTTATATGAACTTGATCATTATATTTCATAATGATATTCATGATATAAAAATGTATCTTTATCCATAACTAAATTTTTATACCACCAGCTTCATATTAATCTTTATTATAGCATTCTAAGTTCGTATCACTTATTAAAAGATTTATTTTCGCCACTTTCACCACCATTTCTCTATGAATTTTCCCTTTATTTTCAAGAAAATTCTTAAAATATTCCTTCATTTAATTAATATTTATCAATAAAGTTTATTCTATAAGTACATACAAACCTTCTAGAATTTTATGTAATCTTTAATTCCATGATTTGTATCCATTTCCATTAGATAAAAACCTAATTAAGACTCCATCATTATTATTTTCATCAAAAATTCCTATTATATTCCCTTTCATTTTAATATAACAAGGAATACCAAATACCATGAAATATTTTATCATAGGATTCTTTTATTACAAAATTTCAAAGGGAATAAGATGAGGTTTTAGTCTCAAGAGATATCTATTATGAATGTGAGTTGTTGGACACACTACTTCTCTCTTTATTTTTTGGAATCATCATATAAATAAAAAATTAATCTTCCAATTTCTAAAATGATTTTATTCATATTATATTAAAAAACATTATGTTGTGGAGTATAAGGTCAGATATACTAATGCATTATTTTATGTTTTCTAGGAATTATTTAAAACACAACACATTTTTTTCATTACCATTATCTGATCATATTTGTTTTATATATAGACCAAACACCTTTTAATCTTGTATTATATATATGTTGAACATGTTGACCGCTTGATATTTATTGTTAATGAAAATAAATTTTTTCATATGAGTGAATTCATCTATAAAATTAATAAAATATAAACCACCTTGGGTATTATTCAATCTCATGGATCCCTAGACATCTATTTGGAATAATTCTAGTGGTCTTCCAAAAATAATTTCCACCATCTAAGGATCCATTTGATTTATCTTTCCCTTTTGACAGATTTCAAAAAATCACTTTTGATCTCCATTCATAGTATGAAATTATATTACTACTTAATGTTTTACAATAATTCTTATGGTTCTTGTAACACACCAAGCTTCCTCGTTATGTTTCCTTTCGAATAATGCAATGGCGTGCATTGTACGCAACTTTGAGATTCTAACACACCATAACCAATCAAACTAGCTGTTATGAATAGTAATACCTACTTTTTGAAATTTTATAAATTCTATCCCTAAAAATGTACTTCATTTTTGGATTCGGAATATTGAAATTATCCTAGGGTGAAATTTTGGTACATTTCGGATAACATTCATATTTTGATGAATAGTGAAAATTACTAAATTTTAATCAAAAACAACTTTTTAAATCAAAATAATTAATAGTGATAAATTATGAATTTGAGTGGTTTTAAAGTATATTTAGAATATATTTTTACCATGTAATACAATGTGGTTCATTGAACATAATTTCACATTTAAACCAGACATAAACAAGTGACAATCTTTTGATAGTTATTATCTTTAAAAAAACACGCTTTTTGTTTTAACAACGTGAATTATGTTCAAATTAATTTCTGCCACTTCTGTGTTTTGAATTTTGAAAAATGGATTCCATATTTGGAATTAGGATGTTCAAATTGTGTAAATAGGTAACTTTTATTTTTAAACATTTTGGATAATTACATCGGTAAATATTTTATTTACCATGGTTAAAGGGTAAATCCGGTAAACAATGGTTAAAAAATAATATTATAATAATACTAAATTACCCTAAAACGTGTCTTAACCATATTGGTTGATACATGGTTGACCATGGGCATCTTTGGGTCGATTTTGGGACCCCATGGATCCACTTATAAGTGATAATGACACTTTATTTTAACTAAGTTAAAATAAATACAAAAATGACACAAGCATATATCTTTTAACAAAACAATTGTTACATTGGGTTATAAATGTTGGATTTTAGAATATAAATATTAATTAGAAAGACGAAATTATTTCCTACATAATGATATTTTGTTTATAATTTTTAGACATTATATAATTTAATTTATTTATGACACAATGATGATGAATTAATTACTTTAATAGTGAAAAATTAAAATAATTGATATAATAAATACCCAAATAAATATAATATGAAACTTTTAATTAATTAAAATACTTTTCTAGGATAATATGATATATTAGTATTGATTTAATTGACTTTTTTCCAAGTAATCAATATGTTATGAGTTTCACAAAAATCAACTATTGAATAGTGTCAAAATTGACATAAAAGAGTTCTTAAAACAAATATTATATTATTAATTGATATTAAATTCCTAAAAATCTAACGTTCGGCCAAGAGACTTATATAATGATAGGTTCATCATTAAATCACTACTTGGGGGTCTCTTGGATGTATATATTACGTTTATTAACCATATAATATAAAAATACAAAGAGACATTGTAAAACTGAAACTAATTAACTAAGAGTTAATATTTAAAGATAAGTTTAATATAATGACCCAAACCTGTCTAAATTCTATTGTTTGAGTTGTTTTAGACCCATACCAACCCTAACATTTAAAAAATAAACTTTGGAGCCATTATAAACCGAATATTAATTTATTATAAATTAATATTTCTAGCTTTTCCAAAGGTGCCCCTCACCCCACTTATAAAAGGGAACTCCTCCTTCTCATTTATACACACCTACAAAGCCCTTTGGTTCGGCCAACCCCTGCCCAAATACTATCTCAACTTCCCTCACTACAACCTAGAGGACTTATTTTGACCATAAATCCAACCTAAGGAGCCCTTTTGATCAAATCAAAAGGAAGAAACCGAAGAAGAGGTAATGTTTTCACCACCCCTTTTCAAGTTCCTTTCTTCTTCCACATCCAATTATATATTATTTTAATATCAAAAGAATGATATTGTCGCTCGTGTGTATGTACGGACTACCGTCTCCACGAACGTGATGAGATTCATTCACCATCATATCCATTCAAGTATAATTCGAATTTGATGATTTAAAAATAGTATCTAAGGACTTGATATCATTCTGGATATGAATAATATACATCCCATTAATAAAAAATATGTCTCACATAACAAAGAATATAAAGTAAAATGAACCCATTAACTCCCGAAATAACGATAATTCTAAGATATTATTATCAAATAAATGTTAAAATATAATATATGATATCATATTAAAGTAAATAATTCTTGTATAATTCAATAACAATTATTTCACCATTATACAGGAGGTAAAACTACCATCAACCAAGGAAAAGGTACAAAGTAAGGGATTTTATTATCTCACTTTCAATTCCGTGAGATTTCCATTGTTCGCCACTAAATTATTGAAAGTGGTGTATTGTGTACTACAATTTGATATATATTATCATTATTCTCTTTATATTAATGTTATTCTGTAAATAATTTTGTGGTTATTAACTTTTGGCCATACGACTCAGTTGATTAATGTGGTAAGGGATTTTCTTATCTCACTTTCAATTCCGTGAGATTTCCATTGTTCGCCAATAAATTATTGAAAGTGGTGTGTTGTGTACTACCATTTGATATATATTATCATGATTCTTTTTATATTAATGTTATTATGTAAATAATTTGGTGGTTATTAACTTTTGGCCATACGACTCAGTTGATTAATGTGGTAAAGAGTTTCTTATCTCACTCTTAATTTCGTGAGAATTCCATTATTCACCACTTATTTATTGCATGTGGTGTGTGTGCTGCCCATGTTTGTATTAATTGTGTAATATACTTTAATTCATGTATATTTACATCATCATTGTGTTATCCTTCTTTCATTGGTTCATGTTTCATTAGTTACCAAATCGATAAGGGAATTTGAAATTCCAATTTCCATTTATTCGGCTTTACGCAAACTCCATTGATTATTTTACTCCGAGATTATGTGTGGAGTATTTATTCATTTGCTTCTATCATAATTTCCACTCCCCTTCTCTGTGGATATACTTTTGATACACATAATCACTCCATTGATAATTTCTCAAGTCATCGATATGAATTTGATAAGAGTAATTTTAACTCATTCTCCATTTGTTGAGTTAAACATCCAATTCATTGGTGTTGTTTTTACAAGATTATGTGTGAATGTCATTTGATTGTTTTACACTGAATATCCAATCATATTTAGTGTATTTATACTTTTCACACATAACTATGTCTTTGATTTATCCTTATCCTAAGGGTACGGCCTTTATGAGAGATTTCATCTCAATTTACATTCCATTGAGACTGCTTTGTTGATATACACCAAATCGATTTTATGTGGTGTATATAATGTACTTTGACATAGTATATCATGAATCCCTTTACTCTCATGATATTACAATGTTTTGATTACCTCAGTTATTTGTATTCAAGTGTCTCTCTTTTGGTTAGAAACTCTAACTAAAATACCATTTTTAAATGTTTTAAAGACTTATTCTTCTAAATCTTGCTAATTAATGTCCATGTTTTAAAAAAAATGGTTTTAAGGATTTATTTATATGGAAATTATTGTTTTAAAATTAAAAATCCTTTTAAAAGTTTCAAAGTGGTATGGGACACTTTGATTCAAAAATCTATTTTTAAATGGCTTCTTGACAAATAGTGTGACTTTTAAATGTTTTAAAGAAAAGGGGGATATTTCTCTCAAATAGTTTTGATGATTATTTTTATCTATGTAAACATCCTTCATTATTCTTGATTGAGGTTAATGTGATACAATACAATCTTCCATATTGTATCGAATGAGTTATGTTTCACTGTGGATGTGATATTTTTATACCATTCATGGTTTGTGGTAAAAGTATTGACATTTCGTATGCTAGTTTTAATACGAATGTTTATGTTATGTTTAAACATGTTCATATGAAAAATTCATTGGACTTAATAAGTGACGGGTTGAGCTCGCTATAGCTCCTCGATGCATCGGTAGGTCTCATGAGACAAACTAGTGTCTTGGCATAAGGCCTTGGAAAAATCTTATTTGTAGTCTTGGCACGAGGCCTTGGCTATGTGGTTATGATAGTCTGGCATTATGCATTCCATCATTATGAAAGTGGTTATTGATATTGCATGGGATTGTTCGACTAGTAGAATATCCATGTGAGTAAGTAAATGGCATTATTTTATTTTATCTTTTCCATTTTATCCTAAAGTTCAAGTTTATAAGGCTTTTGTTTTAGTTATAAACTGCCTTAAGTGTTTATGCTTATCTATGAAAGCTTCTGCTATAATGTTATCCTTACTGAGCATCTGAGCTCACCCCTTTCAATGTTTTATTTGTCCCAGGATTATGAAGAAGTAATTTATGAATGACCTGCAGGGATAGTATGAGGGGATATGAAGACAAGATGTTTTTTATGATGTAATGTAAAACTTTATGGATGTATCTAGTTATTCCAAGGCTACTAAACTAATTGGTCTTTCGAGACTTGATCTTTCTTGTGATCATGCCAATGTTATGTATTAATGCACCGACTCTGGGTAACTGGGGTCGGGGCGTTACAGTTGGTATCAGAGGAAGTTTAGTACAAACCTTGGAAGCTAGATTTAGATAAACTCTGATTAGAGCACGTAGACCTAAGATGAACTTTGAGGATTAGTATAAAAGAACTTCATCGAATTTTGGTTTTGCAGAGATTTTGGGAGTTTTCCGAGCAATACATCCCTGTCTGGATACGAGCAGGTAGAGGCGGCTCTGGCACAGATGTACCTAGGGGTAAAACCCGAAAACACCGCTTTGATCTAGACTCGAACGGGAACTGGTGCACGACAACGGGTCTTGCTGCACTCTTGGTTACGATACTCCCATGGGATATGCTTAGGATAATTTACATTTTCTTTACAAACCAATTTAAAGTATTATATATATAAGATGAGAGTAAATGACCTTGGTTAATACTATTGTGTTTCAAATTGAGAATATGGTGACATGTTAATCTCTAAATGATTGTATGACTACTATTACTCACACAGTTCTTTCTAGTTTTAGTCAATGGCTGGATTCCAAGGAAGTCATAGTGACTTTGAGAATGATGTACAAGGTGGGAACGGTGGTAGAAATGAGCAACAAAATGGAATGTTGATAGGCATAAAAGATATCGTCTTTATGCCAAATCAATTTTCCAAAAATATGATCAACCATATATATATTAACCAATTACCGGAGTCAACAAAGAAGAGAAAGGTGATTAATAATAAGAGCTCCATTAGGGGACCTGGCCATTACCCGAGTGAATGTCCTATTCTATAGGATGTTTTATTGGTCAAAGAATAAGCTATGTGGAAATAAATGGTTGGAGAAAAATTTAAAAAAGTATTAGCACTCCTTGTTGATGGGTTTACTTTGGAATAATTTTCTCTTGTATTTGTAACCACGCAGTTTGCCATGTGAAAATGATATTTGAGGAAGAATTGTCTCTTCTCTTGTGGATATAGATATAAATAACCATTTGGTTTTATATGATCATTGGGGTTTGAGAAAATTATAAGTTATTATAATTTGGGACGAAAATTCAAGGTATGATGTAACATTTGTGGTTAAATTATGTTATTTTGAGGAATTTATCTCATTTTGATAATATTATAAAATATAGTTTTTGAAAAAGGAAAACACGTAGACCGTGTGACAACCCGTCGTGTCGGACAAAGCTGTGGGAATCGAACCCAAAACCAAAGTGTGATTGGTATTTATCGCCTACCACTGGACTACGTGAAGTCCCTGGTCAGTGTGACTATTTTTTTAGTTAAATGATTTTATTGATCAATAATAAGTTGATTTGGGTTCTTATGTCTTATCAAATGAATACCATTGGTATAGGAAAATGATTTGGTGATTACGTGATAAATGTTATTTTGGAAGATGTTCTCTTTGTTGGAACACTATATGCCCAAAGAAAATAGAATACAATGGGGTTTCATTTGTAGAGTAATGGTAGATTTTTATCTACGTCTTTATTGTGGATTTATAGTGAATTGGGTTATTTATGGAAATTATTAACCTATAACAGAGAATATGTGATGATGTTAATTACTTTTAAGTATGTGACTTTAAGAGTATTTGATATCATTTGGAGATACAATTTAACATGGGAGACTACATAATAAAATTCTTCTATGTTTTGGGTTTCAATATTAGTTTGGATTATATTGAAGGATTTTAAGGACAATTGATTATTGAATGGTATTTATTTAACTTTGGGGTATTGTTGGTTTAATTTGAGAAATTAAGATTAGTACATATTTATCTCAAGGAATATCCTTTGGGGGATTATTAGATCAATCACTAACCATTTTGGTTTTTATTAATCTTCAAAGACAATATAAATATATAGTTTATCCTGCATGGATCATGTGATTCTATAGAAGTTTATTCTAGCTCTTCCAGTGTGACCATGTCTTCTTGAATACTCATAGTTTAAAAAAAATTGAGTTAGTGGTGGAAATTTATTAAAGAATGAAAATCTACTTAAAAAGTAACTATATCTCTTAATTTTCTTAGTCAATATCATAAATCAATTCCTCATCCTTATGTAATGTAACTTAAAACAAAAAAAAATGTTCTCCGTTTACTTTCCTACTAGGAGACTAATGGTCATTATTCCCAACACAAGTTTGTGGTTTTCTTATTGTTAACTTTCTTCTTATCATGATTTCTATCAGTCTCCATCAGAACTTGACACTTATTTTATCATCCATATCCATGTTTTCCTACATGGAATCCGAGTATGGGTTATCTTGGATGACCCTTATACCTCTCTTTCTTTCTTTTAAAGTGATAGTTTTATTGACTCTTTTTCCGATGTGGTACATTCCATTATATTCCCAAGCAAAATTTTAAAAAATTGCAAGGAAGCAATTTATTGAAGGTGGGGAGAATGTAACACCCCAAGCTTCCTCAGTATGTTTCCTTTCGAATAATGCAATGGCGTGCATTTTACGCAACTTTGAGATTTTAACACACCATAACCAATCCAACTACCCGTTATGAATAGTAATACCTACTTTTTGAAATTTTATAAATTCTATCTCTCAAAATGGACTTCATTTTTGGATTTGGAATATCAAAATTAGCCTAGGGTGAAATTTTGGTACTTTTCGGATAACTTTCATATTTTGATGAATAGTGAAAATTACTAAATTTTAATCAAAAACAACTTATTTAATCAAAATATTTAATAGTGATAAATTATGAATTTGAGTGGTTTTAAAGTATATTTAGAATATATTTTTACAATGTAATACATTGTGGGTCATTGAACATAATTTCACATTTAAACCAGACATAAACAAATGACAATCTTTTGATAGTTATTATCTCTAAAAAAACACGCTTTTTGTTTTAACAACGGGAATTGATCTTAAATTAATTTCTGCCACTTCTGTGGTTTGAATTTGGAAAAATGGATTCCATATTTGGAATCAGGATGTTCATATTGTGTAAATAGGTAACTTTTATTTTTAAACATTTTGGATAATTACTTCGGTAAATATTTTATTTACCATGGTTAAAGGGTAAATCTGGTAAAGAAGGGTTAAAAAATAATATTATAATAATACTAAATTACCCTAAAACGTGTCTTAACCATATTGGTTGATACATGGTCGACCATGGGAATCTTTGGGTCGATTTTGGGACCCCATGGATCCACTTGTAAGTGATAATGACACTTTATTTTAATTAAGTTAAAATAAATACAAAAATGACACAAGCATATATCTTATAACAAAACAATTGTTACATAGGGTTATGTATGTTGGATTTTAGATTATAAATATTAATTAGAAATATAAAATGAGTTCCTACATAATTATATTATATTTATAATTTTTAGACATTATATAATTTAATTTAATTATGACACAATGATGATGAATTAATTACTTTAATAGTGAATAATTAAATTAATTGATATTATAAATACCCAAATAAATATAATATGAAACTTTTAATGAATTAAAATAATTTTCTAGGATAATATGATATATTAGGATTGATTTAATTGACTTTGTTTGAAGTAATCAATCTGTTATGAGTTTCACAAAAATCAACTATTGAATAGTGTCAAAATTGACATAAAAGAGTTCTTAAAAAAATATTATATTATTAATTGATATTAAATTCCAAAAAGTATAAGGTTCGGCCAAGAGACTTATATCCTGATAGGTTCATCATTAATGGACCACTTGGGGGTCTCTTGAATGTATATAGTAAGTTTATTAACCATATAATATAAAAATACAATGAGACATTGTAAAAGTGAAACTAATTATCTAAGAGTTAATACTTAAAGATAAGGTTAATATAATGACCCAAACCTGTATAAATTCTATTTGTTGAGTTGTTTTCGACCCATCCCCACCTTAACAATTAAATAATAAAGTTTGGTGCCATTATAAACCGAATATGAATTTATTATAAATTAATATTTCTATCTTTTCCAAAGGTGCCCCTCACCCCTCTTATAAAAGGGCAGTCCTCCTTCTCATTTCTTCACACCTTAAAAGCCCTTTGGATCAGCCAAACCCTGCCCAAATACTATCTCAACTTCCCTCACTACAACCTATAGGCCTTATTTTGATCAGAAAGCCAACCTGAGGAGCCCTTTTGATCAAATCCAAAGGAAGAACCCGACGAAGAGGTAATGTTTTCACCACCCCTTTTCAAGTTCCTTTCTTCTTCCACTTCCTCCTTCTTTGTTATTACCATTATAAAATAATAACTCCAGTATCATATATATACTGTGATGTTATTATAAATATGTTAAAACCATATTCAGTATTCTATCCATCCTTTGAATAACATGTCACCATACGTGCGTACGTACGGCTTACCGTCTCCACGTCGTGGTGTAATTGTTATTCAATATATTATTATTTGGATGGGTATAATAATGATGTGTAACTCATGTAAATAATAAATATAACATGATAATGATTCTGTATATATGATATAACATCCAATTATATATTATTTTAATATCAAAAGAATGATATTGTCGCTCGTGCGTATGTACGGACTACCGTCTCCACGAACGCGATGAGATTCATTCTCCATCATATCCATTCAAGTATAATTATAATTTGATGATTTAAAAATATTATCTAAGGACTTGATATCATTCTGGATATGAATAATATACATCCCATTAATAACAAATATGGCTCACATAACAAAGAATATAAAGTAAAATGAACCCGTTAACACCCGAAATGAAGATAATTCTAAGATATAATTAACAAATAAATGTTAAAAGATCATATATGATATCATATTAAAGTAAATGATTCTTGTATAATTCAATAACAATTATTTAACCATTATACAGGAGGTAAACCTACCATATACCAAGGAAAAATTTCAAAGTAAAGGATTTTCTTATCTCACTTTCAATTCCGTGAGATTTCCATTGTTCGCCACTAAATTATTGAAAGTGGTGTATTGTGTACTACCATTTGATATATATTATTATGATTCTATTTATATTAATATTATTTGGTAAATCATTTGGTGGTTGTTAACTTTTGTCCATACAACTCAGTTGATTAATGTGGTAAGGGATTTTCTTATCTCACTTTCAATTCTGTGAGATTTCCATTGTTCGCCACTAAATTATTGAAAGTGGTGTATTGTGTACTACCATTTGATATATATTATCATGATTCTATTTATATTAAATTTATTCTGTAAATCATTTGGTGGTTATTAAATTTTGGCCATACCACTCAGTTGATTAATGTGGTAAGGAGTTTCTTATCTCACTCTTAATTTCGCGAGAATTCCATTATTCACCACTTATTTATTGCATGTGGTGTGTGTGCTGCCCATGTTTGTATTCATTGTGTAATATACTTTAATTCATGTATATTTACATCATCATTGTGTTATCCTTCTTTCATTGGTTCATGTTTCATAAGTTACCAAATCGATAAGGGAATTTGAAATTCCAATTTCCATTTATTCGGCTTTACGCAAACTCCATTGATTATTTTACTCCGAGATTATGTGTGGAATCTCTATTAATTTGCTTATGTCATAATTTCCACTCCCATTTTATGTGGATATAATTTTGATACACATAATCAGTCCATTGATAATTTCTCAAGTCATCGATATGAATTTGATAAGAGTAATTTTAACTCATTCTCCACTTGTTGAGTTAAACATCCAATTCATTGGTGTTGTTTTTACAAGATTATGTGTGAATGTCCTTTGATTGTTTTACACTGAATATCCAATCATATTTAGTGTATTTATATTTTTCACACATAACTTTGTCTTTGATTTATCCTTATCCAAAGGGTACGGCCTTTATGAGAGATTTCATCTCAATTTACATTCCATTGAGACTGCTTTGTTGATATACACCAAATCGCTTTTATGTGATGTATATAATGTACTTTGACATAGTATATCATGAATCCCTTTACTCTCATGATATTACAATGTTTTGATTACCTCAATTATTTGTATTCAAGTGTCTCTCTTTTGGTTAGAAACTCTAACTAAAATACCATTTTTAAATGTTTTAAAGACTTATTCTTCTAAATCTTGCTCATTAATGTCCATGTTTTAAAAAAATGGTTTTAAGGATTTATATATATGGACATTATTGTTTTAAAATTAAAAATCCTTTTAAATGTTTCAAAGTGTTATGGGACACTTTGATTCAAAAATCTATTTTTAAATGGCTTCTTGACAAATAATGTGACTTTTAAATGTTTTCAAGAAAAGGGGGATATTTCTCTCAAATAGTTTTGATGATTATTTTCATCTATGTCAACATCCTTCATTATTCTTGATTGAGGTTAATGTGATACAATACAATCTTCCATATTGTATCTAATGAGTTATGTTTGACTGTGGATGTGATATTTTTATACCATTCATGGTTTGTGGTAAAATTATTGACATTTCGTATGCTAGTTTTAATACGAATGTTTATGTTATGTTTAAACATTTTCATATGAGGAATGCATTGGACTTAATAAGTGATGGGTGGAGCCCGCTACAGCTCCTTGATGCATCGGTATGTCTCATGAGACAAACTAGTGTCTTGGAATAAGGCCTTGCCAAAATCTTATTTGTAGTCTTGGCACGAGGCCTTGGCTATGTGGTTATGATAGTCTGGCATTATGCATTCCATCATTATGAAAGTGGTTATTGATATTGCATGGGATTGTTCGACTAGTAGAATATCCATGTGAGTAAGTAAATGGAATTGTTTTATTTTATCTTTGCCATTTTATACTGAAGTTCATGTTAATAAGGCTTTTGTTTTAGTTATAAACTGCCTTAAGTGTTTATGCTTATCTATGAAAGCTTCTGCTATAATGTTATCCTTACTGAGCATCTGAGCTCACCCCTTTCAATGTTTTATTTGTCCCAGGATTATGAAGACGTAATTTATGAATGACCTGCAGGGATAGTATGAGGGGATATGAATACAAGATGTTTTTTTATGATGTAATGTAAATCTTTATGGATGTATCTAGTTATTCCAAGGCTACTAAACTAATCAGCCTTTCGAGACTTGATCTTTCATGTGATCATGCCAATGTTATGTAATAATGCACCGACTCTGGGTAACTGGGGTCGGGGTGTTATAGTTCTCTTACCAAGATTCCCAAGTCTTCTATAAAACATAAAGTTACCACATTTCAAACTTATGTAGCACATATTTGATGTATCACCAATAAAGATTAGGTTTCCATTTATAAAATTGCATTCAAAAAGACATCTTCCCTAACTTATAATTTTATTTATGCATTATTTTTCATGATTTTTACCTAATTACCATTATCATAAATATTCCAAACACAAAACAAATTTATTTTATCCCTTCCGAATAACGAATTTCATATGATATAAATTTGTAATTTTCAATCAGAGATGTTTGAATACATTTGATTTTGAAGGATGATAAACTAAAAAATGTTAACACACAAAATTAATGATTCAAAATATTCTTATGCATTTTTACATCCCACATTATTTGGGAGGAGCACCCAATGTCATGTATAAAATCCTTTCTTTTCATAATTTCATTGAAGGATAATTTATTCAACCATGACAAATCTTCATTCAATATATTAAATGATTTTTCATTATACATGGGAGGGAATTAAATTTCTAATATTGTATTAAATTTCACTAATATATTATCCTTTTGGTCAAACCTGAATCATAGAAATTTTGGGAAATCAAATTTGTTTTGTATTTTCAATTTTTACTTATTTTTGTCTCATCCCATGTTCTTACAGAATATGATTCAATCACATTCAAACAACTCATCATGGTTTCTTTAATTTACCATAGTAAATATTTATTATACCTAAATGTATACTGTTTAGTTTTGATCATCCCACAGGTTTTTTAATAACCCTGAAATCTAAATTTCCTTGAGACACCAAGGTAACTTCAAGAGGTCTTCTGTCTAGAATTCAATATTACCTAAATTTATTGGTTCGTGTTTTCTTCTTATTTTTGATAAATATTCATTAAATATTCTTATATCATTATAAAAATTTGAAGATAATTTTTATTTATTATTATGGTCCATATTTTACATGATTTTGAATTTATACCTATATTGAAAGTATTAATAGTTCTACAAATATATTTTTCAGATGATGAATTTACCAAAAAATCAACATCATTGGATGATTATCCCAATACTTCAATAGATATTTTTATGTTCACCACACACTTTTAATTATATTTCTCAACAATAACATATTTTGATAGTTTCATTGATAATTATTGATTATTAAAAAATAGATTCTATTTGAAATCCATGATCATTTTCTCATTTTTTGTAGCACTCAATTTGAGATTTTTATTTTCTTCAGTTATACCTATAACCCTCTGGGATTATACACCATTGTTATTAACCAGTCCCCTATTCTCTATTAAAAGAATCTTATTATTTTTCTTGATCATGGTATTTTTTTCAAGACATACCTCATTTGCATCTATGAGGAATTATATATAATTTATTGGTTATGGATCATTATCAACAATTTAAGATGAATAAAATATATTTAGATAATGATCCATAAAATTTTTCAATATATCTTATGTATCTTAATTATAATTAAATCATGTTTTATGATTAGCTTACACTTGTTTTCTAATTTTATTTATCTTTTTGGTTCTATGAAATTCAATATTTCTTTCGCTATCCTTTGAGGATATTTTGAAAAATTTTAACCATTTCATTCATTTTTTTCATATTACCTGGAATCATATTTTACTTCTTTCTTCTCCATGAAATTAATTATAAACTTTATAAGAAAATTTAATTTGAAACATCTACTAGAAGATGTTCCTATGTTATTTAATTTTTTTGAATAATTTTTGAAAAAATGCAACAACAGTTTTATATTAATATTTATTTTTGAATCACCTGTTTCATAAACATCTTCATTATTTATAATTTTCATATTTCTCATAGATTGTAAATACATCTATTTTTTCATATTATTATTCAACGCTATATGTTTTAATATTTCATAAGGAATGGTAATTTTATTTAACTCATCAATAGAAAGCTATTTTCTATCTTCATGTGCTGGTATTTTTCGATCAAACATGTATAGATAATTTATAATAATTTTCATAAAAATCCTGGAGGCACCATGATGCTCACTGAATCTTTTAATATTACATACAATTTCATTTAAAATAATAAATAAACAATCAAAACATAATTCATCTACCATTTAAATGACTTAACATTTACTTCCCCATATTTTTATCCTTTATTATTTGACTTTCAAATAATCTTTACAGACTACTTTACAACATATCCCAAATTTATTTTTTAGTTTTTAGAAAAATAAATTTCATATAATCTTTCTATTATAATGACATGAAAATAAAATTTTGATATTTTACATTGAATCACATGTTTCTCCTGTCAGAAAATGTATTGTGACCATCATTTCAAAATGGATTAAACCACACTATCAATATATTAAAAACATTCATACCCACTGATAAATGATATGGAAACAGTTAAATCGTTAAAAGATTATAATGTCTTAATGAAAATGCTAGAAACCCCATTTTTTAAACTGTGTTTGTATTATCCATGGATCAAAGGATTATTTATTAGATCCTACAGAGGGAAAATCTTCTCTAATACCAATTGATATTCCATTTAGGATCACAATCCTATACTGAGAGGGGGGTGGGGGTTGAATTAGTGGGAGTCAGTTTTAGAAATTTATACTAGAAAAAATACAATACGTGACATGTTGGAGTTTGATACACTCAAAACAAAAATAACTTATCCCCACATGGTAATAGGGAAATTATAGATAAGGGGTAACACATATTTTTATAATGTTTAGATCTAGTGTGGAATCATACTAATTGTCTATATTGTTTATTCCCCAACCATAGATTATTTTAACCATATCCAAAAGTCAAATTCACTAACAAACAATCATTTCAAAAAACACCAAATCTAATAGGAGTCACACATATAATTAAAATTTTATACTATAATAAAAAAAAGATAATTACAAAACCTATATAATATACACAAAAAAACTAGGTTTCCATAATAATTAAAAATATAAAAATCCTTCCATGAGTGTCTCAAAAGGAAAGATGGTACTACTCAAAATGTAGTCCTAAAATTTTGGAAAAAAAATATTTACAGCTGAAAAGTAGGACTAATAAATATTTGAGATTCGTCATATATTGATCACTACAAAATAATTCATATACTTTGAATGTGAAGACTTATTCAAGGAGTTGAAAAAGAGGCTTATCAGTGCACTAGTGCTCACACTATTATCATGTAAAGAATAATTTAAGTTTTCCACTGATGTTTCAATGAAGGGAATTGGTTTTTCACTAATGAAAATAATAAAGTGATATCAAAATTGTAATGGAATTTTAAAATACATGAGAAAAAATATCCCATGCATGATATGGAGTTCGCAGCTATGATCTTTACATTTAAAAGCAGGTAACATTTTTCTATGGGGAGAAGTGTGAGAAATATATTGATAACAATATTCTAAAATATATATTAACACATATGGAGCATAATATTCACTATTAATGATTCCTAGATCCTATCGATGATTTTTACTTCCCAATCCACTAACATCCAGGTAAAGAAAATGAGGTGGTAGATTCTCTGAGTAAAAAGAATCATGAATCTTTATCATTAAGGATAATTTAGAAGGATACAATATTCATATATTTTTAAGGGATGGACATGGGTATCATAATGGGGTGACCATCACCAATCCATTCTTAAATTATTTTTGAATCATACATTATGTTGAAAATAAAGGATTCTAAAATAAATGATTTAGAAATTCAAAAAAAAGTAGAAGCTATCAGAAATGGGAAATCCTAATAGTTCTAAATTGATATGGATGGAGTCATGATATTTGGATCATAACTATCTATACCTTCCGATCTATATGTAAATAAATAACTTCTTAATGAAAATCATATCTCAAAAATCTCAATTAACCTAGGGAGAAAAAAAAGACATATTGAGTTATCCGTGAAAAATTTAGTTGGACAATACGAAAAATCAGATTATTAAATATAAATCAAAGTGCATGGTATGAAAATAAGTAAAGGTTGAAAGTAAAAAATTCTAATATAATGATGAAAAAAGTACACATACCACCACATAAAATCAAAAAACATCACCATGAACATTTTCTCCAGACATCTGAAGACATCTAGAGGAAAGAAGTATAATTGGGTTGTTATGGATCACCTTACAAAGACAACTCACTTTATCATAATTAAAGAGGAATTTTATATAAATCAAAATTCATGGATATATATCATATAAGTGGTAATGATTCATGGATTACCACATTTGATTGTATCTGATTGAGATATGAGATTGACCACCATGTTATTTAATTGTCTCCAACATGCTTTAAACACTGATCTAAACTTCCCAATGGACTATTATCCAAAAAATGATGTCCAATATGAGTGGAATTTTCTAACACTGAAATACCTATTGAATAACTATTTTATGGACTATAATGTAGGATGGGACCAACATCTTCATCTAGTCAGGTTCTCCTATAACAATTCTATACACTCGAGTATCCAATTGGTTCCATGTAAATTACTTTATGGGAAAATATGTCAAACTCTAGCTTACCGGGAGGATTTCAATGAATGTATGCTTCTAGGATATGAAATGGTTAAAGAAATTCTATAAAAAGTGAAAACCATTCAGTATCCCATCAAGGTAGGCCATAGTTAATAGAAGAGTTATTAATACAATCATTGACGAGACCTAGAGTTAATGGTTGGAGGAATGGTATTCCTCTTTATAACACCAGTAAAGAGGATAATGAGATTTAGAAATAAAGGAAAGATAAGTCCAAAGTACATTATCCCCTTTAATATCCTCGATCATATTGGAGTTATGGCCTATCAATTACCACTTCCACATACCATATCTCAAGTACATGATCTATTCAAATGTATCCATCATGAGTAATTATATACCAGATCCCTCACACATATTTCATTTAGAGGTGGTACATTTAGATAATCGTATCCCATAAAAGGAGAAGCCAGTAAAAATCTTGGACCATAGAGATAATGTTCTGAGAAATGAGACTAATCAACTGGTCAACGTATGAAGAGTCAACTTGAAGACTGAGAAAGATATAAAGGAAACAAAACCTTAACTATTTTCAAAATAGTTTATAAATTTAAATTTTGAGGGAAAACTTTCATAAATGGGAATAATGTAATGACCTGAAAATTTTATCCATGGAAATTACATTATTATAATTATTTTATAAATTATAAATCACATAATATCACTCAAATAACACAAAATAAACATTATAAATCAATAATGATTTAAATTAGAAGTGTTTATAGAAATTAATGAAACTAATCCCATAGAATAATTACTTGAACTTGGGAATAGAAATATAACCCTTATGAATAGTAAACGATCCATTACAATAGTACACACCTATGAATGTATAATTTAAATTTATCTATCTTATAAATGAAAATAAGGATATAATTTTATCATAGTATAAGTAAATAAATATTTTGAAAATGATAAATTAAATGTTGGTATTTGTATAAAATATAAATGATTATTTATAAATTTATAAATAATTTAATTATTTAATTGGGAATTTATTTTCATGAAATAGAATAAAAAATGTATATTTTTTATTTTTATTTTTAAATTATTTTATGAGACCTTAATTAAATTTTCAATGTCCTATAAAAATATTTATAATTTAAGAATAATTTTTTTGGATAAATGATGATTTTAATTAAAAATTTAATTTCCAATGTTCTGAAAATTATATTCATAAAATGGAGACCCATTTAAAATTATTAACATAAAAAATGGTTTGGATTAATTTTAGGTATTTTTTTAAAATAGTTGATTTTCTCCTGAATAATGACATATATAATTTTACAGTATTAGAAAAATAAATTATTTATTGATTTATAGACGATGTTTTGATGATGTAATCCCATATTATCTTAATATGCATAATTATTTTAATATATGTTGTGATAATTATAAATATATTAGTAATATTGAGAAAAATTAAAAAAAGTATTGAATAAAATAATGAGAAAACACCCCTCCCTCCACTATAAATACCACATCTCTCCACTTCTTCTCCTCAAACCTCTAAATCCTTGAACCTCATAAAATTTATTCCCAAAACTATTCCCAAGTATCTCCCACACCATCATGAGCCTTTTCATCTCAATAAAATTCCCAACACAATTGTCTCAAGGACGATAATGAGGAGAAGAATTCAAGAGCATAAAACCTCTTTCATTTTCTTTTAATTTCATTCTAAGTTTATTTATTTTGTATTTACCTCCACAAATCACCTAATAAAAGTGGAATTTATAATAAATTATCTAAAATATACTAGATATTTATAATGTAAATGGAATAATCCATCTTCAATTATTCCCCTACCCTTTTTAAAAAAACATCATCCGTGATGTTTAATTTTTTCACATTCAAGGATGATGAATTTTCAATTTTATTTTACTACCTTAAAGGATGATCATAAATTTTTTTATTTTTAAACCATATAATTATATCCTTATTAAATTTTTGTTAAATTTTTAAAACCACTATATATATTTAATATTAATTTATTGAACATAAATAGTTTGTATTGATCGAGAAACTGCTAAACTAATCTAAACGATTATCATTAACATTTTATTTAATGATTCTTCTTCTTAAAATATACCCAAATGTTATATTATAAAACCTAAAGCACAATAAGTTCATTAATAACATATATTATTAATTATGAAAAACTATTACCATACTACATGTTTTTTCATACACATATATAAATGAAACGATCATGGATACCAAGGAAATGAACACTGTGGAATGATAAAAATGTATCGTATAAAGCATTAAAAATACCATAAATAATCTTAATAAAATTATAATAAATCAAGTAATTATAAAAAGGTTTGGTATTTTATTAACTTATTTATTTAATCTAAATATCCATGACAATATGTTCATGTGTAGAAAATTTTTAGATAAAGGTTAAGGGATTATTTCCAAACCTCCATTTTTTTCCATCAAGCTATACTTTCAGTTTATTTACCCCAAAGTAAATATTATTTATATTCATATAATTCTTATAAATTTTCTTTATTTTCCTAAATCATATATATATATATATATCAGGTTAGCCTTCTTTTTTTGGGATATAATGTTTTTAAAAAGGTTCTCTTCCCTATTCATCATAATAAGCAAGATCAATTAAATGGAATTTCCTGATTCCATACACATTTCAAGTGAACTCAAATATCTATTTTAATCCGACATTATTTTTATAAAATCACTCATTTTATAATGAAAAACCTGTATATGCTACTTTCCTATTTTATAAAAACCATTATTCTTTTTAAATTTTAAATAATCAGTAATATTTTCATTAAACTGAACTAAAATGTTTTATTCATAAATTTTATTAAACACTATTTTTAATTGTGTTAACTTATGTTTGACATCAATTATCATGATATATTAATATTTAACCATATTAATTTACATGTATGATTTTAAAAACATTAATTAATGTAAACAATTATTATATTCCCTTTTGTTATTCTTTTTGACATGATTATGAGACCGATTTCTTTTAGTGGGTAACCCAGATGTTTATGTATGATTCCATATGTTTGAATCATCATGTGAAACAAATATACATGAAAATGTAATTATTGGTTTCCTAGAAATATCTCCATTTAATTGGGTAATTTTTAGTCTTATGAGACATCATGTTCTTCGATCTTGGTGGTTATCCTTGACTCATACTCTATGTGCAATAGTCTTGGTTGTTATCCTTTAATTTTCATCCTCCGAGTGGAAAATACCCCAACTCATTCTTATACAATTTTTTAGGTTTATACCACATTCCTATAATTCTATTATTACATGATCCCTTGTTCTATATATTAATCTTCCCTATGTTTATTCTGGTTTAAGGCATTTTATATCATCATTTATGCCTTCTAATACATGTGTCATTATTTATTCGTATGTTAATTACCTTACTAGAAATTCTAGATGATACCTTTGTCCATGTATTCTATAGGTTATCCCATGTATATATAAGGGATCAAATTATGTTAGGAGGTCATTATGAAGATTATATAAAATATGTTTTTATAATAGTTTCATTATTTATAATTGTTTATCTTTTCATTCAATGAAAATTGTCATTACAATCGTTGGTTTGTATTAAAAATATAATTATGATTAAAATACTATAGAAATATTTGTCAAAGGATTGGGAAATTATAGAAAAATAAAATGGATTTTATCAAAATACAAACAAAGTCAACCAAAAGGATTAAAACCATGTGGGCTTTGAAAAAACACAATACAATGTCTGCTCAATTCATTTCCATTCAGGAGGAAATTTCACTTCATCAAATTTCAAGGATATACATAAAAGAAGTGGCAATACTTCACAGAACATCACAATAAATTTTATTTTATCTTGATCTGAGGTTCAACTTAAAATGATATAAGAGACTCCAATATGATCTAAATTTGGAGATTAATTTCTTTATAGCCTATCACCCTCAAACTAATTTTAAATCTAAAATATCTATCTATTAAATTGGGAATTTTATGAGATATTTCTACATGGAATTTAAAGGATGGTTGGATCAATATATTCCTTTATTAGTGTTCTCAAAAAATAATAGCTTCCACAAGTGTATTCAGACGCCTATTTTTAAATCCATCGATGAAATTAAATTTAGAATCTCAACATGTTGGGATGAAGTTGGATAAAATAAGATATTTTGAACCAAACTGGTAAAATAAATGAAAATGAATTTCCAGACCATATAACAACAAATCTGATCTGTATAAATTCTAAAATATAGTTATAATGATAATTTTCATGGATATATAATTTTTGAGATCTTGTATAATGTGTTCCTTGGTATATCTCCAAAGAAGATAGTCAAGAGGATTAAGATGAAATTATAGCTATGTATTTTATACAACTAAACTGTTGAGATTCATGATTGTATCGTAGTTGTGACCTATCAACATGCACTACAACCAAACCTATATGAAGTTCATGATATGTTCCACATATCCCTATTGAGTATGTAAAATCAAGATCTCCCACATGTACTAAGTCATATGATGGTTTTTTATTGTAGTCATCTCTCTTATGAGGAGAAACCTTTGAAAATATTAGAGCATAGATAAAAATTTATATTTGATAAAACAAAAAACCTTGTAAACATAACATAGTGGATTAAAATGTATAAAGGATAATATTGGGAAACCAAAGAATTATTTAAATATAAGTAGCATCCTATGTTTTAATCATAGAATACAAAATTAAATTTTTAGAGTAATCCTTTTTTAAGGGGAAAGAATGTAAGGACCCTAAATATTATGAAGAAAATTTCCCTTTGAAAATATTCCATATGTTAAAAACATTGTAATATAGTATTGGAATCATTCGCCACATAATAAAAACATTATTTTATTAATTGATACAATTACATTTACTAAAAAAATATACTATGTAATATTCATGGTATTACAATGGGAATATACATAGAAAAATATAAAATAATAGGAATATGATTCCTTGGATCATCTTGATATCCTTTGATTATCACACCAGAAAAAAAACACTATAAATAGGAAACATAATAATTATAATTTAATATTAATTTTGATAATGAAAAATATTGTTCCTTGATAAAAAAATGAATTAATAATTGATTGATGTTAATTTGAGTTAATTATATGGAGTGTAAATCTTATATGAATATTGGAATAGTAATATTGGGAATTGAGAATAGAAACATGATAGTTTGAATAGTAACTAGATCAATAGAATAGTGAAATAATAACTGGGTTATTTATTAAGTTAAAATAAAATATAATATAATAAAAATACAATAATATAAAATTTTTCTCATGATAAAATAAATGTTTGATATAAAAAATAATAATTTTAATTTTAGAAAAATATTTATATGTTTTATTTTCATTAAACAACATTATTATTGAATTTTAGAAATTTTAAATAAAAAATATTATCATAAACTAGTCTTATAGAAGACTATCCTTTTTTATATCAATGATTATATATTTTTATGATGTATGAGGTAAATTCTCATTGGGTCCAAATGAATGTTCTGTCATAAAAAAATACTATTTTTTGTAAATTAAATATTTTATTTAAAGATTAAATTTATTTTATTTAAAAATTATTATAGAAATTGGATTTAAATTTTGGAACCAAAAGATATAAATTATAAAATGGTTGTTTATTTATTTTATAAAAAAATAAATTTTTATAAATTGTGAAATATGATATAATACATTATTTTTATTTATAAGTAAATATACAATTTATTACATTAGGGGAAATGAATGAAACCATTATATCATCCTCAAGTGAAATAATACCTATATATAGTAATTAGAATCATCACTATATGTAGTATTTGGAAAAAATTACAAACTAAAGAGTATAATGTTCAAATAACAAATATCTCATACCCTTATAAATACCATCGTTCACTACCACTATTCCCTTTAAACTCTATTCACTTGCATTATAATATATACCTAAAAATATCCCTAATAGTCCTTCCCACATCCCATGATTTTTTTCAAATCCAATTACCATTCTATGGAACCTAAAGTGGTAGCCTAATAGTTAATATCCAATAGAGGAGGTAACATAGGATTCAAATTAACTTTTTTTTAAGATAAGAATTGAAATAATATAAGGCCGCACATACTCATGGTGGGTGATAATAATGAAGAATGAGAAAATTTATCATATCAATGACGTTAAAATCATTATATTATGTTCCCAAATTGGTTTATAAAATCAATCTCTCTACTAGGATCAATTTCTTGGAAAACACATCGTTCACACCATTTCCATCCATCTGGGTATGGCTTACATGAAAACTATGATCGATTTAAGTTCATCCTTTCTTGAAAATATTTTCCAAATCCCAAGGTTCATTATACTTATCATTATGAAATTGGACCAATACATAGAAATCCAATTCCAAATCCATAATTTATCTGTTGAACCACTTGATAAGAATAATACTAGTGCCTAAGGATCCTACCTCTACTCCAATGGAATTAATTGCACCATAAAAGTAGTTGAATCCCAAAATCACAATACCATTATTATCTCTTTCCAATACTCCAATATCATCTCTTATCAAAGACATGATCTATCCACATTCAAATTCAACCCCATACTAGGAGATTTCCATCTAACCTACATACCTTGGTTATATCGGCTATTTTCCATAGTCATGCAAAAACATTGATGGAATCTTCTTAGAATTACAGAATATACCATGAATTTAATTATAGACACCATATATGATAGTAACTCATTCACCCACACTAGTGAAAAAATATTTAATCCTTCTAACCTTCTCTTTTTAAATTTCTAGATTCCCATAAAATCCAACACACATCCGCAAAAACAATGGAATAGACCATTAGCTATATATCTTGTTGTCCAACTCCCTAGAACCATGCCTAAAGCATCCCCTACACTGAATCAACCGAATGATTAAATTTAATCACGATAACAAGTTGTCTCACACCACCTTCTCCCACTATCATTGAAAAGAATTTGTTCCATATTTTCTCATGTTGTCTCCTTGTATATCATTGGGAACATGAATACAATAACAATCTTTTTTTAAATACATAGTAATTAGTAAAATGTTCATGGTTCCACATTATAAAAACTAGAAAATTAACCTTAAATGGTATCTACTTGAAGCATTCTATTTAAACCCAATCATGTATGTCTCTTCTTGAATGTAACATTTTCTTATATTCTCAACTACATAAACATCCAGCGTTCAAATGTACAGAAATTCACATGTCTTGTATGTTAAGAAACCTAATTATCTCAAAAATTTTATTATAGTCATGATCTAGGATGACTTTAAAAATTTCAAGAAATATTATGTCCTCTTTGAATGACATGTTTTGAACTGGGCACCATTGAAAATGCAGTGTTTATCCTATAAAATTATTCTACCATAATTTAATCAGACTATGATCCACTATCCATTGAACCTGCCATTATCTCTCATCCATTACATTGATCATGAACCATGATAGGCATGAATATATCTTTGATATTACATTCTATCCACTCCATTCTTCACAATACATGTATTTTATGAACATTTCCCATAACATGTTCGCACTAAACATTTCACACGCCAACCTTTTATTTATGGTCCATAAGGTTTCATCCACATTACATAATAGTATGATGCCTTTTTAAATTTTCGTTGGATGTCTTTTTCAGGATTCCCAATAATAACATATAGAATGATTATCCTTCAATAGAATGTATATTATAATATTCCGAATTTTTTATGTGTCCCCTTCTGTAGGATGATAACGGATAACACATGCATTAGAATAGATGTAAGTACAATGTTAATCAATGTAATACTTCCTTAGAATGAGAGAAATATATTATTCCAGTAACATATTCTTCCTATTAACTTATTCATGATATCATTAAATAACATCTTATGTACCCTTATATTAGTTATAGGATCCCCAAGATAATCAATTGGAATTTGGAAATGCTACATGAAGAATATGTGTTTAATTTCATCACTACGTCTTCTAGAACAAAATATAGAGATGAAAACACTACTCTTTTTTTGAATGATTCTTTAGCTACCCAGTTACCCATATGTTTTCATGATTTTAGTGAACATGATAATTGATCATTTCCTAAAATTAATAAAAAATAACATGTCAACATAAAACATGTGATGAGACACAAGTCCATTCCAGAACCTGTTTTTATAAGGCAAAATAATCCCATGCTCTATGATTTTATGAATATTTCTTGTAAGTGCCTCCAGATCCATGTTAGAAAGGTTGGTGTATTGGGGATCACCATTCCTTACATTACATAAAAATTTAATGAATCTAAAATCATTTCACAATAGAGAGACGGTAATCCATGGTGAAGCATAGTATCAGAAATATAATTCACATAACCAGTCATCGAAGTTGGATTTTTTCATGATCCTTGAATTGAATCACTATTATAATTTATCATAAGACCTTTCTATTTGAACCTTAATCATTTGATTGGATCTATAAAAAAATTTTGAGCCCTCCACCATTTCATTGGAAATACTAATTTCTCTGAAATATTTCCCCCATTTATAAACACATGCCACTCTTATAAAATTTATCTTGGAATAACAATGCAAAGGCAAATATTCATGGGATTAAAAATAATCTTATTTGAACATATAAAAAAAATATAGTTCTATACTGAGAAAGATCTGTGGGATATTTCAACATGTGAATTTGAACAAAATTATAAGAATATACATACCTATTTAAAGGTATTCCCATAAATAAATCTTATGTTGACTCACCAACATGAGACATAACAATATTCCATTCTTCAAATTAAAAATCTCCCAAAAAACCATGAGGACCAAGAGATTGCTTTTGATTCATTCTAAACATTGTTTTCTTTAATTCTATTTCCTCTAAGATAACCATAAAAACACCATTGTCCCATATTTATTACAATTTATGGTATATAGTTCATGAATACCTCCTCAATGACTTTCATTCTTTTTATTTCATAATGATATTTATCTGGTCATACCAAAATATTTTTAATAAATTACAATTCTATATTCTTATCCACATCCACATCTAAAATGAATGACTCATAAACTAATTTTATGTTGATAATCCTACTGACCCTTTCCTCATTTAAGAATTCCAAAAGTTAAACAGAATTTATGATTGAATCCTTGAAAACACAACTCTTGATATATCCCTAAAACCCTTTTGACCACAAAAAGTTCCCTAGGTAGAAATTGTTAATTTTCAACTTGTGAGACAAATTTATTATCATACAATCTATCTCATACACTATACTATAATTTTTAAATGTCATAATTTATTAATTTTAAACATGATATCATCAAAAAACATATATGTAAATCCACATATAATCATCCCTTCTCAGGTACTGATGCTGTTGCAAATGAACAATCTGAGATATACGCCTCTCTGGTTTCTCCTAGTATTGTTAAACTATCTGCTTGAATCCATCCATATGATTCTAATGTTTGGAATAAAAGAACCATATACACCCTGACTCCCCCTTCATTAGTGTCCCTATAAGAGGGTATTGATCAAATAGAGTCCTATTAAGGTCGATGACCAAGGAAAGTGCAAATATATTCAGGCATTTGAGATTATAAATGTATCAATCAAGCATACTTAAAATCCTCCTAGCTTCATTTTTATTTTTTCACAATTTATACTTACTTATGGATAATCCAATGTCTATAAGGTCTATAAAGGATATGATATCCTTGAAATTGTGAATTTCATTAGTAGATAAACCTTCCCTTCCATGTTTTTCAATGGCCTCCACACATTTATTAAAATTTCCTCCATGGAACCATTGTACATAGCCTAATTGGAACATGTGATACTGTTTACCTATAACCATTATCTCAGAAACCACACAATTATTAAATAAATATAATAATAATAACTCATTTCTCCCACTTTATTATCTTATTTGTAATGTACAGTGAGAATCCTTGAAGTGATCCACCAAAATTCCTTATTTCCAAAAAAATCCAAATATTCTTATTGCATATACTTCCATATATGTTGCCATGGAAAATAATGCTCTTGAAAAAGAAAAATATAATATATATAACATACCTAGACTTTTACACATATTATTAGATTTTTTTATGAATAATTAACCATCAAATACAACCCAAGGATCATAATTTCCATTGGGTTTTTTATGATTAGGTTCGTAAAACTGAAATAATCGAGATATAATAAAACATATATATATATATATATATATATATTAATAATCCATAATTAGATCCAAACTTACTTTTATCTCCTAAATATTAATAGGATATCTATGGGAATAAATAAACAAAAGGGATTATCTAAAAAAGAAAGTCTGAGTATAAATAAAGGAATAAATCATATCACATGGGATATAAGGAATAACATGATGAGATAAGATAAAATTTAACATGATGAATCATTTGTAATAATAACATGTAGAACATCAGATCATGTAATCATGTAAAAATATAAATTTGGATCCAATATATAAAATGAAATATTCAAGGGACAATGATAACTACCTAGACTATATCTCATGGTGGATAAAGTCCCATAAAGGAATCATGTTTACTCCCTATCCCAACATGGCATCTCATGAGACAAAACATTACTCAATGCACTAGAGTGATATCATAGTGCACCAATCATATAATGTTCATGAATATGTGTTCCACATGATGAACCAAACATAATAAACAAACATAACGGTTAACCATGAAAACAAATTCGTATCATAATCATGACATAATCCATCAAAAATGGGAATATTATAACATTTCACATGAATGAAATGATTTAAAAAAAATTGGACATTAATAAGGGATAATTGGCATATATAATGATAAATTATGTCCAAATAAAGTGAAAACATGTAAAAAATGTGTTTAAGAAACTTTATAAATGATCCACTTTGCTGTAGTTTAAGGAAAACTATAAATATTCTTTAAATAAAAAAAGCAATAATTGTTTGGGTAAAACCATAAATAAACTAAATAGTATTTCATGATAAAAAATATATATTTTAGAAACAATAATTGTATCCTAAAATAGATTATGGTTGTTACTTGATAATGAGCAGTAAGTTGAGAGGTTCTCATTGATTCGGCATTCTTATCAAGAAGAATTTTGAAGAAACCCTTATAAAACATGTATTTCCACTCAAAAGAAAGAATAAATGAACTGGGTACATATGTTTGAAACATACATCCAAAATTTAGGGAGAGTACATAAGAATAATTGCAACATCCCACCCCATTTTCATTGTCTTGAGAAGGTAGTGAGGTGATTCTAAGCCTTAAGAGACATTTCCAAGGTGCCAATGGTTGTAAATAACTGTCGAGGGCTTAGAAAATAAATTATGGAATGATTTTACTGTGAAATGAACCATCCAATAAAACACGCCATTACCAAAAAAAAACTACATGATGCATGTTCACATTTAAACCCAACCCATACATTACCAAAGGACAAACAACTATTCAATAACAATTCCCAAATTCCAATAAGACCAAACCAAATATCAATGTACTAAGAGGAAGACTAAATAACAAGACCCACAAAGAATTAGGACACCACCCATAGCTCCATAGTAAGCATCATTCTCCTAGCCCTATAACATCTCAAAGCATTATGATGACCTGCTAGAAAAATTAGATTCTTTAATCATACATGTGTTTCAAAATAAGAAATCTAAAAAAGTACAATTGTTCCAAAGAAGGGGTGAGTAACAATACTCAGTATGATTTTCACAAAGTACTTCCCTACACACGCCACTAAGAAAGAACCGTTATCACATTTATATAAAATAGATTATATAAAGCATTAAATAGTGTAACCATTACCATAAGACAAACATACCCTTACCAATCCATGTCCATCAATGGAAGGCCACAGCTGTGCTATAATGCATAGCACCATTACACACTATCCCGACTACTCCCATGTAGAAAAACAAAAAACATTAATGAAACTAAAATGGTGGAACTTATGTCTAATTCGTTCACTATATTTCCAACTAGAGGTGCTTCCCGACCACTATCCACAATGGTGGAAATTCCTTCCATTATCCATCAACTTTTATAATGACACTTTTTCTTTAACTTACAGACCATCATAAAAATCCATAACACTTGATCAACCAACAAGAATAATGCACCAAGGCCACACAATAAGAACCCAAATATTTCCAACACATAACAATTCACTTGAATAAATCACCCATTATTGAAGACACCGTTTTACCATTTTCCATGCCACATCCAATTCTAAAAAAACACTTATTTATTGAATGCAATTTTCTCAAAATATTTTCATAATCCAAACCAAGAAAAAAATTTAAAATCTACATTTTAAAATCACATAATGAAACCCCTTTTCAACAATACCCCATTTCTCCCAAAAATCCCCAAATCATCATCCAATGGGTTCCCACCAAGATTTGTACATTGTATTCAAAATTAATTTCATTAAAGAAAATTTACTTCAACCAAACTCACTAGTTTAAACCATGGAGAGTTGAGAGAGATTCCACCCACCTTTTGGGTTATTTCGAAATCAACCCACAAGAAACCGCGCCAGAAAATTGGTGAACACCACCAAAACCACTCTAGATCCTCTTACTCATCATCAACATTCCCTAAAATCTACACTTTAGGCTGTAAAAACACTAGATATACCTGAATAGGATGTATATAAAGGAAACCAAGAATGGTAGAATAGTAGATATTGAGTGAAACTAACAAGACGCCATGAGGAGGGACTTACATTGGAGGAACAACCTTCAAACCACATTGATACCCCTTCAAATATCTTCCAAAATGAGTGGGAGAACCCCTAAAATTCTTGAGAACCAAAAATCCCAAGTATGGTTTTAGTGGGAGATTGTTTGGAGTGATTATGGTCAACCTTGACAGTTCCCATTTTTGAAAATAAAAACTTTAATGAGCCGCACAGTTAGCTTGAACGGTTTGAAAAATCATACAATAACCCTACCGAGGAAACTTTATTGAAGAAATCTTGAATGTCCTCCCCTCATGGTTATACAAACCATGGGAAAACTGTGTGGGACCCCACAACCTCTAGTATCATGGTTTTCCTAGGATTGTTGTATAATTTTCCCTAACCGTTATCAAATCGTGTGGCCCTAAAAAGGACTCCAACACCTTCCAGAACAATTCCAAACACTCCAAACCTCTTCCAAACTCATCCCAATAACATTAATCACATAAAAACATAATAAGATTCAACATACTTCAAAATGGGGTGCTACATTCTCCACACCATTGGAATTTATGTCCATAGGATGTAGCGAACCATTTCTTTTCCGAAAGAGCTTAGGTCGTTGCTCGACCATCTCTTTATCCCGATCCCTATTCTCCTCATGAATCTGACCATACTCTCACACACAAAAAAAACTAAATAGATGATTTTTACATGAATGGATTTGTCTTCCGTATCCACAATCTACACTAGAATCTACACTGACTAAGCATCTGGTTCAAGATCAACATTATCACAAGGAAACACATGGTCATGATCCAGAAAATACTTTTTCAACTACAACACATGAAACACATTTTGAACCAAATTAAACCTTTGTGAAAAATCCAACTAATATACATACTTCCAATCTTCTCATATATCTAAAAAGGCCCAATAAACATTGGAGATAACATACACTTCTTTCCAAACTGATGATGTCCCAACCTAGGAGAGAACTTCAAAAACACATAATTACCCACCTTGATTGACAACGGTCATCGATGTTTCTCTTCCTATGTTTTTTGGTGACGTTGAGCCGTATTTATCCTCTTTATGACTATATTTATCTTCTCCATAGTTTCTAGGACAAGGCTCAGTTTGATCATCAATGTTTGACCCATTTCTTCCCAATATAGTGCAGAATGACACAGACACCCAAACAATGACTCAAATGGAAACATATATATTGAATCCTGATAACTGTTATTATAGAAGAATATCACCAATGGTAAGTGCACCTCCCACTAACCTATAAAATCCATCAGAAAATCCCTAAAAATATCCTCCAAAGTTTTCATCATCCTATCATATTGGCCATCCATATGAGGATGATACACTGTTCTCATCATCAACCATGTCCCAAGGTCTTGCTGTAAGGATTTCCAAAAACAAGATGTAAACCTCAGATCACTATCGGATATAATCATAAAATTGATTTTCATGCCTCTTTACTACTTCCCTAGTATTGATTTTGGATATATCCTCCACCATATGAGATTCAATAATTGGGATGAAATGGGATCTATTTTTCTGCTAATCCACTATCACCCATATCGCATCGTGTTTCCTAACCATTCTCAAATGACCTGTCCCAAAATAATTCACTCTTTTCTCCCCCTTTCAAATTAAAATAGAAAAATATTGCAACATTTATACTAGTCACTGATACTCTACCATGATTTTTTGACAAGTCAATCATCTAGAGAATAACTCCACCACATCCCTTTTCATACCAGCCCATAAAAACTGTTCTTTCAATACCTTATACAACATTTGAATTCCAAGATGGACAAGCTAGTTGGATTGATGATAAGAATTGAGAATTTAATACTGAAAAGTCACTAGTACCACCATCTAATTATGAAAACACAAGACTGAATTCCCATTAATTTTC
The DNA here is from genome assembly GCA_963277665.1 of Viscum album. NCBI lineage: Eukaryota > Viridiplantae > Streptophyta > Magnoliopsida > Santalales > Viscaceae > Viscum > Viscum album. The sequence continues at coordinate 1,093,987,640 of OY728139.1, forward strand.
CCATATCTGAATAGTCTCCCCACCATTTAGTTTCATCCTCATCACCATACATTTATAATTAGACGAATATGCCTCTTAAACAAATCCAATATTGTTATTAACGCGTGAAACAATATATAATACTCCTCTGTCACCGTAGTACTCACATTCCAATTACATGTGGGCTATGCCCGGCATCAACATCCCCAGATCTGATGCATGTTTCCCCAACTTAGCATATGATTTTCTACTTAATTAATCTTTAACGGAATTTCCATTACCCGGTGTGAAAATTAGGTCGAAATAATACATTGCGAGATATTATATCCATCTCCTTTTTCCTCAACTTCAAATATCTATGGAGAAATTATTCATTATGCTCTTTTGATTCATAAACACTTTAAATTTCTCACTGAAGATATAATGACACCATATTTTTAATCATGAACTACTACCGATAACAAAAATTCATGTTTTGTATAGTTTTTATCATGAAACCTCAGCTGGCATGAGACATATGCAACCATATTGTCACCCTATCGGAGAACAAACCCCATCCATGATCCTGATGCATCATAATACACCACATACCCTTTATCTAGTTCAAGAAAAAAAAGATTGGTACTGATGTAAGGAGACCCTTTTTCTCTTCAAACCATCTCTAACATTGTGCATCCCATTGATATGGGATATTATTCTTTGTGTAAGATGTCACCGGAAAAACCAATCGTGATAAATCAGGAACCAAGTGATGATAATATCTCTTTAGACTAAGTAAACTCTATATTTCAAAAACATTCATTGCCAGTTTCCAGGAGATGACAACCTCTATTATTTCAAATAAACTGAAAACATTTATCAGAAATAAAAAATACAAGGAAATGATCCTATGCTATCTGAAGGTCACACTTAGATAATTTTCCATACAATTGATGATCCCTCAAGATCCCCAACACTATCAGTAATTGATTCTCATTCTCTACCCTTGTCTGCGAATACATCAGTATGTCAACAACAAATACTACCACAAAAGAATCTTTATATCTCTGAAATATCCAATTCCTCATTTCCATTAACACTATTGGTGCATTCGTTAGACCAAAGGGAATAACCTTATACTCGTAATGGCCATATCTACTTCTGGAATCTATTTTGAAGATATCTTCCTTCCTTACCCACATTTGTTGACATCTTGACCTCATGTAAATCATGGAGAACCACCAATCTCACCTCAACTAGTAAAACAAATCATCAATGTGTGGAAGTGGATATCAATTATTTATCATAACCTATTTTAGTCATCAATAATCAACATAGAGCCGCAGAGTTCCATCAGTATTTCTTACAAACAAATTGGTGATTCCCATGGAGACATGCTAGGCCAAATAAACCCACGGTTATCTAACTCATCCAACTACACATTTTGTTCCTACAATTCTACTATTTCCATATGGTATGATGATGTTAGACTGGACTAATTACTAGAAGGAGATCAATCATAAAATCCACTTCTCTCATAGGTGGAAACCTCAAGAATTATTGGTGAAAGGCATCGATAAACTATTTCAAAACTTCTAAATGAATAATTTACTCGACACCTTCCACTGACACTAATGAACAAATCTCTAACTTATATGAGATCGTGAAAACATCTATTGCCAACAAATCTATTACTCCCAGCTTTTCCATCACAACCCCTATAATTATATGTTCAATGTTGTGCTCCTTCGTAAAACTAACCATTCACACAAATAATTTGATGTTGTCCAAAAAACGTCACTAACCAATCCATTCACCGGATTAAGTCATAAGAATCCATCTCAAGCACTGAGAAATCCCACATCAATTCAATGTCATCCAAAACTACGAAACTTGTTGTACATAATAAATATCAACACTCTCTTTGACCTAGAGGTGTTTGTAGTTTCAAAATAGAAGGAATCATTTCCTCTTGTAAACCCAAAAAAATTAATGGAACAAGAAGAAATAATCGAATAGGAATCACCTGTGTCAAACAAAACATGAATCAACGTGGAATTTAAAAGAATCGTACTTCGCAACATGGATGGTCTTTAATGATCATCCATAACAAACTATGCAGTTCCAAACTACTTATTGATGTTTACTCACTTCTTTTTATTACCCTGCAGAAGTGTCATCGTATTGCCAGAATCATCATGACAAACTGAACTCAGCAGATGAGGAGTATGCTGCTGCCCCCGTCCCGTCGAGGCATAGGATGCTTGCAACCCCAGAGGAGTTTCACAAGTACTCAACATTAGTGCATTATGAAAATATTGCAGAATATGCCCTATCTACTTACATTAATGACATGATCGAGGTTGTTCAATACAATCCTACTTGATGTGCCCCATAGATCCACACTAAATACATCTCAACTTACTCTAAAGCATCAGAGGAAAATTTACTGATACTGCCATCAGATTCTGAGCCGTAATCCAACCCTGTAAATAGTTTTCCCTCTTCTGCTTCATCCCAATGTTCGAGTTCCCACTATTCTATATGGGTGCCAACATACTTACCTCATCTATAGCCCAAAATAGATCTCACTCAGCCACCATATCTCTATTCACCATTTCTATGTATGACATATACACAACACTGCTATCTTGGAACAAATTTCTCAGTTCAACCCAACTTCAAATATTCATGCCTTCAATGATGTACTAGCCTCCAGCTCATGTTAAAGCCTCACTATGCTCCTAAAAATATACATAAATTCCATTACCACAAGGTTCTGCAGCCTCAAATGTAATAAATCACTTATAGGATGAATCCTAAATGTATGAGGGTGGATTTTTTTATTAAACAATTCCTCAAAACTCTCCCATGTCACACATTGGTCCATCCTAGCATTAAATACTAGATCCCACCATTTAAGGAAATATCATTCAACATATACATGGATAACTTTACCTTAACCTCTTCCAGTGTTCCTAAAAATTCCAATAATCTTATACATTATGTTCAGTCACGATTCAACCCTTTCTACCTTCGAATCACCCCTAAAGATGAGTGGATTCTGCTTTAGAAACTGAACTTCCTAATCCCCATGCTTTGGTTTATCAACATTATTCCCACTTTCCACATCCTAAAATCATGCACTATAATATTCACTAGCTGCTGGTTCACCTGAGGCTTAGGAGCAACCACATTTTCAACAGCATCCTCTAGTTAGTCTCTATGACACTTACCTGGATCCATTTCTATCAATAAAAAACAACCATAAGTCCCACTACATTGTAAAGAATGGTTATACAATTTTCTATCTAAACACATTACAACTATCACAACCAGGCTTTCCACATGTTCACATTTCCCATGTTGTACTATTTTAAAAATCGATCCATTTCCAAAATACCACAAGATTCAATGTTTCCAATCCTTCCATTTTGAAACCAAATTAATATTGTTAATATCCAAACATTAATTTCGCACTATAAATCATTATACCCAAATGAAATATGCATCTGAGTGGGAATTTATTTATACCATGCATGTCATTCTCATCTCTTTGGCTACACCCACGACAATGATATTTCCAATGAATATAACTGTCACCAAAAACTAATGTACCCAACTCCCTAGTAACTTTATGTTCAGAATAAAATGGTTAGTTATGTTATTTTATGCTATAAATTCCATGTTCTGACAATCCTACACCTTGGTACCCTCCCAACTCAATGAATATACCAGAAAAAATGTCAACACCAAGTACGACAATTAACACCAAGTACCAAACTGTTGCTTTCACCTGAAATCCGCGAACCAAAAAACTGATACCACTTTAACATACCACCAATTACTCATTCTCTTGAGAAGGAATTACGGTGAAACTAGGCCTTAAGAGACATTCCCAAGGAACCAAATTTTGTTAATAAATGTTTTGGGCTTCGAGAATAAATTGGGGAACAATTTTCCCTTGAGATGAACTATCCAATAAAACATTCCATTATCAACAAACCTACATGATTCATGTGTACATAGCAACCAAACCCATACATTACCAACGAACAACAAAATATTCCATAACAATTCCCAAATTCCAATACAACCAAACTAAATATCAATTTATAGAGTGGAATACTACTTAACAAGACCCCCAAAGAACTAAGACACCACTAATTTCCCCAGAGTATGATTCATGCTCCAAACCTCATAACATTACCAAGAATCATGACAAACCACTAGAGAAATGAGATTATTTACTCTTACTTGTGTCCCAGAATACCACATCATCAAAAGCACCAATGTTCCAAAGGAGGGGTGAGTAACAATACCCAGTTGGATTTTTTCAAATGACTTCCCTTCACATACCACTAGGAAGGAACAATTACCACATTTATATATAATAGATAACAAAAAAATTAAATAGTGAAACCATTTCCATAATCCAATAATACCCTTACAAAACCATGTCAAAAAAGGTAAATCCAAAACTATGATATAATACATATCACAGTCACACACTATCCCAACAACTCCAATATTTCATAGCAACACACAACAGGGAAACCAAAACGATGGAACTTTCATCCAATCCATTCACTATATTTCAAACTAGCATTGCTTCCCAACCACTATTTATATGGTGGATCTTCATTCTACTATCCATCATCTTTTATAGTGTTACATACAGGCCACTTTCTTATAATCATAATACTTAATCAACCAACAAGAATAAAAAACCAAGTCCACACAATAATCACCCAACCATTTCCAACACATGCCATTTCACTTCAATAAATCACCCATTTGTTGATGACACCCTTTTAACATTTTCCAGGCCACACCCCATTCTAATAAAACGAAATTTTTAATGTAAACCATCTTAAAAAACAATTTTCATAATGCAAACCAAGAAACAATTTTAAAATCTACATTTTAAAATCACATAACAAAACCCCTCTTTCAAAAATATCACATTTCTCCCAAAAATCCCCAAAACATCACACAATGGGTTCTCACCAAACTTTTCACATCATATTCGCAATTAATATCAAGAAAAAAATTAATTACAACCAAAGTCACTTGTTCTAACCAAGGGGAGTTTAGAAAGAAGGAAACTTCCTTTATTGTTCTGGAATAATTGACCAACAAGAAACCGCACCCCAAAACAAGCGAACACACCAACAAATCCCTCTGGATTCACTTCCTTATCATCAAAAAGCCCGAAAATCATCACTTCGGGCTATAAAGACCCTATATCAACATGAAACAAATGTAGATCTGGAAAAAATAAAGAAATTGATAAGAGATGATCTATAGAAAAACCAAGAAGAATCCAAGAAGAGCGACTTACCCAGGAGGAACCACCTTCAAACCACCTTGAACCCTCTTCAAATCGCATCCAAAATGAGTGGGGGAGCCCCTAAAACCCTTGAGCATAAAATACCGAGTTCTGTTCAAGTGGGAGAAATTTCAGAGAGATATAGGTTAATCTTGAGGGTATTTATTTTTAAAAATGGAAACTTTATTGGGCCACATGGTTAGAAAAACCATGCGCAAACTGTGTGCGACCTCACTGCCTCGAGTTTCACCATTTTCCTATAATTCTCACACATTTTACCCTAACCATGCTCAAACCTTGAATCCGAAAAAGGCCTCCAAAACCATTACAAACTCTCCCAAACTCATCCAAACTCATCCTATGAACTTTAATCACATAAAAATGAATAAAAAATGATACATTCCTCAAACTGAGGGTGCTACATTCTCTCCACCATTGCATTATCTGTCCTCGGAATGTAGAGAGCCATATCTTTTCCAAAAGAGCTCAGGCATTTCTCGGCCATCACTTTCTCCCACTCCAAAGTCTCCTCTTGAACATGAACATGCTTCCATAAAACAAGAACTAAGCTGATGCTTTTACACCACATTACTTTGTCTTTCCTAACCAAAATTTGCACCATAGGGTGCACCAAAGAATCATCTAGTTCTAGATCAACATGATCAGAATGAAGCACATGGTTATGATCTGACTAATACTATTTAAAGTATGAAACATGAAACAGATTTTTCACCACACTAAACTATGGTGGAAAAGACGACTGATAGTCAACCTCTCTAATCCACTCAAGTATATCAAAAGTCCCAATATACCTTGGAGATAACAAACCCTGCTTTTCCAAACCAATGATGTCCCAACCTAGGAGGGATCTTCAAAAACACATGATTACCAACCTCAAATGACAATGGTCATCGATGATGGTCTGCATATGTTTTTTGGAAATGTTGAGCTGTCTCAATCAACATTTTGATTATCTTGGTATTCTATGTATTTTCATAGAAAAGTCTGAGTCCGATCATCAATGTCTAACCCATTTCTGCCCAACATAGTGGAGAACGACACAGATTCCCATAAAATTCCTCAAACTGATCCTTATATATTGAAACCTGATAACTATTAAAATAGGAAAACTACACCAATGGTAATTACTCCTACTAAGAACCACCAAAATCTATCACACAAGCCGTTAACAAATCCTCTAATGTTTGTATCATCCTCTCATATTGGCCATTCTTCTAAGGATGATACATTGTGCTCATTGTGAACTGTGTCCCAATGGCTTGGTATAAGTATTTCCAAATACAAGATGTGAGCCTCATATCTCTATCTAGTACAATTGAAACTATAACGACATGCCTCTTTTCCAATTTAAAGATATATATTTTGGAAACATCCTCCACCGTATGAGATTTCCGAATCTGGATGAAATGGTCTATCTTTGTGAGAGGATCCACAATCATCCCTATAGCATCGTGCTTCTTGACCATTCCTAGAAGAACTGTCACCAAATCCATTGATATTTGCTCCCACATCCAAATTGGAATAGGCATAGATTGTAACATTCTTACTGGATGTGGATTATTTTCCTTGATTTGCGGACAAGTTAAGCATCTATAAAGAAACTCGGAGATAACCCTTTTCATACTAGCTCACCAAAAAAGTAATTTCAATGCCTTATACATCTTCTAAATTAGAAGATGAAAATCCCACTTGGATTGATTATATGCTCTAAGAATTTTCTATTAACAAGCCACTAGTACCACCATCTAATTTGAAAAAACACAAGACTAAATTCTCCTTCAGTTCGTAGATCTGAATGGTCTCCCCGCCATTGAGTTTTGACCTCTTCACCATACATTCAGAATAAGATGATTGTGCCTCTTTAACCAAATCATCCACGTTAATAACTAAATACACATGAAAGAATACTTCTCTATCACCTCAGTCTTCACATTAAAACTTCATGTCGGTTATGACCCACATCAACTGTCACTGATTTGATTCCTATTTCACAACTTGAGAATATGATTTTCTACATATTTAATCTTCAGCAAAAATTTCCCTTACCTGGTGTCTACATTTAGTTGAACTCAAACATCGGGAGATATTCTATCCATCTCCATTGCCTCAAATTCAATTATCTATGTGATAAAATATGCTTTATTCTATTGTGATCAGTAAACACTGTAAATTTCTCACTAAAGAGATTATGATGCCATATTTTTAAAGCATGAACCACTGCCTCCAACAACAAATCATGTGTTGGGTAGTTCCTCTCATTAGACCTCAACTGGCATGATCCATATAAAAAAACATGATCCCCCTCATGAGAACACACACCAACCCTAATCCCGATGCATCATAATTCACCATGTAACCTTTCCTTGGTTCAGGAAAAACAAATATTGGTGCTGATGAAGGGAACCCCTTTATCTCATCAAATCATTTCTGACAGTTATCATCCCATTTAAATGGGATATTCTTCCTTGTAAAAGCTGTCATCGATGAAGCCAATCGCGAGAAATCATGAACAAAACGTTGATAATAGCCAGCTAGACCAAGGAAGCTCTGTATTTCAAAAATTTTCTTTGGAAGTTTCCCAGATATAATAGCCTCTATCTTTTTCGAATCAACTAAAACAAATTTCTAGGAAACAAAATGCAAATAAAACGAATATCCTATATCCCAAAGTAACCCTTTGACAATTTGGAATACATCTGATGATCCCTCAAGAGCCCCAACACTGTTTCCAAGTTCTTCTCATGCTCTACCCTCATCCACGAATACACCAGTATATGAATAAAAAATAACACCACAAAATAATCCAGATATCTCTAAAAGATCTTATTCATCAATTCCATGGACATAGGTGGAGCATTTGTTAGACCAAAGTTCATAACCACATACTTGTAATGTGAATATCTACTTTTGAAAGTTGTGTTGGGGATATCCTCCTTACTTACCAACAATTGGTGATATCTTGACCTCAAGTTAATCTTGGATAACTCCCCTCAAATGGTCAGAAAAATCATCAATTTATGTAAGTGGATATTAGTTCTTTATCATAACCTGATTATGTATTTAATAATCAACACAGATCCACAGAGTCTCATATTCACTTTTGTCAAACTAAATTGGTTCTTTTAATGGAGACGTTCTAGTATAGATGAACCCTTTGTCCTCTAAATCTTCCACCTGTACTTTTAGTTTCCACAATTCTGCTGGTTCCATACAGTAAGATGGAAGTGAGATAGGACATTTCCCCAGAAAGATATCAATTGTAAACTGCACTTCTCTCACAGGCGAAAACCCTAAGAATTATTTGGTAAATATATCCACAAAATATCTACAACTTCTAGAAGAACACTTTACTCAACACCTTCACCTAATTTCAATGAAAAATCCGCTAACTAATAAGAGATATTTCCAAGAGTTGGTGCCAAAAAATATTTTCACCCAACTTTTACTTCTTCTCCCCTATAAAGAGATGTTAAATGATTTCCTACATCATAAAACTAACCGTTCACACATAACAATCAATGTGGGCCTTAAACATCACCAAAAAAATCCATTCCTATTATTATGTAATAAGCATTCATCTCAAGCACTGAGGAATCCCACATCAAATCAATGTCATCCACAACTAAGAACATATGCTGTATATAGAAAAATTAAACAATCTATTTGACCCAGATGAGTTTTTAGTTTCAAAATAAGAAGGCATTATTTACACATGTAAACCCAACAAACTAATGGAATGGTAAGTAAGAAAAGAATGGGAAGCAACTGTATCAAACAAAGTATGCATCAATGTGAAATATAAAAGAACTATACCTCAAACAATTAATTTTCCTAACTAATCATCCATCACAACCTGTTCATCCCTAAAGAACTGATTTCATGGCACAATATAATATTTTTTACCCTACTGAGGTGTCATTCTATTTCTAGAATCTCCATGAATAAATTGAATTTACTAATTAGGAGTATGATACTACCCTCATCTCATCGATTCCTACGATGCCGTTGACCCCTGGGAGTGTCATGATCTCCTAAACGTGAATCATTATGGAATTACCGATGATGATTCCCCCATCTACATACAGTTATGACATGATCAGTGTTGTGTTGTAAAAGCCCACCTTATGTTCCCCCATTGAGCCTCACTAAAAACATCCTAACTTACTTTGAGGATTTATAGGAAGATTCCTCGATCCTGCCATCAGATTCTAAGCCATACTCCCACTCTAGAAACAAGTATCCCTCTACTACATGAACCCATCATTTGAGTTACCACTATTCTCCATGGGTACCAACATTCTTCTCCCTCCTATAGCCCCTAAATCGTCCAGATCATCCACCATAGCTCTATTCACCATTTCTTTGTAATCATTTATACGCAACACCTCTATCTTGGAATGAATTTTCTAGTTAACCCTGCTTTAAATATTTATACCTTCAATGATGTAGTAGCCACCACCTTAGGTGAATGACACACTAAGTTTATAAAAATATCCACATATTACCTTAACAAAAGGTTTTGCTGCCTCAAAGGGAATGAATACCTTTTATGTTAAATAATGAATGAATGAGGGTAGAATTTTTTATTAAAAAATTCCAAAAATCTCTCCCATGTCACACATTGGTCCATCCTAGCTTGGACTGCTAGCTCCAACCACTAAAGGAAAATATCTTCCAACACATATGTGGCTAACTTCACATTCAGCTCTGTTAGTGTTCCCAAAAAGTATAATATTCTGTAACTTCTATTAATCCAAGCATCATCTCTTTCTGGCTCTGAATCACCCCTAATGATGGGTGGTTTTTTCTTTTCAAACTGAACCACATGATCCCCATGCTTTGGTTTGTCCACATTGTTCTCAGTTTCCATAGCTTGGAAATCTTTCACTATACTCTGCTCTAGTTGCTAGTTCACATGAGTCTTAGTGTTCCTTTATCTTAGTTATTCATTTGAAACGTGACACATATTTGGTATGACATATCTACTATTTGGTTTTTGGAAATGTATTTGGGTTTTGGTCATCATTTGATACATGTTCTGTCTTGTTAATGGTTATATCATTCTTCTATTACTATATATTTTCTCTATTGTGCTTCTTTGATAAAGAGAGTATTGTCTCTCTATGGTTTATATTTGTCCCTTGTTTTTAGACAGCTACCTCTGGAGTATGGGGATGTGCGCCTGAGTTCAATTACCAAACCAAATCAGGGCACTCGTGTGTTGTACTCGGGTCGTGACCATACAACGTGGTATTAGAGGGGAATTCATTTTGTGTCTTATAATTTTTGAAAGGTAGGTAGAATAATATGATGAGTCATCCCTTGGTTAAGAACTTGTGAATGGGAGAAGCTGACCTATGTATGAGGTTAAAATCGATGTACCCAGTGTGGGATTATTATTATAGGTTTTTTTGTTACGGTTTCATGTTATCTCACCTTAATTCATTCAGTGGTTGTGTGATATGATTATTTATTGTTAATTTTTTTGATATTTGACTTGTGGACTAGTACGACACTTGAGTTTATTATTCATTAATTACTCAAGTAAATAATTATTTATTGTGACAAGAATCATTTTTAGGCATTCATGAAAGAGTAGGTTTCGTGTATGATTTTTTCATTGGAATATTTTTCCATTATTCTATCAAATTGTTAGAAAACATGTTCTTAATGGGAATCATGAATAATAATAATGTGTTTTCCCTTTCAGTTAACCATATCCTAGATGTAGGATGGTGAATTATTGTTATAGTTCCTTGTCTTTTGATGAAGTTGGAAGAAAAACGCGGATGACTTGATATAATTATTTTAATCACTCTAGATAATTATGTTAATGATTTGAAATGTGTCTTAAGTTGTGTGTTAAAATTTGATATATTTGACTCCATGATGAAATTTTATAATGGGATGACATGAAGATATATATGGAAATAAACCTCCATTATTAGAACCTAAGGAATTGATATTGCAGGGTAAAGGATCTAGATAGCAGTTCTGTGAGAACACTTCTCACTTCATGGTGTGTATAGGGAGAGTCTGAGAGCAGTTTTTGAAGTGTATGTTTGACATGAAATGAGAGTTTAAACTACAATACCCTATTAAATTCATTATAAATATAGGGCCTAAGGTAGTAAATGTCTATATTGAATACATCTAGAAAATTCATTTCTATTTAGAGACTCAGGGCGATAAGAGGGTCATGTTGGATGCTTGTATGTTATTAGAACCAATAAAGAACTGGTGGGATGTTCAGGCTCAGAATGTGTAGGAAGATGGTATAGTTTTGAAAGACGTTCAGGAGATGTTCTTGGAGAACATTAATCCAATGCCTCTTTGGTGGGATAGGGCAGTTGAGGTCATGATATTGACTCCAGGGAGTTTTTATATAATGGACTATACTAGACACTTCATGGATTTGATGTTTATTTCTTGAGTGTTGGTAAGAGATAATCCGACTATGGGAAAATGGTTTTAGAATGATAATAAATGTAAAATTATGTCAGATGTGAATATATTTTGGCTGAAAATGTTTTCTGATATATTAAATTTGGGTCTTGTTTCTAAGGTGAACCTGGAAGATGCATTCAGTGGAGGACATGTGGTTTCAGCTGGATGATCATGAGGTATGTCTTCCAAGTGTAGGAATAGTTACATTGATAATGTTAACCAGATTAGTGGAAAAAAGTGTATAGGGGGAATGGTCAGTTACTCTTGATCTTACTCGAGTGACCTGTCACAAGTTTGGTATATCAGGACACTTTCATAAATAGTTCCCCTGACCAAAAGTATAGTGATGAGCCTAGGAAGAAACATGTCATATACAGAGGTTCTTATAGAACACATGAGAAATGGATAATGATGGAGAAACTAGGTATAACTAGTGTGTGGTAAGGAGATCTTATACACTATATTAGTCTAGTAGTTGGAGTTACACTAGATGTGCCTGTTGAGGAATTGGACATGGTGCTTATGGGAAAGAGTTCCCAATTAGTTGAGTTGTATAGCTCAGGGAACTCAAAATGTGGAACAATTAAGAGGGGAAGGATAGTTTCTTGAAAATTGTCCCTCACTTGTGGATAGTGGAGATAGACTATAGACAGTTAGAGGAACTATTCATTTATCTTGGATTCAGGTACCTTATTATATATTGATGCAATTATTATATTATTTCCATATATATTACTAATGTGTGGAGTCTAAAAGTAGAGTTTCTGAGTAGGGTGATGATGATTGAAACACCATTGGGTGTACAGTTGAGAGAAAAAGGTTTATACAAGTATTATTCTCTTGAGGTTGGGGAGTATCATTTTCTATGGGTTCGTTAGATCCTTTACATACATGATTTGACATAATTTTGGGTATGGATTGGTTAGTAGAATAATGACACCACGTAGATTGTTACGGCAAGAGGGTTACTTTTAAATCTACCAAGGTTGACAATTATATTCAACATGGATAGTGGGATATCCAGTCTAACCATGCAGGGCCAATTCATCAGCAACTGTGGGAGCTCACCTCCACGGTTTCTATTCTATTAACGGATAAAGATGGTGTAATGTATGTTTTCATTATAGCCTTAGTGGAAAACTTCCATATTGTGTTTCCTAAATAATTATCAGAGTTTCCGCCTAATAGAGATGTGGAATTTAAAATTGGTCTCTTGTTGGTGACTGAACGAGATTGAATTACACAATATAAAATGTAACCAATGGCGATTCATGAAATCATATCTCAGCTTGAATTGATTAAGGATAAAGGGAATATCCATACATGTATGTTGACTTGGGGATATCTAGTCCTTTTTTCAAATAAGTCTTCTAGGACATTTTTCTAGTGTGATAGTTACCATAATATGAGAAGGATGACACTGAATAAACGGTATCCTATTCAATGAATCAATGGTCTATTTTCTTAGTGAGGGGGATTGTGTTTTATCCTATATTAACTTGAAAATATGGTATCACTTGTTTACAATTTTTCCATTTGATATACCAAGGACTACTTTGACAAGATGGTTTGTCCTTGGAGATCACTGTGATGTTGTTTGGGCTGACAAATATACAAGAATTGATTATGTCCTTGATGGGATGAATATTCCATCCATACATGGATCAGTTTTCATTGCTTTTATGAATGATATATTAGTGTAATCAAATATTTATAACGATTATGAACAACATCTTAACATCATCCATAGTACAGTGACATAGAATCTACATTACACCAAAATATCAAACTATTAATTCTCGATTGATCAAGTACAATTTTTCGGTCACATCATCATGGAGGAAAGTATTTCATTTGACCTAAAGAAACTACATGAAATGGATTCTTGGGATCATTCAAAAAATTATTTTGATATCCACATCATTTTGGGGTTTGAGGGATATTTTTGGAGGTTCAAAAGATAATTTTCCCATTAAAATCCCAAATTTTTTTCTTGACCATCAAGGTACTAAATTTTGAATTGTCTATAGAATGTGAGAATGCTTTCTAGGGGTTGAATAATCCCTTGAAAAAGGCACCAATCTTGATCCTTTTCGAACTAGATAAGGTTTACACTGTGTTTTGGGAATCTTTTGTGATTGGGAGAGGAATAGTTTTGATGAAGGTAGATCAAGTCGCAACATATGGGAAATAGTAGATGAGGACACATGAACTGAATTGTCTTACACATGACCTCTGGTTAGTTGTCGTCTTTTTTGACTTGAAATATTGGTGACATTATCTATTATGTGATAAATTAGATTTTATACTGATCCCAACAACATAAAATATATATTTTTATCATGATATGAATCTCTAATAGTGGCGGTCGGTAAATTTTATACCTTCATTTGATTTTGAGTTAGAATATACACTTAGGAAGGGGAACAATGTTGTTGTTGCACTATGATGGAAAACCGACTCTCAGGTGGATCTGACGTCTAGTTATAAATGGAAGATAATTTCATTGTTGGAAGAGATGAAATTTTAGGTTTAGGTGGTCTATGATAAGATGTCTCTTATACCTATATTAGTTTTATATTGTCACTTCTGATAGATTAGTTATAGGTAGTATGAGGATCTGGAATGTTGGTCCCTGAGGGAAAGCCTTGAAGGTTGGGATACACCCTAAAATTATACCATATATGAGGATGCAGTCATATTTGTTATGAATCAGGTTGTAGTTCATTTGTGTATGTGAGAGGACCTAATGATAGAATTTCATGCATCAATGTTGGTGGTGCATCTGAGTTTTAACAACACGTATCATGACCTTTGATGAAAGTTTTGTTGGTCGGGCATGAAAAAGGAGACAATAGGGTTTGTGACATGATGCTACAACTGTCAATAGGGGAAGGTTGATGATCATCGACCTGGTGCTTTATTACATCTATTTCCCATTATTCAATGGAAGTGAGAAGATGTTACTATAAAAAATGTGTTGGGTCTCCTTAGGACACCTCAGAATAATTATGTTTTATGGGTGTTTGTGGACTGACTAATGAAAGTGGAATATTTCATGACTATATGGGATAATTTCTCAATGGATCTATTAGGGAATTTGGATGATCAAGAGATAGTACATTTTTAAGGGTTTCTATAGAGTATAGTTTCATAATTTGAGTCACATTTTACTTCAAACTCTTAAAAGGGATTGCAGAAAGTTATTGATATATAGGTTTTTCTAAGTACAAAATTACACCCACATATAGATGGGCTGTTAGAATGTACTATACAACTACTTGAGGATATACTACATGCATGTGTCCTAGACGATGGTTTGTATTGGATGAATCACCTAGAATTTGTGGAGTTATTCTATAATCATATTATCAGGAAACTATTCATATGGAACCATATGAGGAAATTTATGGTATGCCATATAAGTAACCACTCTATTGGATGGAGGTAGGTGAGCTAGAGTATCTTGGACCAAGTGTCAAATAGGATACATTGGAGTAGGTTCAACAAATTTGGAAGTGTATGGATATGAATCATTTTTGGAACAATTCCTATGAAAATAGAAGATTACAACCCATTCTGTTTTTAGCGGTCGATCATCTATTCCTTCAAGAGTCTCATAAATTGGTTGAACGTATGATTCTGAAATATGGAAATATGGTTCTCATGTTAGTTGAATAATTTCTGTATATGGAGATAATTTTTAATATAATGACCAATAATTAAAAAACATTGATATGAATTAAAAATTGAAGTTCATTCATTATAACATATAATAAATCCATGATAAGACCATATAGGTATAGTTCCTTTAGAAACTAGGAAACATAAAAAATGGGTTCATAAAGAATGAACATTGTCCCCCACTTATTTCTCCATAAATAGACTCCTTTATGACATAGCATAATTAATACCCTTCTTCATGACCTGGGGAAATGAAACATGTTAAAGGGTTATCACAAATGATATGTAATGTGTAGGAACCCAGATCATTGTTTCAGGTACGTTTTTCCATTTCTGGTTGTTTTTGAGAAAACGAAGAAAATCCAAAAAATTTCTAAGTACACGCCATATACTTTATGAGTACACGCCGTGTACTTTTCTTCCACATGAGGCCATGTACTAGTAGGGTCCGGGCCACACACACAGTGTGTAGTAGTGATGTGGAGGCCGCTTAATGCGGAGTACGGAACAGGCGAGTACACACCGTGTACTCATGAAGTACATGCCATGTACTTTTCTTTTTATTTCATTAATTGGACCGGGGTCTTGTATTAAACCTATTTTCATCTTCTTCTCTACCTAATTATGTCCATAGCATCCAAGGAGGCCAAATATTCTCCAAGCCACAAAACTGTCACCGGTTATCCGAATCGAACGACGTCAGTTGCAATAGAATCGCATCGACGAGGTCTTGGTTCTTCTTTGGCCACGTTTCCTGATTCCTTCTCTTGTGAGGGTTATCTTGGGTTTAAATTTTTTGAATTTTTTGTAGATCTTCTCCATTCTAGGCTGATTCAAATGCCTAGGTTCATGTATATCGATCTCCAGGGATTGAGGTAGGTGGTTTTTTTCCCTACATTGAGTGTCTTTGAGTTTTTGGTAAAAAAGTGCCAGATACCAATGTATTTGCTATCTCAGATTACGGTTTTGATCCTATATTGTTATCTTCCTTATATTTCATGTATTCTTGAGGTTATTATATGATTGATAATTGCTTGTTATCATGTTTTAGGATCACCCCATGGGTGTTCCCCCTGTTTTGGTTATTTATCACCTTTTGGATTAGGATGCCTATGAGGCATACCTTGTTGCATTGTTTGCCTACCTTGATATGGTTTATGGCATTTATTACCTACTATTTATATGATTTTGATGGATTTTAGCTATTAGACAAGTATTTGATGAACTTACGTAGGGCTGCTGACAGTCGATTACGCACGACTAGACTGCTCAGGGCTGTGTGAACCTGGTGTGGTATACTAAAGAGGGAATTGACTATTAAGTGCTTCCCTAGAGAGTTTGTTATAAATTATTATCATTCAAAAAACCTATGGGAATGGGACTTTGTGCTTCCTTATAGTTTCCTTAGTTACGTATCGAGACTATAGGGGGAATTCTACGTAAGTGATTCCACATAGAGTCTATAGCTATCGTTGCAAGACCGCAGGGGAATTGATGGTGAGAGCTTTCCAAAGTTTCTATGCCTTTATATGTTTACTTGACTAGAGGGGTTTTCCAATGTGAGACACCCAGGGAGTCACTTTGATTTTTTTGTTGGTTCTGACGAGTCTACCAAGCCAAAGAACAAGCTTGAGTTTTGCACTTCTTGCTGTTTAGGTAGTCTGTTGAGATAGCTGTTTTGTTAATTGCTATGACTTGAGAATATAAAGATGTTTTCTAGATGCCTTGGTCGATAATTCTATGAGTGAATTAAATTAACAAATAAATGTTAACAGATATTGGTAGGATTGTTTACTTTAGATTAATCCTATTCATTTATAGCATCTATTTCCTTTACTTTTGCAATATTGCTCACTCATAGTAGGGCACAGATCATGTGATGATTACCAACTGGGATTAGTCTCACACCCTATTTTGGTCCTGCTTTTTAGCCCAAATAGGTTATATGGTGGCAGGTGTGGATAGGGATTGTGGCCTTTCTACTTCAGGAACATGATTGCTGGTTGGAGCTGGAGAGCATAGGACCAAGCGTAGGCTTGCGATGCTACTAGAGTTGCTATTTTCTTTTAGAGCTTTGTTCTCAATTGTATTTTAGCACGTTGTTTTGCTTGATAATTTCCTTAAATACATGTACCATGCTGCATCATTATCATATTATACATTGCTTCAGCTGTTTAGTTTCAGTTGTTGTATGATGTTTACTGCTTCCTCTATTGACTGTTATTTCTTATACCTTGTATACCTTACCAAATGAGGTCATATTTTCCCCCAATAACATACCAAGTCCCTCAATGCTACTCGGCAGCCTCTCGTGTTTGGGGAAATGCGCTTGAGGTAATGTGGAGAACCAGGCATGGGGCACCAGTTGAGGGGCTCTAGATTCGGGTCATCACAAATTGGTATTAGAGGAGTTTCTTTCCTTTTATATTGACTTATTATTTAGAGACATTTTACAGGGATAGGTTGGAATAGTTAAATGGTAAATAGTTGTGCCCGAGCATTCTAGAACCTGTGTATAGGGAAAAATCCAGATTACCTCGAATATTGCAATTTTTGTGTTTTTGAAAATGTTACAGTTTAATTTATTTCACCATTGGGTGGTGCTCTTGTTTTGGGCTATTACTATTTGTATGATTGTGGTTCTATTTTTTGCAACCTGATGAGATGAGGTTATTCCATCTCATGCATCATATAGGAACTTGTTAGAAAAATCACATTTCATGCATTTTTCCATGCCATCTAGATTGAATTAGAATTTTCATGATGTTGTGATAGAATTTTTGATATAAGATGCATGCTGTTGTGATAGCTTCTATGATAGAATACCTTCTATGTTGATAGGGTATCATTTTTTTAGAGCTTCATTATCATGGACACGAAACTTTGTTCTTAGAGGTGTTATGGGCCCTCGAGGATCATAATTTTCTAGATCATGAGTTCTTATAATTTTTACATGTTATATCCATTGTTATGATGTAAAGATTTGATTTTTAGGGATTATGGGCCTCCACAGATCGGAATTTGGCACCTTAATAATTGGTTTCTGTGTTTTTTGGGCTTCGGTGTAGTTCTGAGGCTACTGTCTGGAATAACACAGAATAAACGGCGTGTACTTTGTGCATACACACTGTGTAGTTTTTAGCTGTGTCCCTAACTGTGTTTGGCAGAGACATGAGGCTGTAAAATTTCCTGTAGGAACACGCCGTGTACTATCTTAGCACGCCGTGTAGTCTGGAATAGGTATCCGAACTTGTCACGAACAACATGGGCTGGGGTTTTTCTTCATATATACGCCGTGTCCTTATGAAACATATCGTGTAGTGTCAACCATGTGTCAGTCCGTGTCACTAACAACACGGTCCAGGTAAGGCATGTCAAGTACATGTTGTTTCTCCTTTAACACGCCATGTAGTAGTGGTCCGTGTACTAGTCCGTGTGACTAAAGACATGGACAAGGGGAAAATCTTAAGGACATATCGTGTAGTGTACAAGAACGCCGTGTAGTTTCCTACTCGGAAAGTCCGTGTTCCCAGCCTTCTAAGAGTGAAAAGGCAGGGTGGAAAAGGTTTAGTACACGCCATGTAGTTTATGAACACGCCATGTAGCCAGGTGGTTTAAACAGCCATGTATGGCCAAGGTACACGCCCAGGGTAAACAATTAAGAAACATGCCGTGTAGTAGTGATACATGTCGTGTAGTCATGTGTTCCCAAATTTTAAGGGTTTTATCTCCTATAACGTTCTTCTCTCTTAATTTTCATATGCCTTCATCGTTAATGAAGGTGTGATTTTGAACTTTCAGATATATGGCACCAATACATCCTCCCGCTGCACGCCAGGAACCAGGAAGTGACCATACGCCTGATATGTAGATTAGGGACTACCAGTAGTTCCGCCTATCATTCCGGATATGGAACCTGTAGTGATTCCAGACACTGGTGATGACGCTCAGTTGAGAGAGGGTTTCATGAGATTCATACAGACCTTCCAGGTAACTCGCCATCATGCCCTGTCTATGGAAGAGTTGACGTGGGGTTTTCAGCAGTAGTACCCTCCCACGTTCATAGGGGATGGAGGACCACATGATGCAGAGTCATGGATAAAATCCATGTTGTCGATATTCAAGCATCTGGAGACACCTCCGGAGAGGAGAGTGATGCTCGTGAATTATATGCTGCAAGATTCTACCGATAGCTGGTGGCATGTGGTTTCACAGACAGGGCGCTAACATGCTATGGCATGGGATGAGTTTCAACATACATTCTATGACTACTTCTAATAGGTGACGCTAAGGGCTGATAGAGCCAGAGAGTTCATGAACCTGCAGTAGGGTACACTCACAATTATCTATTATTCCTCCCACTTTATAGAGTTACAACATTTCACTCCCATTCTGGAAAATTACAAGCATTTATTGGCGAGGAAGTTTGAGGAAGTACTCAAACCGGATATCTGGTCACAGGTGAACTTCTTTCAGTTGACTTCTATCACACTGATAGTCAACCAAGCACTTATTATGGAGAGAAACCTGAAAAAGTATGGAGTTGTAGACCAGGGTGGTTCAGCATCCAGGGCTAATTCTCTCCAGACAGACAGTAGGAAGCTCCACCTAGAGTCAACATGAGGTGACTCGAGGAAGCAAGGTATTATTTCTGGTAGACAGGATCTTCCCTCTAGCTACCAATTGGTTTGTTATCAGTGTGGAAGAAGTGGGCATATGTATCCCCAGTGTCGGGGGGACCTAGTGGAGTGTCGATCTTGCAGTAAGATAGGTCATATACAACGCTTCTGCAAGGTTCTTTAGCCAACCACTAGTGAAGGAGAATCCGTTTCGACTCTGCATACAGGAGCAGGATTACCAGTTCCACAACAGACTAGGGGTTTGAGTACTTCAGGTCGTTCAGGCTAGGGTAGAGTTCATGGACGTAGTGGTCACGATCAGGGAGGAGGAGCCCAGGGATCACATGCTGCTATGTATGGCCACAGTACATGCCAGACTTTTGTTGTAGTGTAGATTCATCAGGATCAGTATCCTGGACCTTCTATAGTTCGAGGTATGATTTTAGGAGCCTCAATTTTATCCTTTGCACTTTTCGATAACGGAGCTTCTCATAGCTTTATTTCAGTGTATATTGTGGAAAGCCTTAGACATACTATTTATACTTCTGGGGATATGATGACACTAGAAACTCCCTTGGAAATTAGAATTTCTAGCGTGAATCAGTGATTAGACTTCCCCCTCGAGGTTGGTGGGTGTCATTTTTCAAGGAATCTTTATTTTTTGGAGATGGTAGGCTATGATATCATTTTTAGGATGGAATAGTTAGTTTCCTTCTAGGCCTCTGTGGATTTCTATCACTGCAGGATGAGTTTCACATTACCAGAGGAAAAATCATTTCTTCAAAAGGGTGAATGGGATGTCCAGGAGAGCAGAGCTGGACAAGAGCATCATGGGTTGGGCGGTGTTATGGCACAGATTTCTAGCTCATATCTGGATGACCACATGAATAATCAAGAAAATTTTCCTCCAGTGGTTTATAAATTTCTAGATGTCTTTCCAGAAGAATTTTCAGGTTTGCCTCCGGAGCGAGAGGTAGACTTCTCTATTGAGCTTGTTCCAGGAGCGGAACTGGTGTCCATTCCTCCTTATATGATGGCTACACCAGATTTGCAGGAGCTCATGAAGCAGTTGGAGGAGATTTTCGATGTCATGGGGTGTTCAGACAATCAAAAGGTTAGTCTTTCTATTTAACGTTTGGAGGGTGAGGCAGATCAGTGGTGTTCTATGGTTAAAAATATCAGGTACGCAGATGAGATTGATGCTCTCGACTGGGATGAATTCAAATGTATGTTTATTGAAAATTATTGTCCTAAGGCTGTTCTACATATGATGGAAAAAGAATTCTTGGAATTGGGGAAAGAGGAAGACTCAGTGGCTACCTATGAAGAATGGTTCACTTGATTGGCAAGGTATGCTCCAAATTTTATCCGAGACCTTGATAGTAAAATCAATCGTTTTTACTTAGGATTAAAGCTAAAATATCAAAGGGCATTAGCTTCTTGTGAGTTTAAAAGTTATTAAAATCTTGTTCGATGTGCTGAGATGGTGGAAATGGAGTTTTCCGATGATCAAGTGTTCTATAACAACCAACAGAAGAAGAGACCGAGGTGGCAGGAGAAAGGGAAGAATTCTTCAAAAAAGACTGATGGTAAGAAATCTATGTTTCCAGTTTGTGATAAATGTGGTAAAAGGCATGGTGGGGAATGTCTTCTGAATTCTGGAAAGTGATACTGATTTGGTAAGATGGGACATAAGGCTCGTGATTGCACTGAAAAGGATCAAGGTGAAGGTAAGACCAAATTTGATTTACAGTTAGTGAAATGTTATAAGTGCAATGAGATGGGTCACTATGAAAACGAGTGTCCGACAAAGAGCTTGAGTGATGGGAAGCTGTTAGACTACAAGCATAAAGGGGTGGTGAAATCCTTTGCAACTACTTCAGCAGATGTCGGGCCATCAAATGAAGTTGTATCAGGTACTTTGTTTGTTTTTTCAGATTATGCCAGTGTGTTGTTTGATTCGGGGTCTACACATTCTTTCATCTCAGAAAACTTTTCTAGTAAAATGGGAATACCATCTCAAGAAATGACTCCTGAACTTTTTGTAAAAACACCTGGGGGAAATGTAGGGGCAAAATGAATTTATAAGAATCTTCCTATCCTTATATGTGGAAAGAACTGTAACGACCCAATCTTTTTGAGTAGTATATTAACTTACTCTTATTGATTTAATAAGATGTTAATGGTTAATGCAGAAAGAGGAGTCGATGGCTTCATCCAGTAGACTCAACCCTTACGAAGCCCACTTATCAGAGCTTGGGAAGGAGGTAGCATCTGTGGGCTTCGCTTTGGACCAAGCCCAAGCTGAGCTCCAGCGTGTCAAGCTTGAACGAAAACGCTTGCAGGAGAAGTTCAAGTTAGTGGAGATTGCTACTAGGGCAATGTTATCTGAGACTCCCTCAGATTCTCTCACCATAGCACACCTTACACTTAGGTCTTATGCCGGTGTTATAAGGGGCTATGTGTTGAGACCCTAGCTTCCTTGTGTAATCCTTTCGGGTGAATAAATTGAGATTTCTTCCTTTAGTGATGTTTGTGAAATTTCAAATGCCTAGATAATTTTAGAATGTATTTTATTAATGAATTTTGAAAAAGGGATATTTTGAAATATTTATGTAAACCCTAAATAACTAATTATGTGTAATGAATTTCAAAAAATGGTCTTCTACAAAAGTGTTCAGTAAGGAATTTGGAGTCTAATAAGATCAACTTAATTTTTGATGAATAGTAAATTATGAATAGTGATTTTACGCTTAGGATTAGTAATGTGACCAAATGGATTAGTAATTTTCACTCAAAGAAAGTTTTAATATAATTTAGACACCTTGGTTAAGTAATGTGATTCAATAAAATGGTTAAATAACGGTTTCATAAATTATTATTCAAGTATTAGTTTTTTTGGATGAATAGTGTTTTTCAATTAAAAATTTAATTAAAAATAAATAGAAAATTATTTTTATAAAAATGAATTTATTTTTGAACTCAGAGCATCGATATTATGTTATGGTAATTTTTGGGGATTTTTCTGAAAAAAATGAATTTTCGGTGAATAATGTATTTATTTAAAAATATAATTAAAAATATTTAGAAAATTATTTTTATAAAATGGATTTCATTTTTGAAATCATAGCATTGATGATTGGTTAATGTGAAATTTTGGAATTATTCTGAGAAAGTTGAATTTTCAGTGAATAGTAAAATTACAGTTTTAGGGTTTCAGTATGTTTAATGACATCATAATGGTGTCATGATGATGTCATGAGATCTTTTGAGGGTTGGCCGGCCAAGGGTGATGAATTGTTGTTTTGGGGGACCCATGTGGCCTAACTCCATGATAAATGCCAAGGGAGAGCACATGGGTTTGAGAAAAGCACATGTGAGGTGTCCTTTGGCCATTAATGCTTTGTCCCCTCACTTTCCCTATAAATACCCACCCTTTCCTCCTTTAGTTTTCACTTCCAACTCTCCCCCAACGAAGTTCTGGTCTTCTTACCTTCCAAAGAGTCCTCCCAAGGTGCCCCCAAGCCCTCAAGGTCCAATCCTTTGAGTTTCAAGAGTCACGTTTTAAGGTAAGGGATCCGACCCCTCTCTTTCTTTTCGTACAATCTCTTTTATGTCATTCCTTTTATGCTCCATGTTATTATGTGAGAGGATGTTATTTTATATTCCTCTTACTGGCCTTTCATGTTTATATGATGAGATATCCCCTCTTACTCTCATCATTTCGTTTTATGAAAGTTTAAGTGACGCCGTTAAGCTGCCGAATGTTTAAGTGATTCTTTCACCCTTCTCATTTTTCAAGTTCGATTTTCATGTCAAATCTTTCAAGTTCCTTTTATTATGTTGGGGTATGATCTCTATATCTATCATACTGATCTCTTATGATCATATGATGAGAGACCCTATTTCATTTGTCCAATTCATTTTTGTTGAAGTTTAAGTGACGTCGTTAGGCTGCCGAATTTTCATAAGAGAAATCAAATTTTTTGTCCTCCTTCCATGTTTTTCATTTCAATTGGTATGTCCTTGAAATTGCATCACCATGTCCATATATCCTTCTTATTCTGTCCCTTTACCTTTTTATGGGTCAATTATGATTGTTCAACCCATGTTCCCTCTCTTTTCAAAGTTTCTAAAACCTTGTAACATAGCCGTTATGCTGCAGAATTTTCGTCTCAAAATGCCTCTCTTTTCTCAAAATTATTTTATGTTATAAAGTGAATAATCAAAGCTCCTATTTCTAAAGGGGTATTCACATATATGTAAAAATGTTCTATTTTAAATTCTGGGATTTACATACATGATACCCGCTTTCCCTTTCCGTGGGTTTAAAGTAACGTAAAGATCATGTCTTTAAAGTAGTTTTTGAAACGTTATGATTATGAAATGAAACCCATTTATTTTATGCTATATGGGTTATTTATGAAATTTTTGATGATGATATATGTGGCTCACATGAAAATAAAGTCAAATTTAAGGGTGCTCCCTGATAGCGCTCCAATGCATTGGGTAAAGACTTAATCTCTAGAGATGACCATTTTAACGACGCCTTGGTGAATTACCTTGGTAATTTTGAACGACACCTTGGGGATGGACCTTGGTGAAACGAAACGATTGTCAATATTAAATGTTGTAGCCACATATTCAAGTTATGAAAAATGATTATTTTTAATATGATGTATCTCATGATTTCTTTCTCATGCCTTAAAGTTCTTTTCATGTCCTTATTGAAGTATCTCAAGTTCACTTGTAAAATGTTTCTCTTGTTTCCCTTACTGGGCCTTCTGCTCACCCTTTCTTTTGATGTATGTCCCCAGGTTATGAGATGCATAATGAACATAGGATGAACTAAAGAAGAAGCCTTTCAAGTGTTTAAGAAGCATGTTTTATGTTTTTTTTATGTATTATGATCCTTGTTTCCAAGACACTAAACCTTAACGATCATCAGTTCCGTGTAATGAAATGAATGTTTATGTTATAAAATGGCGAGATGCTATAGTTGGTATCAAAGGATGGTTTAGTTATTTGTGGAAATTAGGATATAAAAACTTTAGGAAGAACCCTATAGAAAAGTTTAAATATAGGAAAACTTCCTCGTATTTTGGTAAGTATTGAGTAAGTGGTTTATCAAACAAATACATCCCTGTCTGGATACGAGCAGGTAGAGGCGGCTCTGGCACAGATGTGCATAGGGGTAAAACCCGAAAACACCACTTTGAGCTAGACTCGAACGGGAACTGGTGCACGATAACGGGCCTTGCTGCACTCTTGGTTACGACACTCCCGGGGGATATGTTTGGTTAATCACAAGCTTTTTATGAATCATTATGAAGGAATTATAGAAAAGTGTAATTGTCTAAGCATTAAGTCTTAGTTAAAAGATTCATAAATGAAATAAGTTTCTTACTAAGGTTTTATTCTTTTAGAAAATGGCGGGCAATAGGAGGAACTGTGCCGATGGTGACCGCAATGCACCATGTGCTGACGGCCCTCCGATGGAAGCCGGAATGGAAACATTCATGAGAATGATGAACCAACTGACTCAAGTTATGAGTAATAACTTGAATAAAGCTGAGAGGCTGACCTCACCACGAAGGGAACAACACTCTGTTGAGTCCTTCATGCATCAACGACCGCCAACATTCAGTGGATCTACTGACCCATTCGTTGCGGAACAATAGATAAGCTCCATTGAAAAGATCTTCTCTGTACTTCATTGTTCGGAACAAGAAAAAGTCACCCTTGCTGTTTATCGCCTAGAGGGAGAAGCTGATCAGTGGTGGTCACTGATCAAAAACACGAAGCCACGAGGAGAGATGGAAGCTATGGAGTGGGAAGAATTTTGGTGGATTTTCTTTAACAAGTATTTCCCTCGTTCCATGAGAACGAAAATGGAGAAAGAGTTTCTCGAGCTGAAGCAGAAGGAGAACGAATCTGTCGGAAGCTACGAGATGAACTTCACAAGGCTTTCCTGTTATACCTCAAGCTTTTTCATGGACCCTAATGGGAAGGTTGATAGATTCTTTGGCGGACTACGACCTCATCTGTGGAATAATCTAGCCAACAGGGACTATGATAGCTATGAAGAAATAGTTCGAAGTGCTTTGAAAGTCGAGCTGGAGTTTGGTGAGACATAGTGGTCTCATAAACCAAATGAAAAGAAGAGATCATTGGAGCCCAGTTTAGGGAAGACTTTTGATCAGGGAAGAGGTGGAAAGCAAATTCAACTTACCACATGCAATAAATGTGGGAAGAATCATCTGGGGAACTTCTTGAACGGAAGTGGCAAGTGCTACAAGTGTGGAAGAGGAGGCCATATTGCTCGGAATTGTCATAGTGAGGTGAAGCCTCAGCTTCCCAACACTAACGACAGAGGAAAGATGGTTCTGGCCCTACCCGAAGTCACATGCTTCAAGTGTGGACAGCTTGGGCACTTTGCTAACCAATGTCCCAATCCGAGGGCGGTGGAGGGGAATCACCACCAACCTCAGCAGAGGCCAAGAGAGCAAGGTCGTGCTTTCGCTATCACAACAGCTGAAGTTGAAGTCCCGAACGATGTGGTAGCAGGTACTCTTGTTGTCCTCTCAAAACTAGCAAGTACTTTATTTGATTCTGGTTCTACGCATTCCTTTATTTCCTCCAAGTTTTCAAGGAATATAGAATCAACCCCCGAACTGCTAGAGGTAGAGTTGTATGTCAAGACTCCAAGTGGGATTATCCATGCATCAACAGTGTTTAGAGACTCTAGTGTTTACTTTGGTGAGCACAATCTTATCGCAAATCTAGTAGTCATTCCCATGATGGAATACGACGTTATACTAGGGATGGACTGGCTCTCAAAGTATAATGCTAAGATCAAATGCAGAAGTAAGGAAATCTCAGTAGTCTTGAATGAACGGCCTACAGTTATCTTCCAAGGAGAGATATCCCGAACTGATCCCTATCTAGAAGCACCTCCTATAGATTTCTTTATGGAGTTAATCGGTGATGAGGAAGAAGGGAAAGGGAGCATACAAATAGAAGATGTTCCGATTGTTCAGGAATACATGGATGTATTTCCTGAGGAGTTACCTGGACCTCCCCCAGAAAGAGAGGTAGAGTTCTCCATTGAACTCGTACCTGGGTCCCAACCGATATCAAAGACTCCGTATAGAATGGCAAATGTGGAGCTAGAAGAGTTAAAGAAACAACTCCAAGACTTGTTGGAGAAGGGGTTTATCCGACCGAGTGTGTCTCCTTGGGGAGCACCAGTTCTCTTTGTGAAGAAGAAGGATGGATCAATGCGGCTATGCATTGACTATAGAGAACTGAACGGGATCACAGTGAAGAACAGATATCCTCTTCCAAGAATTGATGATTTATTTGACCAACTTCGCGGGGCTCAATTCTTCTCTAAGATTGACCTTTGATCTGGTTATCATCAACTGAGGGTGAAGAAGGAAGATATCCCCAAGACTGCCTTCCGATCAAGATATGGGCATTTTGAGTTTACTGTTATGCCCTTCGGCTTGACTAATGCTCCTGCTATTTTCATGGATTTGATGAATAGAGTCTTTAAGGACTACCTTGATAACTTCGTGGTAGTTTTTATTGATGATATTTTGATATATTCAAAAAGTCGTGAGGAGCATGAAGATCATCTAAGGGTTATATTGAAAACTCTGCGGAAGGAGAGGATCTTTGGGAAGTTCAGCAAGTGTGAGTTTTGGTTACAACATGTGGCTTTCTTGGGGCACATCGTAACCAATGAAGAAATCTCGGTTGACCCTGCAAAGACAATGGTGGTGGAGGAGTGGCCTCAACCCACAACAGTAACTGAGATTCGTAGTTTCCTTGGTTTAGCGGGATATTATAGGAGGTTTGTGAAAAACTTTTCACGGATTTCTAATCCACTAACCAAGTTGACTCGAAAAGGGGTTAAGTTCATCTGGACAAAGGAGTGCGAGGAAAGTTTCCAAGAGCTGAAGAAGAGATTGGTTACTGCACCGGTGTTAACACTACCCTCTATCGGAGAAGGATTCGTTATTTTTAGCGATGCATCTCTGAAAGGGCTTGGGTGCGTCCTCATGAAGAATGACAAGGTAATTGCTTATGCATCTCGACAGTTGAAGATCCATGAGCAGAATTATCCTACGCATGATCTAGAGCTGGCGGCAGTTGTTTTTTCTCTAAATATATGGAGGCACTATCTTTATGGGGAGAAATGTGATATATACACTGACCACCAAAGTCTAAAGTATATTTTCACACAGACAGAATTGAACATGAGACAAAGGAGATGGTTGGAGCTTATTAAAGACTATGATTGTTCAATTCATTATCACCCTGGAAGAGCAAACAAAGTCGCGGATGCGTTAAGCAGGAAAGATCTTGTTGTTCTGGAAACAATGAGGATCCTGAGAGACCCCTTGATTAAAGATCTAGTAAAACTGGACATGGGAATTATTCGGAAAGGGACATCATCAACCCTATCCCAAATGATTTCTCAACCTTCATTACTAGAGAAGATCAAGAAGGCTCAAAAAGAAGATCCTTTGCTGCAGGAGAAGTTCGAGGCTGTAAAGGATGGGAAGTTCCCTGATTTCAATATTGATCAAGAAGGTGTATTGAAATTTTGTACAAGACTATGTGTTCCATCTATCCCGGAGATAAAGAATGAATTGTTGGATGAAGCTAATAGCTCTACATTCTCTATACACCCGGGAAGCACTAAGATGTATAGAGACCTTCGTGATCATTATTGGTGGGATAACATGAAGAGGGAGATTGCTGATTACACTACAAGGTGCCTGGTGTGTCAGCAAGTAAAGGCAGAAAGACAACTTCCTAAGGGGGTTTTACAACCGCTACCCATACCAGTATGGAAGTGGGATAATATCACCATGGACTTTGTAACTGGTCTCCCAAAAACATCCAAAGGAAACAATGCGATATGGGTTATTGTGGACCGTCTCACCAAGGCAGCCCATTTTATCTCTATTCGGGAAGATTTCTCTCTGGATCAGCTTGCCATGATATACGTGAAGGAAGTGGTAAGGCTGCATGGGGTACCACTATCCATCGTATCTGATCGTGACCCAAGATTCACATCAAAATTCTGGAGAAGTCTTCAGCATGCTCTGAACACTGAATTGAATTTTAGTACGGCCTATCATCCTCAAACTGATGGCCAATATGAAAGGACTATTCAGACACTCGAAGACATGTTGAGATTATGCTCAATGGAATTTAAAGGTGGATGGGATCAACACCTCCCATTAGTTGAGTTCTCCTATAACAACAGCTTCCATGCGAGTATTCAGATGGCACCCTATGAAGCTCTGTATGGAAAGCGGTGTAGAACTCCTACTTGTTGGGATGAAACTGGTGAGTGGAAGCTTCTTGGGCCTGATCTCGTGCAAGAGATGACGGAACAGGTCCATGCCATCCAACAACACATAAAGGCTGCTCAGAGTCGGCAGAAGAGCTATGCTGACAATCGTCGAAGGGACTTGGAGTTTGGTGTTGGTGACAAAGTCTTCCTTCGAATTTCTCCATGGAAGAGAGTCAGGCGGTTTGGGAAGAAAGGGAAGCTCAGCCCTAGGTACATTGGCCCCTATGAAATCCTTGATCGCATAGGAGCAGTGGCCTATCGTCTAGCACTTCCACCGAACCTAGCTCAAGTTCATGATGTCTTCCATGTATCTCTCTTGAGGAAGTACATACCCGACCCTTCGCATGTACTGAACCCAGAGGTGGTACAACTTGAACATGACCTCTCTTATGAAGAGCAGCCAGTGGAGATCTTAGACCGTAGAGACAAGGTCCTATGAAACAAGACTACCCACCTTGTGAAAGTGTTGTGGAGGAATCATAAGTATGAAGAAGCGACTTGGGAGCCTGAGGAAACGATGAAGCAAAAGTACCCTCACCTTTTCGACTAGGCCTCAAGTATAAATTTCGGGGACGAAATTTCTAAAGGGGGGAAGAATGTAACGACCCAATATTTTTGAGTATTATATTAACTTACTCTTATTGATTTAATAAGATGTTAATGGTTAATGCAGAAAGAGGAGTCGATGGATTCATCTAGTAGACTCAACCCTTACGAAGCCCACTTATCAGAGCTTGGGAAGGAGGTAGCATCTGTGGGCTTCGCTTTGGACCAATCCCAAGCCGAGCTCCAGCGTGTCAAGCATGAACGAAAACGCTTGCAGGAGAAGTTCAAGTTAGTGGAGATTGCTACTAGGGAAATGTTATCTGAGACTCCCTCAGATTCTCTCACCATAGCACACCTTACACTTAGGTCTTATGCCGGTGTTATAAGGGGCTATGTGTTGAGACCCTAGCTTCCTTGTGTAATCCTTTCGGGTGAATAAATTGAGATTTCTTCCTTTAGTGATGTTTGTGAAATTTCAAATGCCTAGATAATTTTAGAATGTATTTTATTAATGAATTTTGAAAAAGGGATATTTTGAAATATTTATGTAAACCCTAAATAACTAATGATGTGTAATGATTTTCAAAAAATGGTCTTCTACAAAAGTGTTCAGTATGGAATTTGGAGTCTAATAAGATCAACTTAATTTTTGATGAATAGTAAATTATGAATAGTGATTTTACGCTTAGGATTAGTAATGTGACCAAATGG
Organism: Viscum album; assembly: GCA_963277665.1. NCBI lineage: Eukaryota > Viridiplantae > Streptophyta > Magnoliopsida > Santalales > Viscaceae > Viscum > Viscum album. The sequence continues at coordinate 1,094,018,331 of OY728139.1, forward strand.
ATTAGTAATTTTCACTCAAAGAAAGTTTTAATATAATTTAGACACCTTGGTTAAGTAATGTGATTCAATAAAATGGTTAAATAACGGTTTCATAAATTATTATTCAAGTATTAGTTTTTTCGGATGAATAGTGTTTTTCAATTAAAAATTTAATTAAAAATAATTAGAAAATTATTTTTATAAAAATGAATTTATTTTTGAACTCAGAGCATCGATATTATGTTATGGTAATTTTTGGGGATTTTTCTGAAAAAAATGAATTTTCGGTGAATAGTGTATTTATTTAAAAATATAATTAAAAATATTTAGAAAATTATTTTTATAAAATGGAGTTCATTTTTGAAATCATAGCATTGATAATTGGTTAATGTGAAATTTTGGGATTATTCTGAGAAAGTTGAATTTTCAGTGAATAGTAAAATTACAGTTTTAGGGTTTCGGTATGTTTAATGACATCATAATGATGTCATGATGGTGTCATGAGATATTTTGAGGGTTGGCAGGCCAAGGGTGATGAATTGTTGTTTTGGGGGCCCCATGTGGCCTAACTCCATGATAAATGCCAAGGGAGAGCACATGGGTTTGAGAAAAGCACATGTGAGGTGTCCTTTGGCCATTAATGCTTTGTCCCCTCACTTTCCCTATAAATACCCACCATTTCCTCCTTTAGTTTTCACTTCCAACTCTCCCCCAACTAAGTTCTGGTCTTATTACCTTCCAAAGAGTCCTCCCAAGGTGCCCCCAAGCCCTCAAGGTCCAATCCTTTGAGTTTCAAGAGTCACGTTTTAAGGTAAGGGATCCGACCCCTCTCTTTCTTTTCGTGTAATCTCTTTTATGTCATTCCTTTTATGCTCCATGTTCTTATGTGAGAGTATGTTCTTTTATATTCCTCTTACTGCCCTTTCATGTTTATATGATGAGATATCCCCTCTTACTCTCATCATTTCGTTTTATGAAAGTTTAAGTGACGCCGTTAGGCTGCCGAATGTTTAAGTGATTCTTTCACCCTTCTCATTTTTCAAGTTCGATTTTCATGTCAAATCTTTCAAGTTCCTTTTATTATGTTGGGGTATGATCTCTATATCTATCATACTGATCTCTTATGATCATATGATGAGAGACCCTATTTCATTTGTCCAATTCATTTTTGTTGAAGTTTAAGTGACGTCGTTAGGCTGCCGAATTTTCATAAGAGAAATCAAATTTTTGTCCTCCTTCCATGTTTTTCATTTCAATTGGTATGTCCTTGAAATTGCATCACCATGTCCATATATCCTTCTTATTCTGTCCCTTTACCTTTTTATGGGTCAATTATTATTGTTCAACCCATGTTCCCTCTCTTTTCAAAGTTTCTAAAACCTTGTAACATAGCCGTTATGCTGTAGAATTTTCGTCTCAAAATGCCTCTCTTTTCTCAAAATTATTTTATGTTATAAAGTGAATAATCAAATCTCCTATTTCTAAAGGGATATTCACATATATGTAAAAATGTTCTATTTTAAATTCTGGGATTTACATACATGATACCCGCTTTCCCTTTCTGTGGGTTTAAAGTAACGTAAAGATCATGTCTTTAAAGCAGTTTTTGAAACGTTATGATTATGAAATGAAACCCATTTATTTTATGCTATATGGGTTATTTATGAAATGTTTGATGATGATATATGTGGCTCACATGAAAATAAAGACAAATTTAAGGGTGCGCCCTGATAGCGCTCCAATGCATTGGGTAAAGACTTAATCTCTAGAGATGACCATTTTAACGACGCCTTGGTGAATAACCTTGGTAATTTTGAACGACACCTTGGGGATGGACCTTGGTGAAACGAAACGATTGTCAATATTAAATTTTGTATCCAAATCTTCAAGTTATGAAAAATGATTATTTTTATTATGATGTATCTCATGATTTCTTTCTCATGCCTTAAAGTTCTTTTCATGTCCTTATTGAAGTATCTCAAGTTCACTTGTAAAATGTTTCTCTTGTTTCCCTTACTGGGTCTTCTGCTCACCCTTTCTTTTGATGTATGTCCCCAGGTTATGAGATGCATAATGAACATAGGATGAACTAAAGGAGAAGCCTTTCAAGTGTTTAAGAAGAATGTTTTATGTTTTTTTTATGTATTATGATCCTTGTTTCCAAGACACTAAACCTTAACGATACTCAGTTCCGTGTAATGAAATGAAAGTTTATGTTATAAAATGGCGGGATGCTATAAGAACCTACTTGCAAAACTTATTGTTCTACCTCCAGTAGAGTTTGATGTTATCCTGGGTATGGATTGGCTCTCTATTTACCATGCTAATATTGACTGTAGAGCTAAAGAATATTCTTTTCAGAAATACTTTCAGTTTGTGTACAAGAATGAACCCTTACTGTTGATAACTTATCAAGAGGCCAAGAAACATGTAAAAGATGGAAATGAATGTTACCTTGCACACATCATTGAAAATAAAGTAACTGTTCAGATTAATGATGTGCCAGTGGTAAATGAGTATCCTGATTTTTTTCCTGATGAGTTTCCTGGAATAATACCAGATCAGGAAGTTGAATTTACTGTTGACTTAGTTCCTGATGCTAAGCCAATTTCAAAACCCCCTTATCGAATGGATCAATTTGAACTTTTAGAGTTGAAGGAGAAATTGCAAGATTTATTAGAGAAAGGTTTCATTCGACCAAGCACATCACCATGGGGTGCTCCTATTTTATTTGTTAAAAAGAAAGATGGTTCAATGAGACCTTGCATTGATTATAGAGCCTTGAATAACATCACTGTTAAGAACAAATATCTTTTGCCTCATGTCGATGATTTGTTTGATCAGCTCCAGGGAGCTCAGTATTTTTCAAAGATTGACTTGAGATCGGGGTACCATCAGATAAAGGTAAAGGAAGTAGACGTTCCAAAGACTGCGTTTCGTACAAGATATGGCCATTATGAATTTGTAGTAATGCCTTTTGGGCTAACCAAAGCACCTGCTGTATTCATGGACTTAATGAATGGAATTTTCCATGAGTTCTGGGATAGGTTTTTGGTGGTTTTCATTGATGATATTTTGGTGTGTTCTAAAAGTAAAGAGGAGCATGAAAGACATTTAAGGGTTATCTTGGAAACCATAAAAGAAAAGTAATTGTTTGGGAAATTTAGCAAGTCTGAGTTTTGGTTGCAACAAATTTCTTTCCTTGGTCACATTGTTTCTAAAGATGGGATAACTATTGATCCTGCAAAAACAAAAGATGTGGAAGACTGTCCAAGACCCAAAAATGTAACTAAGATTTGTATCTTCCTTGGTTTGGCAGGCTTTTACCGAAGGTTTGTTAGAAATGTTTCATAGTTATCTAGTCCAATGACTAAGCTAATTCGGAAGGGTGTTAAGATTATCTAGACAAAAGAATATGATGATTTTTTTCAGGAATTGAAAAGAAGATTGGTGAAAGCTCCAGTTTTGGCACTACCTTCCAAGAATGGTGTGTTTTTTATCTACAGTGACACTTCATTGAAAGGACTTGGTTGCATCCTAATGTAGAATGATCAGGTAATTGCTTATGCTTCACGACAGTTGAAAACTCATGAGGTTAATTACCCTACACATGATTTGGAATTATCTGATGTTGTTTTCGCTTTAAAAATTTAGAGACATCATTTGTATGGAGTAAAGTGTGAAATATATACGGATCACAAACGATTAAAGTATATATTCACTCAGAAAGAGTTATACATGAGAAAAAGGAGATGTTTGGAATTAATCAAGGATTATGATTGTACAATTCATTACCATCCGGGAAAAGCAAATAAAGTTGATAATTCTTTGAGTCAAAAAAATAATGCTTCATTAACAATGTTGCATTTGGAATGTGATCCTTTGGTTAAGGATTTGATGAACTTTGGCATAGACGTTTTTGGCGCAGGATGTTCTTCTGTTTTGTTTCATGTATCAGTGAGATCATCTCTATCAGATATAATCAAGCAAGCACAGAAGCAAGACAGTGAGTTGCAGAAATAGGTAGAGCTAGTTCAGAAATGTAAGTTTCCTGAATTCAACATTGATAATGATTGTGTTTTCAGATTTGGGAAGAGATTGTGTGTGCCTTGTGATTCACAGTTGAAGAGAGCGTTGTTATGTGAAGCTCATAGTTCTCCATTTTCAGTTCATCCTTGCAGTACTAAGATGTACAAAGATCTGTGGGAGTATTACTGGTGGGATGGAATGAAAAGAGATATTGCTGATTTTACTGTGAAGTGTTTGACATGTCAACATGTTAAAGCAAATCGGCAGTTACCGAAAGGGATGCTTCAGCCATTACCAATGCTAGAGTGGAAATGGGAGAATATATCCATGGACATTGTTGTGGGATTACCGAAGACATCTCGAGGTAATAATGAAATCTGGGTTATTGTTGATCGCTTGACTAAATATGCTCATTTCCTTGCTATACGAGATACTTTTTCCCTAGATCAACTTTCCCAATTGTATCTTAAAGAGATAGTGAAGTTGCATGGATTTCCCCTCTCCATTGTATCTGATCGTGATCCTAGGTTCACTTATAACTTTTGGAAAGGCCTTCAGAAGTCATTTGGTACTGAATTAAATTTTAGTACAGATTTTCATCCTCAATCAGATGGGATGTCAGAAAGAACAATTTAGACCTTCAAGGATATGCTACGAGCTTGTTCGATGGATTATTAGGGAAGTCGGGACCAACATCTTTCTTTGGTTGAATTTTCATATAATAACAGTTTTCATTCTAGTATACAGATGGCACCATTTCAGCCATTATATGGGAAGCGGTGTCAAACTCCAGCTTTCTGGGATGAAGTGGGTGAAAGGAAGTTGATGGGACCAGAATTGGTAGAAGAGTTGGTAGAAAAAGTTCATCTGATACAGAAACACATGAGAACAGCTCAGAGTAGGCAGAAGAGTTATGCGGACAATAGGAAGAAGGATCTCTCTTTTGAGGTAGGTGATCATGTTTTCTCAAAGTATCACCCTGGAAAAGTGTGATGTGATTTGGAATGAAAGGAAAGTTGAGACCAAGGTTCATTGGACCATATGAAATTCTGGATATAGTTGGATCAGTTGCTTACCGAGTGGCTTTACCTCTGAGTTTATCTTAGGTACACAATGTTTTTCATGTTTCGATTCTGAGATAGTACATGCCAGATCGATTTCATGTTTTGAGTCCAGAGGTAGTTCAGCTGGAAGAGAATCTATATTATGAGGAACAACCGGTCCAGATTCTTGACCACAGGGAGCAAGTGTTACTGAATAAGGTGATTAATCAGGTAAAGTTTTTTTTTGGAAAAACCACATGATGTAAGAGGCAACATGGGAATCTGAAAATTCAATGAGGGATAAGTACCCCCATTTATTCGATAAGAAAATAAATTGTGGGGACACAATTTTCTAAAGGGGGGAAGGATGTAACATCCCAAGTAAGTAATGAAAAATAGATATTTTTAACTATGTCTATTAATGATTAAGATAGTGTTTTAGAGGCTTAAAATAAAAATAAAAACAATCTTATGCATGGAATACACTAATATTCTTAAAAGATTGTTTTACTGCCTTTTGATGGAAAACCCTTTTTAAATATATCTTTTGACAATTTTATAAGCTATGTTTGTCAAAATAAACTTATCATTTATGATTGGGACATCAAAATATACTTTGTGTGAATTTTTGGTATTTTTCCGATAAAGTTCAATTTTTAATGAATACTGAAAAATGTTGTATTTTAATTCAAAACCTATTTTTAATCTAATTTATTTATATGATTAGAATATCTTTTGAATTGGTTTTGAATTGAAATTAGAATTTTTTTACCATTTTATACAATGTTGGTCATTGGAATCAATTTCACTTTGAAATTGGACTTAAACTAATGTCAATCTGTTGATACTTATTGTTTCATAAAAACACACTATTTGTCATGACAGTGAGAATTAGTTATTAAATTAATTAATGCATCTTACATGTTTTGAATTTTGTAAAATAGACATCATTTTTGAATTCGGAATATCAAATATAGCTTAGGGTGAAGTTTTGGTATCTTTCTGAAAAACTTCAATTTTTGGTGAATAGTGAAACCACTAAGTGGTAGTTCAAGAAACTGAGTTTTCGTTTAAATGAATCTTTTCCACTTCTGTGATTTGATTTTCAAATATCCGACATACATGGTTGTCATTAAGAATTAAAATGTGGTTCAATGAGATTAAAATAATATTTTGGTGAATAGTAACTTTTAAGTTCTTAATCGTAATTAGTGGTAATTAGTGTAGTTTAAGGTAGAAATAATATTTTAATAATATGAGATGAGTTTGACACATGTCCTACCCTCATTGGATGTGTCATTGCCGACCAAGACAATCCATGGGTCAACTTGGGGACCCCATGGAGCCACTTTGGTTGGGAAATGACATAAATAATTTTTTATTTAATGTTAAATTAAAAATGACACAAACATGATATGTTTTACTAAAACAATTTTTACATGGGGTTATACAAGTCATATTTTTGATTATAAATAGTCATTGGAAAGATAAAACTATTTCCTACATCATAGTATTTGTTTTATAATTTTTGGAGTTTAAATAAATTAATGTATTTATGACATCATGATGATGCAGCGATTACCTCATTAATAAAGGATTTAAATAAAATGAAATGATAATGTAAACTCTATGAAATACACATGTCCAAAACCTATTTTATTGGTGTATTTCTAACCCTTATCACCTTACCCTATAATTATATCTATGTGGGACCTTTTGAATCAGAAACGCATTTTAAAATAATGTTCCATTTCTTTACTTTCTAAGAGTGCCCCTCCTCTCCTCTTATAAAAGGCCCCCACCTCTACCTCCTTATACACACTCCCAAAGCCTTTGTCTCAGCCAACCCCTACCTATTTTGTCTCTACACATCCCTCTCTTACTCATTGAAGACTCACATTGGGCAGAAGGATTCCCAAGGAAGCCATTGAGCTCAATCTAAAGGGAGTTACCCGATTTTAAGGTAATGTCTTCACTTGAGTACTTTTGTTTTATTTTGCTTCTCCAACCCCATAAAATCTTTTTATTCATTTATTTTGTAACAAATCCAGTATCTTCAATATACTAGTATGTTTTTATAAGAAGGATTCGAGCTACACTTACACACACCTACATTTAATGGTTAAAGAACATACTGTTTCCGTGGATGGTGAATTTATGCCTCCCGAAACGATGATTGTTCAACATTCTTTTAACACCTTCAAAGGTGGCCATTAAGATGACACTATATTTATATATAATATATAATATGTTTATTTTTTCCTTAAGCTTATGTATTTTTCATTTTGGGCATAGCTTTATGGTTTCCATTATGGGTAAACGCGATATTTACATTTAAGGAAGTGCATACTACCGCCCCCTCAATGTGATTTGATTCGTTAAATACCATATGTGGGATGTATAAGGGATGGAACTATGATATTATATATGATATTATACTGGAATTATAATATACCTTTATATCATTATGATTCCATTCTATAAAATACGAAATAGAAATGAAAGTAGCGTTCATGCGTACGTACGGCTTACCATCTCCATGAACGGTGCATTTCATTTCTTACCTCTAAATGATTATGTAATATTATAAATGCATGAATGTACTGGATATATATGACATATATGATATCTACATCATGAATACCATTCTGGATATAATGTATACATGAACAACTTTTTGTTATAAAGGGCTTATTTTTGACTCAAGTACCAATGATCGTTAAAACGATCGTTATTAACTTAAATAATTAAATAGTGTTCATGACATGGAAATAAGTGATATAAAAAGAATAATTAACTTGAAAAAGGTTCTTAAACAAGTAGAAATTAACTCAAGTTTATTATTTGGGAGATTAAAGAATGACCGAGTCAAGTCGGACCTGAGGTATGGGACTTCGTCTCAATCTCCTTTCATTGAGGCATATTTTGTTTTATACACAACCTTCTTTTATACGGTGTATAAACCGCTTTGACTTTTAGGTTTATTCAAAAGGGATCTTTTTTATTTGAAGTGTTTACTAAATTAAAAAAGGGAATGTTTTTGTCATACGTATGAGGCGACAACGACTTCTCCGCCGCCGTGACCATTAATTGAGTTTCGGCTTCCTCTACAAGCCATACTTTTTTTAAAAAAAGAAAAATAAATACCATGTTTAACTTTTATTTTATTTTGGTATTGAATTTTTTTTTCATAATGTTTTTATATCAATGTGTTGTATTGATATATTGTGATTGAAAGGTGGAAATGTTATGTTTCCTTTATACATGTTTTATGTGATATGATTATGTTGAGGTTCTTGGGCATTATTATGAAGACGGGTGGTTCCGTGATAGACTAAGGGCGGGTGAGCCCGATATAGCTCTCCAATGCATTGGGTAATGTGATGGATTGAAATGTTATGGTTTCTCCAAAGAGATTTAGGGAATATACTGTGTTGGGTATTCCAAACGTAACCAACATGGTTACTCCCTACGTAAGAATTTTATGAATGCCTCAAGTTACCATTATGTCTTATGATTTCTATGATTTATTCATGATTTGATGAGGAATGTTAAAGTGGTTATGTTTTATGGGTAAAGTATGATTTCATTCTTATGTATATATGTACCCATGTTTCCTTTCCATATTTTTATATCCCTTACTGAGCTTTTTATGCTCATCCCACATTTTTTTTGAAATGTTTTTCATAGGTCAAGGGAAAGGTTCATTATATGATGATAGTGTCAAGGAAGTGTCAAGAAAGAATCCATGTTTTATTTTATATATATTTTCATTGATGGGAAAGAAGAATACTATCTTTATATAACCACTTTGTTTATATGTGTAATGTAGTTCAAGTTTTATAATCTAATTCTCTAAAACTCTAAACCTGAAAAGATCCTCAATGTGTAATCTTGTAATAACTCAAGATTAAGTAAGTTTTAAGGCTGGGGCCTTATATAGGTGGTTTCAATTATAATTCACATTGTCTTTAATTGCAATTAGGTGTATGTTCTATTAAATATCAATTGGAATATTTGAAAATTTAACATTTAATTAATAAATTAAATTATTAATTAATTCATTGAATCATGGATTTAATTTACTGGATTTCCATGTGATTCTAAAATAATTTAAATATAGGGAAATCTAATTTTGGAAATTATGATTATGAAATTAGATGAATTTTATTAATTAACTGGTAAATTCATTAATATCATCTTTTGATTATGGAATTGATTGATTATTTAAATTTTGATTTCGAAAATTAATGTGTTTACATAATTGATTAATTAATGATTTTATGAATTAATTAACAAAATGAATTATGAGATGGTTAGATTAACCTTAATGTGTTAATGTTACCTATGGTGAAATGAAGATAAATTGAATAACAATGAATTTTCATATGATTACATTTGATTAAAGTGGTGAACCAATATTGAATTGATAATTGAATTGGTACACCATGATGAAAATGTTTGAAAAGAAGGATAATAATGTGTAACCATGATGTTTATAAAATTTTGATTTGTATGATATTGTGATACATGTGATTTTGTGATATAAATGTGTCAGGTATGGATTGATACTTAAAAAATACCATATGTGATTGACTTATATACATGCATCAGACATAAACTGATGCATCAAACAATAATAGTGATAAACAAGTTGTTGGACACTAACTAATGCTTTAGATACCCAAGAGGTACTAGATATGGAGTTCTAGGACCAAAATGATGGCATTGAACCATGGTTATAATTATTTGTGATATTAATTGAAATAAATCGATAATTAAAGACTATGTGATAATGAATTGGGATATTCTCTATGTTATATGTATTAAACTAAAATATGGGATGAATTGGGTATTTATGGTTCAGGTGACCTCATGAACCCATGTATATTATGGGGATAATTAAAGAATAATAAAATGTGATAACCTTATTACTTCATGAGATTTATTATTTATACAACTTCACACACATTTTAATGAATGGTAATTGTTTTAGATTCTACTTGTATGGGCATAATGACTTATGCTCACCCTATACAGGATTCCTAATCAGTACCTAAATAGTCTATATGTTTTTAAGAGTTCATAATGGTAAGCTCCCAATTTTAGAAGGTTGAGTTGGGATGAGTATGGATTATAGAACCATACATGGCACTGTGAACTTCTTGGGAGGGTCAGTGTGTCTTTTCTTCATTTGAAACATGACACATATTTGGAATGGCCTATCTACTTTTTTGTTTTGTATATTGTATTACTATTTTGATCATCATGTCAAACTAGTTCTTAATTGTGAATGGTTATATAATTTTTTTAATATTATTTATTTCCTCTATTGTGATTATTTGATAAAGAGGGTATAGTCTCCCTTTATTGATTATTTGACACACTCTACTAGTTCGAAGCCTCTAGAATATAGGGATGAAGACATGAGGTCATGTAACCAAACGTATTTGAATACTGGTGTGTAGAAAATGGTCTAGGATGTTATAGAATGGAATGAATATGATCATATCATCATATTACTTTCGATATTCTCCACAATTATATTCTACCCTGAGCTCATCAAAAAAGATAATATTTGTCAGAATCTAAATTTCGTAATGTCCATATTACCAGGCCAAATATTTTGGGTATCATTTGATGAACATGAGATTGAAATGTGACCAAACAAAGAAAAGAATCATTTATATGTATAAGATGATGATTAAACAAATTAGCTACATTTTTAAGTAGATATATTATATTTTGTTGGTGTTCTATCAAATTCCTCAATCATGGGCTATGTTAGTGCATGAAATATATAATTTGGTGTGCATGAGATTGATTGGTGGGGGTTCTATATAAATACCCTTTGACAAGTTCATTTCATTTTACTAGATTAACCTATATACGAGGAATATTTTGATAGTGGAGGTGAATAAAATATAGTCTTTAACAAGATCTATGTTAATTTGATAGTTTCCACACATTAATGTTGTGTCTTTATATACATAAACAATTCTCCTGATTTTATTTTTTCATGATCATGTTTATACATTCACAATGTGTTATGTGAAGGTGATAGGAAAATAGAACCCATGTATACTGTTATAAAAAGAATAAATATAGATGTGTATTCCATTTATATTGTTATGTGAAGAAGATTCCGAATGATTAATGAAATGATATAATTTCTGGAAGCTTGTTTAGATAGAATGATCTATGGAATAGATCACCTATACATCAGTTACATCAAGACATAGTGGGAAAGGGCGATATTCATGAATTAAGAGACAATGTGAGATACTCGTGTGCGAGATATTTGTGAGAACGAAAAGTAAAGTGGTTTAATTGCATTTTTCATGATATAACCAATATTAAAACATGAAATAATGTTCATATAAAGTGGAATACGCATGAGGTCTTAGATTTATTTAAGGAACTGTAGACAATGTGTGCAATCTTAAGGACATGAAATAATGAATGTATAAAAAAATGAATATTTTATGCGCCTGCATTTTTTCACATATTACATTGAGAAGACCATACAATGGATTATATAAAATAATGATGTTCGAAGAAATGATCATTCATGAATATTTTTTAGGTTAATTCAGGGAGTAAATTAGATGACATATACACGAGTAGTATGTGTACAATAATAAGTCCAACGAATTTTATGATTAGAAGATAGTGAGTAGGATCCATAATTTGTTTTATCTATTTCTGACGTTCTATATGATTTTACATGAGTATATTTGGTGATATGAGTTGGTTGTTGAATAATACATCATCATGAGGTTGTATAAAAGTAGTTTGAAGCTGAAGGAGATAGTTTTATAAGAGGATAATATCATGTGTGCCTCAAGATTTTTGGAAGTTTTCAGTTGGAATATCACATAGAATTAGTATCTAGTGGGACTTTAGATGAGGTTGGTTGGATGCAAGTAAAATTTTGGGATTTAATATAATAATAGTCCTATGGGACTCTAGAGTTTCTTGTTTAGGTGGGAACTAGTAATAACTTGTGGGACTCTAGAGTAGAAAACTATGGGACATAGTGTTGATGGGGATGAGACTTTACCTATTTGTAACAACCTATATTTGGTAAATAATCTATTACTATGGAAAAACTGGTAGCAATAAGGATAATTGATTTTTAACAATCCTTATAAAAAAATTATGTTTTGTGCTTAATTTTTTAATTTTTTTAGGTAGGAGTAGGTAGAGAATTAAATATGAGTAATATAATAATAATTTAGTCACAGTGGTTGGATTAAAAGATTAAATTTTTAAAACAAATTTACCAATGTTTCACCCAAAACTAACTCAGTAGTACTTAATTGATCATTTTACACTTTACAAGATCCATTTTAACATATCTAGTGAATTTAAAATATCAATTTTAATGGAAGGATTCCCATATTTCACCTTCCTCATTATGATGTTTATGCATTCCGAGGCTATTCAATGGAAATTTTAATTTATTCTTTTAGGTAAAATTAATGATTATTATGATTAATGAGGCCCTTTTCAATCTCTACTAACATAATAGCCATAAATTTGATGATAATTTTTGGAAACATATTCCCCATTGAAACCAGCCTGAATTTTTTTATATCATGGGAATTATACATTTTGGAATTAGAGAAATAATGTTAGAGTTCATTCCATATGGAATATATTCATGTTTATACAATTCCATTACATACCTGATGACCTTTCCAAGCATAATGTCTTATATAAACGAAAAGAACTTATTGTTAAATCCATCTGATCCTACCACATTGTCAATGTTTACGAAAAAGAGGGATCCTTTTATTTCCTTCTCATTTGGTTATTTATCTATCAAAATATTTTTAGAATCATAAATACTATAATTATTATTGAAAACCATTAATAGTTTTTATCAGTCCATTCATCTGAATATAGTTCTTCAAAGTAACCTGTCAAAATATTGGAAATATCATTTTCATAAGTTGGCATGTTCCCTTGGATCGTGATGGCAGTATCACCTCAATTTTCATTCCTTTCAATGTGTAAAAGGGTAAATAATTTTATATTTCCATGTCTATACTTTATCCAATTGATATTGTAATAGATACATGAAAATTTCTCCTTATGATCTAGAAATTCATCCAGATTATAAAGTGATTACATCTCATCCTGAGAGGGTATATCCAGATTCTGATTTCTACATTGATAGTGTGTCAAATAAAATTTGATAAACATTATGTCATCAATAATTTTATAAAAAAAATCACATTATCCATTATTTTATTATCCATTTATTGTTTTTCATCTGGTGTACCATCATCTAGATGTGTTGTCAGGGTATTTTAATCTTCAACACTTTCATGATAATTCCCCACTATCTAGGAATAAAAATCCATGCATCAATGAACTTGAATGGGAGGAAGAAGGACCTATTATGAAAATAAAACTGTAATAAAATAGATAATAATTGTTATATTAGATCCTATGAAAAAAGAGGATATATATATCTATTTCATCAATCCTAGATTACAGTTGATCAAAACATCTACCAAGTTTGATGTCTTGTCTCCCTTTAATGGTGTATCTTCTCCAAGTGAAATCAGCTCCATACACATGGAATTCTACCATGTGACAATTAAATATACAAGAGGATAATTCATGGGTTTATACTTACTAAATTCAGATCAACTATCTACTTCAAAATCCAAAATAGTGTTTAAATCTCCCATGATGACCCATCTTTATGAAAAATGTTCATAAATTCTTCCATAGTCCCACAAAAGGTCACTTCTTATTAGGTAATTGGTTGATACATAATAAATGGAAAGTGATATTTCATTTACATGCATACTAATATAAATATTGATATACTTATGTTCAATAATAATTGAATGATGTCATATAATTTGATGATTTATAATCTAGAGAGTTTCCACATCACTATCATTCATGTTTTTTTAAACAGTGGAGTTGACAAGGGAATCTCACTTGAAGGATTGTTAGTTATCAAACATCATTTTACATTTAGTAAGTTCAATAAAAATGGGATTAATGTTTATAATGAGTTTATAAGGCATATTACTATGGGGTAATTCCAAATCCATTAGAAATTCAAAAATAGAAACATTATTTATTGTGTACTAATGTACCCCTAGTTTGGGGCCCACCTTCCTTTGAAAATTCCAATTTTGACTTCTTTCACATTTCTATGATTTTAATTTTGACATCATAAGGCCATAAAAACTACCAAATATTCCAACTATATTACTTGAGGAAATGGATTAAGTTCTCTCTATTTCATTATCATAATATTTTTGACCAAGGGATGATAACTTATTAGGATATTTCTCAATTCTAAAGGGAGGATCCTCTGACAATCTTCACTTAGAAAATTCCACACGGTCACATGTTTTAAAAGAATACCCTTATTATGTATATTAATAAATTTATCATCTTTAGGACATTTTTAGTGTGATTGTTTTCGTGATGAATCTCCTACCAGCCCTCCCATGTGTCACAGACAAAGGAAAATCCTAGATTGAGGGGGCCAAAATCCACTTTTGAATAATTTCCAACCAAGAACCACATTTTTCTCTGATCAAGTTTATACTCCTGAGGTCTCCCCGTTAAAACCTATTGTTTTTCATCATCAAAATCCTTAAATCACTATAAAAAAGTGTTAATAAAAGTAAAAAAAAATCAACCAGAGATACTGTTTAGATGAAATCCTTCCCTTGAGGGTGATCCATAACTACAAAGTATAGATTCATTTATTTTTAAACCAAATATCCTCCATGGATTAAATACTTATTATAATTTAGTTACTATAATTCAGTTCAAAAAGACTTCTCAGTATACAATCATATATTTATAGGAATTTTAACTTCCTTAGATGTATTACAAGCCAAAACCAGAAAATACTCATATGGCTAATGTTTCTCCAAACAGACCTATTTTCACCATCATCAACATCACCCATTATTTGTATCAGAACAAACTCTTTAGAAGACACCTCTACTTATATAATTATATTAGCAAAAACTAAATCAATTTATAGGCCCAAGTCCATAACCTAATCCTCAACCATATCATAATGGGGGAATTTTGGACACATTGTAGAGGGTCTGAAATAATTTAAGGTGGAGGGTTTATCAACATTATTCATTAAATTTTTCTCATCCCTTCTACATAGGGATACATCATTCATATGCGTAGTAAAAATATATACATAATTTGGATCTATTATTTTTCAAAAAATGAATTCCAAAAATTTCCATTCCTTTTAGAACTTCGGCTTCCATTCATAAAGAATCTACAACATATTTCTATCTTCCAATATGGTAAGAACTACTTCTTCAACCAGGGTTGAATCTATGTCAAACTCAACCAGGACTATTGAATTGTACCCAAAGCTCATTTTGTCATTTCTTCCATCCATCCTTATTATGTTACCAATATGGGAAGCAGTTTTCTACAAAATCTGTGGATTGAATTAGAACCATATATGTACATATATATGTGAATACAAATTTATTTTTGGGTATTACATAAATTTTTGGTGTCAAAATTACGTTCTCATTCTTGTATCTCTAGATTTTAATGCTTTAATGGAAAAAATAAAATATCTAGGATTCCCTATTTTTTCCTTATAAGGAATGACTATGTGAAATTAACCCATTCCTATTGAAGTATCTCTTCATTCTCCATAGCCCCAGATCACCATGATTTTACTGGTAAGAGCATTGAACATCCACATATTCTCCGTAGTTGGGGTTATAATGACTGCAATGATGCAGTGTTTTCAAAAATTAATCTTCTATTCCATAATATCTTCCTTGGAGGAAATATTTTTAACTCCCCCAGTTTTTTATATCTCTTCCCAATGATGGAATACCATTTTGGTGAAATATATTTTTGTTCTACCTGGATAAAATATTAAAAGTTTCTATATGGGATGAGTGACCATAGAAACAACCCAAGATTTGATTGATAATATTTTAGAGGAGTACATAGATTGAATAAATCCTTGTTCCCCACAAAATCTTTCTGAATAACGGATGAATTCTATCTCTTAACGTTTGAATCATCCAAAATTTCATGGCACGTGTGACCTCCATTATTTCATTTTACCCCCATAATATTCAATCTGAACATTCCCATTTATGCCTCACTAAACCTTTTATATTATAAAATTGTACAATTATAAATTTTCAAATACTTGTACTTAATATATAATTCATAGTTAGGATTTTTAAGAGTAATAGAGACGTGTATATACATCTTCTAAATATAAATAGAGAATACCATGGTTCTATGAGATCATCACATCCACTATCATCAATTCTATATTGACGAGAATATTATTATACGCTATAATGTTATTATTTCACCATGGTACCCACATTACCTCATGGTTTGACCCATTTTTAAATTTTATATTTTTGGGTTTGTCATATTAGAAAAATAGAAAATTGAATTTTCCCAATACTGATAATTCCTATAGTAGGTCACAAATAAAATATTTAAATAATTTCAAATTTATTCCAATAAGTATGTTATCGGTGTTTATATATGTTTTTATCATTAATGATAAAAAAATATTTTCATATTGAAATGATATTATATAAAAAACAAGAAGACAACAATGTCATAATCGTTTAATTACTTTAAAAGATGTGGTTTTCAAGTATTTTGTTGTTGGTAGTTTAATACTCTTATCACAAATCATAAAAATACAATCTATTACTAATAAAATAATGGTAGAAGGGTCACTATCAAAATAAAATTAGAAAATTATGACTCACTACCTTAAAAAAGACACATATAAAAATGGATATATAAAATATACAAAATAAACTCAAGAAATATATTCACATTAAACATAACCCCATATTTATTAATCATATTCTCATTCACTATGTGGGATCTGTCGAGATACCCCCTTCATGTTTTTGTATACACTATCTATATATTATCACAATTTTCCTCTCTCTATCTATAATCATCTGAAATACAATAACAATATCTTCTATCTTGATCATCCAATGTCTACAAATTTGGTTGCATACCATTTTGATAAATGATCAAAATTACATGCCCTCTTAAAATTAATAACCAATTTTTTTTTCAAAAATATCAAAATTTCAACCACTTCATTATACCTTAATAAAATAAACCATTTGAATTTGTCAAATAATTTCAATTATTATTCATTATTATATTGAGATAAATAAATTCATCAAGATCATTCCACATGTAAATTATCTATTTATGAAAACGCCTAAAAATATCATTATTGGACATTAATATAATCCTAGTACAAATCATCACACATAGAAGAAATACTTGTAGTATATATGATGATTGTATTGAAATACTCATATTGGAGAAGTGATATAATTAAGATTTCATCTAAATTATAAATGTTAATAATAAAAAAATTATATATTTTTAGGGTGTGTCTTCAATCATCTGTTGAACTGTGATATGAATAATGATAACCTCTTACATCTTTATATGACACACTCCTGGATAATGTTATATTTCTTCCACCACACACAATACACAAATAGATTATCTTAGTAGACTTGTGTTTTTTTTGACACTCAAATAACCTGTGATGTCCCTATGTCATTATTAATGATATTAATATTCTATTGTTTATGAATGAACTAAAAATCGTGTCTTAAACAATACTAAATCTCAAAGGATTTATAAGATAATCCATTAATGAAATAGTTTGAAATAGTATAGATCCATAATTATTTTATAAAACACCTAACCAATAGTATAACAACATGGGTGGTGTGATTTATATAATTATTCTAATGGGTTATGTGAATTATAAAGAATTTATTTTTTACCGGTTGTGAAATTTCTATAATTACATTAACGACCCTTCAATACAACTTATAATATGTTCCAAAAAATAATCAAATAACTGAATATAGAAACATTTTAAATATCAATGTATTATAAAGAGATATATTATAAAAAAAACTTATATCCAATTGAATTCATATACTTTCTACTTTCTCAAATAGGTTTTGAAAATATTATCTTCAATAATCATCACATAAGATGCTATTAAATATATCCTAATAGAATATATAACAAAATGGGATATTTTTCCCCTTAGATATATATTTATCTTAACAAATAAAGGTATCCATCATCCATTCAAATAATTAAAATCTCATATCCTCAAAATCTCCACCTTCAAGATCGAAGATAATGAATTTTAGCTAAAAATCCTAACCCATAAATCTAAGACTACATTAGAAATTATCTAAATAGGTTTTAATGTTTATTTATTGAGAGCTTAAAGTTGACCATAATCATTCAAAAATTCAAATTTCTCCTATGTACAATCTAGCATTAGAGAAAAGTCCAACAACTAATAATTAAACATATAAGGATTAGAAACATCGATGGGTTAGATATTGTACCTCATATAAATTATAAATAAAAAGATTCTTGATTTAAAAAATTTAGTATATATTTTTATAAAATGGATTACAAAGATATATATTTATTATTAGAGATTTCTGATCACAATTGGGGATGATTCATTCTTTACCAAATTATACTCCAACTTTCTCTCGATAAGATATTTTTTATTTTTTAAATTCCTTGTCATGTTATATTTTAATGGATCCATTCTCAAGTTCATACCAATAAAAGTTTCTCAAATAATATATATATACACTATCTTACTATTAATCCATATATTAGGATTGATTATTAGTGAAATTTACATTACATTATGATCAATTATACACTTGTTCATGGGTTTTTAAGTATATGTTTGGGAAATTCAGGAAAATTGATAACATATGTAGCATTCATGGAAATAATCATAAATTGATAATAATTTGAGGTATAGGAGTATGAAATGAAATAAAGATAAAAAATAAACGAAGACACATCATATAGTTTTTCAAATTCACAATGTATAAATTCAATGATATATAACACAACCTAGAAAAGTATACACTGATAGAATCATAAAAGTATATTCTATTACAGATAATGAATGGACATGGTTTTTATGAAAAACCTTTTATAGTTGTTGGGTGATGTTGATACTAATCAACATGTACTACCACCATTAGTATTTTATAAAATGTTTACCATGGCCACACCGACCATTGACCTATAAAAAATGACTACTTAGATTTCACATTAATTTTTTTTAAAAATTATTAAATTAGTATAGGGAAACTAATTATCTATATATAATGTAATTTAAAATTCACATTAAAGGATTCAACGATGTTTAATCAAATAGAGGATAGGGATTTTGAGATCCGATTAATTTCCTAATTACATTATTGGTTCGATATTCTATTTCACTATATTATTTAGTTTCTTTTTTTTTCATATTTTTTTACAAAGTCTCTTTTATCCCCTTCTAGTTGTGGGAATCATTATTTTCCTACTGAACTATTTTTTTATTACTATTTCCCAAGAGTCTAATCATATCAAATTTGGTGTTATGAAATGTTGTCATAAATTTATAATTATGTTTTTATCATATTGAAACTTTTTGTGGGATTTGTTATTATTGGGATATTATTGTTATTTAATTTTAAAATTATTTCCTCAAGAACGTATACATCGTGATGTTTAGGATTTGTTGAAAAATGAGGTAATATTTTATATTATATAATTATTATGGTATTATATTTTCTATTTTCAATATAAAAATGATAATAATTTTTTAATTAATTAATCCAAATCAATGAATAAATATCAGTATAATTAATAATATTTCACATGAAAATTTTTCTCCCTATAATAATATTATTAATTATAAACCATTAATAAATGATGAAAAATCATTTTAATCAAATCAATTAAATTATACAACATGAAAACATTTTTTATTTAAATTTAATCATGTATTAAATTAATTATTGAAACAAAATAATTATTTTAAAACCTTCCAAATAATAAGTAGATTAAATGATGGATAACACATATATTCTATCTCCAATTTGAACATGATTTATATTGTGAAACAATATAATAATTCCTATGGAAATAAATTAATATGCCCTATAATGGGTGTGACCACTCACCAAGATCATCAATCTATAGTTTTAGTAATATAATTTATATATAAACATGTGTTTAAATAATGTATTTACATTTATCTATTTTTAATTAAATAACCTCCTACTTCCTTCATACCAATGACACATAATTACATCCTATGTATAATGTACCCCTATATAATTTACATTATTTATTAAACTTTATCTATTATTTTAATTAATTCTAAAAAATTATGTATATCAAAAAGAATATAGTACAACCATTAATTAATAGTATCCCTGAAAAATGAGAATTCTCATTACCCTAAAAATATTATGACATTTTCGTGTACTATGGAATCTTGAAACAAGAAATGTTAACAAAACAATATTCTATTTGGATGTAGTAAGAGACAATAATATCTAAATGGGAATAATATCTTCATTTACATATATTTCATTACTATATTTATCCTTTACTATTCTGGGTTTTTATTAATTTATGTTACCTTTAACTTACACTCTTCCATATGAAATATCTTAGGAATATTCTACGCATAATTTATATACGATGTGAATCAATATAGAGGATTAAAAAAATAGAAACATAAAAATTCATTAAATTCACTAGTAAGATGCATCTCACTATCCCTCAGTATAATAAAAGAGCCATTCGTAGTCATCTATTATTGATCCTCCAATGATAATTTCATTTATAAATATAAGAACTTTCATTTTACTATTACGAGTAAATTTTAAAAATAAGTTTTTTTCTACTCCACATCTAGTTAGATTTAGTTATCTTATATAAAAAATGTTTTCTATACCAAGACATTGGTGCCTCATTTAATCATTACAAAAATTTCATTAGATTACAGAGTATACTATTATATACATTAATTTAGAATCTAATTAGTTGATCAATATAGCCTTTTTCATGTGATACACTATTTAGAAATAAATATTTAATATCAATTTAAAATATTTTTACCATCCTATTTAAATAAATAACAATTATCAATTTGATAGCGTCTAATATTTTTAGTAATAATATTTTTTTCATCCATTTCCACAATAATAATATTTAAATATCCTTTATTACATAGACTCATATTGTTTAAAATCATGTATTCATTATCTTTTAGTTTAATATGACACACCTATTGGGTTGATATTGAATTTTTATCAATTATTAATGACACCAATTCCTTGGTATTTTTTTATACATCGGGACTAACTCATTATTAAAATACTTACTCCAATTTATTCCGTAAATGATGTATAAAAAATTTTATTCCTTGATAATAAAATAGAGTTGTACCATAGAGTTTTCTAAACATCTTGGTTTTTATTAATCCTATTTTATCACCCAATATGCTATTCTTGTCTACATGTTTTGAATTGGACCTTTTTTTTACAAGAAACTCACACATTTATTTGTTATTACTTTTCACCTTCGTCATCATTATCATGTATAAGTTCATTATTATATCTATAAAACACAATCTTCTCATATAAAATCTCATTTTACTCTTCAAAACTATAACATCCCTTATAAAATATGACTTTTCACTTTATTTAGTGTAACATTGTTATTATCATATAACTATTTCATTATATTTTTATAACATATGTATATATTTTTATTAAAGAGTATCCAAGTAATATGATATCAGAACCTATATTTATAGACTTACAATATTTTTATTCCCTCCATTTTATGTAAAACACACTTTAAATATTAAAAATTACTTCATAGTTTGTTTTCATTTTAATCAAAATCCATAAGTAGATATGTTTTAACTTATACAAACAAGAAATTATATTTTGATATATATAAGTGAATTATACTATAATTTTGCATTGTTCCCTCAATATTTTTTATTAATTTTTTTATTTCCTTCACCCCATTTTATTTGGGTGGCATCAATGTTTTACAATGACGAATATTGTCATGCTTCTCCAGATATATCTTTAATGACTAGTTTTTAAATCTATATCATTTTTAGACCTTGAATCATTTATTTTTAATCCCAAATTTTTCAAAACCATCATTACATGTAATTTGAGACAAATATAAAAATTTAAATTATAGTGCATGTGAATAATACATCCCATCCTACTCTAACCATCAATAAAAATTAGAATTTATAGTTCACCTTTTTTTTCTTTTGCCTCATTACTCAACCTATATCAATTTGTGAGAATTCAAAAACATGGTGGGTTTTTCATACACTCTTAAACTTCAATACATTATAGAAAAAATTGAACCATAAAAATTGATAAATTATCTACATTAGTAATGAAAAAAATCTTGTTAAAAAGTACATTCATCTTCTATGAAAAAATTATAGGTTCCATCATATTCAATTATCTCACATTTGTTTCCATTGATACACTTTCACCTAATAAATATATTTCCATATTTATTTTGATGATAATCTATTTATAGTTTTGTTAATTGAATATTATATGTAACACAACTAACTGTCTCTCAGTAGATTTCTATTTTACGAATTCCACCAATAATACATCTACTTTATAACTTTCCCAAAAAGAAATATTTACTATACATGTGAACATGATTTTAATTAATTAATCATTACAAAACGTGACATTATTTTTTACCATGGATTTAATATTTCTCAATAGTTTTATTATATTTTTAATATATTAATATTATATAGAATTTAATATATATATTCATTTATTAACACTTGATTTTAAAGATATTGTAACCAAATGAGCTCCTTCTAAACATTTGTTTACCACACCTATTAGTGAAAAAATATTTGAGCAATTTTTGTCAGAGGAATTTAATGTTTTTTATATTTTTTGAGGTTTTATACTCGATATATCACATAAACATGATTTATATGCTTCATGTGTTTAATAATTTTATTTATCACATGAGTTATTTATTGACAGACCCTTTTCAAATATCTTCTTTCATATCATTTTGGAAAATAATAAATATTTTAACCATACTCTAAATATGATGAAATATAATCATAGAATCATTGAACCCTATTATATGTGGTTCTCTTGAAACCATATATATTCTACCACATTCCCTCTTCTATGTAATATTTCTTAATATTCCAGTACATAACATAGAATTAGAGAACAATTTTAATATAATATTAAACTTCACATTAACTATAGACGTTCATACATCAAATACCTCATATTTAATTATATGATTGATTTTATATGACTAATTATTTTATTCATCATTATAAAGATCATATAATACTTTAAAATTTCTAATCATACTTGACCTTTTCGTGTTAATTTAGATATCATATTTAGTATATAATTAAACCCAGTTGGATTGTTTTTATTCATTTTATACAATCCCAATCATAAAAAAATTATTTTTGTTGAACGTTTGTATCTCAACAACAATTTTACTTATATTAGCTAAATCTTCATCGTCCATATTTTTGATTCTTTACATTCTCTATTTTTAATATTCATTTATTTAATCAATTATTTTAGATTCCTCTTTTATTTTCTCCTCAACATCTATAATACATTCATCTATTATTTTTTAAATGATATATTCATATAAATACTCAAAAATATTTATATTTTTCCCTCTTTTTATTTTAAAACATTTGTACATTACCTGACTACATTATTATATATTTTAACACGAGACCATTGATTACTAATTTACTCCAAGGTATAATTAATTTTAAACACTATGTCAACACCACTCATATCTTATTCCTTATTTCATCAAACATAATTTTTGATATATTATTTATCTAAAATTTTAATAACATTATCCTCATTAAAGTTAACATTTCTCTCATGTTTTTATTTCACTGAATCAATCTCATCATATTCATGTTCCTTTGTTAGGACATTCCTTCCATTAAATTTCAAAAATATTTTTTTAAACTTTTTCATAGAAGTATTAATTATATCCCTACTAGGAATGAATTCATCAGGATTTATTTTTTATAAACATAGAGGATATAAGAAAATTTATATAATACCATTTTAGTCTCATAAATGTGTTGTGTCACCTTTCCATTGAACTTTCCATTTTCCATTCTATGTCATCTTGATTGAAATTCCTTCATATCATAAGTATCCTCTTAGAAATCATCATGCATAGTAATATAAATATCATTTTAACTAAAAATTATCTAGGATTACTATAATAAATATTAATCATAAATTTCACCTTTATTTTACAAATAACCACTATATTTTATATATCATTAAATGTGATAATTTTAAGCCCATTTTGTTAAATTATGGAATTTTTTTTAAAAAGAATATGAAGATAACATCTTTCATTTCTCATTAAAAAATATATTTTAATATTTTATTTTATAAGCCCTCTCATAACTCCAAAATTAGTATACTCTATTTCAATAAAATAATCAACCAAATCTTCCCCATGATTTTTTAGACATTAAAAACTATTTCATAAAATTATCAATTTATTCCCTTGGAAATTAGAGTCACATTAATATATATTATTTAAATTTTACAAAATATATTTTGATTATTGAATATAAATTACCTTGGAGTAAATATTTTTTGAAAATCTCATTTGTGTTCATTAATAGCATTAAGTAGACTAATAATGTCTTGTTTATTCTTCTCTATCACATTTATATATTTTTTAAATAGATATTCTATATAATTAATCTAATATATATTCATTAAATTATATCCCAAGTATTGGTTCATCCTACTAATATATAGGTAAAAAAAATTATTTAAAAAGTAATATTCACATGAGATTAAATGATATATCAATATGACACATAACCATTTCCAAATTAGTGAAACACGAGAAATGGTCATATAAAAAATGATCTAATACAACTTCATATTGGTAAACTGACTAAGCCTAGCACTAACAACATCTTTGGGTTTACTATTTAAATAATTAGAATTTAATTTATTTAAATATATGATTCATGTAAAAATATAGTTTTATATTATTAATATATACTAACACATTCATTGTGAAATGGTATTTTGGGATGACATAATCACATACCGGGTACAAAAAGGTTTAATTTCATAAACTAAGGTTTTTTTCCTACAATGTGCGAGTAGGAGTTTAGGAATACTCTTTTAGATAACTATAAAACCATTTATAAAAGATAAAATAAGCTAGTGAGACTCACTATATGTCCCAAATAACTAATATATGTGGAATTTCATTCATAATACACTCCATATACAACATTAACAATAACCAATTCTTAACAATAATTTTTCTTTGAATCTATAATCTTATAAAATATATGAATATGGTATCGTTAAAACCCTTACTTGGTTAGTGATGAATGCACGTTTGACCCTTAAATCCCACTCGTAATAATCTAGATATCGTTTACTAGAGTTGATGGTAAAATCCCATTAAAATGGAGTATTTCCATATAAGGAACATATTTGAAGACTAAAACCCCACTAATCCATGCACAATCCGGAATCAAGGATCAATTAATATAATAACCGATCTATACGTCTGGAATATCGTAAAACATGACCAAAATTTAAGACAACTATACTTATATAAAAATATTCATGATCCATTGGCATTAAAATAAAATCCCAAAGTCATGTTTACCTCATTGGTAAATAAAATAATACTTAAATAACATTATCCTTTTATTATCCTCCAACAATAAGCTAATACTACCCAAAACAGAAACCATATTATCATATGAACCCGTGTGTAAAATTATGGGCGGATATGTCTGTAGTCTTAATAATAAAACCACAAAATTGATAAAAAATAAACTAATATCATTTTTGGATAATATTAAAATATTTTAAATCTCTAAGGTATCATTTTAATCTCACCACCTTGGAAACCAACACTAAAGTTCAATTTTTTCATTCTATAGGTTTTTATAACAATATTGATTTTATAATTACTAAGATATTATAATCTCACAATTAATAAAACTCTAAAAAAGAAAAGGAGTAATGTATATAATATTACATAACACTCACACTCAATAAAATGTAAGCATCACCACAAGCCACAACCACTAGCTAGTATCTGAATCTCTAGTGTCTGATATCTTATCATCCACGCACATTCATAATCACAGAATATCCACATCTAAGATATAGATGAACTAAAAAAATAAACAATAAAAATTTAGTTTTGATTCAATTAATTATACTCACTGGGGTGAGAGATGGAATACTAGTTTCTGAATCCTTTTAATCGACTCCCAAATCAAAATTTTAGGCCACAACTAATAAAATATACCTAGAGTGGTTGATAGACATTTATTTCCACTCATGATACATGAAATGATAATATACAGTAGAGAATAATCTCATGGATGTTATATCATATTCATCCCCACACATTAGAGGTGCTCCCACCTATATCACATCTTGTACTTCTACCTCATAGTAATGGGGGTGGTGGTTCACCTAGGGAATGAATAAACCATCTATTGTACCACCAATTATTTCATATGTGGTACACAATTATTATAGAATATAATAAAATACATACTCTAATAGTATAGTAATGGTAATTCCCCAAGAATCATGTGTGGTACCTAAAATCAAGGAATAAATACCAATAGTTGATACACATGAGGGGTTAATGACAATACTCACCCAAATATTCATGGATGGAATTACAATTATACATTGTAACCTCCACATTCAAAAAATATCTACTGAGATTTAATATATTTCCCACATATCATAGGAATACCTTTTGGAAAATAATTTAGTATGATTCCAATATATCATAGGATTCAGTTGAATGTTTCATAAACTACAAAAATAAATAGTTACCATTTTCATCAATGTGATAATTTATATATATGTCATCGTCACAAACAAAATTAAATTAATCATAAAAAATAATCACTGTAATCCATATCATATCATCACTTCATTTTTCCTAGGGTTATCTCCATATTTATCATAAAAAATTCATACCAACCATCATAATCGATTAATTGTTCCCATCACCGTCATCATCATCATCAAAATGAGGGCATTGGATTATAGAATGTGTTAATTAATTATCATAGTATCATCCTATAATAAACCACACATCAAATATATATATCAACATATCATCCATTTTATTATTAATATGTTTTATCTATAAAATGTACTCCATAATCATTATAAAATTTAATTATGGTCACATCGTATTTCATAGAGCTTCGAAAATAATAATTAGAGTGCCAAATTTCTAAAATAATGTCAAAACTCGTGTAACATCACAACCAATGATACAAATACATCCTCAATCTATTCTGTTTCTCTTGGTTACCAATAGAATCTCGACATGTATTATTTTTTTGTAATTATCATGAGATATTCATTATTTAAAATGATATATAAAATAATAAATCCATATTCTTATAGTCTTATAAACGCAAAAATTAACTAATGAATTGTTTTTTAATGTTATAATGAAAAAAATAGTTTGGGTGGTGGCATCGAAAAATATTTATTATTGATTATCATTAATCCCAAAACATGACTTCTTTAAATTCATAAAATAACCCACTAACATATACCGAAATGCCCTCTATAATATCATAGTCATGATTTATGAGGAAAATTTACTAAATTTGAAAGTCCATTTCTTAACTATGTATGTAATATATCAAAAACTATAATGGGAATTATATCATTTTTACTAAATCTAACCATCTAGCAGAACAATATATGAAGGTATATAGAGAATTTTACTATAACTGTAACATCTTAGGTAAATATAGAATTAGTATTTTTCATATTTATTAATATATATGAATTAGAAGGTAATTGTAGAACCAAAAGGATTCTATTTAAAATAGATTACATGAAACACAGTAATTATTTTATTTTAAATGTTGTGTTTCACACAACAATGGGTAATAAAGAACACTAATATACTATTAATTTCATTATTTAATTTTAGTAGTTTTACTAACTTTTGATGGAGAACATGTTTTAAATATCATTTTGGTCAAATTTATAATTTTTATTTTACAAAAAATTATTTTTTGAAAATGGAATATCAAAATTCTCTTTGGGAAAATGTTAGTAATTATTTGAGAAGTTCTATTTTTTGATAAATAGTGAAATATAGAAAATTGAAAATGAAGACTTATTTTTTTTCTATAAATATTTATAATGATAAATAAATTTCTTTAACTATTTTTAAATAATATTTAGAGAAATATTATATCATTTAATCCCATTTATTATATTGGAATCAATTTCACATTGAAATTTAATATAAACAAATTTAAAATTGCAAACTTTTTTATTTTTTAAATCTCATTGATTCATCCAATATAAGGGATTAATTTCAAATTAATTTCTCCCACTTATGTGATATTAATTTATAATAATTTATCTCATATATGGAATATGGATAATTTAAAATGACTATAATTCTCAGATTTTTTTAGTAAAAAAAACATAGTGAAAACAATTAAAAGTAATTTCAACGATGAGCGTAAAAATATATTTACTTAGTGGTTCGACATTATTCAAAAGTGACCAAATTACCTAAAAACATGTACAAAAACATTTTTATTGAAAAAATTATACCATATACCATATTTTATTTATTTTGGTTCATTATTGGTTTCTCCATATGTTAGAGAGACATCCCAATCGTGTTTACATTTTTTTATTTACAAGATTTTCACTCCTCCAGTATAAAATGGCACTCATCCTCCCAAATATTAAGACTTATAAAGAAAATTGTATCATCCAACAAATCTCAAATAATCAATAAAATCCATATTATCATCCTATAATCCACAATTTTTTATAAATCCAACCAATCAATCATTTTGTGGAACCAAAAAGAAGTTACCTGAAGAAGAGTTAACATTCATCAATTAGATTTTTTATTTTCTTACTTATCCAAAAAAATTAATTTAATATTATATAATTTTTATATAATTTAAATGTATATTTAATATAATGGGATTTTTTTATTTTAATCTTTTGAGCTAAACCAATAAACACTTCCATTATATGGGTAATGAAATCAACATTCTTGTGTATAGAGGACTATCACCTCATGAAGAGATGTCATTTAGTTTTACTTTACCACCTCTCATGGTGGGAAATTATAATATAAACACTATTTTTATATGATATATATCATTTATTCATACTTATTTAATTATTATATAACAAATATAATCATTCATTCCATTTTGTGAGAATATGATAACATCATTTGTAGACATGTTGACTACTGCCTCCTCAATCTGATGTGATTCATTCACACATTAAATGAAATATTTTAAGGATAGTTTTAATATAAATATGTGATATAAATGAAATATTTTTTATACTAATTAAATAATTAACCTTATGGAAATAAAATATATCACCTTTGTAATTACCTTTCACAAATTGAAAAAATTGATATCATCATTCATGGACGTGTGGACTACTGCCTCTTCAAATTGGTGTGGTTCTTTATAAATCACATGAATTATTTATATAATAATATTTTACTAAATAATAGTTTATATGTGATATAAATATCATTATAGAATGATAAATATTACTTATGTTATTTTCTTAATGATTAGTGAAAAATTAGAATGTTACTCACTCGTATGTACTGGTCACCATCTACAAGATTGTAGTATTGGTTCATTTTTCATAACCATAATTCATGATCAGTTTTAAAATTATAATTTAAGTATAAATATTATAATTATGTTATGATTATTATTATTTATATGATTATATTATGACCCCTTGGACCATAGTTGACCTGCCAAGTCATTCTTGACACAAACAAAATTTGGTGAAAACACCCGATGTAAACATATTTTTTTATGTATTTTTTTATTGTATTATGTGAATTATAAATAATTATAAAATTAAAATATTTCTTTAACATATTAAATAATTGACATAATTTTATTTTCAAGAGGATAAAGAGAGATTTGAAATGTCGGACTCTAGGTAAGGGATTATGTCCCACATTCCTTTCATTGAGGCATTTAATGATGTTATGCTCTTTTATTATTTTATAAGGTGTATACATAGACAATATGGAATTATATATCAATAATTGATATATTATAATATTATTTAATATTATTTTTCAATTTTATTCCTTTCTTTGGTTTTCGATTCAAATGTTTCAATGTTGTGTGGGACACATTGATTTAAAATATACTTTTAAATGATTAAAGATTTAATTTCAAAATATTTACCTCCATGATATTATTTTATATGTTTATTTATAATAATGTATTATATAAAAAATATTATGACTATTTTTAATTTCATTCATTGGTTTCTTCAAAAAGGATGCTTTTTATACCTTTTAAATAAAACATCATGATAAAAAAATGAAATATTCTTTTTGAAAAGTACATTGAGAAAAACCATTCATGTAGTCCTAATTTTTTTGATTTCGGGATAATTTATCAATATTACAAGAATTTTAAAATGAAAAAAAATGCTTCTTTTTTTAGGGTATATTGGAATTATAATTTCTTCTCGAAATAAAGGTGTATTTTGTATTTAAAATGGTATTTTGAAATAAATTGATATTTTTAATATAATAAATTGATTTGAATACAAGTTTAAAATACATTTTCAACTAAAGATAATATTTTATTTAATGGTGTGGTTATTGGATTTTTTAAATGATGGATGTTCCTAGATAGAGTCGTTTGACCTCATTATATCTTAAATGATGGTTTCTCCCTTAGAGAACTACAATACATTAGGTTAATTATTATATTATTTGAGAATTATATTGGAAGTTAGCAATGTGGTTATTCTCATTTGTAAAGATAATATTGGGTGACTTACCGAGGTTACTATATGAATTTTATATGTTTTATAATGTATTTTCAAGGAAATAAATTTCTTTAGGAGGTAAAATAAATTATCCTTTTAAATAAATGATATTTCTCTTTTTGTGTAAAAATTTTTGTTTCCAAGAAAGGGTTTTTCATGATAATTAACTTTTATCAATTGACTATTGGTTTCATTATTTGTATGTCCCTCACTAAAATCTTTATGCTCATCCAATTTTTTAATGTTTTTCAATAGATTTAAGGGTGAGTAAGGGATTAGAAGAGGTTAAGTTGAAATTCGAGAAGAGTTTTTATAAAATATATTATGATTTATTTATAAAATTTATACATAATTAGAAAAATGTATACTAGTTGTTAGTTCCCAATTTGTATCTTATAGTTTTATTTTTTATATGTTATTGTCTAATTCTATAAAACAGCAATGATAAAAATATACTTAATTTCATAGAAAGTAATTTCATGACTAAAACTAAAGATTGTGTAATGTTTTTGGTGAGAACTTATATTTGGTATTAGAGGAATGGTTTAGATAACATTATAGTAGGATATAGTTATTATATTTCTATTATAAGATTTAAATTTATAGTTAAGATACATTGATATATAATTTAAATATTACTATGTTTCATTATCTAATGTATCTTTGTTCAGAATGATTTTCCATAGTGTAAATAAAAAATTTGTATTATGTAAGAACTAATAGGAACATATCATTCCGAATAATCATCCGATGATTGATGGAATTGAAATTGAGATGTTTTTTTGTAGTGATGGATTAGTTAAAACTTGATATAAATTGACGTGGGGTATATGAAAGAGATTATCGAGATCTAAAATAGCGTAACTTGGTGGTAGTGGAGCATTTTATGAGATAAAGACCCTTATCATTTGGAGGATCATGCGACCATGTGATAAAGGAAAGATGAATCAATGATTGGGAAATGATATTTTATATCATTTGAAGATTGAAACATCCAAAATCAATCAGTTCAATTTTTCATTTTCAAGGAGAATTTGATTGATGGTTGTATTTAGTTAAGAATTCTAGAGATAAATATAAAATTTATGCCATTTAAAGGGAAAAAATCATGGATATTTTTCTTGAGAAATATCTCCTTATGGTTGTTCAAATTTGAACATAAACAAAATTAAAATAATTGAAGAAAAAAGATAAAGATTTAGTAGATTTATATGAAGGATGCCTCACAAGATTTCCAAGATGTGTGCCAAATTTAATACAGGACACTGATGTAAAATATAAAATATTTTAATCATGATTGAATCAATTTCAATTAAGATATTTGAACATTCTAAAATTTGAAATCTATGAGAATGATGATCATCATGATGAAAATGTTGATATAGAGTTTTTTCACAGTTATGTTCCTCAAGATGATGAATGTATGAAGTTGTCAGGATGGAAGGAGATATGGAAACATACAACAATTAAATATAGAGGTAATAAAATGAGGTTATTATCATGCAGTAAGTGTGGGAAACAACCCATAGAATGTCTTATAAATATAGGGAAGTGTTACAGATATTGAATTTTTTTCCACATAGTCCACAGTTGAATGTAAAAGAAACCCAAATAGTCAATTAATTTTCTAATTGATAGCTATATTATGGTAAGATGTTTTATCACCAATTATATGATTCATTTTTTTAATTTTTTTCAAAATTTTGTTATGATGGATGGAAATCTTTATGTTCAGAAATATAGTGGTTTAGCGAGGTCATTTTCTTCTACCATGGTTGATTCTGGGAAGTCAAATAAACTGTTTATAAGTATGATATTTGTGTTTTAGAATTATTCCAATACCCTATTTCATGATGTATCTTAATATTCATTTAATTGTGATAAATGTTGATGTAAATTGGTAATATCAACTAGTCAAAGTATGATATAACTTTTGGTGAAAACTCTTTGACTATGTATTAAAGAAACCACGATTTATAGGAATCGTCCTATTTTTATTAGTGTGGTTGTATTTCCTATAAATTTTTTTGAACTAGCCTTATTAGAGTATTATATCATTCTTCGTATGGATTGGATTTTAGTTTACCATGATAAGATAGGCTATAGTTCTTAGAAAATTATGTAAAATGACTTCATGCATTTGATAAATTAAAAAAATGGTGAGAAATAGATTAGAGATGGAAATTAATGTTTCTAAGATCAAACTAATGAAAATAAAGAAAATGTTTAAATTATGAATGTGCTAGTAGTAAATCACTATATGTATTGTTATCCATATTATATGTCTGGTGTTATTCTTGATCAAAAGGACATGTTTAATTTTTCCATATTACATGATTCCATGACCATTTATAAACCCCCTATCAAATGTATCAAGTGAAACTTTTATAATTTAAAAATAAATTTCATGATTTATTCGATAAAGGTTTCATATATCATATCACATCATAATTGGGTAATATTATCTTTATTTTAAGAAATGAAATTTAATAGAATTATTCATTTATTATGGATCCTCTAAAAACATCACATTTAAGACCAAGTATCATTTTACTCCTTTTGATAGAGTTTTTGATCATCTCCAAGGAGAACAGTATTTTTCCAAGGTTAACCTGAGGTCAAGGTACCATTTGTTGGAAGTGAAAAATCATACATTTAAAAGACATTTTTTCAGACTAGATATGGGCACTATTAATTTTTAGTTATATCATTTGGATTATAAAATTCACCTGGTTTATTTATGGATGTTATTAATATAATAATTCATGATTTCATGTATAAGTTTGTGATTGTTTTTATTGATTAAATTTTTGTATATTTTAAAATCAAAGAGGGGAATAAAATGTACCAATGGGTTTTTTCAAGCATTAATAGAAGAGAAACATTATTGGAAATTTAGAGTGTGTGAGTTTTTTTACAACATATTTCATTCCTTGGTAATTTTTTTCAATAGATTGTATACCTATTGATCCTTCACAAATAACGTTGTTAAATAATGTCCAAGGCCCACAAATATCAGAGAAATTTTTATATTTCATTGATTATTTATTTAGTAATAAGGGTTTCTAGAATAATATTATTAGTTATATATCCCATCAACTATGTTAATAAGAATGGGAGTTAATTTCATCTAGACTATAGAATGTGATCAGTTTTTTAGGAACTTAAAAGAAGACTGGTGAATGATCCAAATTCAGACCATCTATTAATAATTAGTGAATTAATCATCTATAGTGATGCTTCATTTAGTGGAATGGGTTATATCTTAATTAGTAATGAATAGATAATTTCTAAATAATTATGTCACAAAAAATAAAATGAGTTAAATTTCCCAACACATGATTTGTATGTAGCTGATATTGTTCTTGCATTGAAATTTTAGAGCATCATTAGTAAGGGGTATTTTTAAAAAAATATACTAATCATAAAAGTATAAAGTTTATATTCACTCCTAAAGAGATCAATAGGAGACTAATAATATGGTTTTAGCTGATGAAGGATTTTTGTTACATGATTCGTTATAATCATAGAAAAGATAACGTGGTTGTCATTGATCAGTGTTGAATATGTAATGCTACATTAACCATGTTATGTTTGTAATACGACCATTTGGTTAATGATTTGGTGAATTTTGGACTATAGGTTTTGGATGTAGGGAAATACAATTTTTTATCAGGTTTTAATGCTGTTGAATTTTTTCAAAATAATTAGGCAAGATGAGAAGGGGGATCATTATTTGAAGGAAAAGGCAGAACCCATAAATATGGGTATGTTTTCTTATTATTATTGATGAAGAAGTTGTAATGACCTGATAATTTATGAATAAATTTCCATTTATTTTATTGTCTTATAGAAAACACATGCACCCATTTTTATTTATTATTGGATTTAAATGACTATTGTGTGTCATTTCAATTGATAACATATTTGTTGAACAGTTACCACATGACTGATAAAAATTTATGGTTTCTAAAAAAAATTCTTTCGACAAAGAAAAATGAGTGTATGGCCTCATCAAGTAGACTCAGCCCGTAAAAAGCTCATTTTTCAAAGCTCTGAAAGGATGTAGTGTCACTGGTCCTCTCTCTTGACAAAGACCAAGCCAAGCTTTAACAATTTAAGCTTGAACAGAATCACCTTGGGGAGAAGTTCTTGTTAATAGTGATTACCACATAAACAATGTTATCTGAGCCCCCCCAAGATTATGAAACCATCACACACCTTACCCAATGGCCTTAGTTCCGTGTAATAATGGGTTATTTAATAAGGTATTAGTTACTTATTGTGTAATCTATTTTTATAAATAAAATTCTTATTTGATCAATTCCTTTATGCAAATAGTCTTTCTTATAAAAATGATGAATATGATGAAATTCCATTTCGAGTAAAAATGGTAATTAAGAGAAATATATACATTATTATATTAAACTATGGTTTTTAGTAATAATATTATAAAAACCCATCCTTATAAATAATGATTCTATCAGTTCCTTATCTGTAAATGATTTGGTAATTAGTTTGATAAGAGTTATATTTTTTATAGGAATAAACAGAAAGTTTATTTTAAAAGAATTTATTTTAAAGAATTAATAAATTTTGGAATAAATAATATTTTTAAAAAATATTATGAAATTAATTTTATAAATAATAAATGAGTATAACTTTTATAAAGTCAAATGAAATCTTTTTCATGGTTTGAAAACTGTTATTGGAAATACCCATGAATTTTCAATAAATATCAATTTTCATTTTAAAAGTTAAAATTCACATATTTAGAATATTATTTAGATAAAATGAATATATTTTGTAATTAGAATGTCAAAATTTTCCAAGAATGAATTTTTTATTATTTTCTGAGATAATCATATTTTTTGGTAAAAATTAAATACCATATAAAATAAAATATGTGTTTTATGACATCATAATGACCCAAAAAATGAGGTAATAAGTAATATAATGGGTATTATCAGCCCAATATATGTTTACCATTACAATAATGTGAATTTATGTATTTTTAATTATTTTATAATGTATGAGTGAATCCTCTAAAATGTATAATACACTTCATAATTTTAAATTCAATTCAATAATAATGCGACTCACCACCACATAATCAAGGATAATATTTTAATATGTTCGTCCATTGGATATATAAAATAATTTTTTACAATCTAATTTGTAATTTTTTTTGTTAAAATCATTTAAAGGATGGTGGTTTTGAATATTTAATTATATAGATTCCAAGACCTATGTTTGTGGGATTTTAAATAATTCCCCTCTTATTTCCTATATAAACCAACTCTAGATCCCAAATATCACCACTCACAATCCTTGGTGCGTGTCCTGTATCTTCCCTATTCTCTTTATAATCCTCCAATGGTCCCACAAGCACTAAATAATCCCAATCTAAGCTTTTTTAAGTCACACACTTAAGTAATGGATCCTAACTTTTCTTCCTTTCTCATTTTATCCTTGTTTCTTTATATCGATATACCCTTTTATTTTCAATAAAAAAATGTAGGGGTTTGGTTTTTCAACTCCCCAATAATTCACTATTATGTTATAATGATTAGAGACCACATTCTATCTCATTAATACCTTATGTTTACACTCGTTAACATGCTGAAATTCCATAAGGGATTTCTATCATCTTATTTCCATTCAAGTATTTCTCCCATATTATGAAACTAAAATTCTCTTTAATATGTTGGAATATTTTGTTACATGATCCATTTACTGTATATTTCTTGTATAAATGATGATATACCCCTTTATCTTTCATCAACCCAAGTTATGTATTTCTATATGAAAATGTTATGCTACTGAAATTTCACCACGATTTTCCAAGACAAAATCATCATATATGGAATAACATACCCATTTCTCAATCAAGGGTATTCAACTATATGCATATATACTTATTGTATGGTAATTACATGAATTTATTCCACATTCAATAATAATTAAATTTCTTATTATATTGAATGATTCCATTTTATTGGATCCTTGTGGCACACTTATGCATGAAATAAAATGATTGTGAAGGGTTCGCCCTAATAGCACTCCAAAGTAATGGGCAGGGATTAGTTTCATGATACGCCCTGTTCAATTAAGTTATAATCATGATAATTCATGTGAAATTATGGTTTACTCATCCTAATTTAGGTGAAATGAGGTTTTACTCGTACTAATCCATGCGCAATGAGCCTTGGCTCATGCTAAAATCATGATGTATGCCATTGCCACATTTCTATGTTATGATAATCATGACATATCATTCATTTATGTTCAAGTTTCTCTTATTCTATGATGATATTACTATATCCTCACATGTATTGTATCTTTCATGTTATACCTTGTTTACTTCCTTACTGGTCATTATAGCTGACCCCATTCTTATGTATGTCCTTTGGTTAT
The DNA here is from genome assembly GCA_963277665.1 of Viscum album. Taxonomy (NCBI): domain Eukaryota; kingdom Viridiplantae; phylum Streptophyta; class Magnoliopsida; order Santalales; family Viscaceae; genus Viscum; species Viscum album. The sequence continues at coordinate 1,094,055,616 of OY728139.1, forward strand.
CCCAAGCAGTGTTAAGTACGAGGGAATGAGTTGTTCATGTTAAAGATATTTGAAATATATATGTTGTATTTCATTTTTTAAGTTGCTATGTAATGTTACTAATTTCTTAATCAAGTAGACCTATGGATAATTATAGTTGTATTAAGTACATGTTTATGTAATAAATCATGTTTAATCATGTAATAAAGACCAGGGTAGTTATAGTTTTCATTGGAGGATAGGTTTAGTTATTTTTTGGATTAGGGTTATAAAACTATTGTGAAAGCCATAGTTATAATATTGAGTATAATAAAATAATACCTAAATTTTAGTGAGTATATATTAAGTGGTTTATCATCAAAATATGTTCATGTCTGGATACAAACAAGTAGAGGAGGCACTGGTATAGATTTATCTAGTGGTAAAACCCAAAAAACAACGCTTTGAGCTAGAATTGAACAGGAACTGGTGCATGACAACAGGTCTTGTTTCACTCTTGGTTCGACACTCCTGGAGGATATACTTTGGTAAATTCATCATCTTAGTATGAACCATTATTAAGAGAAAAAATACCCTATGAATAAATTTTGGAATGAATATAATGGATAACATATATCATATCCTATAAATTCATAAGTTAATGAAATAAATGAAATTTATTAGTTATCTATTATTATCATTAGATTACACTTTATATGTTTAATAAACATTTCCATAACATCCGTTTTATTCTAGCTAATGGCCAGTAATAAGAGGACTTGATCTAACAACCGACATGATCATCAATGTGATGACTGTTCTAATGAGATTCCCAATCTGATAGGAGCCGGAATCGCAGAATTTTCCACAATACACTATTTTTTAAATCAATAATTGAATGTAAACATGGGTCAAGAGGAACTCCCACACCCCCCCCCCCCAAGAAATAACAATCCATAATCGATAGCTTCATGAGACAAAGGCCTCCTACTTTCAATGGATCATCTGATCCCTCAATATATGAAAAAAGATCAACTCCATTGAGAAGATATTTGTCATCATTCAATGTTCTGAATAAGAGAAGTTTTTTATGGATGATTTTTGAATGGAGGTTTAATCTCATCAATAGTGGACATTAATAAAAAATACAAATCTTGAGGAAGATATTAAGGAGTTGGAATGGATGAATTTCTGGAAAAAGTATTTCAATTAATATTTTCCTCGACCCATCCGAATTAATATGGAAATGGACTTCCTCGCCCTCAAGAAAAAAATACAATGAATCCATCATAGTTTATGAGTCAAACATCAAAAGGAATGATTAATACACCTTCAAATTTTTTTGTTACCCCTGAATGCAAGGTTGACCACTTCTTTGATGGGAAAAATCATAGCCTACGGAAAGCCCTAACATTTTGTGACTTTGATAGCTATAAAGTAATTGTTCGACGTGGACTCAAAGTAGAAATGTAGATCGACGAATCTCAGGGGTATCATTGTGATAAGAAGTGGAATGTGGAATTTAAATTTGTTGGTCTGATGGATAAATCCAATGGTGCAAATAAATTCAAGCACCCCACTTGCCAAGGGTTCCGAAAGAATCACCCCATAAATTTCCCGAAGGGGATGAAGAAATTATTTAGGTGTGGGGGATAAGGTAACCTAGAAATTAATTTCCACCAAGAAAAACCCATTGTAATGATAGAAAATATGAACTATCTGTTTGAACATGAACGCATTGTTGATTTCTACAACAACAAAGTACCAGGGCACTTTGCAAACTAGTTCCATAATCCATGGGCTTTTGTAAGAAACCAAAAACCTCCAAAGTAGTAAGGCCGACCATTTTCCATCACTAATACTGAAGTGAATCCCGACAATGAAGTGGTGATATCTACACTAGTTATTAATTCATGGAAAGAATATGTACTTTTTTATTCTAGTTTTATGCATTACTTTATATCATAAAAGTTTAGTATAACAATAAAAACTCCAACACAAATCATTGAAGTTGAGATGTCGGTGATATTGGAAAAGGGGAAAATTATGGAATCCCTTGAATATAACTCCTCCTGTTTCACAATCTGTGGATTAAACGTCCTGAAGAACCCCTTCATAAACCCACTGGTGTAATTTGATGCAATTCATGGAATGGATTGGCTTTCCCTATAAATAGCCAACATAAATTGTTGTGATGGGGAAATCACTCTCTATATAGAGGATCGACCTCTAATTCTATACCAGTTCATGGAGGGGGATGAATATTCATTAGCACCATCATCTCAAGCATGTATATTACATCCCTATGAGAATTCATATCATTCTAGGATGATTGAGTTTAAGGAAGGAACAATCCTCGAACAAATTCCTATTGTGATGGAATTTATTTAATTGTTTCCCAAAAATTTTATTGGTCTTCCTCCTAGAAGAGATGTTTAATTCTCTATTGATCTTATACGTGGTGCATTTCCAGTATCCATGTCACTATGTATAATGGCAATTGTGGAGCTTGAGGAGCTAAAGAAACAACTATTGGAGAATCTCAATAAAGGGTTTATGCACCCAATTTCTTTACCATGGGGTGAAACAGTCCTCTTTATCAAGAATAAGAATGGGTAAATGTGTCATTACCTTGATTATCATAAGCACAACAAAATAATAAAAAAACATGTATCATTTTCCACGGATTGATGACTTCATCTATCAATGAAATAGAGTACAATACTTCTCTGAGGTGGATCCGTGGTTATGATATTACCATATAGGGGTGAAGAAGGTGGATATCCCCAAGATTGCTTTTTGTACATGGTACGAGCACTATAAATTCATAGTAGTGACTTATAGACTCACTAATTCTCCATAAATCACCATGGATATGATATATAGAGTCTTTATAGATTACCTCCACAAAAGTTCGGTATTATTTATAGACTATATTCCAATATACTCCAAAACCAAGTAGGAACATGATGAGAATCTAAGCATTGTACTGGAGAAATTGTGAAAGGGTAAGCTCCACGGAATGTACAACAAGTGTGAGTTATAGTGGAAGTAAGTCTCATTCATGGGTAATATCTTCACGAGCAATGGGATATCTATGGATCCCTCTAAGACAAATTCAATTGACGGATGGTTGAGGACAACATCTATGATAGATATTTATAGCTTCCATGTGTAAGCATGATATTACAACCTATTTTGGAGAAACATCCCATGATTTTCAAATCCTCTTACCAAGATAACCCATAAGGGAGTCATGTTTTTTTGGAATGATGAAAGCGAAGAGTGATTCATGGAGTTGAAAAGGAGGATTATCAAGGCACCCATTCTCCCACTACCAAAATGTGAAGAAATTTTCGTGGTATTTCTTTATGCTGCAAAGAATTGTCTGGGTGGTGTATTGATGAACAATTAAAAAGTAATTTATTATACATAAAGAAATTTGAATGTTCATGAGAAGAAATATCCAGAAAATGATTTGGAGTTGGTTTTCGTGATATTTTCTTTGAAAATTTGGTGAAATTACCTATCAGGGTAAAAGTGTGAAATATATATCGATCAGAAAAATCATCATGTATATATTCACTCAGAAATAGATGAATACAGACCAATGAAGATGGATATAGTCTTTTAAAGATTGCAACTAATCAATACATTACCATCATAGGAAAGTGAACGAGGTGGTAGATGCTCTAAGTAGAAATGACCCAGCGATTCTTTCACTGATGAGAACTGAAAGGGATCCAATATTCATAGATTTGATGAATATGTACATAGAAATCATAAAAAAAGAACATCATCAATCCCTTCACAAATGATTTCTCAACTATATCTTTTTGAAAGGATAAAGGATGCTCAAAAGGATTATGTGGGAATTCAAAAGAATGTTGAAACTATCAGAAAAGGGAAATCCTCAGATATCAATGTTAATGAAGAATAAATTGTGAGATTTGGGTTAATACAATGTGTTTTATCAAATACGGAGTTAAAAATGAACTTTTGGATAATGCACATAGTTTGAATTTATTCATTCACCCAGGAAACACAGAGATGTATCGAGATCTCCAAAACCATTATCAGTGGGATTACCTAAAAAAAGTTGTTGAGTATACATCAAAGTTCCTGTTATGTTAGCAAGTGAATTCTGAGATGAAGAAGTCTAAGGGGATGATGAAACCATTACCCATACAAACATGGAAATGGGAAAACATTACCATGGACATTATCCCTGGACATCCAAATAAATCCAAATGAAACAATGATATCTGGGATTTTGGGGATTATCTTACAACAACTGCACACTTCATTGCAATTCAGGATAATTTCTAACTGAATCAACTGGAACTAATATAAATTATAGAAGTGGTAGGGCCTTAGGGTGTACCACTATCAATTGTATCTGATCGAGATCTAAAGTCACCTATATGTTTAGGAAGAGTCTTGAAGATGCTCTGAATACTATGCTGAACTCCAATACTACTTATCATCCTCAAACTGATGGCCAATCTGAGCAAACTATCAAAATAATTGAGCACATGTTGAAAGCATGCTTAGTGGACATCGAAGGAGGATAGGATCAACATCTTCCTCTGGTCGAGTTGTCATAAAACAATAGTTTCCACTCACGAATCCAAATGGCTCCTTATGAATCCATTTATGGGAAGAGGTGAAGAACATTGGCATGTTGGGATGATGTTGGGGAGTGAAAACATCATGGTCTAAAAATAGTTGAAGAAATGGTGGAGAAGGTTAAGACCGTCCAACAATACATTAAATCTACTGAGAGTTGATAAAATATCTATGCTAACAATCGTCGATGAGACCTATAATTTGATGTCAAAGACCTGGTAGTCCTTCACATATAATTGGGGAATAGAGTTATGAGATTTGGGTAGAAGGGTAAGCTAAATCCAAGGTACATCGGCCCTTTTGAGATCTTTGATCTCATTGGAGTAGCGGCCTATCAAATAGCACTCCCACCGAATTTGTCTCAAGTACATGATGTATTCTATGTATCACTCTTGAAAAAGTACATACCCGACCCATCAGACGTACTGAATCCAAAGGTGGACCTATTTGAGAATGACCTCTCCTATTAAGAGAAGACAATGATGATCTTAGATTGTAGGTAAAATGTTCTAAAAAATAAGACAATTCTCATTATCAAAATGTTTTGGAGAAACAAAAATTTTAATGAAGCAACATGGGAATCAGAGGAAGTGATGAGGCATTGTTACCCTCATCTATTTTAGTTTGCTAAAAAATAAAAATTTGGGGTAATAATTTCTTAAGGGGGGAATGTTATTACGACTCGATCATTTATGAATAGAATTACCTTTATTACAATAACTTATAGAAAACACATGAACTATTTTTTAATTATTATTGGGTTTAAATGACTGTTATGTATCATTACAATTGATAATATAGCCATTGAATAGTGATCACATGTCTGATAAAAATTTAAGGTTTTTAAAAAGAATCCTTTCAACATATACAAAGGAGAGTATGGCCTCATCCAACAGGCTCAGGTCGTATGATGCTCATTTTTTGGAGCTCGGAAAGGTGGTAGTTTCACTGGGCTTCTCTATTGATAAATCCCAATCTGATCTTCTATAAATTAAGCTTGAATAGAATTTCCCTTGGAGGAAGTTCAGGTTAATAGAGATTACCGCCCTGGAAATGTTATTTAGGCCACCCCAAGAGTTTGTCACCATTGAACACTTTACACTAAAGGATTCAAGGATGTTTAATCAAATAGAGGATAAGGATTTTGAGATTCGATTAATTTTCATATTACTGTATTGGTTCGATATTCTATTTCACTATTTTTTCAGTTTTCTTTTTTTCATATTTTTTTACAATGTCTCTTTTATCCCCCTTCAGGTTGTGGGAAGGATTAATTTCATACTGAATTCATTCATTATTAGCATTTCCTAAGAGTCTAATCATATCAAATTTTTTGTTATGAAATGCTGTCATAAATTTATAATTATTTTATTATCATATTCAAACTTGTTTGTGGGATTTTTTATTATTGGGATATTATTTTTATATAATTTTAAAAACATTTCTTCAAGAATATATACACCATGATTTTTTTCGATTTGTTGAAAACAATGAGGTAATATTATATATTATATAACTATAATGGGATTATATTATCTATATTCAATATAAAAACAATAATATTTTTTTAATTAATTAATCCAGATAAATAAATAATTATTAGTAAAATTCGTAATATTTCACATGAAATTTTTTCTCCCTATAATAATATTATTAAAAATAAACCTTTAATAAATGATGAAAACTCATTTTCATCAAATCGAATAAATTATACAACATGAAAATATTTTTTATTTAAATTTAATCATGTATTAAATTAATTATTTCCAAAAAATAATCATTTTAAAACCCTCTAAATAATCAGTAGATTAAATGATGGATAACACCTATAGTCTATCTCCAATTTGAAATTGATTTACATTGTTAAACTATATAATAATTACTATGGAACTAATTTTTATGCACTATAATGGGTGTGACCACTCAATAAGATCATCAATCTATAGTTTTATAAATATAATTTATATACAAACATGTGTTTAAATAACGTATTTACATTTATCTATTTTCAATGAAATAACATCCTACTTCCTTCATATCAATGACACATAATTACATCCTATGTTTAAAGTCCCTCTATAAAATTTATTTTATTTATTAAACATTATCTATTTGTGTAATGAATTCTAAACAATTATGTATATCACAAACCATATAGTACAACCAATATTTAATAGTATCCCTCAAAAATGAGAATTATCTTTACCCTAAAAGGTTTATGACATTTAAGTGTAATATAGAATATTTCAACAAGAAATTTTATTAAATAAAACATTCTATTTGGATTTCATATGAAACAATAATATATAAATGGGAATAATATATTCATTTACATATATTTCATTACCATATTTATCCTTTACTATTCTGGTTTTGTTTTAATTTATGTTCCCTTTAAATTACATTCTTCCATATGAAATCTCTAAGGAATATTCTATCCATCCTTTATATATGATGTGAATCAATATATAGGATTAAAAAAATATAAACAGAAAAAGTCATTAAATTCACTAGTAATATGTATATCACATTCCCCTAATATAATAAAAGATCCATTCATAGATATCTCTTATTGACCCTCCAATGAAAATTTCATTTATAAATATCAGAACCGTGATTTTACTGTCACGATTCAATTTAAAATATAAGTTTTTTTTCAACTCCACATCTATTTTGAATAGTTATCTTATATAAAAAATATCTTTTATACCAAGACATTAGAGCCTCCTTTAATCTGTACAAAAAATTCTTTAGGTTACATAGTATACTATTATATACATTAATTTAGAATTTAAATATTTGATCAACATAGAATTCTTCATGTCATACACTATTTGGAAATAAATATTTATTATCAATCTAAAATATGTTGAACATCCTATTTACATAAATAAAAATTATCAATTTGAAAGCCTCCAGTATTTTTAGTAATAATATTTTTTCATCCATTTCCACAATATTAAAATTTTAATGTCCTTTATAACTAAGTCTCATATTGTTTATAATCACTTATTCATTATCTTTGAGTTTAATTTTAAACACCTATTTGGTTCCCATGACCTTTTTATCAATTATTAATGACACCAATTCCATGGTATTTTTTTATATATCAAGTCTAACTCATTATTAATAGATTAGACGAATTTTCTTCGTTAAATGTTTTCTAAAAAAATTCAATTCCATGGTAAGAAAATTGTGTTGTTCCGTAGAGTCTTCAAAACCTCTTGGTTTTTATTAATCCTATGTTATCACCAAATATTTTAATCTTGTCAACATGTTATGAAATGGAAATTTTTTTTACATGGAACTCAAACATTTATTTCCTATTACATTTCACCTTCATCATCATTATCAAGTATAAGTTCATTCTTATAACTACAAAACACACTATCATCATATAAAATCTCATTTTACTCTTAAAAAACCTTAATATCTCTTATAAAATATGATTTTCACATTATTTAGTGTGACATTATTAGTAACATATTTCTAGTTTATTATGTTTTCATAACATCTCTATTTATGTTTATTAAAGAGAATCCATGTAATATGCTATCAAAACCTATATTTATTGACTTATAATATTTCTATTCCATAATGTTTATGAAAAAAACACTTTAAATTTTAAAAATTACTTCATAGTGGGTTGGCATTGTTATCAAAATCCATAAGTAGTTATTTTTCACTTATAAAAAAAAATTATTTTTTAATATATATATAATGGAATTATACTATAAATTAGCATTGTTCCCTAAAGATTTATTATTGTTTTTTATTTCCCTCACCCCATTTTATTTGGGTGTCCTCATTGTTTCCACCTGATGAGTATTGTCATGCTTCTCCAGATATATCTTTGATGACTAGTTTTTAAATCAATTTCGTTTTTCGATCTTGACACTTTTAAGTTTAATCCCAAATTTTTCAAAACCATCATTACATGTCATTTTAGACAAATATAAACATTTAAATTATGGTTCATTTGAATTATAGATCCCATACTACTATAACCATCAATAAAAAATAGAATTTATAGTTCACCTTTTGTTTTATATTGCTTCTTTACTAAACCCTTATCAATATGAGAGAAATCCAAAACATGGGGGGTTTTTCATATCTTCCTATGAATTATAATGTTGGTATTATTGATGGATTTAATAAATTATTCACTTAAATTTCAATACATTATATAAAAAATTAGTCCTTACAAATTGTTAAATTATCTTTTTATAGTAATGAAAAAATCTTGTTAAAAACTACTTTCATCTTCTGTGAATTAATTATAATTTCCATCATATTCATTATCAAACATTTGTTTCCATTGATCCAATTTCACCTAACAAATAAATTTCCATATTTATTTTGATCATGAATCAATTTATAGATGTGTTGATGGAAATCATAAGTAACACAACTAACTGTCTCTAAGTAGATTTTATTTTACAAATTCCACTAATAATACATCTACTTTATAACTTTCCCAATAAGAAATATTTACTATACATGTGAACATGATTTTAAAACATTAATCATTAAAAAACATGAAATTATTGTTTAACTTGGATTTATTATTTATCAATAGTTTGATTATATTTGTCATATATTAATATTATATTTAATTTAATATAAATATTGATTTATTAACACTTGATTATAAAGATATTGTAACAAAATGAGCTCTTTCTGAACATTTACTTCACCACACCTATTAGTGAAAAAAATATTTGACTAGTGGTTGTCAATGGAATTTAATTTTTTATATATTTTTTGAGGTTTCATAATCTTTATTTATCACATAAAGATGATTTATATTATCAAGTGATTAGTAATTTTATTTTTCGCATTTGTTATTTATTGAAAAACAATTTCCTATGATATTATTTCATATCCTTTTGGAAAATAATAAATATTTTAAACATACTCTTAAAATGAAGAAATATAATCATAGAATCATTGAATCCTATTATATGAGGTTATCCTAAAACCATATTGATTCTACCATGTTCCCTCTTCTCTATACAATTTCATAATATTCCATTGCATATCATAGAATTAGAAAACAATTTTAATATAATATTAATCTTCACATTATCTAGAGACGTTCATATATCAACTACCTCATATTTCATTTTATGATTGATTTTATATGACTAATTATTTTATTCATCATTATAAGAATCATATAATACTTCAAAATTTTTAATCATGCTAGACCTTTTCTTGTTAATGCAGTCATTATATTTAGTATATAATTAAAACCAATTTGAATGTATTCGTTCATTTTTTACATTCCCAAACATAAAAATAAATATTTTTATTGAATATTTTTATCTCAAAAACCATTTTCCTTATATTATCTACATCTTTATTGTGCATATTTTTGATTCATTTCATTCTATGTTTTTAAAATTCATTATTTTAATCAATAATTTTAGATTCCTTTTTTATCCTCAATATCTATAATACATTCATCTCTTATTTTTTAAATGATATATTCATATTAATACACCAAAATATTTATACTCTTACCTATAGTTCTTGTAAAACATATATACATTACTTAACTAAATTATTATACATTTTAACACTAGATCATTGATTACCAATTTACTCCTAGGCATAGTTAATGTCAAACTGTATGTCAACAACACTCATATATTATTCATTATTTCATCAAACATAATTTTGGATATATTATATATCTATCATTTTAATAATATTATCCTCATTAAAATAATCATTTTCATCATGTTTTTATTTCACGGAATCAATCTCAACATATTCATGTTCCTTTAATAGGACATTCCTTCCATTAAATTTCACTAATATTTGTTTAAATTTCTCATATAAGTATTAATTATATCCCTATTGGGAATAGATTCATGAGGATTTATTTTTTATAAATATAGGGGAAATAGGAAAATTTATTTCATACCATTATAAACAAATGATTGGTCAGTGAAACCTTTCCATTAAACATCCCATTTTCTATTATATGTGTTCTTGAGTGAAATTTAATCAATATCATAAGTTTCCTCTTAGAAATCATCATGCATAGTTATATAAACAACATTTTAACTAAAAATTATCTAAGATTACTACAATCAATTTTAACAATATCTTCCTCCTTTATTTTTCATGTAACTATTATATTTTATAAATAATTAAATGTGATAATTTTAAGCCCATTTTGTTTAATTATAGAATTTTTTTAAAAAAAATAATAAGATAACAAGTTTTGTTTCTCATTAAAAAAATATTATAAGAATTTATTTTATAAGGCCCCTCATTACTCCAATAGTATTATACACAATATTAAAAAAATAATCTACCAAATCATCCTCATGATTTTTTAGACCTTAAAAACTATTTATTAAAATTATAAGTATATTCCATTGTAAATTAGAGTCGCATTCATAGATATCATTTAATTTTTAAACAATGTATTTTTATGATTGAATATAAATTACCTTGGAGTAAAGTTTTTTAGAAAATATCAATCGTGTTCATTAATATCATTAACAAAACTAACAATATCATGTTTATTCTTATCTATCACATTTATATATTTTTTAGATAGATATTCTATATAATTAATCTAATATATACTTATTAAAATATAACTCAAGTATTGGTTCATCATGATCATCTATAGGTAAAATTTATATATTCCAAAAAGTAAAATCCTCATGTGATTAAATGATATATCCACACAACACATAACAATAACCAAATCAGTGAAACAAGATAAATGATCATATAAAAAATACTATAATACTAATTAATAGTTGTAAACTGACTAAACCTTGAACTGGAAACATATTTGGGTTTCCTATTTAAATAATTTGAATTTAATTTATTTAAATTTATGATTAATGTAATAATATAGTTTATTTTATTAATATATACTAACATATTAATAGTGAAATGGTATTGTGGGATGACATAATCACAAAACGAGGACAAAAAAGATTTATTGCATAAACTAAGGCCTTTTTCATACAATGTGTGAGTAATAGTTCAAAAACTACTCTCAAAGATAACTATAATACCATTTATAAAAGATATAATAAGATGGTGAGACTCACTATAAGTCCCAAATACCTAATATATGTTGAATTTCATTCATAATACACCCCATGGACAACATTAACAATTACCATTTTCTAACAATCATTTTTCAAAGAATCTATAATCTTATAAAATATTTGAATATGATATCCTTATAACCCAAATATATATAGTGATGAATGCACGTTTGAACCTTAAATACTAATTGTAATAATACTTTTATTATTTAATATATTGGATGGTAAGATTCCCATAAATTTGGAGTATTTCCATATAAGGAACATATTAGAGGACTAAAAATCCACTAACCCATGCCCAATCATGAATATAGTATCAATTAATATAATAACCAATCTATACATCTGGATTATCATTAAAAATGAATAAAATTTATGTCAACTATACTTATAGAAAAATATTCATGATCCCTTGGCATGAAAATAATATACGAAACTCATGTTTACCTCATCGGTATAAAAAATAATACTTAAATAACATAATCCTACTATTATCCTCCTATAGTAAGCTAATAATACCCAAAACAGCAACCATATTATCCTATAAACCTATATATAAAATTATGGGTGGATATGTCAATAGTCTTAATAAGAAATCCACATAATCGACAAAAAAAGCAACTAATATAATGTTTGGAAAATATTAAAATAGTTTAAATCTCTATGGTATCATTTTAATCTCACCACCTTGGAAACCAACACTAAGGGTCACTTTTTTCATCATATAGGTTTTTATAATAATATAGATTTTATAATTACTAAGACATTATACTCTCACAATTAATAAAACTCTTAAAATGCATTAGTGTAATATGTATAACAGTACCTAACACTCACCCTCAATTAAATATAAGCATCACCACAAGCCACTACCACTTGCTAGTATCTGTATCTCTAATGTCTAACATCCTATAATCCACCCACATTCATAATCACGGAATATCCACATCTAAGATATAGATGAACCAAAATAGTAGAAAATAAACATTTAGTTTTAATTCAATTAATTCCACTCACTGGGGTGAGAGATGAAATACTAGTTTTGGAATCCGTTTAATCGACTCCAAAATCTAAATTGTAGGCCTCCACTAATAAAAATTCCCTAAGGTGGTTGATAGATATTTATTTCCACTCAAGATATATGAAATTATAATATATAGTTGAGAATAATCTCATGGATGTTATATCATGTTCATACCCACACATTAGAGGTGCTCCCACCTGTATCACATATTGTACTTCTACCACATATTATTAGGGGTGGTTATTCACCTAAGGTTTGAATAAACTGTAAATTGTATTGCCAATGATTTCATATCTGGTACACCAATATTATAGAATATAATAAAATCCATACTCTAATATTATAGTAATAGTAATCCCTCATGAATCATGTGTGGTACCTAAAATCAAGAAATAAATACCAAAAGTTGATACATATGAGGGGGTAATGAAAACACTCACACAAATCTTCTTGGAAGGAATTACAATTACACACTTAATCTCCAAATTGAAAAAATATATACAGATATTTAATATATCCCACATATCATAGGAATACCTATTGGGAAAAAATTCAGTATGATTCCCACATATCATAGGATTCTGTTGAATGTGTCATATATTACAACAATAAATAGTTACCATTTTCATTAATGTGATAATTTATATATATTTCATCATCACCCACAACATTAAATTAGTCATCAAATATCATCATTGTAATCCATATCACCCCATCACTTCATTCTTCATGGGGATATCTCTATATTCATCATAAAAAATCATCCCTACCATCGTAATCGATACAATGTTTTAATCATCATCATCTTCATCAAAATGGGGTAATTGGACTCTTGAACGTGTTAATTAATTATCATAGTATCATCCTCTAATAAATCACACATCAATAATATATATCCTCATATCATATAATTTATTATTAATATGTATTTAACTATAAAATTTACCCCATGATCATTATAAAATTTAATTATTGTCACATCGTATTTCATAGAGATCAGAAAAGAAGAATTTGAGGGCCAAATATCTAAAATAACGTCAAAACTCATGTCACATCACATCCAATTATTTAATACATCTTATATATATTCTGCTTCTCTTGGTTTACAATATAATCTCCACATGTATTATTTTTTTGTAATTATCATCGGATCTCCATTATTTTAAATGATATATAAAATATTAATTCCATATTTTTATAGTCTTAGAAACTCAAAATTAACTAATAAATTGTTTCTTAATGTTATAATGAAAAAATAGATTGGGTGGTGGAATTAAAAAATATTCCTCATTGATTATCATTAATCCAAAAACTAGACTTCTTTAAATTCTTAAAATAACCCACTGACATGATCCTAAATTCCCTCTATAATATCATAGCCGTGATTTATGAGGAAAATTTACTAAATTTGATAGTCTATTTTTATAACTATGTATGTACTACATAAAAAACTATATTGGGAACTATATCATTTTAACTAAATCTAATAGTATAATTGAACAATATATGAAGGGATATAGATAATTTTACTATAACTGTATTATCCTAGGTAGATATAGAATAAGTATTCTTCCTATTTATAAATATATATGAATTAGACAGTAATTTTAACTCCAAAAGTATTTGCATTACAATATAGTACATGACACACAATAAGGATTTTATTTTAAATGTTCTGTTTCACACTAGACTGAGTAATACAAAACAATAATAAATTATTAATATAATTATTTAATATTTTAGTTTTTCTGAATTTTGATTGAGCACATGTTTTAAATATCATTATGGTCAATATTTATATTTTTTATTTTATAAAAAATACTTTTTGAAAATGGAATATTAAAATTTACTTTGGGAAAATGTTTGGTATTTTTTTGAGAACATATATTTTTTGATAAATAGTGAAAAATAGTAAAATATAATTAAAAACTTCTTTTTTACTCTAAATATTTATAATGATAAATTTATTTTTTTAACTAATTTTAATGAATAGTTAGATAAATTGTCTATCATTTAATCAGATTTAGGTTATTGGAATCAATTTTTCAGTGAAATTGGATTTTAAAAAATTTCAATCTTTTGATCTTTTTCATTTTTAAATCTCGTTGTTTCATCCGATATAAGGGATTAATTTTAAATTAATTTCTCTCACTTCTGTGATTTTAATTTATAATAATTTAGCCCATATTTTTAATATGGATAATTTATATTGACTATAATTCTCAACTTAGTTTTAGTAAAATAAAATTAGTGAAAAAAGTAAAAGTAATTTCAACGATGAGGGTACAAATATGTTTACTTAGTGGTTCAACATTATTCAAAAGCCACCAAAAGACCTAAAAACATGTCCAAACCCCATTGTATTGAAACAATTATACCATATACCATATTTTATTGAATTTGGTTTTTTATTAGTTTCTCCTTATATGAGAGAGAGATCCAAATCATGTTTACATTTTTTTATTTACCGGATTTTCACTCCTCCATTAGAAAAAGGAACTCATCATGCACAAATATTAACACTTCTAAAGAACATTGTATCATCCAAAAAAATATAAAATATTCAGTAAAATCCCCCTATCATCCTATAATCCAAATTTTGGTATAAATCCAACCAATAAGTCATTTGGTGGAACCAAAAAGAGTTACCTGAATAAGTGGTAATGTTCATCAATGAGATTTTTTATTTTTTTACTTAACCAATAAATTAATTTACCATTATATAATTATTATATAATTTAATATTTATATTTAATATAATTCGTTGTTTTTAATTTTAATCTTTTGAGCTAAACCTATAAACACTTCCATTGAATGGGTAATGAAATCAATGTTCGTGTGTATAGAGGACTATCACCTCTTGAAGAGATGTCATTTATTTTTCCTTTACCACCTCTCATGGTGGGGAATTATAAAGTAAACACTATTTTTATATTATATATATCATTTATTCAAAATTTTGTAATTATTATATAACAAATAAAATCATTCATTCCATTTTGTGAGAATATGATAACATCATTTGTAGACATGTTGACTACTGGTTCCTCAATCTGATGTGATTCATTCACACATTACATGGAATATTTTAAAAATAGTTTTAAAAGAAATATGTGATATAAATGAGGTATTTATGATATTAATTAAATAATTAACATTATAGAAATATAATATATCACCTTTTTTATTACCTTTCACAAATTGAAAAAAGTTATAACATTGTTCATGGACGTGTGGAGTACCACCTCTTCAAAGCGATGTGATTCATTTTTAATCACATGAATTATATATATAAGTATATTTAACTAAATAATAGTTTATTTTTTATATAAATAACATTCTATAATGATAAATTTTACTTACATTATTTTCATAATGATTAGTGAAAAATTGGAATGTAACTCATTCATATATACTTCCCACCATCTATATGATTGTAGTATTGGTTCATTTTTCATTACCATAATTCATGATAGGTTTTAAAATAATAATTTAATTATAAATATTATAATTATGTTCTGATTTTTATTCTTTATATGTTTATATTTTAACCCTTGGGATGATAGTTGACCTACCAAGTCATTCTTGACACACAAACCAAATTTAGTAAAAACACCCAATGTAAACATATTTGTTTACGTATTTTTTTATTTTTTTATGTGAATTAAAATTAATTATAAAATAAAAATATTTATTTAATAAATTAACTAATTAACATAAGTTTATTTTCAATATGATAAATACACATTTAAAAAGTCGTACTCTAGGTAAGGGATTACATCCCACTTTCCTTTTATTGAGGAATTTCATGATGTTATTATCCATTATTATTTTATAAGGTGTGTACATAGACACAATGGAATTATATATCAATAATTGATCAATTATAATATTATTTAATATTATTTTTCAATTTTATTCCCTTATGTGTTTTTTGATTCCAATGTTTCAACATGGTATGAGACACATTGATTTAAAATCTCTTTTTAAATGAGTAAAGATTTAATTTTCAAAATTTTTACCTCCATTATATTATTTTAATTGTTTATTTATAATAATGTATTATAAAAAATATTTTTAATATTTTTAATTTCATTCATTGTTTTCTTCAAAAAGGAATATTTTTATGCCTTTTAAACAAAACTTCTTGATAAAGAAAAATTGAAATATCCTCTTTGAAAAGTATGTTGAGAAAAACCATTCATGTTCTCCCAATTATTTTCATTTCTAGATTACTTATCAATATTAAATGATTTTTAAAATGAAAAACATTCCTTATTTTTATTGGGAATTTTGTAATTATAAATTCTTTTCAAAATAAAGATTTATTTTGTATTGAAAATGGTATTCTGAATGAAACTGATATTTTTAATATAACAAATCAATTTGAATACAAGTTTGAAATACATTTTAAACTAAAGAAAATATTTTATTTAATGGTGTGGTTCTTAGATGTTTTAAATTTTGGACGTTCCCATATAGAGTCAGTTGAGCTCATGATAACTTAAATGATGGTTTCTCACTTAAATAAATCCAATTCATTAGGTTAATTACTATATTCTTTGGAGAATTATATTGGAATTTAGTAGTGTGGTTATTCCGATTTTTAAGGATTTTATTAGGTGATTTACCGAGGATACTATATGAATTTTCTATGTTTTATAATGTATTTTCAACGAAATAAATTATTTCTAAATGGTGAAATAAATTATACTTTTAAATAAATGATATTTATATTTTTGTGAAAATATTTTTGTTTCCTAGAACGGTTTTTTCATGAGCATTAACTTTTATCAATTCACTATTGGTTTAATTCTTTGTATATCCCTTACTGAAATTTTTATGCTTATCCATTTTTTTTTGAATTTGTTTCGAAGTATTTAAGGGTTAGTAAGGGATTGGAAGAGGTTGAGTTGAAATTCAAGAAGATTTTTAATAAAATAAATTATGATTTATTTAAAAAATTATACATAATGAGAAAAATTTATACTAGATGTAAGTTTAAAATTTGTATTTTATGAGTTTGTTTTGTATATTTTATGGTCTAATTTCATAAAACATCAATGTTAAAAATATCCTTAATTTCATAGAAAGTAATTTCAGGATTATAACTAATGATTGTGTAATTTTATTGGTGAGGTCCTTATATTTGTTATGAGAGAAATGTTTTAGATAACATTATAGTAGGATAGAGTGAATAGACTTCCATTAGAAGAGTTTACTTTATTGTTAATATACATTATTATATAATTTAAATATTACCATGTATCACTATCTAATGTATCTTTGTTCAGAATTGGTTTTCCGTAGAGGAAATAAAAAATTTGTATTAGGGAAGAACTATGTGGAAAATATCACTCTGAATAATCATCTGGAGATAGATTGAATTAGAATTGGGATGTTTTTTTGTAGTGATGAATTAGTTAAAACAGGATATAAATTGATGTGGGGTCTATGAAAGAGATTAACTAGATATACAATATAGTAACATAGTGGTAGTGGTGTATTTTATGAGATAAAAACCCCTATCTTTTAGAGGATCATGCGACCTTGTGCTAGAGGAAAGATGAATCAATGATCTAAAAATGATATTTTATTTCATTGGATGTTTGAAACATCAAAAATAAATCATTTAAATTTATAATTTTCAAGGTGAATTTGATTTATTTAGGTATTTGGTTAAGAATACTAGATATAAATATCATATTTATACCATGTAATCGGATAAACTCCTAGATATTTTTCATGAGAAGTATCTCCCAATGGTTGTCCAATATTGATTTGAAAAAAATTAATAGAATTTCATAAGAAAGATGAATATTTAGTATCATTATATGAAGTAAGCTTCACAAGATTTCCTAGGCATGTTCCATATTTTATTCAGGACACTGATATAAAAAATTATATATTTTACTCATGATTGAAACAATTTCTATTAAGATATTTGACCATTCTAAAATTTAAAATCCATGAGAAATATGGTCATCATGATTAAAATGTGGATATAGAGATTTTTCACACCTATGTTCCTCATGATGATGAAAGTAAGAAGCTGGAAGGATATAAGGAGATATGGAAACATACATCAATTAAATCCAGTTGTAATAAAATGATGATCTTATCATGTTGTAAGTGTGGTAGCAAAACCCTTAGAATGACTTATAAATATGGGGAAGTGTTACAGATGTTGAATGTTTTTTCACATAGACCACGGATTAAAGTAAAAGAATCAAAAATTGTCAATTATTGTGGTAATTGACAGTCATATGATAATAAGATGTTTTATCGTCAATAATATGGGTCTTTATTGTAATTATTTTCAAAATTTAGTTATGATAGATTGAAATCTTCATGAGGAGAAATATAACAATTTAGAAAGGTTATTTTCTTCTACTATGGTTTATTTTGGGAAGAAAAATAATGTGGCTATAGGTATGATATTTATGTTTTGGAATTATTCCAATAACCTATTCCATAGTGGATATTCATATTCATCCAATTCTGGGAATTTTCGAAGTAAATTGCTAAAATGAACTAATCAAAGTATGATATAAGTTTTGGTCAAAACTATTTTCTAATGTATTAAAGAAACCAAGATTTATAGTAATCTTCCTATTTTAATTAGTGGGATTATATTTCCTATAAATCTTTTTGAAATAGCCTTATTAGAGTTTTATATCATTCTTGGTATGTATTGGCTTTATGTTTACCATGATAAGATAGGATACATTGCTTAAAAAATTATGTGAAATGACTTCATGCATTTGATAACTTAAAAAGATGATGAGAAATATATTAGAGATGGAAATTAATGTTTCTTAGATCACAATATTTAAAATAAAGAAAATGTTCAAGTTATGAATGTGCTTGTAGTAAATAACTATATGTATTCTATTCCATATTATTGGTCTGGTGTTATTCTTGATCAAAAGGACATGTTGTATTTTGAACTATTACCTTAGTCTATGACCATTTATAAACCCCCTATCAAATGTATCAATTGAATCTTTTATAATTGGAATGGAAATTTCATGAGTTACTCGATAAATGTTTCATCTAACCTATTACTTCATAATGGGGTGATATTATCTTTTTTTAAGAAATATAATTTAATATAATTTATTATTTATTATAGATCCTCAAATAAATTCACATTTATGACCAAGTATCCATTTACTCCTATCGATAGTGTATTTGATCTGCTCTAAGGAGAACAATATTTTTCCGTGGTTTTGTTTGAGGTCAAGGTACAATCTGTTCAAAGTGAAAAGGTATAAATTTAAAACAATTTGTTTCGGACTAGATATGGGCACTATTGATTTTTAGTTATATCATATGGATTATAAAAATTACCTACTTTATATATGGATCTTATAAGTAGAATGTTTCATGATTTCATTGATATGTTTGTGGTTGTTTTTATTGATGATATTTTCATATATTTGAAAATTAAATAGGGGAATGAAATGTACCAACATGTTTTTAAAAAAATTAATTGAAAAGAAACTATATTGAAAATTAAGAATGTCTGAGTTTTTTGTTACAACATATTTCATTCCTTGGAATTTGTTTTCAAAAGATGGCATACCTATTGATCCTTCAAAAATTAACTTGTGGAATAATGAACAAGACCCACAAATATCACTAAGATTTGTATATTTCACGACTTATTTAGTTAGTAATAAAGGTTTCTGGAAGAATATTATTGGTTATCTATCCCACTAACTATATTAATAATAATGGGAGTTATGTTCATCTGGACTAAATAATGTGATCAATTTTTGAGGAAATTAATAGATGATTGGTAAATAATCCATATTTGGAACATCATTCAATAATTAGTGAATTAATCATCTATATTGATTCTTTATTTAATAGAATGGGTTATATCCTATTAAGGAATGACTAGATAATTTCTTATTAATTATTTCACTTAAAATACCATGAGTTAAATTTCCCTACACATAATTTGTAAGTAGCTGTTATTGTTCTTGCTTTAAATTTTTGGAAGCATCATTAGTAAGGGGTAATGTGTAAAATATATAATAATAATAAAAGTATAAAGTTTATATTCACTCAGAAAGAATTGAATATGAGACAATAATGGTGGTTTAAACTAATAATGTGTTTTTGTTACCTGATTCGCTATCATCCTAGAAAAGAAAACGTGGTGGTCATTGATCTGAGTTGAAAATGTAATTCTATATTAACCATATTATGTTTGTAATGTGACCATTTTGATAATTATTTGATGAATTTTGTCTGATAGGTTTTGAGTGTAGGGACATCCTCAATTTTTTATTAGGTTTCAACGAAGTTGAATTTTTCCAAAAGAATTGGGAAAGATGACAAGGAGGATCATTAGTTGAAGGAAAATGCAGAACCTATAAAGATGGGTATGTTACATTATTATTATTGATGAATAATTTGTAATGACCTGATAATTTATGAATAAATATCCCTTTATTTTAATGGCTTATAGAAAACACATGCACCAATTTTTTATTATTCAGTTTCAATGACCATTGTGTATCATTTCTGTTGATAACATATTTGTTGAACATTGATCACATGACTGATATAAATTTATGGTTTCTAAAAAGAATTATTTCGACATGGACAAATGAGAGCATGGAAACATCACGTAGAATTGGCCCATAAAAAGATCACTTTTTGATGCTCTGAAAGGAGGTAGCATCACTGGTCCTCTCACTTGACCAATACCAATCCGAGCTTTAACAAGTTAAGGTTGAATGGAATCACCCAGGAGAGAAGTTCATGTTAATAGAGATTACCACCTAGGCAATGTTATCTGAGCCACCCCAAGATTATGTCACCATCACACACATTACCCTAAGTCCATAGGTGGGTGTAATAATGGGTTATTTAATAAGGTATCAGTTACATATTCTGTAATCATTTTGTATAAATAAAATTCTTATTTGATCAATATCTTTATTAAAAATATTATTTCTTATAAAAATGATGAATATGATGAATTGTATTTTGGAGTAAAAATAGTAATTTTGAGAAATATATACATTATTATATTAATATATGGGTTTTATTGATAATATTATAAAAAATCATTATAAATTATGATTTTATCATTTCCTTATCCGAAAATGATTTGGTAATCAGTTTGATAAGGGTTATATTTGTATATACGATAAAACAGAAAGTTTATTTTTAATGAATTTATTTTAAGGAATTAATAAATTTTGGACTAAATAATATTTAAAAAATATTATGAAATTAATTTTATAAATAATAGTTGAGTATAACTTTTATGAAGTCAAATGTAATCTTTTTCATGGTTTGAAAACTGTTTTAGGAAATACCCATCAATTTTCAGTAAATAACAGTTTTCATTTTAAAAGTAAAAATTCACATATTTAGAAAATTATTTAGATAAAATGAATATATTTTGGAATTAGAATTTCAAAATTATCCAGCAATTATTTTTTTATAATTTTCTGAGACAATCATATTTTTGGGTAAAAATAAAATACCATATATATAAAATATGTGGTTGGTGATATCATAATGACCCAAAATGATGTAATAAGTACTATAATGGGTATTATCGGCCCAATATATGTTTACCATTAAAATAATGTGAATTTTTGTATTTGTAATTTTTTTATGAAGTATCATTGAATGCTCCAAAATGTATAATACACTTCGTAATTTTAAATTAAGTTCATTAATAATGTGACTCACCACCACATAAACAAGGATAACATTTTAATACGTTTGTCCATTGGACATATAAAATAATGTTTTAAAATCCAATTTGGAAAAACCATTGGGTAAAAATCATGTAATGGTTGGTGGTTTTGAATATTTAATTATATAGATTCCAAAACCTATGTTTGTAGGATTTTAAATAATTCCCCTCTCATTTCCTATATAAACTAACTCAAGATCCCAAATCTCCCCACTCACAATCCTTGGTGCATGTCCCTAATCTTATCTATTCTCTATATAATCCCCCAAAGGTCCCCCAAGCACTAAAGAATCCCCTATTTATGCTTTTGAAGTCACACACTCAAGTAATGGATCCTCACTTTTCTTCATTTCTCATTAGTATCCATGTTTCTTTATGTTGATATACCCTTTGTTTCAATTAAAAATATAGGGGTATGATTTTTCAAATCCCACATAATTCCCAATTATGTTTTAATTATTAGAGATGCATTCTATCTCATTAATACCTTCCGTTTAAACTTGTTACCATACTGAGATTCCTTAATGGATTTCTCTGAGCTTATTTCCATTCAAGTATTTCTCCCATATTACGAAACTAAAATCCATTTCATATGTTGGGAAATTAGGTTCCATGATCCCTTTACTGTATATTGCATGTATAACTGATGATAAACCCCCTTACCTCTCATCAACCTAACTTATGTTTTTCTATATGACTATGTTATGCTGCTAAAATTTCACCACAATTTTCCTAGACAAAACCATCGTGTACTGAATACCATACCCATTTCTCAATCATAGGTATTAAACATTATGAATATAGAATTATTGTACGTAAATTAAATTTATTTTTCCACATTCTTTAATAATGAAATTTCTTATTATGTTGAATGATTACATGCCATATGATCCATGTGGCACACTTATGCATGAAATAAAATGTTTGTGAAGGGTGCGCCCTGATAGCGCTCCAAAGCATTGGGTAATGATTAGTGTCATGATACGCCAGGTTCAATGAGGGTATAATAATGATAATTATTGTGAATTTATGGTTTAATCATGCTAATCCATGTGAAATGAGGGTTTACTTGTACTAATCCATGCGAAATGAGCCTTGGATCATACTAATACCATGATTTATGTCATTGCCACATTTCTTTGTTATGATAATATTGTTATATCATTAATTTATGTTCATGTTTCTCTTATTATATGTTGATATTACTATTTCCTCACATGTATTGTATCTTTCATGTTATTCCTTGTTTATTACCTTACTGGTACTTATAGCTCACCCCTTTCTTATGTATGTCCTCTGGATATCCCATGCAGTGTTAAGTATGAAGGAATGAGTTGGTCATGTTAAAGATGTTAAAAATAAATATGTTGTATTTCATTTTTTAAGTTGTTATGTAATGTTACTAATTTTCCAATCAACTAGACCTCTTTATTATTAGATTTTTCTTAAGTACATGATTATGTAATAAATCATGTTTAAGTGTGTACTTATGTCTAGGGTAGTTATAGTTTGTATTGGAGAATAAGTTTAGTTATTTTTGGGACTAGGGTTATAAAACTCCAGTGAAAGACAAATTTATAAGACTGAGTATAAGAAAATAATACCTAAGTTTTGGTGAGTATAGAGTAAGTGGTCTATCATGAAAATACATCCATATCTGGATATAAACATGTAGAGGTGGCTCTAGTATAGATTTATATAGGGGTAAAACCAAAAAACAACACTTTGAGCTAGAATCGAAGGGGAACTGTTGCACGAAAATAGGTGTTGTTTCACTCTTAATTCGACATTCTGGAGGATATGTTTTGGTAAATTCATCATCTATGTATGAACCATTATTATGGGAAAAAATTTCCTAAGAAAAAATGTTGGAAAGTAGATCATCAATAAAATTTATCAAATCCTATTAATTCATAAGTTATGGAAAAAATGTAATTTATTAGTTTTCCCATCTTATCATTAGATTAAAACTTATGTGTTTAATATAAATTTCCATAGCATTCATTTTACTCTACTTAATGGCCAGTAATATGAGGACTTGAGCTAACAACCGACGCGATCATCAATGTGATGACTGTTCAAATGAGATTCCCAATATGATGGGAGTGGGAATCACAAACTTTTCCACAATAATCTCTTAGTTAACTAAATTATTTAATATTAACATAGGTCAATAAGAACGTCCACCCCACCCCCCATGAAATAACAATCCACAATAGAGAGATTCATGAGACAACGGTCTCCTACATTCAATGGATCATCTGATCCCTGAATCTCCGAAACAAAGATCAACGCCATTGAGAAGATATTCTCCATCATTCAATGTTCTGAACAACAAGTGTTTTTTTTTATGATTATTGAATGGAGGGTTAATCTGATCAATGGTGGACATTGAGAAAAAATAAAAATCCTAAGGAAGATATTAAGGTATTGGATTGGATGGATTTATGGAAAAAGTTCTTTTATTAATATTTTCCTCGCACCCTCTGAATTAAAATGGAAATGGACTTCCTTAACCACTAGAAAAAAAAAGACGATCAATCCATCATAGTTTATGAGTTAAAAATTACAAGGAATGATTAATAAACATTCGGAATTTTCATAATCCTTGAATGCAAGGTTGACCTCTACTTTGGTGGGCTAAAACCTACCCTACAAAAATTCCTAATATTTTATTAGTTTGATAGCTATTAAGTTATTGTTTGATGTTCCCTCAAAGTCGATATTTAGATCGGCGAATCTCAAGGGTATAATTGGGATAAGAAGTGGAAATTGTACTTTATGTATGGTGGTCTGATGGCTAAATCCAATTGGGCTAAAAAATTCCAGCACCTCACTTTCCAAAGGTTCGGAAAGAAGTGCCCCGAAACTTTCCTGAAGTGGATAAAGAAATTATTTAGGTGTGGGATAGAAGGGAACCTAGAAATTAATTTCCACCATGAAAAACCCATTGTAGCAAGAGAAAAGATGATCGATCAGTTTGAACCTGAATGTGTCATTCATTGATACAACAAAAATGTATCCGGGCACTTTGCAAACTAGTTCCATAAAGAAAGGGTTTTGTTGGAAACCAACAACCGCCAAGGTAGTAAGGCCGAACTTTTTCCATAACTACTACCGAAGTGAATCCCAAAAATGAAGTGGTGATATATACGCTAGTTTTTCATTCATGGAAGGAAAATGTACTTTTTTATTCTAGTTCTATGCAATATTTTATATCCAAAAAGTTTACTATAATAATCCAAACACCACTAAAATTCCTGGAAGTAGAGATGTATGTGAGAATGGAGAATGGGAAAATTATAGAATTCCATGAATATAACACCTCCCCTTTCACAATTTGTGGATTAAACAACCTAAAGAACCTCGTTATACACCCACTGGTTGAATTTTATGCAATTCATGGAATGTATTGGCTTTCCATATATATAGACAACATAAATTTTTATGATAGGGAAATCAGTATCTATAAAGAGGATCGACCCCGTATTCTAAACAAGTTCAAGGAGGAGGATGAATATTATTTATCACCACCATCTCAAGAATTTATATTACATTCCTATGAAAATGAATATCATTCTCCGACGATTGAGTCTAAGGAAGGAACAATCCTTGAACAAATTCCTATTGTGAGGGAATTCGTTGAAGTGTTTCCCGAGGAATTTCTTGGTCTTCCTTCTAGAAGATATGTTTAATTATCTATTGATCTTATACATGGGGAATTTCTAGTATCTAAGTATCTATATTGAATGGCTGTAGTGGAGCTTGAGGAGCTAAAGAAACAACTACAGGAGAATCTAGATAAAGGTATTATACACCCAATTGCTTAACCATGGGGTGATCCAGTCCTCTTAGTCAAAAATAAGCATAGGTTAGTGTACCATTTCCTTGATTATCATAAGCTCAACAAAATCACAACAAAAACAAGTATCATTTTCCACGAATTGATGACTTTATCTATCAATGAAATAGAGTAAAATACTTCTCCACGGTGGATTCGTGATCGGGATATTACCATGTAGGGGTGAAAGAGGTGGATATCCCCAACACTGCTCTTCATACATGGTACAAGCACTATGAATTCATATTAGTGACTTCTGGAATCAGTAGTTATACATCAATCACAATGGAAATAATGAATAGATTCTTTATAGATTACCTCGACAAATATTTTGTACTATTTGAAGACAATATTCTAATATAATCCAAAACTAAGGGGGAGCATGATGACTATCTAAGAATTGTACTAGAGACCTTGTGAAAGGGTAAGCTCCATGGAAAGTACAACAATTGTGAGTTATGGTTTAAGTAAGTCTCTTTCATGGGTAATATCTTCATGAGCAATGGGATATATATGGATCCCTCTATGAAAAATGAAATTGAGGGATGGTTGAAGCCAATATCTATGATGGATATCTGTAGCTTCCATGGGTTAGATGGATATTATTGCAGATTTTGGAGAAACTTCTAATGATATTGAAACCCTCAGACCAAGATAACCCAGAAGGGAGTCATGTTTTTTTTGGAATGATTAATTTTAAGAGAGATTCATGGAGATGAAAAGGAGGATTATCCATGCACCCGTACTCCAACTATCCATAAGTGAAGAACTTTTTGTGTTATTCAATTATGCTTCAAAGAATGGACAGGGTGGTGTGTTGATGAAAAATTAAAAAGATATTTCCTATTCATAATAGCAATTGAATGTTCATTAGAAGAACTATCCAAAAAATTATTTGGAGTTGGTTGTAGTGAAATTTTCTTTGAAAATTTGGTTAAAATACCTCTCTATGTAAACGTGTGAAATATACATGGATTAAAAAATCTTCAAGTATATATTCACATAGAAAGAGATGAATATACACCAACGAAGATGGTTAGAGTTGATGAAAGATTGTGACTTCTCAATACATTACCATCCTAGGAAAGTGAACAAGGTGGTAGATGCTCTAAGTAGAAATGACCCAGTGATTCTATCACCGATGAGAATTGAAAGTGATCCAATATTTTTAGATTTGATGAAGATGGATATGGGAATCATAAAGAAAGGAAAATCATCAATCCTTTCAAAAATGATTTCTCAACTATATATTTTGTAAAGGTTAAAGGATGCACAAAAGGATGATGTGGGAATTCATATGTAAGAGGAAACTATCAGAAAAGGGAAATCCTCAGAGTTTCATGTTAATGAAAAATAATTTGTGATATTTTGGTTAAGACTATGTGTTCCATAAAATAAAAAGTTAAGGAATGATATTTTGGATGATGCAAATAGTTTTAATTTATTAATTCACCCAGGAAACATAAAGACGTATCAAGATCTCCAAAATCATTATCAGTGGGATGACCTGAAGAATGAGATTCTTGAGTCCACATCAAAGTGCCTGGAATGTTAGCAAGTGAATGCTGAAAGGATGAAGTCTAAGGGGATGATGAAACCATTAACCATACCAACATGGAAATGCGAAAACATCGCCATGGAAATTATCACTAGACATCCAAATAAACCCAAAGGAAATAATGTTATCTTTGATGTTGTGGATTATCTTACAAAAACTGTACACTTCATTTCAATTCTTGGGAATTTTTAATTTGATCAACTGGAACTAATATAAATCAGAGAAGTGGTAAGGCTTTATGGTGTACCACTATAAATTGTATCTGATCAAGATCTAAATTCAACTCTATGTTCTGGAAGAATCTCAAACACACTCTGAATAATAAACTGAACTTCATTAATACATATCATCCTCAATCTAATGGCCAATCTGAAAAAACTATCCAAACACTTGAGGACATGATGAGAGCATGCTTACTGGACATTGAAGGAGGAAAGGATCAAAATTTTCCTCTAGTTGAGTTCTCATAATACAATAGTTTCCACTCACAAATCCAATTGACTCCTCATGAATCCATTTATGGGAAGAGGTGAAGAACATCGACATGTTGGGATGATGTTGGGGAGTGAAAACTTCATAGTCCAAAAATAGTCGAAGAAATGGTGGAGACGTTCAAGACTTTCTAATAGCACATTAAAGATACTAAGTGTTGATAAAAGAGTTATGCTAACAGTCATCGATGAGACCTAGAATTTGATGTCAATGACATGGTATTCCTCTACATATCATTGGGTACTAGAGTTACAAGATTTGGGAAGAAGGGAAAGCACAATACATGTTACATCGGCCCTTTTGAGATCTTTGATCTCATTGGAGTAGTGGCCTATAAACAAGCACTCCAACCAAATTTTTCTCAAGTAAATGATATATTCCTTGAATCAATCTTGAAAAAAGTAAATACCCAACCCATCACATGTACTGAATGTAAAGGTGGAACCATTGGATAATGACCTCTACTATGAAGAGAAGACAATGAAGATCCTAGACTGTAGGTAAAATGTTCTACAAAATAAGACAATTCTTCTAGTCAGATTTTTGTGGAGAATCCAAAATTTTAAAGAAGCATCATGGGAATCAAAGGAAGTGATAAGGCATAGTTACCCTCATCTGTTTTAGTGTGGTAAAAAGAAAATTTTGAGATAAATTTTTTTAAGGGGGGATGTTATTACGACTCGATCATTTTTGAATAAATTATCTTTATTATAATGTATTATAGAAAACACAAGCACTGTTTTTGAATTATTATTACGTTTAAATTACTGTGATGTATCATTAACATTGATAATATAGCCCTTGAAAATTGATCGCACGACTGATAAAAATTAATGGTTTTTAAAATGAATCCTTTCAACATATACAAAGGAGAGGATGGACTCATCCAATAGGCTCAGGTTGTATGAAGCTCATTTTTTGGAGCTCGGAAAGGAGGTAGTGTCGCTGGGCTTCTATGTTGAAAAATCCCAATCTAAACTTAAATAAATTATTCTTGAATGGAATTTCCCTTGGGGGAAGTTTATGTTAACAGAGATTACCACCCAGGAGATGTTATTTAAGCCACCCCATGAGTTTTTCACCATAGAACACCTTACCCTAAGGTCTCACACGAGTGTAATAAGGGGTTATGTAATAAAGTATTAGTTACTTATTTTGTTATACATTTTTATAAATAATAGTATTATTACATCAATTCTTTTATGAAAATACTTTTTCTTGAAAAGTGACGAACTTGATAAAATGTATTTTCAGGTAAAATAGTAATTTTGAGAAATATATATAGTATTATATTTAACTGATGGTTTTTATTAATAATAATATAAAAAATATTATAAATTATGATTATTTCAGTTCTTTATAAGTAAATTATCAGGTTATGAGTTTTATTAGTGTTAAAATTTTTATACATTAAAATAGGAAGTGAATTATTAAAGAATTTATTATAAGTAATTAATGAATTTTTTAAATAACTAATATTTTAGTAAAATATTATAATGAAATTTATCATATGAATAATAAATTATTATACATATTTCATGAATTCAAATGTAATTTTTATCATGTTTTGGAAACTATTTTTTGTAAAAACCTGTGAATTTTTAATAAATGTCAGTTTTCATATTAAAAATGAAAAATAACATATTTAGAAAATTATTTATAATAATTGAATATTATTTTTTGACTTAGGATGTTGAAATTATCTAATAGTGATTTTTAATAATTTTCAGAGAGAGTCGTAATTTTTGGTTAAAAATTAAATACCGTATAAATAAAATGTGACTTTTATAACGTCATAATGACCAAAAAATGATAAAATAATATTATAATGGGTATTAATGGACCAATATATGTTTTACCATTGAAATAATATGGTTTTAGATTTGTTTTACTTATCTTATAAAGACTTATTGAATCCTTAATAATGTATAATATACTTTATGATTTTAAATTCATTTCTTCATCAATGTGACTCACCTCCACATATTCAAGGATACAATTTTAATATGTTAGAAAATTTTCATTATAAAATAATGTTTTACACTCTAAATTTTGAAAAAAAATGGAAAAAACTTGGTGTTTTTTGTGGTTTTGAATATTTAATTATATAGATTCCAAAACCTACATTTGTGGAATATTAAAGAATTTCCCTCTCATTTCCTATGTAAACCCATCCAAAATCCCACTTATCTGCATTAAAAATCCTTATACAACGTCCCTACTCTTCCCTAATCTCTCTATAATCCTCCCATGGAACCCCATGCTCTTAATAATCCCCTCCGAATGCTTTTCAAGTCACACACTCAAGTAAGGGATCCTCACTTTTCTTCCATTCTTATTTTTATCCATGTTTATTTATATTGATATACCCTTTCATTTTCCATTACATATGTTTGGTTATGATTTATAACCTCCCCTATACTTACATATTTATTTTTTAATAATGAGATACCACTTTTTCACTCATTAATTCCTTCTATGTACACCTGTTACAATGACAAAATTCCATAATGAATTTCTCTCTTCTTATTTAAATTCAAGTATTTCTCCAATATTATGAATCCAAAATCCATTTCAGATTTTCTGATATCATGTTCCATGATCCCCTCAATTTCTATTTCATGTATAAATAATTATGTAATCCTTTCTATCTCATCATCCCAACTTATGAATTTTTATATGATGATGTTAGGTCATCGAAATTGCACCACGATTTTCCAAGGAAAAATAAAAATGTAGTGAATATCATACCCATTTCTCTATCAAGGGGTTTCACCTTTGTGAGCATATAATTATTTAATGGTACTTATATAAATGTATTACAAATTTCTTAATCATTGAATAACTTATGATGTTTAATGATTCCATGTTATATGATCTATGTGGCACACATATGCATGAAATGAAATGTATATAAATGGTGTTCCCTAATAGATCCCCAATGCATTGTGAAATGTTTAGTATCATGATAATCCATGTGAAATGATGGTTTACACATGATTATTCATGGTAAATTTGGGTTTACACATTCTAATACATGTTCAATTTGGGTTTACTTATGCAAATCCATCAGTAATGAGCCTTCGATCATGCTAATACCATGTTGTATGTCGTTACCACATTTCTAAGTAATGATAATAATTCTTTATCATGCATGTATTTTCATGTTGATATTATGCTCCATTGATATTCTTATTGGTAAAAAGTATTTTATTATTCATTTTAGGCCTTTTTTACTCCCTTAGTGGGGTTTATAGCTCACCCCTTTCTTAGGTATGTCCTCATGTTATCCCATGCAGTGTTAAGTCCGAATGAATGAGTTGGTCATGTCAAAGATTTTTTAAATAAAGATGATTTATTTTGTGTTTCATGTTTTTATGTAATGTTATTAATTTCCCCTGACACTATACTTATCGATCCTGTGGGTTTTCTTATGTACAAGTTTATGTAATGAATCATGTCGAAGTGTGTAATAAAGAGCTGTGTTTTTATAAAGGTGTTTTACAATTTATAAAATGATTATATGAGACCTGTGATTATGATTTGAGGATATAGTTGTTTACTAAAGCTTATAGTTATCCATTTTCCATTCATATGGGAATCACTATGATTTACTAAGGAATTCGTTAGTATTATTCGTGGGATGGAATGAAAATATACATTATTGACATTATTGTGAAGTGTTTGAATTGTTAATTAGTTAATGTAGAATGATAATTACAAAGGTGGATTCTTAAATCATATCAAGAACTTGTGTATAAATTGGAAAATATATCAATGGATTTTTTGGTTTGATTTTCAATGACTTCTTAGGGTAATAAGGTGATCTTTGTTATTTTAAATCGACTAATAAATTTTTTAGAATTCCCTCCCATTCAAGACACGATGTCGTTGAAGAATAATTCTAGATTGTATCTAAATAATATTATCAGGTTACTTGGATTACCTCTCTATATTGATTTTTATAATGATCCCATGTTCACATTTAGTTTTTGAAAGGACTTTAGAGGTTGTTACATACTAAATTAAATTTCAACATATATTTTTTCCTCAATAAGGATGACTCTTTGATCAGAGGATTCAGAACAATAAAACAAAATTTTATTGAAGATTTTAATTAAAATAAATGACATAATTTCATCACATTATGTTAAATATGTTTATTTATAAAATATTGGGGATTATATCATTCATTTGAAAATTTTGTGGAAATTCCAATTTTTCCCTTTAAGGGGAACAATAGTATTTTGACCATAAATATTTTTATGTGTATTATTTTAAAATAAAATTTCATTACCACGTTTCTCACTCAATGGGATACAAATATCAATTACGATATTGAGTTGTATCTTGAATTTTATTAGTGTATATATTCTATGAAGTAAAAACTAGATTCAACACACCATATTTGACACCACTTTAGTATTTTTTTCTATAACATCTTCATAAGTGCTTGGATTTGGTCGATATTTGTAGGAATTATAAAGAACCTAATTTCTCAAAAATAATATTTCAAGAAGAATTATAGGTTTATAAATTTTAATGTTAAATTAGTTGGTAGAAATTGGAATAAAATATTTGATTAATTTCACCATTCATAAATCAAACTTATTTTAAATCTAG
The DNA here is from genome assembly GCA_963277665.1 of Viscum album. Taxonomy (NCBI): domain Eukaryota; kingdom Viridiplantae; phylum Streptophyta; class Magnoliopsida; order Santalales; family Viscaceae; genus Viscum; species Viscum album. The sequence goes on from OY728139.1 coordinate 1,094,088,556, forward strand.
CCTTCCCTCCACTCTATAGATCTGTTTTTTGGATCATTTGGAGGGAGTTGTATGTGCCTTATAGAATTGGGAGCAGATGAGAAGTCTTTCCTTGACCTTATAATTCACAATTGGTAAATTCAATCTATAAATATAGGATCTATTAAAAAATCAAGTTCTTTAAGGATTCTTTGTTGAAGTGTTGTTATTATTCCTACAAACTCTATATTTATATACAATTTTTTCATTTTTCATAAATTTTAATTCTTTGTTTTTGAAATAAAGGGGAGAAAATTGTTTGGGTTATACCCATTATAAACCTTTTCACATGGAATTATTTTTAATGATGATTACAATTACCATGGAAGAGTAGTATTTTTTGGCAAACTATATACCTCTTAACTTCACCATTTAATTATTTTGAATAAATAAAATAATGTAATTCTCCTAATATGATCACTGAAATATGTTTTTAATTTAAAAAAACTAACAATAAATTTAATACTTAACCCTCAACACAAAAAATGGGAGGTTGAAAATTCAAAACTCAATTCATTCTCATTTCGAGAATGGATATGTGCTCTAATTGACCACTGAGCATATTCTAGACATAGAACAACCATCAAATTTGGGTGATATGATTGTATGTTTCGAATATAGAATAATGTCTAATTCATTTAATCATTGTTTTAATGTTAATTATTACATTTTTATGAGGTTAACGAATATGGGGATCATAATTAATTAGATATAAATTTAAATAATAATGATTAAGAAGTAATTAAATTTGTAAAGATATATAAATAAATATTTCTAAAAATTGATTACTAAAAAATATCATCATATTGAATTTTGTCAAACATATTTTCAAAAAAATACAATCTTCATCCAGCATACTAAGTCTATCATTATAAATAATAATCTACCCTATCCTTTTAGGTAGTGTGTTAATTTTATTTTATTTTTTTCAAAATACCTTTAATATGTTATTTTAATTACTTTTTCATATGTGATACGACCTTGGTCGGCCCCTCTACTGTACCTAAATAACCAAAACACAAACACCATTTGAGAGCTCCTATGATAGTGGCTTTAAAAATAGTTCTATTTTAGGGGAGGCAAATACTTATTTCAACCAATTAGAGTGTTTTTTAATAAAATAATTATTCCCTTCTTTTCTTTTCTCTTATAGAATTCCCCATTCTCAATTTTATTATTTTTTTCAGTCACACTTTCTTGGACCATCAACTCAAATTTATTAACTTTTTATTATGGTCCACCATTTTTAAATATATTATTATTTTATTTATGAAAGAAACTAATCTCGGGGTTCTCTTAGATATTGACCCTCAGACTGATTATAGCCTTAGCGATCAAATTATAATTTCTCAATCTATGGTAAGTATCAACATTCATCCATTTTGTGAATTACTCTATTATTGGAACATTAAAATTGGATGAATTTATAAGTATAACATAAAACTATAAGTAATTTATTCAAATAATTACCATGAAAAAAATATAACAATTCAATAATTGGGATCACCAAACATTAATTATCAACCCAATTATATTTCATATCTAAAACATGATTCAGACATTGAATTAAAATCTCGATTGAAACAAATGCTTCCAAAAAATTCATATACCCTATAGTGAGGACCCAAAAAAACACCATAAATAATTCAATGTGGCAATCTAAAAAATTAAACAAATATATTTCTCTAAATATTAAATCTAACAATGAGAATTATCATTTTAACTTAATGGAACTGTTAATGATTGGATGTATTAATTAAAACATGAATATGTTACATGGTGGAATGAGTTGAAATGTATTGTCTCATATAGATTTATTCATGTATCGACAACCACTTACTTTTGAAATGAGATACCAGGGACTAAGAGGGCACAAGGGGAGTCAATGTATGAGTACTATGACCAATTTAAGAAGTTTTTTTCAATATTCAAACATCATAAAATTATTGAAAAAATACTCATCATGCACTTCTATAAAGGCCACATTTCTATGGAGAAGATTATGGTGGATGTTTTAGATGGAAGTGTTGGATCATGAATATATAGATTATACATAAGAGGGGGTGAATTGTGTCTCTCATATTTTTCATAAACTATTCGATTAATTGAGTTCTATCCTCTTTGCTTTATTAAATTTGATTATGCAGCGGATTAAGTAAAAGAAGGGACACAAAAATGTATAGTGGTTTGGGGAACAGAAGGCCCCTAGTCCACTCCACCAAAGCTCTACTCCATGGGCTTGGTGATTTTCACTATCTGGTCCTCCAAACCATCCAACAACTGAAAATAGGCAGTTGACATCTTTACAGTTTTCAGGAAAAAAATGCCTTCTGGTTCAAACATGAACCTACTCAGCTTAGTATGAGAATATGGTCACTCAAGATAAAAAGTGTTTTTGTTTAGATAGTTCTTTTCCAGTTGTTCTTCCCAATTTAAACAGAATGCAATTGACAGTAGATGAATCATTGTATTCGGAAATATTGATCTTCAAGTCAAAGCAGTTCTGAGTCGATCTGGTTGCAGTTGATATAGAAAATATAATCGCAGCTTAAGCAGCAGAAAATTCACAAAAGATTGTCATTGACAAATAGATGAATCTTATGTTGCATTCCTTCTTCTTCAACAAAATATAGTGTATTCGCTCTTAAGAATCCGTAGATCTTCGTATCTTGATTTGTCTCTGTTTTCACTATTTAGAAATAGAGTTTTCTATGAAACCGATCTTTATTTCAAATACAATGATTTTATCTGCACTTGAGTTCTTGATTGATATGTGTTCTTCTTTCAAATATTCTCTATATCGATCTCTGTACACATTTTTCGTATATCACAGTTGTATCTATTATGATATTATGTTTTCTGAAATTCAAAATGAGAACAGATATATAGATTGATTCCTCAAAAAAGTCAGATCCACAAAAAACACCCTTTGACTCGCAATATTCAAACTTATGAATTAATCCGAGCAATCATAAAACTCCATAATATTCTCCATAAAAATCTACGGTTAAATAAATCTTTCAAACAGTTCTGAATATGTCAAGGACACAGTTCAAAATTAGTATTTAGTCCGGCATAAAATTAGGCTGATCAATCGCTTACAGACTGCTAAACAGAAATATCAACTTCAAATACCAAACTCCAATTGTAAGGTTGAGTTGCATTGCATGCATCCTCTAAAACAAAACATAGATCAAACGTAGGGTTGATTTCGCATTCATCAAACATAATGTTGATAAAGAATGTAAGGTTGACCATCCATACATTTCTCTTCCATATCCAAACGTATATCATACTTTTATAAGCTTTCAAACATAAGGTTTACGATCCATACTTTTTCAAGTAACGTAAGGTAGTTTACAAAAGTAAGGTTGATTAACCATACTTTTGAGAAACAAACAAAAAATTAAAGACTTATGTAATTTTTCTTCTTCCATACTTTCTCAATATCCCAAACGTAGGGTTCTTTCCTAACGTAGGGGTTTTCTTCACGTAGGGTTCCTTTCTTTCATACTTTCTGAATATCTTAAACGTAGGATTCCTTCCAAACGTAGGGTTCTTTTTCACATAGGGTTTCTTTCTCTTTTTTACATTACACTTTCCTTTATTTCATTATGCTAATTTTTCCTTTCTTTATTTATTATACACTTTCCATTCTTTTTTCATGCTACGCTTTCCAAACGTAACGTATGAATAGTGTTTCCAGAACATTTTATGTTGATTCCTGAATAGTTTAGCAATTTTTCCACACTGTGTAAACACTTGAATATTCTTCAAAAAATGAGAATATATAAAATATATATTTCCTGGAAAATACTTAAAGTAAAATAATTAGAACCCAATTAAAGGGTATTTGTGAACATCAAAATCATCTTAAAGAGATAGAGTACTGTTCTCAACAATATCCCACATTAAATATGTATTGTTGAAAACAAAACGTGATCTACAATCTCCCCCTTTTTTATGATCACAAAACCCATAAAATAATAAGACAATTTAAATGAAAATAACTTTCAAAATTAGTTTCTTGAGGTTTAGAATTTTGAAAAGATAAAATAATATTTATTTTTAACAAAAACATTTCAATAAATAAACATTGTATTATCATTAAAAAATAAATTTATCCCCCTTTATTTATAATGAAAATAAAATTATTTTTCTTTTAAAAAATAGAAGTAAAGAATAAAATAATGGTTTTAGTTTTATCCAAATTTCTCCCTATAAATAAAAATAAAAAGAAAATTTCCCTCTTATAAGTATAAATCTGTATAAATCCAAAATATTTTAAATATACCAAAAATCATTTAAAGAAATGTTTTAAAAGCTTAAAATAAAATTTTGTGTCTATCAAAATTTCTCCACCTTTTTGTGATATAAAAATAATGATAAATAATGGATTTGACCACATTTAATGTTGCACTGAACTGCAGATAAATGCTATAATTAACTATTTATCAGTAAGGTAATCTGGTATATTGGTATATTTAAACGGAAAAGAGTAAAATTAGATAAACAAATAGAAAAATAAAAAAATTTCCATTCATAAATAGCAGTATGTTCATGATAATGATATAAACTGAAATCAAGGGATATTAGGGTTAATATAGTTTATATCTTCTCTGAACAACATCCTAGATTTATTTAAGGTATTACCTCATTCTCTTCATCATCCTATATCCATGTTTGATAATGAGTTCTCTGTTTTTCGTAGTTATATGAATATCCACAATGAAATTGACTCTAAAAAACTAATGCTTTCTTTCTTCTTTTTTTATAAACACTGACAGATTCTCTAACATCTTATTTAACATTGTTCTGATTCCTGCCTCACTGGATGTCAGCTGATTGACTAAAATTTTTTGATTGTCCAAAAACACTGATAATAGAGCACTGTTACATTGATGATCAGTCAACCGCTCATTCATATTTCCCATTACAGTTGTAATTTCATGAAATCTCCTTATGTGTTCAGGTGATATACCTGAACCACTGGCTCTACTAGACCTTATGGATTAAAACTAAGTTTCCGTATAACATTTAAAACTAGACAGATCTTATTTCGAAAACATTTCTGATTTCATTTTGACCACATCTGTCAACATTTCCTTTTTGAAATTCTCATCTTCTTTTCTTGAAACTGTACTGGATTTCAGTCTTTGAAATTTCAACTTTTCTAATTCCAAAGCTCCCATTAGTGCATCATTCTAAGTTTTTATTCTTTGTAACTTCTTGTAAACTTCTTAAACTGCTTCATTCAGTGAAGTTGAAGCACTCTATGCTTTATTTTCTTCTTTAGTTCATTGATGTATCAACACTAGGGGCAGAGATTCTGCAACTGTTTCTTCATCATCCTTTTTAGCTGGGTCTATGGATTTTTCCTCAGATTATTTCATAGACTCTTCCATAGAAAAATCTTCCATCAAAACTTCATTGTGAACATCTGATGCATCATTAGCATGTTATTCAATAATGATATCATCTTGAACAATATTTTCAACAACAATGTCTTCCTGAACAGCCTGAGGTCTGGCCACTTGTCCTCTAGGCACTCCCTCTTTCACAACGTCAATTGGAGTCTCATTTTGAAGTTCAACCACTGATTAAACTCTTTCAGGTTCAAAAATATTAGTTTCATGTCTCTCTATTTCAACATTCATTGCAACGTGAGCTACCTATTCTTGAGGTTCAAAAATATTAGGCTTATCCATCACAAAACTACTACCCAAAATATCTTTAATAGATATTGGTTGAGAAACCACTGTGTCATCATCATCTCTTGAAGCTCTCTTCCTTGTTACTTAAATTCCTTCCTAAATTCCTTCATCTTAAACCTCTGTAATTTCAAAATGAAGTCTCCTCGTAGTTGTAGTTTCCCTGGTTTCAGGTTGTTTTTCTTTAGCTTTTATAGTTTGAGCTGAAGTTGTCTCCTCTTCTTTCTCTTCTTCCTCTTCTTCCCCCACTAGAAATATTTTTCCTTCTATGGTGCTCCATATATAACCAATTTTCCTTAGTTTACCAACACTAATGGTATTACCTTGATTACACCTTGTTCTTAGATCTACAATTCTCATCAATCCTTTCTTGAGAAAAAACTTTGAAATTAACCTTCCAAATGGATATAAGTTCATTCTTTCCTCGCACTGGAAGCAGTAATTGAGGTACCTTACATGTACCATGGGAAGTATAATTTGATTTTACTTAACAGACGATAAATTATGTACATATTAGGGTAAAAAATCTTTTCCAATTCGGATATCCTAGGAGCTATTCCAGTCTGAACAAATTTAACCAAGATCTTCTGATCCGGTTATATATACATTACTATCATTTTCTTAACAATAGTTGTTCCAATGAAAAAGGACATAATGTCCTCGGACTTATGCACATTATCTTTAATGTTTTTCAAATCAAAATGATATACACCTTCATGCGAGAAATTCCGGATTTGTCCTATTTTACCAAAAGAGATTGAGAAATCTATGTCCTCAATCTTTGCAATCATAGTGTCTACATCCTCACATAGATTAAACTAAACTGTTCTGAAGAAATAACATAGTTATACCTCATTCATTAACTCAGACTTTTCACCATTGAATGTATGATCAAGGTTTTGAAAAGAAAAATCATGTTCAAGGTTTTGAAAAGACAAATCTTATTTCAACCACAGATTAGTCTGGAATAGCCATTCCAGATCTATAACTTTACCTTGAAATTTTTTTCACCCCACTGACTGTTTCATCTTTGCTTCACTGCTCTCGACCTAATCTGCTCTCTTGGTCTTTGCCATTATGGAGTATATTTTTGAAGGTTTGAAGATTTTAGGGTTTGAAGATTCGAAGATCAGGGGGTTGCAAAAGTATGTGGTTTCCGGGTTCGAAATGGTTTTTGTTATGTGGAAATGAAACGATTTCGAATTCGAAATGGCTCTGACGGCCTTGATTCCCGTGTAATCACTAATCATTACATTTATTTTATAAAAAAAATTAAATTCATATTCAGTTAATTAAACATAAATTAATAACAAAAGTTAAAACTTTTTTGAAAAATAATAATAATTAATTGATTATAAACAGTATTTAAAAATAATATTTACATAATTAAGCAAATAAAATAAAAAATAAATAAAATTAAACATATAATATTTAAAATTATTAAAAAAATATTTAAAATTAAATAACCCTAGCTCCCCCTTAATAAAATCAATCCTTTCAGTGGGAAGTGGTTTAGTAAAAATATCTCCTAATTGAATTTATGTATTTATAAATTCTAAAAATATATCTTTTTTAATAACATGATCATTTAAAAAGTGATTCCTTATATCAATTTGCTTAGTTCTAGAATGAATAATAGGATTTTTTTTGAAAATATTAATTGCACTTGTATTATCATATAAAATAGGTGTATTATTAAAATTCAATCCAAATTCCATAAGAGTATTTTTCATCCACAACACTTCTGTACAAAAACTGCCAGTAGATACATATTCTATCTCCGCAGTTGACAGGGAAACTAAATGTTTTTTCTTACTAGACCATGATACTAAAGACTTTCCTAAAAAGTGACATGTTCCTGATGTTCTTTTTCTATCTAGTCTACAACTTCCAATGTCAGCATCTGAATATGAAATCAAATTAAATTCAGAAGTTTTAGGATAGAGTGGAGATTGAAAAGTACTTCCTTTTAAATATCTAAATGTTATTATAATAATAGTTAAATGAGATTCTTTGGTATTTGATTTAAATATATCACAAAGACATACTGAATACATTATATCTAGTCTACTAGCAGTAAGATATAACAAAGTACCAATCATACCTCTATATAACTTGTTGTCAATAGATTTACCAGTTTCATCCAAATCATGTTTTATATTATTACACATAAGAGTTGTAAATGCCTTGCTGTTTTCATGTCCAAATTTCTTAAGTAAATCAGAAATGTATTTTCTTTGATTTAAAACATTTCCAAAATCTTTTTGAAATATTTGAAGTCCCAAAAAGAAATTTAATTCTCCCATCATACTCATTTCAAATTCTTCATGCATTAATTTTGAAAATTCATGAAAAAGTGTTTTATTAGTTGATCCAAAAATTACATCATCAATATAAATTTGATCCAATAAAAAATTATTTTTCATAGTTTTCTTAAAAAGTTCTGGATCATCCAATCCAACAGCAAAATCATTTTTCAAAAGAAAAGAACTTAATCTTTCATGCCAAGATCTGGGTGATTTTTTACAGCCATAAAGAGCTTTAGTAAGATTAAAAACAGAATCAGGTTTTTGAGAGTTTTCAAAACCAAGAGGTTTCTCAACATAAACATCCTCCATTAAATAACAATTTAAAAAGGAAGATTTAACATCTACCTGAAATAATTTAAAATTCATATCAGATTTATATGCTAAAAGGATTCTAACGGCTTCTAAACTAGCTACATGTGAAAATGTCTCATCATAATATATTCCTTCTTCTTGATTATATCCTTTAGCTACTAATCTTTCTTTATTTCTAGTTATTATACCTTGGTCATCTTGTGTATTTCTAAAGACCCATTTGGTTTCTATTACTAGATAATTATGAGGTCTTTCTACTAATTTTCATACTTCATTTCGTTTAAATTTGTTTTGTTCATATTTCATTGCTGTTACCCAACTTTCATCATCTAAAGATTCTTCTATAGTCTTGGGTTCTATTTGGGATAGGAAGGCATAGAATTCCACTAGATTTCCTAAGTTTCTTATAGTTTGAATACCAGTTTCTAAGAAACCTATCACAGTTTCTTTAGGGTGATTCTTTAGGGTTCTAGATTGTCTAGGAAATACATTTAAAGGTTCTTCAGTATCATGTTCCTCTGAACTATACTGAATTTCTTTTATATCATTTTTAAAATCATTCTTTACGTTTTCAAATCTCATGTTATTGTTAGAGTCAGGTTCGTCTATTTGATCTGCCCTTTTCTCAAAGGGATCAGATTCATCAAATTTCACATGAACTGATTCTTCAACAATCATTAACGTTTTATTAAAAATTCTGTATGATTAAGAAATAAAAGAATATCCAAAGAAAATTCCTTCATCAGATTTTGGATCAAACTTACCTAGATTGTACTTTGTTTTTAAGGTTTAAACCTTGCATCCAAAAATATTAAAGTAATTTACTTTAGGTTTTCTATTATTCCATAGTTAATAGGGTGTCTTTTTCAAAATAGCTCTTATTAAAATTTTGTTAATTATATTTAAAGATATATTTACAGCTTCTGCCCAAAAATATATAGGTATGCTATATTCATTTAACATAGTTTTATCCATTTCTTGAATTTGTCTATTTCTTTTTTCTACAATACCATTCTGTTGACGTGTTCTTGGTGTAGAGAAATTATGTTTAATACCCATGTTTGAGAAAAAGTAATTAAATTCCTGGTTCTCAAATTCTCCACCATGATCACTTCTCAATGATATTATATTAAAACCTTTTTCACTTTGAACAGATTTGGAGAAACTTTTAAATAATGTAAAAGCTTCATTTTAAAATTTCAAAAAGAAAATCCAAGTAAATCTAGAATAATAATCAACTTATACAAAAATATATAATTTACCAGCCAAGCATGATACTGTTGAAGGTACAAACAAATCCATATGGATATGTTCTATAGGATTAGTTGTAGCAACTTTGTTAACAGATTTGAATGAGGATTTGTGTTGCTTTCCAAGTTGGCATGCTGTACATAATCTGTTACATTCAAATCTGAGACTAGGTAAATCAGAAACTAAGTGTTTCTTATATAACTTATCTAAAACATATATATTACAATGTCCAAGTCTCCTATGCCATATCTAAGATTCACATACTTTAGCAGTCAAGCAATTTACTTGTTGTTTACAAAAGGAATTTAAATCCAATGTATAGACATTGTAAGTTCTTGGTACATTAAATTTAAACAGTTTATCTTTAAAAATAGTACATTAATGGTTAGTTAAATCAACAGTATATCCATCATCACAAAGTTGAGAGATAATTTTCATGTTGTGTTTTAATCCTTGAACATAAAGTACTTTTTTGATTGAGACTGTTTTTGGATCTACAATAGTTCCAATACCAATGATTTTTCTTTTGGCATTGTCACCAAATGTGACAAATACTCCTTCATTTTGAGTAAGTGTTATAAAATTTGTTGAGTTCCCACTCATATACCTTGATCAGCAACTATCCATGTACTACATATCTTTTCTTCTTTGGTGGCCTTCTACCTACAAAGACATTTAAACAAATTGTTTTTGTTCCCATATTCTGTTGGGTCTAGGTGTGTTAGATAGAAATGATATAGGTATCCAGATTTTCTTTGTTCTTTTAAAATCTGCTTAATCATATATGCCTTTTGAAACATAGGCTTTCTTAATACCACGAATTTGATGTTTTCTTAAGAAAGAGTGTTTTGCTATATGTCCCTTTGTCCCACAATTGTTACAATTAACCCTTCTAGTGCAAGCAACAAAATAATTTTTGTATAGCTTAGCTTTTTCTCCTTTACTGCCAATTCCAAATATTTCCTTTTTAATGAAAGTTCTTCCAAGATTTTAATTTAATGAATTCTATCCTTTTGTAAAAACCAATGCAGCATGTTTGTAAGATTCTATTTCATCCTACAGTGTTTTTATTCTTGATTAAAAATTAATATAGTTAGTGTTTACAGAATTGTATTTATTAGTTAATTCCTTATGTTGTTTCATCATTGTATCTCTTTCATCTAAAACAGCTTTATGTATGTTTTTAGCGACTTATCTTTCTTAAACATCAAGTTATATCTTTCTTCAAGCATATTGCAGTAGGCTCCATGTTTTCCATTTGTGTAGCTTGATTCAGAATTTGATTCATTATTTGAGTTATAGGAGTTATATGATTGTACCTCATCTGTTCTTGTCATGAAACATATTTTTTCTTTAAGATTTACTTCTTCTTTCTCTGAGCTTGATTATAGAGAGCTACTGGAGTCTTCAGATACACTCCAAGTGACTTTCATAGCATCTTTGTCTTTCTGCTCATAGTCATTTCTTTTAAAGAATTTCTTCATCTTTGTATCTTTCAATTGTGGTAAATCTGGTCTGATGTGTCCCATATTCATTCACTCATAGAATCTTCCTTCATTATCATCTTTCATAAAGGATTTTTTGAAGCCTCTTTTCATGCTGTAGAAGTTTCTGATTTTTCTAGCTAGCTGAGCCAGTTATTCATCTAAGTTTGATAAGTCAGATCTATCTGATTTGACTTTGACTTCTCTCCTCTTAATATTTCTATTATTTTGTTGTGAAGTTACCTTCAAGGCAGTATCATCCTTTTTTATGTACACATTATGTTCATTTGCCTCATCTTTCATTTTAGCTTCGTACACCATCAGTTTACCAATCTTCTCTCTCATGGTTAGATCTTTAACAGGTGTTGATTTTCTGATTGTAGTAGGGATACCATTCCATCAAGTAGGAAGTACCCTCGGTACATATAATGCTTGATTAGCCTACTTGATAGGATCTTCTAGAGCTATTATATTATTGACAATTTATGTCAATCTCCCATTCATTAGGGTAATTATTTCACCTTTAAACATTCTGAAAGTATCATATTTCAATTTGGAAGTAGCATATCTCATTTTTCTCACAATGTTTGTTACTTCATACGCCACAGCTATTGTTTTCCACATCTCATATGATGTCAGGCACTGAGACACTCTGTTAAACTCATCTGGTCCTAGACCGCATATAATTTCATTCATAGCCTTTGAATTCATATCATATTCTGCCTCTGTAGAAGCACTCTATATCTCAGGATTTTTAGGAATTTCATAAGGAGTCATAATCTTTGAATAGACTTTATATCTGAGGTTTTTCAGATATAGTATCATGCGCAAATTACAACATCCATAGTTTTCTCCATTAAAATATGGTTCTCTGACCATTGATATCCCTTCTCTTGTATCAATCATGATGCTCTGTTGTATAATCTTTAAATGCTTCTCACCTGCTAAGGCTCTATCAGAACCTCCCTCTGATACCAATTGTTGGATCTTGAATATACAGATTATACACAAGAGGTGGTGAATTGTGTCTTTCATATTTTTCGTTAAATCATCAATTGATCGAGTTCTGTCCTCTTTACATTATTAGATTTTATCATGCAGTGGAATAAGTAAAAGCAGGGACACACGGATGTATAGTAGTTCGGGGAACAGAAGGCCCCTAGTCCACTCCACCAATTCTCTACTCCACGAGCATGGTGATTTTCACTATCTGGTCCTCCAGAACATCCAACAACAGAATACTAGCAGTTGACACCTTTAATGTTTTCAGGCAAACAAAGCCTTATGGTTCAAACATGAACATACTATGCTTTGGAAGAGAAGCTGGTCACTCAAGATAAAAAGTATTTTCGTTTAGAAAAAACGTTCCCAGTTGATCTTTACAATTGCAATAGAATGCAATTGATAGAAGATGAATCATTGCCTTCATAAATATCGATCATTAAGTCAAAACAGTTTTGAGTTGACCCGGTTGGAATAGATATAGAAAATATAATCGCAACTTAAGCCGTAGCAAATTTATAAACGATTATTGTTGAAAAATAGATGAATCTTCTGTTGTGTTCCTTTTTCTTCGACAAAATAGAGTGTAGTAACTCTTCGTAATCAGTAAATCGTTGTATCTAGATTTGTCTCTATTTTCGCTCTTTAGAAATAGCATTGTCTGTGCAGTATATCTTTCTTTTGAATACAATGATTGTATCTTCAATTGCGTTCTTTATCTCAATGTGTTCTTCTTTCAAATATTCTCTATATCGATATCTATACACTTTTTTCGTATATCACAATTGTTTCTTTTATGATATATTATTTTTTGAAATTCAAAATGAGAACAGATATATAGAGAGCTTCCTCTGCAAAATCATATCCACAAAAATTTCCCTTTGACTCGCAATAATCAAACTTGTGAATTAATCTGAGCAGTATTAAAACACTATAATATTCACCATGAAAATCTCCGGTAAAATCAATCCTTCAAATGGTTCTGAATATGTCAAGGACACACTTCAAAATCAGTGTATAGTCTGGCTTAAAATTAGCCTGATCAATCGCTTGCAGACTGTTGAACAAAAATATCAACTTCAAATTCCCGACAGCAAATGTATGGTTGAGTAGTACTGCATGAATCCTCTGAAACGTAACATAGATCAAACGTAGCGTTGATGTCACATTCATCAAATGTAATGTTGATGGAGAATTTAAGGTTGACCATCCGTACTTTTCTCTTCCATATCAAAAGGTATATCATACTTTTATAAGCTTTCAAATGTAAGGTTTACGATCCATACTTTTTCAAATAACGTAATTATGTTTACAAAAGTAAGGTTGATTAACCATACTTTTGAGAAACAAACAAAACATTATAGACATACGTAATGTTTCTTCTTCCATACACTCTCAATATTCCAAACGTATAGTTCCTTCCTAACGTATGTTTTTTCTTCACGTAGGGTTCCTTTCTTTCATACTTTCTGAATATCTTAATCAGAGGATTCCTTCCAAACGTAGGGTTCTTCTTCACATAGGGTTCCTTTCTCTTTTTACACTATGCTTTCCATTCTTTCTTTATGCTAATATTTCCATTCTTTCATTACGCAACGCTTTCCATTATTTATTTACGCTACGCTTTCCAAACATAAGGTATGAATAGTATTTCTAGTACACTTTAAATTGAATCCAGAATGGTTTAGCAATTGTTCCACACTATGTAAAAACTTTAATATTCTTTTAAAAATGAGAATATATAAAATATATAATTCCTGAAAAATACTTAATGTAAAATCCTTAGATACCAATTAAAGTGTATTTCTGAACATCCAAAAATTCATAAAGAGATAGAGTATTGTTCTCAACAATATCCCCCATTAAATATGTATTGTTGAAAACAACACATTCTCAACAGGATGTACAGTGGTCGATAAAACAGCAACAGATGGTTGATCTGTGATCGATATGACAAAACAAATCACCAAACAATTGGTGATAGAGGTACACAACATGTTAGTGGAGTATATCAGGTAATTCAAAATTTTATTCAAATCATTTAATTGTTACCGGGTAGGATGAATTGACTGATTTTGAGATAGATATAATCATCTCAAAATAAATCTCTATCTACTCTTATAAGGAGTTGTGTAATTTCCAATGAAATATTCCACCCAACCGACTGTTTACCCTAGCTACAGGAGACATAGGATTGCACAATAGTATTCCTTAGGCCACCATATCAGTAAAAAAACAATCAATTCCATATAATATGTATGATTACTCTCCGAAAAAATACATTTAATGATGTAAAGATCAATCGTATATTATGCGTCTCAATAGAAAACATATTTTTTCCCTTTTCAACAAAATTTCCAGTAGCCTTATCATTAACAATAAGGTTTTCAACAACCCCAAAGTAGATTTGAATCTCCTTAATCAGAAATCCAAAGAAATGAATTCATGACCAATTTTAGATTATAGCACTAATTGTAACATATTGAGTTTTAAGAATGAAACATTATGTTGAATAATGTACATGATACGCTACATCGAGCTTAAATGAACAACTTAATAATATTATTTAAATGTTTCCATTATAACCAATCAATTAGAATGGTAGGAATGAATAGTATCAACTAAATGTGGAAAATATGTATTAAATTTTTTTAAATAATGATGCATTGGTTACCAAATCTAATAGAACTGAAAATAAAAACCAATTGAATATAAATGTAGTGTTATATAAAAACCTATTTAAATGAGAATAATTGTGTTTATTAATTTATATCACTATTTATGGATTCTTATTTGATGAAAAATATATTTTATATATTCAATTTATTGTTTTAAATTTATCTTATTTGTTTTCTAGATATGATTTAAGAATAAATTAAATTTTTTGGATAATAGAAATATTTTTCAAAAAAACACAATTTTACAGCATTTTATTGTAAAATTATTTTTAAATATAAATTATGATAATTTATTAAGTTCTATGTAACATAATTAATATCCTATCTAGAACGGGGACATCTAAATTTACCTTGGTTAATTTTTTTGTTTTTTTTCTCATGAAATTCAAATTTTAATGAATAGTGAAAAATACTACAATTTAATTCAAATCTGCATTTTCATATAATTTATTTTCATAGTTAGATTATATTATTAATTTTGTTTAAAGTGAAATTGGTTTATTTTTTTACCATTTAATCAAATTTTTTTATTGTAAGTAATTTCACATTTTAACTGGGCAAAAACACATGTCAATATATTGATAGTTTTTACTTCTTAAAAACACGCTTTCATGTTTTCACAATGAGAATTAATTTTAAATTAATTACTACCTTTCCATGCTTTTGAATTTTAAAAATGGATTCCATATTTTTAATCAGAAGGTAGAAATTTTTTAAATAGGTACCTTTTATTTTGGGACATTATGAATAGTAACTTTAATTATTATTTTTATTTATCATAGTTAAAGGGTAAATTATGTAAATAAGGTTAAAAATAATATTATAATAATATAAAAATATTATAAAACATATACTAGTCATATTCTATGAGTCTTGGGAAACCAGAACAATAATTAGGCTGACATTATGGAATTTAGTAGCCACTTGGGTGTGATAATGACAAGTTATTATAATTAATTTAAAACAAATATAAATATAACATAAACATGTATCTTCTTAATAAAACAATTTTAATATGAGGTTATATAACTGATAAATTTAAATATAAATAGTTATTATAAATCTAAAAATATTTCCTATATCACGGTATTTTATTAATAGTTATTTATACATTATATAAATAAATTAGTTTATGATACTACGATGATGTAGTGATTACCATATTAATAAATGATTCTACTAAATGATATTAGAAATATTAAAATTAAAATAATATGAAGATTTTTATTCCACCCACGAGTTTTTTGGATGATTATTACATGTTAAATTTGAGTTAATGTAGTTTTGAATAATGAATCAAGTTTTTATGACTTTTAAAAAAATTCATTTACTAAATAGTGTCAAAATTGACAAAAATGAGTTTTAAAAAAATACTATTTTATCAAATGAAATATAAGCCATAAAAATATAATATTTTTTTCTAATGACTTATATAATGTTATAAATGTCATTAATGATCAGCATTAGTTTCTCATTACATTTTATAGTAAAAATATTTTCAATATATATAAAAAAAACAAGAAGACATGGTAAGAGTTAATTTATTTATCAAATGGTTAATGCCAAACAATATGGTCAAATTTGTGACCTAAAATTGTCGAAAACCTATTGGTTTAGAGTATTATGACACATCATCATCTTATCCTCAAAATATATTACTTTTTATCTATTAGTATTCTAAAATAGATTTATAATAAAATAATATTTCTAGACATTACTAAAATGCCTCTCCACCCTCTTATAAAAGGCCACCCCCTCTATCCACTTACTCACAACTCTAAAGACCCTTGTATCATCCAAATTGTACTGTAATAAGTTTCAATTATCAATAACATAATCCCAGAATCCTTAACTTTTGATTAAGGAAATTCAAGATAGACTTTTGGCTCAAATCAAAAGGAGTTAACTGATTTAGAGGTAAATTCTTTTCTCAAGCTCCTTTTATTTATTTTCCCTCTCCAACACCCTAACATATTTTTATTCAATTATTTTATAAACAACCAGTATCCAAAATTTTCAATGCTTTTTGTGATATTTTTTTGATCTACACTTACAATCACCTCCATCTAATGGTCATAGAACATAATGTTTTTCTATACGGAAAACTACTGCCTCACAAAATGATGATTATTTAATTTTATCCTACCACCTATAATGGTGTCCATTATTATGGAAATATATTTTAATATTATATATATTATATTTTTATTTTCTATATTCTTCTATAATTTTTAGTGACAACATAATTTTATGCTTTTCGTAATATGTAAATACCATAATTTCATTTGAGGAAATGTGGACTACCACCCCCTAGAAGTTATATGACTCATTCACCACATACATGGAATGTATAATGGAGGGTGTTAATGAACCTGTGTAACATATATAACATATATATTTTAATTAAATTATAATATATATTTGTATAATTTAGTTTTCATTCCTTTAATATAACAATGAAATTAAAGTAGCGTTCATGTGTACGGACGACCTGCTGTATCCAATAACGGTACATTTCATTTATTATCTCCAAATATTATGGACTTTATTAAAAACATATATACTGGTTATATATGATATTTAATCATCAATATCATTTTTTTAGACAATGGACTTATGATAAAATAGATAATTTTCATCAAAACAAGTTAATTCTTGACTCAAGTACTAAACATCAACAAACTGTCCGATATGAACTCAAATAATTAATTAATTGTTATAACATGGTAATAAGTGATATAAAATGAGTAAATTTTTTAAAAAAGGTTAATATAAATTATAAATTAACCTATGTTTATTATTCATGAAATTAATTAATGAACGAGGCATGTAAGACTGAAGGTTAGAGAAATCCTAACTCAATCTCCAATCATTAAGTTATATATCCATGTCGTTGGTTTTATTTTTCAAATAATATATTTGAATGGAATATGATTTTTTAAACTAAATATTAACATATATTGGGAGTATTTTTATATTCAAAGATAATAATGTCATTTATTTATCATTAATCTAATGATGTGATCATTGTAAGGGACTTTGTCTCAATCTACTTTCATTGAGAAATATCTTATTATTGTTTACCTTTATTATCCAATAAAGTATATTTATTACCTTTTTTAAATTTTATATCATGGATTAAAATAATAAATATTTATTTAATGTTTTTTCAAATTTTATTCTTTAATGGTTTTTATACTACTCTTTCTCAACTGTTAATGAGCTCCTAAACTGAAACATCTTTTTAAATATTTTAATGATTTAATATTTTAAATCCTCCCCCTTCATGTACATGTTCTCAAAATTCTTTTCCTGAATTTATTTATAGGGATAAAAAAATTAATATTTTTATTTGTTATTTCCTTTCAAATGTTTCAATGTGGAATGGAACACTTTGATAAAATATATTTTTTAATTTTTTTTCGGTTTTCAAAATTGATTGATTATATCAATAACTTGGATTGTTTTATTTAAAATATATTTCAAGAACTGAATATCTCTCTTTTATTTAAATATTATGTATTGGGGTTTACATTAAAATTTTACCATATTATTTTAAAATAATGTGCTTTAATTTATGCTTGAGTGGATTATAAAGATGAAATGTGATTTCAAAGTGGAAATGTGGCTATTCACTTATTTTTGTTTTATGTTCTTTGATAGTTTTCTTGTTATTGGGAATTACATATATATATGGGTTGTTTCATGATAATATAATTGAGGGCGAGCCCATGATAACTTTTCAATGAATTGGTAAACATGAAAAAGATAAAATATATGGTTTCTCATAAGATATTTAGGAAAAATACACTGATGGGTATTCCAAGTGGAACCATGAAGGTTATTCCCTATGTAGGTATGAAAGATACAATTTAAGTATGCTATGGATGCGAAAAGTTACATTTATGTTTAATGATTTATATTATGTTTTTTAGAAATCTTATGAGTGAATTATGCAACATAATTAGTTTATATTTTGTGGGTGAAAAGTATGATTTAGTGAAAATGTTTTAAAGGGTTTTAAGTATTCATGGAGTAATGGTATTATACAATATTTTATACTCCTTACTGATATTTTGTATGATAATACCAAGTTTTTTCCACAAGGTATAAGGATGGTAAAGATAAAGGAATAATTAATGATGATTTTTATTAATAAAAAAATCATTTTTTGTAAAAAGGGATTCATTTGGTGGGAAAAGTGGATAATGAGTTTAACTGTCCAAATGTTATGGTCAGGTCTATTATGTAATAGTTACGGCCTAATTCTCAAAAACACTACACATGAAAGATTCATAATGTGAATTCTTGACATAATTCAATAATATGAAATGTTTGGGTATGGGCCCTTATAGTTGGTATCAGAGAGAGGTGTAAACAACTTTGGAGATTAGGATGTTTTCATAAGAGTTAGAGATATAATCATGCATTTTTAATTTGAATTTTTATAATAATTTAATTGTATTAAAAACACCTTTTGAGGCTTTATGTTATAAAATATTAAGGATACTAATTGTATTTTAGAAAACATTTACCATCAAGAAAATAATGGGATCATCCGGATAATACAAATATATGTTTACCAATACTAAATTCAATTCTAATTGAAGATGAGGAAAAGTAAAACAACTTATGAGTGGTATGGATTATTTCATAGATTATGATTTGACATTATTGAATCATAGAACATGATTCATGTTTTTGTTATAGGAAATAAGTATTAAAGAAGAATAATGAAAATCATGGTTAAAGGATCATGAAGGATACAAAATGATTATATGGGAATTCCAGAGTTATGATATATTATAGGATTATGATTGGTTAAAAGTATTATTTATCTTTTGAGATAGGTTTATTGTGGATGTATTTTCATATAATTTGTAACCATTAAATTTTTTATGATACAATTTTATTTGAGGAAGAATTATCTTTTCTGTTATGGACATAATTATAAATAACCATTAGTTTTTATATGATCATTGATTTTGATGTAATTATGGGTTGTTACTTTTGGGGATGAAAAATTAAAGGCATGAGATAAAATATAATGTTATATTATTTTATTGTTATTTATGAGTATTTTTTCATTTTTTGGAATTTTTTAAGATTTATATTTTTTTGGAAAAAGTAAAACATCCAGACCGTGGGAAAATTCATCGCAATAGACAAGGTAGTTGGAATCAAACCAAAAACCAATGTGTGACTGTGATTTATCATCTACCGCTAACCTACGTTAATTCCCTAGTTAGTAAGACATAATATTTTTAGTTAAGTGATTTTATGTAATATGAATTATTTTATTTTGGGAACTTATTTTGTATCAAATGGACATCCTTAGTATAGGAAAATGATTTGATGATTAAGTGATAAATGTTATTTTGGAAGACGTTCACTAATTTGGGAAAACTATATGACTAAAGAAAGTATAATACTATTGGATTTCAATTGAGGAGTAAAAATTAAATTTTATTTGGGAGGAATATATGTTTTTATTATGGACATATAGAGATTTGAGTAATTTATGGAAATGATAAACCTATCTTGGAGAATATGTGATTAAGTTAATTACTTTTCTGTATGAGACGTTATGAGTAGTTGAAGTTATTTGGAGATAAATGTTAAGATTTATTGTGGATTACTATGTGATCAAATCCTTTTTAATTTGGGTTTCAATCATAATTTTGATTATTTTTAGTAATTCTATGTACATTTTTTTTGAATGGGATATGTATGAATTGGGTATTGCTGTTGAATTTTGAATATTAAATTAGTCTTTATGCTTAAAAATATTTTGATTTTTGGGAGATTATCTGGTCTTGTACTAACCATTTTGATTTTGGTTAATATATAATGATATGGGAAATATATGGTTCATATTTTGGGGATTATATGATTCCCTAGAAGATGATTCCAGCACTTCATGAGTGACCAAGTCATCTTAAATAATCATCGATTTGGGAAAATGCTGAGTTTGGGGTGGTCTTCGATTAATGGATGAAACTCTACAATTCATGTAAGTATATTTGCTTATTTTCTTATTATAAGTAGGAAAATAATTCTTCATTTTTATGAATAGGATTTTAAATCAAAAATGGTTTATGTTTACATTTTCCTACTACGAAATGAAAGATTTCTTAACCCATCATATGTTTGTGGTTTTCTGGTTGTTTACCTTCTCTTGGTCATGTTTTCTAACACACTCCATCAGAACTTGACACTTATTTTCTCATCCATATCAATATTTTCCTGTATGGAACCCTTGTATGTGTTATGTTAGGTGACCTTTGTACTTCACTTTTTATCTATTAATGTGGAGTTTTAATAACCCTTTTTCAAATTTGAGTTTTCGATAAAGTTATTTTGAAAAGTCAAAACTTAGTTACAGATCCAAAATTGAGTTTGTGAGGATTCAATTTGTTAATGTCTGGGAGGATTTAATATCTAGAGTTTTAACAAAGAAACATTTTGTTCAATAGCGTACACGATTATCTACTTTGAGCATAAATGAACAACTAAATCACTACTAAAAAATGGCCTATACCCACGGTTCAAAACTATGGGTATAGCCCCCAAAACCGTGGGTATAGCCTATACCCACGGTTTTGGGAACCGTGGGCTGGAACGACGTCGGTATAGGTCCCCAGCCAATACCCACAGTTTTCCAAAACTGTGGGTATAGGTGTTTTGCCACAGTGTCAACAAAACATTCCCAATTGTCGCGGTGTTAGTGGCTTTTACCCACGGTTTCAAAACCGTGGGTATAGATCCAAAAAAAATGATGCAGGCCGGTTTTGATACTACGACCTCTTCGCTGCAAAGTACCGTGTCTAACCACTACCCTACCATCAATTATGTGTATATATATTTACATTTAGTTAAATATAATTATATAAACCATGGGTATATAGGGAAGAACCGTTGGTATAGGACTCCCGCTAAAAAAATTCCTTCCCGCGGGGAAAAAAAATTTCCCGCACACACATTGGAAACCTATACCCATTGTTTTTCAAAACCATGGGTATAAGTTTTTTATCCCATAACTATCCCCACGGTTTTCCCCAAAAAAGTGGGGATAGGTACCCCTATACCCGCCATTTTTGAAAACTGTGGGTATAGGTCACTTTTCAAGACCTATCCCCACAGTTTTGGAAAACCGTGGGGATAGACCCCCCCCCTTACCCACGGTTTTGGAAAACCGTGGGTATAGGTCTTGAAAATTGTCCTATACCCACTGTTTTCCAAAATTGTGGGTATAGGGGCTACCTATCCCCATGGTTTTGGGGTAAACCGTGGGGATAGGTCCATTTTCCAGTAGTGAATATTATTATATATATATATTACCATTATAACCTAGACAATAGAATAGAGGGAATGAATAGGATCAATTAAATTATAAAAATATTGTTTGAACATGATTAAATAATGATTCATTAGTTACAAAATTTATTAGAAATGAAGAAAAAACAATTTAACATAAAGGATGTGATTTTATGAAAACCTATTTGAAGAGAATAATTGTGTTTATAAAATCATATCACTAATTATTGATTTTTATTTAATGTAAAATATATGGTACATATTATATTTAATGTTTTAAATTCATCTTATATGTTTCCCAGATATTATGTATGAACAAATTCATTTTTTTCGGATAAAAGAAGTATTTTAAAAAATATAGTTTTACCTCCTTTTGATGAAGAACCCATTTTAAATATTGATTTTGAAATATTTATATGTTATATTTGATATAATAAAAATTTTATTTGTCATTGAGACATAATAATTTACCTTGGTTTAAATTTTCATAGTTTTCTAATGAATTTCATATTTTAAGGAATTATGAAAAATACTGCACTGTAATTCAAAACTACCATTTAATCAAATTTATTTATATAGTTAGATTATATTTTTAATTTATTTTAATGTGTAATTGTATTATTTTTCTATCATCTAATCTGATTTTATTCATTGGAATTAATTTTACATTTAAATTGGATATAAACACATGTCAATATTTTGATAGTTTTTATTTCTTTTAAACATGCTTTCGAGTTTTGAAAACATGAATTAATTTAAATTAATCACAAAAATTTATATTTTTTTAATTTGAAAAAAATAGATTTTATATTTGGAAACATAAGATCCAATTTATTTAAATAGGTACCTTTTTTTTTGGACATTATGAATATAAACTTCATTAATTATTTATTTTCAATGGTTAAGGAGTAAATTAGGTAAAAAATGGTAAAAATATGATTATAATAATATAAAACTATCCAAAAATATGTTATCATATTATTGGATGAGACATGGGAGACCAAAAACATTCTTAAGGCTATCCTTCGGCATTTGGGAGGCGCTTGGGGGTTAAAATTGCAAGTTATAATAATTATTTTAATGTAAAGAGAAATATAAAATAAACTTGTATCTTCATAATAAAACAATTTTAATATTTTCTTATACAACCGAAATCTTTGACTATAAATATTAATTATAAATTTAAAAAATTTCCTACATAATGGTATTTTACTTATAATTTTTAGAAATTATATTAATAAATTTATTTTTGACACGATGATGATGCAATGATTACCTTATTAATGAATGATTCAAATAAATAATATTCTAAATTATAAAAAAAATATAATTTTAAAATTCTGATTCCATCCACCAATTTTAGTTACTATTATTATATTTTATATTATAGTTAATTAATTTTTTTTGAATGAATAATTTTTTATGACTTTATCAAAAATTAATTACTGAACAGTGTCAAAATTGATATAAATGAGTTTTAAAAAAAATATTATTTTATTAAATTATATAATAGTAATAATAAAATAATATTATTAAAAATGACTTATATTATTTTACTAATTTCATTAATGATCTACTATAGGTTCACTTGGCGTTTTATAGTAACTATATAAACCATATAGTGGAAAAATACAAGAAGACATTCTAAGAGTTAATTTATTAAACAAAGTGTTGAAGACAAAAGATAATGTTACATTTGTCACCTAAAATTTATTAAAACTTATTGGATGAGAGGATTTCGACCCATCCTCATCTTATCCTCGAAATATATCACTTTTTAGCTATTATAAATCTAAAACCAATTTATAATAAAATAATATTTAAAGACCTTCCCAAAGTGCCCCTCCCATCTTTTATAAAAGGACACCACCTACACCAACAAAGTTACACAAATCAATCCCCTTATATCATTTAACTTTAGATAATGTAATATCTAAACATCCCTAACTTACTCCTATAATCCTTACCTTCAGAATAAGGTAATTCTAGAAAGACTTTTGGATCAAATCAAAAGGAGTTACCAAATTTTTAAGTAAAGTCTTCTCTCAAGATCCTATCATTTACTTTCGTTCTCCAACACCCTAAACTTTTATTATTTCATTATTTTATAATAAATAATTATCCTAAATATATTATAATTTTTTATGCTACTCATTCAACCGACAAATACACACAACTCTATCTAATGTACTATTTCAATGTACGGTAAACTACTTCCACATGAAACGATTATTGTTTAATTTTCTTCTACCACCTATAATGGTTTCCATTATGATGGAACTATATTTATATATGATATATTTTATATTTATATTTTCTATATGATTCTGAAATTTTTATTTACAACATACATTTATGGTTTTCATAATATGTAAATATGATAATTTGATTCAAGGAAGTGTGGACTACCACCTCATTAAAGTGATATGACTCATTAATAGCATACATTAAATTTATAAAGGAATGTTTTAATTAACTTATGTAACATATATAACATAGATATTATAATGAATTTATAATATGGATATTTTTCATTTATTTATCATTCTTTTAATATGAAATTGAAATGAAAGTAGCATTAATGAGTACATGTGGCCAACCATCTCCATGAATGGTATATTTTATTTCATATATACTAATATTGTGGACTATTATAAATACATGTATACTATATATATATATATTTGATATTCCAATAATTACTATCATTTTAGATATGATGGACTTATGACAACATGGATACTTTTTATCAAAACAAGTGCATTTTTTACTCAATTACCAAACATTGACAAAATGTCTGTTATGAACTTAGATAATTAAATAATTGTTATAACATTGTAATAAGTTGTATAAATTTCATAATAATCATTTTAATGAATATAAACCAATTATAAATTAACCTATGTTTATTATTTGGTAAATTAAAGAACGAACAAGACAAGTCAGACTCAAGGTTAGGGAAATATTAACTCAATCTCCATTCGTAGAGTTAAATATCAATGTCATTGGTTTTAATTTTCAAAGAATATGTGGGAATAACATAATATTTTTTTAAACTAAATATCCACTTATATTGGGTTTATTTTTATTTTCAAACATAATAATTTCATTAAATTATCCTTAATGTAATGATACGATCTTTGTAAGTGACTTAGTCTCAATCTCCATTCATTGAGGCATACCGATATATTGTCCACATTTAGTATCATATAATGTTTATATATGAATGTTTTGAAATTTTAAATAATTTATTACAAAATTTAATAGATATTTAATGTGTTTTATAATGTTAATATATAATTATTTTTATACAAGTGTTTCTCAAGTGTTAAGGGACTCCTAAACTAGAAACATCATTTTAAATGTTTTAAATATTTAATCTTGTAAATCCTACTCTTTCATGTACATGTTTTGAAATGGGTTTTCATGAATGTATTTATATGGATATGAGTGTTTTAAAATGTTTATTTTTGTGTTCCTTGAAAATATTAAAAATTTTTATGGGACACTTTGATCAAAAAAAACATTTTTAAAATGTTCTAATTGTGTTTTAAAAATGGATTGATTATTTAAAGAACATAGAATGTTTTTTTAATATATATATCATGAACTTAATTTTTCCAATTTATATCACTATTATGTGTTGATGTTTACATTACATGTTTATATTTTTAATTTTAAAATAATTTACTTTAATTTATGATTGGGCATCTCATAAAGATGAAATGTAATTTCAAAGTGGAAATGTTAATTTTACATTATGACTATTTTATGTTGTATGAATGTGTTATGGTTCTTGGTCCATACTTATGTATATTGGTAGTTCTCTCATAAATTGAGGGTTGGTGATCCCATGTTAGCTCTCTAGTTCCTTTGGCAACATTAAAGTGGTAAACAATAAGGTTTCTCCTACGTGATTTAGGAAATATACTGTGATGGGTAGTTCAAACATAACCACAAAGGTTACTCCTTATGTATCTATGATAACTAAAATTTATTTATGATATGTATTCCAAAACATATCTTAATTTTTTATTATTTCTATGATGTTTTGTAGGAATGGTATTATTACATGATATAAGATAAGTAGTTTTTGTTTTACGGGTGAAAATTATGATTTTGTTAAAATGTATTCATGGGTTTTAAATATTCATGGACTAAGAATTTTATTACTTATTTTATATATCTTACTATGAAGATGGGTAAGATTAAGGATGAAGTCAAGAAGATTTTTATCAAGAACAATAAATCATATTTTGTATCAAGGGATCTCGTTTTTGTTAAATGTGGATAATGACTGTAACTATCCCAGTGTAATGTCTATCTATATTATGAAATTGTTATGGACTAATTATCTAAAACACTAGTCCAAATAATATAATCAAGGTGAATTTGTGATTTTTTCAAGAATATTTAATTTTTATGGATACTTCCTTATACTGATGATCTTTTCAAAAATAATTTGCTTAATCAATAAAATGAGTTGGATAGTAGACGTTTAGAGTTGAGTTAGTTGAATGCACAGATAATCCATATTTCCACCACCCTCCATAAAATCTAAATTAATATCACTTGAAATATTCCATCAAAACCTACTCCAAATCCCATTGGAAATGTTGGTGATTCCACATTGAGAAGAAGGAATTAAACAATAGATACTTCCATACCAATCATTTACTATGATTCCCCTCTACCCTAGAGAAGTTACATTCAAGAACAAGAATTGATTAGACTAAGAATAATGATAAATGAAATAAAAATATTGATTATATTCCTCCTCAATACATTCCATTTCCAAATATATTACTTCAAAGCAAGAATATAGTTAATGATATGATTTAAAAAGTGTTTTATGATACATTCATGCATTCTGAGATCAACGTCCCTCTACATGATGTTGTGATTAATATCCCATTGTATAAAAATTCAAAATAGAATATTGTTCCAATATAATAGGGATTATGGGAAATGAGAGGATCAATCTTGGAATGAATTTGTTTGAACTGATTAAACCAACCAAAGGAATGATAAAAACATCTTGGTTCAAGGTAAATTCAGTACATTTTTCACCAGATGGGATTTAGACTTTTATGTTGATTTGGGTTATTTGGGAGCATCTGTAAATGTGATGCATCATTATGTATTCTCTTATTTATAGGTTGGTTGGGTGAATCTGATGAGATTAGTGGTGTCGTTTCATATTGAAACTATAACATATCCATCTATATTCAATAAGGATTTACTTTTTCGGATAAGATACATGATCTTTAATGTAGATTTATAAGTCATTTACATAGAGGGTTTTTAGTTAAATTATTGTCCTCTCATTATAATATTTAAGATCTTCTTGAAATTTGGAAAACTATCATCAATATCCATGAGGATTTTCTTTCTTTAGAGCTTGGAGATGATGTTGTGATATTTAATGTTATAGACTCCATGAATTACCCCTCAAAGGACCATTCTTTTTTTACCTCCTAAAAAACCCATGTATTTTTTTCTATGATAAGAGAGATTATGAGAATCAGTTCTAGTTTGTTGTCTAAGAGAATGTCCACATTGGTTTATAATGCACAATCCTCTATTGGATTTGATTTTTTTGTAGATTAATTATATAATTTTGATCTTATACACTCAAATTATGACATGGATGTTAAATAATGAGCATGGATTTAACACATTATTCAGTAACATTGATTAAGTTTATTATAATACTGATATTGATTTTTCACATATTTTTGTCCCTCAATCTCTCCATCCATATATCACACACCTTCATTGGAATTCAAGCAATTTCCAAAAAATCTAAAATACTCAAACTTCTTGAGTGGTGAGAGAATAAATGTTATCATTATTAACCATCTCCATTTTTAAAAAGAAGGAAACATTTTGAATCATTGTAGGAGAAAAATAGGGAAATCAGGTGGATCTTTACTGACATATCTGGTAATAGCCCCAACATTTTCAATTATATGATTCTTTAAATATATGGGGATAAACCATTTATATAGCCACAAATGTTACTTAATACAAATCTTCTAGAAACTGTTAAAAAATAAGATGAAAATTTTATCAAGGTAGGTATCATTTATCCCATTTCATATTCTAATTGGTTGAGTTCTATTCATGTTGTTCCAAATAAAAGTGTTTTTTCAAATGTGAGAAATTAGGGGGAGGAGTTAGTTCTAATGAGGCTAAAAAATAGTTGGTGTGTGTGTATTTTTTAATGAAATTAAGTCACTCCACTCAAAAAACCATTAATCACCACTATTTACTAATAAAATTATTGATAGAATAGCTTGGATGACACAAAATGTTTTCTTATATGGATTTCTTGGACATTATTACTTTTCATATATCTTTCAAGGATCAGTATAAGAAAAAAATCAATTTTCCATTCGATACATTTTACTATCAAAGGATTCCATTTAGACTTTATATTCCCCCATGTACCCTCTAGAGTTGCATTGTGAGTATTTTTATATATTTCATAAACACTTGAATTGAGGTATTTATGGATAATTTTACAGTTTTGGGATCTTTATTTGATGAATTTATCTTTAGTTTCGATAATTTGTTGAATCATTGTATTGAGGAGAATCCAGTTTTGAACATTGAAATTTTCACATCCTGGTAGAGCATGAAATTTTCATTGGTCATGTAGTTAAAAGAAATAGAATAGAGGTTGATATATCTAAGGTATATATTATTTCATCCATTCCAAATTCTTCATGTTTCAAAGATGTTAGATCATTCCTAGGTCATTCTGGATTTTATTGATAGTTCATTACAGATTTTACCAAGATATCTCTACCATTATCTTCATTTCTTCAAGATGATTTTTTTTTCTTTTTGATGATTTATGCAGCGTATCATGTGATGAGGTAAAGAAGTACCTAACCACTTTATCAATAATAAAACCCCCACAGTGGGAGATTCCTTTTAAGATATTGTGTGATGTATGCATCTATACAGTTGGAGATGTCTTATCACAGTGGGCGGAAGGGCCATTACATTTTATTTCTTATATATTGAGTACTTTGGATTCCACCCTATAAAATTACACCATAACAGGAAAATAGTTTTTTCCATCATATTTTCATTAGATTAATTATGTTCGTATTTATTAGGCTCCAATGTAGTTGTTTTTTATAACAATTCATCTCTGAGGTACCACATTAAGAATCTAGAAGAAAAAACTAGGCTTATTCGATGGATTCTACTTCTTCAATAATTTTATGTTTAGATAACGGAAAATAATCGGTCAGAGAACTTGGTGGAGGACCCCATGAGTTATATTACTCACACACTAGAGGCTGAAACCATAAACTAGGTACCACAACAGGAAACATTCCCGGAAGAGAATCATTATGTCATCTAATTTATGAATATATGGTATTTAAATTTTGTAAATTACCTTGTTACCTAAAAGTTTCTGATAATTTAATGGAAAAAGTTAAAAAACTAATGATTGAGTCTAGTTTTTATGTTTCGTATTATCCCTACATATAACAAAGGTGTAGTGATCATGTAATTAATAGGTGTGTTTATTCCCATGAGTTTGAGTCTATTATTCATTTTTGCTATACAATTTCTTGGAGATGACACTTTAGACCCCAAATAATAGCTAGGAATTTTTGAATTATGTTGGCATACCTTATTACATGATGCACATGTGTTTTTTAAGTCATTATCATGTTTCCAACACACAGGAAACATTTGGATGGGACATGAGATGCCACAATAGCCAATATTATTCAACGAGATATTTTATATATGGGGAATTGATTTCAAGGTTAATTTTATATGTTCAATTATTTTTATATTTTGTTTTTATATTATTTTATGAAATGGGTTGACTCCAATGCCACCATGATTTTTGATTCTCATATTGTAGCCGATGCTTTCAAGGAAATATTTTTTTGAGGTTTTTAGTACCAAAAGATATTATCATTGATCAGTAGACACGCTTTTTCAATAAAAATTTAGAGTCATTAATTTGGATGTATGAGGTGAAAATTAAAACTTATACTCTATAAAACATGAAAAATTTTCAGTTTGAGGTTTTAAATTTGTATTTGAAATGTCTTTGGAGAAAACCATGAAACCGGAGAGGAATTATTGGAGAAAAACCTTGGATGATATTTTTTGGGATTATAAGATGACGTAAAAGACTTCTATTGGTATTTCTCTATTTTATATTGTTTTTGGGTGTATATGTCATCTCTCTATGGAGTTTGAGCATTGATAATATTGGGATATAAATGATATAATATGCATTGGTAAAAGATGTAATTTAATATAAGACTCAATTTAAATAGCTTGAAGTGATTTGATTTCCATCGTATGAGAAAATTAGGCTCTAGAGGGATATATAAAAAGAATCTAATGATATAATGATAATGAAGTAATTTTCAAGTAGTAGGGAAATTCATAATCAATAGTTCATTACTAAAACTGATGCCTTGTAAGTTCTGTTCCAGATGGTTAGGTCCTAATGTTTGATCAAATGTTTTCATTATGGTGCAGTGGATATATTAATAGAGGTCACATGAAGGATCTTTAAAGATGGTGGGAAATTTTTGATGAAATATATAGAGTGAATTCCAACCAATGTAGTTGATTTTATCACACTATATGGCATCATCACCACAATAAAATATCAGATTATTCATAACCCATTCACTTTTATATTATTTTTTCTTGTTGAAATTCTAAATTTCATGTGCACATATTAACTCATAGGTTATCATTGATGTTAATGTAATATTTTATGTGTGGGGGAGTGGATAAAACATTGGGGTATCTTCTTTAGTTTAATCATTTTTTGGGTGTTTTGTGTTAATTTTCAAAAGAAAAAACAAAACAAAAAACACCACTTAAAGAACTATTTTAGATTTTAAGAGTATATAATATTAATGCTTCAAAAATTCATGGGTAAAATGATAATAATGATAAATATTTCACAATTAAGTGATAATTTTTATTAAAAATAAATTCTTCAATTTTATGTTTGGTTGTGTCGTTATAAAATATTTTATACATTGAAAAAATAATATTTTATATTTGATAATTAGTAAATTGTTTCATTTATTCATCCACACAAATTTCCACTCAACCATTACTTTGTAAACATTTACTAATTAATTGATGGTATACACAAAATAGGTTAAAAATCATCTTATATCAATGGTTGATCCACATATTCCTTTCCCTTATAATCATTTTTATTACTCTAAAAAATCAGTATGTTCTTATGTACCTAATATCAAAAGGTTTTGTGCCCTATATATATAATGTTAATAAATTTTGGTGTGACAAAAGTTACTAGATATAAGGATATCTTGGTTGATAACTCACAGTTTGACATTCAGGAATCCTTATGTTAGTGGGTCTTGAAATTTGTTTGAAATAAACTGTATAATAGGTTCAGTGAGTTAAACAATACAAGAATAATTTTTTTCTATGACCTAAATATACTGAATAATTGGTGGAGATTTTTTATTTAAATTTTTTTCACACACACACATGTGGGGTATTAATTTCATGGTAAAACAATCAGTATTATCTCTATAACTAGTGTAATTAATCTCCCTAGATATTATTTTGATCCAATTTTTGATACAATTACTTTCAAATATGTCGTTATTGAATCTTTATGGGATAACTTCCTTGCCTATACTATCATTATGTATTGATGAATATTAACAAGAATATCTTGTCATAATTTTTTGGAATACAAGAAATGAGTTTTTACCCATATGTAAAAAAGGGTAACTGTGGAGGAGTTGATAAAAACAGTTTTATTAAATATTTTTAAGATAATAGATGAAATAATTGTCTCAAATTTTTGAAATATGATTATTTAGAAAATATTTGGTTTTAGATCATTAATTTGGAAATTTCATGAAATTTATAGATTTTTACATTTAATGTGAACATTATTATTACATCCCAAAATATCATTTCTATATATTATTTGAACATAAGTTTTTTAAAATGTGTTACTTACTCAATTTGATATAGATTTTATTTAGGAAATTGAAGCCAGATCAGGAATTTCATTATATTAAATGGTTCATGAAGTCAAACTAGGACTGGACTTGCTAGATTGGACACCCCTTCATGATTTGGGATATAACATATAAATACATGATTGAATTGGGGCTGAATTTGGATAAATTATAAGTAATTCAGTATATCAGAAACCATAATTTTAGAAGGATAGGTGGTTCATGTTTGTTTGAGGTAAAATAGTTACTGAAAATTTGGTTAAAAGTTTTGGCTGAATTTTCCAATTCACACTTAAAACCTCTTTTAAACATAGCATCCCTCCCCTCTATAAATTTCTTTTTTCTCATTTTAAGAAGTTTTGATGTTCCATATAGAATTTGTAAAAGGTTATAAGTGGGGCATTTCCATTTAAAATCACCATTGGAGGAGGGATTCAATAATGCTAGGTTCTCGTCCAAAAAATTATTCTTCTCCTTTTATTTGATTTAATGTTGTTGTCCTTTATATAAAAACTCAATTTAAATACCATTAACTCATTATTTTAATTTTATATTATTTTTATTGTAAATATTAAGGATTTAACTAAAGTGTACAAATTTAATTGGGTTAAACCTTTTGTAAACATTTTTATATGTAATTAGTTTCTATGATGATTATATCATGCATGGAAGATTAGTTTTTCATAATAGTAAATGTACTTCCTACATTCTTCATTTAATTATTTTTAATCAATGTTATATTTTAATTTTCATAATATGTTCAATTAATTTATTCTTTAATTGAAAACAAATTATGAATAAATTTAAATAATTAACACAAAACACGTGATTTCTAGAATTTTGTAAATTGTTAGAGAACAATCTTAATTAGTAAAACAAATGACACAAGATCAATTTATCGAGTTCAAATAAATCTAAAATAACAATTTATTATTATTTATTGAATTTATATGTCCCATAATTTACCATTGACCACAAAATATACATAGAATAATGATCAAAGGATAGTGCTATGATTGAATGTTCAGAAGCTAGCCACGGGTTTAATTTATTTCAACATTGTGGTAAAGTTAATTCTCATAGGATTCTCGATTTAAAAAATTAGGGGATCATAATTCAGTGGTTATTAATTTTTATTATAATGATTAATATGTAAGGTAAGAGTTAGAGTTAGATCAATAATTATTTATCAAATTATTTTTCACAAAAATATTTTCTCATTGTATTTTCTCAATATAAATAAAAAATAGCAAAAAAATATTCTTTCGACATACTTGTTATGGTTTTATATATGGTAAACAACCCTCCATCCATTTATGCATTTATTTTATTTTGTTTTGTTTAATTTTAAAAATACCATTAATATTCTTTTTTTACATACTTCCACCTTTGAGAGATGACCTTGATCAACCACTCAATTGTACGTAAATTACCAAAAACCAAACATCATCTGATCATGCTAATGACAACAAATTTCATAGACATTATAAGATAATATTTTTTTTACTTTCTCAATGGATTAAAATGAATTTTGTGTGATGCATAATTATTTAGTTTAGGTTTCTTATAATAATATTTTTCATTCCAGTATATAGATTGCACTATTTGAGGAATTATATGTAATGAGGTGTTGGACACCGACATTTTGATGATGATTTAAGATAAAGGAAGAATATAGGGTTAGATTTTTTAGAAAAATATTAAATAAAGTTAATTTAATTCAGTGAAACATGAGTAAATCTTAGATAAAGAATAAAAGTTTTAGGGATAATGAGAGGAAATATATTTCATTACAGGTGAGTGACCATTCCATTCATAATATTTCTCTATCGAAAAGTGTTTTGCATTTTCGTAAGAAGTGTAAGTTTAGTCTGTGGTTTATTAGAACATATTAAATCATAGAGAACATTGGATTTTTTCATACAAGGAACAGATACATCTGATTGTTTCCAAGGTAAACAATATTTTTAATGTTTCAATTTTAAGGTAGTATATACCATATTTATGTCATGATTTAATCCTTTACGTTTATCAGTTTGAAGATTCTTTTTCTTATGTGGAATAATTGTTTTGAGTTCTTGATAATATAGAGAATGTATTGTAGAATATAGTTATTATGCATGTTATGGTTTTATGGAAAACCAACATGGTTTAATATGAGACAGGGGAAACTAAAAATGCTATGTTGGAATAATATCCCCACTTATTTAATAAGTGAAAAAAATTGAGGACCCCATTTCCAAAAGGCTGAACATTGTAACAGCCCTGGTAATCATAGAATAAGTCTTTTTCAAATTAATTAATATTTAATTACTATAATGTATTTTTAAACATAAAGGGATGATATTTAGAATATAATAATTAAAATGAACAAATTATTTCATTATCTGTTTTTCATTTCATGAAATACTGAGTTATAATGAACAATAATAAAAATATATTCTAATTTCACTTTACAAAAAATTCAAAAGATAATATAATCATATAAATAAATTAGATTAAAAAGATATTTTTAATTAAAATACAACATTTTTCACTATTCATTAAAAAATGAACTTTTTCGGAAAAATACCAAAAATTTACATAATGTAAATTTTGATGTCTCGATTCTAAAGAAGAATTTTATTTTGTCAAATATAACACATAAAATTGTCAAAAAGTGGATTTAAAAGAGGTTCTCTATCAAAAGGTGATTAATCTACCTTTTAAAGAATATTAGAATTCTTACTCTTAAAATTGGATTCATTCGCATTTTTAATCCTCTAACATTTATTGTAAAAAGTAAAAATATTTGACAAACATGTGTAATTATTTTGTAGTAAGTTCTGTTCATTCTATCAATTACAATGGCTAGGCGTTAACTACCATTTAAAATAATATTATTTTATTATTATAGTGCAACGTAAGATTACCAATAAACTCATTGTTGCGTATTGGGTAAGCCATCGAGCATAGTGTCCCCTTTAATGTAATATTAATATTTTATTCACAAATATTAATAAATGTGAAAATGTCATATTATTTATTTACATGGGGTGTTATAGTTTTTGTGTTCAAATCATGGTGCCTTAGTTGATAGATTTTAATGGATGATCACTAAGATCCTTCTAGTTTGATCCAACCCCTTAAGGTTCATAAGTGTATGTGGGAAATTATATCGATATATTTCAATTATAAAATTACATTCTTGTTAAATTAACATGAAATTTATTATGTGTCCATTGTTAAAATATCATACTCAGTTCACTTCATCCACATTCTGATGTAGATTTTGTACCAAAATTTATGAAAGGCCCCTGACATACACTATTGCATTTAGTGCTCAAAAACATTCTTTAAATATTTAATTTGATACAATGTGAGATAAACCAGGAGAATTATATATTAATTTATTATATATTCATATAGTAAAAATTATATCACACATCACAAAAATTCCTGAACTTCATGGTTTATTTTCATTTAGGATATGATATATAAACAACATATTTTGTCATATTTTTCAACATTTATCCATAATTGATCCACACAATGAAGACTTTTAGTATTCTTATGACATAGAATCATTATCATAAATTGGTTAATGGTATCATTATAATGTATTGAAACACAAAAAATCAATAATGTAACAATATCAACACAACATCTTTTTTTATGTCAAAATAATATGAAAAAACATGAGTTGGGGAGAAATTTCTTATTAAAGAAAACATGTAAGAACCTGAGTTATCCTTAATTAATGATAGAGGAACATCAAATCTCAAATGGAAAAAAATATAACAAGGAATAAGTGTGTGATATAATAAATGAAACTTTTCACAAGGGAGTAATATAATATATTCATGAAATAATAAATATTTGGAAAAAACATAAAGCATAACACTTTAAGAATTTGATGCAGCTCTTCGCCAAGACAACATAACATAGTGTTTTTTGGATAAACATCCTTGGATTATAGTTAAGTATAAATAAATATAACATATTGTACAACATCCCATTATTGATTGGGTACACTCCCCATTCCCATAAACATCAAGGAAAGTGTCCCATAGAGAATTAGGTTCACTCCCACATCCTATAAAAATAAATGATGGATTCTCTTTGTTAATTGTTTTCAATCACTAATAGATTTCAAATTATATAATGATATTAAATAATAACCCAATCAATTGGATAACTATCTAGGTTAACGCTTCAAATTCATAAGATATATATATATATATATATATATATATATGTATGACATAAGAATAAAATAACCAATATATACATCATAGGCATGATGAAATACCTGAGAAGTAAGAGGGATTTATAATATTTAAAAAGGCATTTTTTTAATTTTATATCACAAATATTCCCATGAGAATAATGGATCAAATAATTTTAAATGTTCATATTTGAAAAATAAATACGAGTATTGAACAATGAGATCCAATGTATAATATTTAATGGGAATGATAAATATGAGCTCCAAATGTAATTATTTACGAAATGAGTTAAATATATTTTTAATAATGAAATGGAATTTTATTTCACTAATTCCAAAAATTAAACTATGATTGTTTTTTATAAAATAACATGTTCTATAAATACATATTAATTAGTATACAAAAAAATTATTGTGGGGGAAAATAATATAAAATATAAAATTAGTAAGCTGTATTCAATCATGCCTACATAAAAGAGGTAATTGAAAACAAAATTTAAAACATGTTTTATTTCCACAATTAATGCTATATAAAAATGGGTATATATGTAATTAATATTCATACAAATTATGAAGTAAATTAATGATAGTAAGATAATGGATATTATAGTAAAATGATATTTATAACCCATAATTAATGAGGGTGGTTTGGAAGCACCCTTGTTCATTTTAAAAATACTACTTTTGAAACCAAAAAAATACAAAAAATAATAAAACATTATTTGGTAATTAGAAATGTATTAATATAATTATTATAGGATATATAATAAATTTGGGTTCCCAAATAGTATTATAGAACACTAACAGAAGTATATAATATGAAAACAGAAGAGATCAATCCATTATAACTATAATGTATTAATCCTCAATATGTCAAAAAATTTAGGAATAAATAAAAATATTTATATTCTTTTTCAAAAATATTAATTATCCCCAAAATACTATATACGATTTATAGTATGTAATTAAGACAATAATGTAACATAGAAACTACTATTCAATAATGATAGCTCAAGACCCAAATGGGATGAAAATTTAGTCAACAATCCACTTATGACTTAATTATCTTTTGAATCAAAAAATTACAAAGGTAAAACATGATATAGATTATAAAATCCATTTTATTTTAATATATTTTTTTATAAAATTCTTCCATGGTCAATATTTTCAAAACAAAATCATAAATAGTGGGGAAAACAAATCATATCTCATTGAATCAAAATTGTGATGCGAAAACCATAAACTCAACTCAAGATTATTTATTATAATTACACTAATGTAATGAATATTTAAAATAATATTTACATAAACTTTATTATAAAACATTTAAATATATATTTCACTTTATAAGTCCACATTGTTATTAAATTTAACTTATTTATAAATTAATCTTCGCATATAGTGGTTACTTTTTCTAGTTCAGTAATTTCTATAAGAAACTTACATAGTATATGGACCATGATAAAATGTGATGTAAATTTTATTAGTAGTTTCCATAATTTAATAGTATAATTTTTTTTCGTATTTAATTATCACAATATTTTGGGAATTAAATAACATTTTCCAATAGGGAATCAAACTAAGAACAATGCCTTGATATGTTCTTTTGTGGTGGTTAAGTTTATGTTGATTGTTATTGTTGATATTAATTATTGAATATAAAATATATATTTAAAGAACATGAATGGTTTAATAAATATTATTTCCATTGATTAAATAAATTTATTAATTCTTTCAATTTTACAATGAAGAAAAAAAGATCATTTCGTTCATGGAGGTAGTAGTATGCTTGTTCCCATGATGACGTCATCTTTTTTTGAGTGGTATTGTATGAGTGTAAAATAGTAAATTAAAATTTAAAAATAAAATTTCTTAATATTAATGTATTTATTTATTTTATTAATTGAATAATTTAAATTTTTATGGGGAAGAATTGGAGAATGACTAATACATTTTGGTTGAAAATATTTACTATCTCTTTGGATGTTGTCTCATGGGTATCACAATATTTCTCGTTTTCAGAATATTTCAAAAAAAAACAGGGGATTAAAGAATTTGGGGAGAGGGTTGTGGAGATACAAGGGGGGTTTTTTAGTTAATCATACATTTTTAAACTAATGAAAAAATGTGGTGTAGGGATCCCCACTTATAAGTAATGAAAATGGAATTTCTTATTTTCCCATTAAATTTCAATAATAGCATGAAAATATTACAATGTTTGATATATCAAAAAAAGAAAATAATTTATTCTTGGTAGATTTAAGGTAAATAATATTTCAATAATTCATTTAAGTCAATGTATTAAACATTTTTTATACTTTTTTCATATGGTTTTTTACTTTTACCGTTTTAATTTTTACATTGATAACTATGTTTTACCTATGTAATTAAAATTTTAAGAAATATATAATTATATGGATATTAAAAAATATTGACATTCTTAAACTAGATTTATCAATATCAAAAAATTAATGGTTAAATTAAAACATATAATTTATAGAAAAATACTTTAGTATAAAAAATAATGCATTAACCATTAATTGTACATAGTCATATATATAAATAACTTCCAAATAAATGCATGATTGTAAAATTATATATATTCTTAAAAATCATGACAATTTATTTTATAAAATATTCCAATTTAATTAAACAATTATAATTACAGAACATTAATAAAATAATTCACT
Source organism: Viscum album (assembly GCA_963277665.1). Classification (NCBI taxonomy): domain Eukaryota; kingdom Viridiplantae; phylum Streptophyta; class Magnoliopsida; order Santalales; family Viscaceae; genus Viscum; species Viscum album. The sequence goes on from OY728139.1 coordinate 1,094,127,548, forward strand.
AAAAAGGATATATTCACCATTATCATGGCCAATAAAATTAATCTCAGTAATCATAATTTCATTCTAAAAAATTAAATTAACCATATTAAATAATATAAAATGGGGGATATAAAATATAATACCCATTGATTATATTTACATTCTATAATTTGTGAAAAATTATTTTTAATATAAGAAAATATAAAAAAAATTAGTGTATAATATTACATAAGTTTCCAAAATTATTTACACGGGTTTTATAAATTAAAATTATTATTTTTAAATGATTTATTATAAAGAATAACAATAATATATTTATATAATTAATAATTGAAAAACTTTTAATTCACTATTTTATTCTTATAATGTCGTAAAAGTTGTAATATTAACAAAGATTGTAATTTTCATATATTCACCTAAAAATCAATTATATCATTGGATACATAATTATCCCTAAAAGAATTTTAAAATTATGAATTAAAATGAATTAATTATAAAAAATTAAATATATTATAATTATAAATTTCAATTTTGAAGAGATATAATATCTATAATGAAAACCTAGTTTTTTTTAAAAAAAATATGTTTTATTCCTATAAGTGTTCATAATAATTTTTTGTATACATTTATATTTTATGTTAATATTTTAATTTAATATTTTATATATATTTTTTTAAATTTTCATTGTGATATCAATTTAATGGATACAAAACATAGATTGGTGTTTCATGTGAAACAGGTTATCAACACAATGTTTATTTAATGGAAAATTTTACAGTAAATAATGTGGATGTCACATTCTCTGCTCTACTAAAATTACTTTTGTGCTCATATATTTAATTATTAAGAACTAATTAAAACATACATGGGTGTCTAATATATATATATGTGACTCAATATAAACATTTAGGGATATATCATCCTTCTAATATTAAGAAATATGTCTTTTTCCTTAGGAATACCTCAATCCTAATTGAAGTATAATAAGACATGTGGGAATCATAATCCCCAAAAATTAGTTAATTAGACTCACATAAATGGGATTTAATAATGATATCCCAATGTGTTTTAAATTTGTTGGTCGGAGTGGATACTCAAGAGGGGGGTGAATTGAGTTCCAATTAAAATTTTCTATTAAAAACAATGTTGATTAAAAATCCCCCTATTTCAAAAACAGATTAAACTGTAGTGAATTTATACAGATTATAAAGGTTCAATTAGTTTCTCAAAGATTGATTAGTTCTCAGTTAACTTAATCTTATGATTAAATTAACCTTTGAAACTAACTTACTGGTCTATAATAAATATAAACACTTGCGAGTTTAACTATAAAAGTAGCTTTGAAAATAAATTATATTTCAAAGTAATTGCAGCGGAATATGAAATAAATATGTATAGTATGGATAAATTATGTAGCTACAAACACAGAGAATTAACCAAGCGGTTCAGTCTCAAGCCGAGACTTAGTCCTCTCAAAAGTTTATATAAAAATGATCCACACCCTGGATCGGGGTTAACAACAGTGAACACACTGTCCAGGTCACAAGACCTCTACCACAGTTCTACGTGGGAAAACAAACAACAGCAGCCAGCTGTCCAGGTCACAAGCCCTCTACAACTATCCACAGTGGGAAATGAAGTTTAAAAGGTTTTCTGAGGATTTACAGATCCTCCAGTGAAAGTACAAGAGTCAGTGTGTGTGTTTAATATAGCAGATAACACACACTGCTAAAAATGTAAAATAAATAAATCACAGGGCAAAGATGTAGAGTTTAGAAATGGCTCTAGTGATTTCAGTGTAGCACTGGACTCGTTTTGGAATTAATCAGAAGTGATTCTGAGTCCTCTTCTCGATTTTGTTTGAGAAGCAGAGTGTCGTATGCTTCAGGTTCACAGGCAGTGAGATGTAGTCGATGAAGCTCTTCGATATTCTTTTGTATGCACAGAACTCTTCTTGAGTAGGCTTGATTGTATATGTGGTTCTGTCTTTCTTGGTTCTTCTTGTATGCACAGATCTCTTCTTGAGTATGTCGTATGTCTTCCTTGTCTCTGTGTGTGTTGTCTCTCATTTCTTCAGCAGAGTCTTCTTGTATTTATGTCACGTGCTCCGTAGGACAGAAAAGGTTTCCTTTCCGCAGGTACGAGGTACGGTTTCCTGATATCCGACAACCTTTATTAATTAATTGTCAGGGTATTAAATCATAACTAATATGACTGTTGGTTAGAATAAATAAAGATAAAGATAAAGAAATTCAAACAGTTGTTTATGATTGTTCAAGTGATCGGTAGGTCATCAGGATTACAGTAATGATCGGTGACTCAGATAGATCAACATCGTTCTGTCATCTGATCGGTGAGTCATTTTGATCGGCATCGGTCTGTCATCTGATCGGTGAGTCATTTTGATCGGCATCGGTCTGTCATCTAATCGGTGAGTAATTTGCATCGGTGAGTCATTTGCATCGGTGACTCATTTGCATCGGTGAGTCCTTGGATCGGTGACTCATTTGCATCGGTGCGTCTGATGGATCGGTGCGTCTGATGGATCGGTGAGTCTGATGGATCGGTGAGTCTGATGGATCAGTGAGTTTGATGGATCGGTGAGTCTGATGGATCAGTGAGTCTGATGGATCCGTGAGTCTGATGAATCGGTGAGTCTGATGGATCGGTGAGTCTGATGGATCGGTGAGTCTGATGGATCAGTGAGTCTGATGGATCGGTGAGTCTGATGGATCGGTGAGTCTGATGGATCGGTGAGTCTCATGGATCGGTGAGTCTAATGGATCGGTGACTCAGTTTGGTTAGCATCGGTGAGTCAGTTTGCATCGGTGAGTCATTTTCATCAGTGACTCATTTGCATCGGTGAGTCCTTGGATCGGTGACTCATTTGCATCGGTGCGTCTGATGTCCTTTGATATTGGATCAGTGCTTCCAATGTCTGTTGAATACAGAAGACTTCCAACATACTTTGTAAGTCAATAAGCATCGACAGAAACATGATAACAGATTCATTTACAGATTGTAATTAAGTTTATGATAAAACAAACCAGATTAAGCATTAATGGTATGTGATGATTTGTGATTATTAAAACATCAAACATAGACATGAAATCAACAATCTTCCAGAGGGCTCAACAATCTCCCCCTTTTGATAATCACAAATCTTTATCATTTAATATAAATAATATGATATATAATTAATAAAAACATAATGAGAATTAAACCATAAGAAGAATAAATATAAAGAGATATATAAATCTCCCCCCCATATATATTATACAGATTTCTCCCCCTGAGATATATACATCTTTTCTCCCATAATGTATTCTTGTTCTTCTCCCATAAAGTATTCTTGTTCTTCTCCCCCTTTGGGATAATCAAAAAGGAGGGAAAACAGATAAGAGAAAGTGAAAGTAAAAGCAGTCAGCAGAGAGTAGAGAAAATTTTGTTTTTTATAAAGTACAGATTATTACAAGTAGCATGTTGTTCACCCCATCAAAAACAACACACAACTATTTGGTGGGATACAAAGGGGCTTTGCCTTTGTCTTTGGGATCAATAGTGGGTAAGTTTGAAGGCTTGGAGACATGCTGGTCTTGGCGAATCTGAAGTGGTGGTAGGACAACTCGGGCAGGTGTAGGAGCAGGTACCACAGAGGGTTGTTGTTGAGAAACAGGAGCTGATTGAGGAGCTTGCTGAGGAACTGGTCTTAATTGAGAGAGAGCTTGAGCAACAGATAGCTGATTTGGAGCTATATCAGAATCACTGAGAGGTTCAGAAGTAGGAAGTACTATGGCAGTGGCCTGTGCATGCAAATAGGGCTTCATAAGATGAATAATGTCCTGAATGACTTCTGCTCCATACTTCATAGCTTTTTCAAAATCATCTTTATTCTCCATGAACTGTTCCAAGGAAGGGACAAAATCTTGCAACTAATGAACTTTAGTTTTGAAGGCCTGAGTGAATGGAGGTAATTTCAGATTCTCTTCTAACACCTTGAAGCTTGCAGTCATCTCATGTTTTGTATAAATCTTCGAAAAGTAAGTATCAACTTTCTCTTGGATCTCTTGCAGGGCTTTCTTAGCATCTGCTGAATATAGCAATGCCATCTTATGACTGTTATCACAGAGTTATTTCATCTTCCTCAAAGATTCGAAGTCAATAATTTGTCTAACAGCAGCTAACTCATCACGCAAAACTTCTTTTAGAGCTTCTATCTCACGGTTAGTGATCTTGGTTACCTTGCCTGTACTGGCTTGGCTAACTATGTGAGTTAACTCAGCTTTCAACTTCCTCAGGTCAGACTTGTTGAGATGTTCAATCAAATTTCTCAAAACTTCCATCATACCAGAGATGGTTGATTGGAATTCGCTTGATAGAGATACTGTAACACCCGAGACTTTTATGTTATATAAATCATCAAAGGAATCTTTTTATACACAAAACTTGCTTGGCTTGCTTTACACGCAATCACGACCTTCCTCGATAGCTTTCGTCGTACGCAATACCGAGTTTCACTAAATAACAATATGCTATTAAAACTAGCCGTTATGAATAGTAATAACCACTTTTTGAAATTTTATAAATTTTATTTTTCAAAATGGACTTCATTTTTCGACTCAGAATATCGAAATTAGCCTAGGGTGAAATTTTGGTATTTTTCTGAAAACTTTCAATTTTTGATGAATAGTGAAACCACTAAGTGGTAGGTTAAAAACCGAATTTTGCATAAAACTTAATTTTACCGCTTCTGTGAATGGAATTTCGAAAATCCGAGAGACACGGTTAATATCAAGGACTAAAATGTTGTTCAATGAGATGAAAATAATTTTTGGTGAATAGTATCTTTTTACTTTTTTTACCGCGGTTAATAGTAAATAGGGTAACTAAGGGTAAATATGATATTAATATTACCCTAACACATGTCCTAATTCTATTGGACAAGTGTAATTCGACCAAAAACAAACTTAGGAATAAAATATGACCATTTAGGCCCACTTGGATTAGATTAGGACATTTATTATTAATTTATTTAAAGAAGGGTTAAAATAGTTAAAATCAAAGTTTAATAAGTAAATCATTTTTAATATGGGGTTATACATAAGATAAATTCAATTGTAAATATTCATTAGAAAGATAAAAATATTTCCTACATGATGATATTTTATTTGTAATTTTTAGACATCAAATAATTTAATTTATTTATAACACAAAGATGATGCAGTAATTATCTTATTAATGAAATATTGACAAAATTGATAATATAAATACCAAAATAAATGTAATTTAAGACTTTTTATGAATTCCACTAATTTTATAGGTTACTATGATATATTAATGTTGATTTAATCAACTTGGTTCGAACATATAATTCTGTTATGACTTTAAAAAAAATCATATATCAAATAGTGTCAAAATTGACACAAAATAGTTTTTAAATCAAATATTATATTATTAATTGTTATTGTATTCCTAAAAATCTAAGGATCGGCCAAATGACTTAGATAAGGATATATATTTTAATAATAAACAATTTGGGGTTAGTTTGGCATGTTATAGTAAGTGTATTAACCATATAGTGAAAGAAAACAAAAAGACATGGTAAAAGTTAAATTATTTAACTTAGAGTTAAATCTAATTAATAAGGTTACAATAATACCCTAAACTTGTCTAAATTCTATTGGATGATAGGATTTCGACCCTTCCCCACTTTATCTTCAAAATAAGACCCTTTGGAACCATTATAAACCGATTTTGACTTTAATATAAAATAATATTTTGAGATATTCCTAAGGTGCCCCTCTCCTCCCTTATAAAAGGGCACCTCCTCCCCCTCCTCCTCACACCAAATTGAGCACTCAAGCTCGGCCAACCCCTGCCATTTTCTCCTCTCCACTTCCCTAGAATAGTCCTAGAGGTCCTGTTCTTCTCCAAAGACCACTCTTAGTTCCTTAAGTGGAGGATTCAAAGAGGCGTTCCAAAGAAGAGGTAATATCCATTACCGATCTTTTCAATTTCTTTCTTCTTCAACTTCTTCTTCTTTAGTTGTTTCATGATGAAGTAATAACATCAGTATTAATTACATACTGATATGTTATTATAAATATGAAACAACCCTAATTCACCTTCTATCCATCCTACGAAAAAATGAAATCACCGCGCGTGCGTACGTACGGAATACCGTCTCCACGCCGTGGTGTAATCTATTTTTCCACCATCACTTTACAAGGATAGGTATAATGGTGTAATGAGTAACTATTTATGATTATTATAAAGTAATATTGATACTGAAATAATATATATATACTCCAATACATTTCCACGATCATAGGAACGATATCATCACTCGTGCGTACGTACGGAATACCGTCTCCACGATGTGATGCGACTCATTCTACATGATCATCATTACATAGTAATTATATAAATGAATTGAATGAATAAATATGATATATGTTACACTAATACCATTATGGATATAAGGTATCTATAACCTTGAAATAAGAATAAGAATTTATTCGGCAAAACACGCATAAGAACAAAAAGTTATAAAGACCCGAGTAACACGTAACAATGAAATATTACTAACAAGAAGCTAATAATATGACCATATATGATATCATATCAACATGTATGATTCTGGAATAAGTCAATAACATTATTTAAACCATTATACAGGAGCTTCGGACACATACAAGGCAAATTGGACCTAAGGTAAGGGAAATATCACAATCTCATTTTTATCCGAGATTGTTTATTCGTAAGTATTTACTGGGGTGTATTTTATCATCCACATCCATGTTCCCTCAATATGTAATATTGTTTCCATCCACTTGCAATAGTTTAAATCCAATTTTACCCTTAGGTGAGTTTTTAGTAAAGAATATGAAAGGAATCTTTTGTCGTTTTTTTTCGTACGAGGTACTTTTTTTGACTTTTCCGACAAAAGTACGAAGAATGTTTTTTTAACTTATACGGCACGAACGGATTTCTACTGTTTTATAAAGCCTTATTTTCATGAAGCTTCCTATAAAAGATTTCATGACTATTTTCAATAAAATCTCTTTCTTTTAAAATTGCATGATGTTTTGTGAAAAGAAATTTATTTTGAAGAAGAAAGGATATTTTCCTCAAGAATTCAATTCAAGTGTTTTATCAAAATTATTTTCCATCTAAGATAATAAAGGGTTCTGTTTCTATCCATATTTTTACATTCATTTTACTATGTTGTGATGGAATTATGTTTATGAATTCCTTTATCTTATATGAATTGTTTTATAATGTCATGTTGTTTAAAAATCCCATTTTTATTACATGGGTTATGCTGTGATGTATGGTTTATGATTATGTGGCACACATAAGAAAGGATTCATTATAAGATGGGTGGGACCTATATCTCCCTCCAATGCATTGGGTAAAGATTTTATATCTCATGAGATAGACATGGCTAGAACGGAAGGTTATTTCGGTTCAGTGATACAGGACTGAAACGAGGAGTGAACTCGGTTCAGAAAGGGACTTTGTCCACTAAGATAGTCTTGGCAATAAGTCATGACTAACAAGAAATGATTTTCCATGATTATGTGTGCATGCCACAAAGTTTCAAGTTTCAGGTTATGATTATGGGGATCTCATTTTCACTTCTATGATTTATTAAGATTTTATGATCTCTTTTGCAGGTTATGATTTTCAAAAAGATATGATATGATTTTTATTTCCTTTATTGCCCTTGCTGAGCATTTGAGCTCACCCTTTTATGTTTTCTTTTCCCCAGGTCAGGAAGATGGATATTAAGTAGAATATGCTAAAAGGGACCCTAGATATGATGAAATAAATGGGAGGCACTGTAGAAGATTTATGAACCAGTTGTTTATGTTTCCCAGTTTCTAAAGACACTATACCTATACGGTCCTTTGTGGTTTTGTCATATGTTGTAATAAGTGTGCTTCAATTTTGAAGTATTAACAATGTATGTAAAGTATGGGTCGTTATAGTTGGTATCAGAGGAAAGGTATAGTCAACCTTTGGAAACTAGGATGTGAAAGCCTTAGTAAGAACCCTAAGGATAAGTCTAAGCATAGAACACAATCTTAGTGTTTTAGAAATGGCCTTGAATAACCTAGTATAAGACCATAAGCATGAAAATTTTATTCTTGAATTATGTGGTTTCCTATTATAATTAGTGTTGCTCACACTATTCTTCTTGGTTTTAGTCAATGGCTGGAACCCGAAGGAACCGTGTTAATGCGGAATGCGATGGGCAATGCAATGATTGTCCCCCTGAGCAACCAAACAATATGGGAGATGGAATGCAAAATCTTGTAGCCATGCTCACACAACTTTCTCAAGCCATGAATCATGCAGGATTTCCAAACGAGCAAAGGAGGGAGCAACATTCTATTGAATCCTTCATGAGGCAGCGTCCACCTTCTTTCAGTGGGTCTACTGATCCATTAGTTGCTGAACAATGGATTAGTACTACTGAAAAGATATTTTCAGTTCTTCAATGTTCTGAACATGATAAAGTCATCCTAGCAGTGTATCGTTTAGAAGGAGATGCTGATCAATGGTGGAATCTTGTTAAGAATACGAGGCAAAGGGATGAAATTGAGTCTATGGAATGGGACGAGTTCAAGAACTTATTTTTCAATAAGTACTTCCCTCGTATTCTCCGAACAAAGATGGAGAAAGAGTTCCTTGAACTGAAGCAAAGGGATGATGAATCTGTTAGTACCTATGAAGGAAATTTTACAAGACTTGCAAGGTACGCTTCTGGTATTATTATCCAACCTGAGAGTAAGATCGATCGATTTTTTAGTGGCTTAAAACCAAGTCTTCGAAGGGCGTTAGCCATAAGGGACTTCAATAGCTACGAGGAAATCGTTCGATGTGCTCTCAAAGTCGAGATGGAGATTGGAGTAACCCATCAGTCACATGGGTTTGATAAGAAGAGGAAGATGGAATTCAAAGGAAACTCTAAAGAGCACACTGAAAAGAAGATGAACTTTCCCTTATGCTCAAAGTGTGGAAAGAAACATGGAGGGAGTTGTCTTAAAGGGACAAGTAAATGTTTTAAATGTGGAAAAGAAGGTCATCGGGCATTTGAATGCTGTGATAGTGGGAAGAAGATGTCTAATGATGCAAACAAAGGAAGGGATACACAGAATGATCCTACTACACTTCAATGTTTCAAGTGCAAGGAGATGGGGCATTATGCCAATCAATTCCCAAATCCAAGGGTTGATGATGATGGTCGACGTCAACAAACTCTTAAGGATAAAGACAAAGGAAAGTCACATGCAATTTCTACCGGCGATGTGGAGTACGATAACGATGTGGTGAAAGGTACACTTACCATCCACTCTAAAGTAGCAAATGTTTTATTTGATTCTGGATCCACCCACTCTTTTATTTCTGAAGACTTTTCTAAGAGTATCACCGTATTACCTCAACAATTAGATGCTGAGTTAGCTGTGACAACACCTAATGGCACATCAATCGCATCAAAAGTTTATAATTCTTCTCCGATCGAAGTTTGTGGGAAAGTGCTTCCTGCAAATCTTGTGATCCTTCCTTTAGTGGAATTTGATGTGATTCTTGGCATGGATTGGATTTCTCTACATGGAGCTCATATCGATTGCCAAAGAAGGGAAGTCACATTTCATATTCCAGATCAATCTACGATCGTCTATCAATGCAAGGACGAACATAACCTTCCAGTGGAAATTTCTTCCATCTTATGGGTATTGATTCCACTAAATGAAGGTTATTTATCTGAAATGGTTGGTGAGAAACTCACGATTAAGAATATGCCCATTGTACGGGAGTTTGATGATGTCTTTCCGGAGGAATTGCCGGGTCTTCCACCAAATCGTGAAGTTGAGTTTTCAATAGAACTCGTACCGGGTGCTTTGCCTATTTCAAAGACACCTTATAGAATGGCCCCAATTGAGTTGCAGGAATTGAAGAAGCAACTCCAAGAGAATCTTGATAAGGGATTCATACGCCCCAGTGCGTCACCTTGGGGAGCACCTGTTCTATTTGTTAAGAAGAAAGATGGATCAATGAGACTCTGCATTGATTATCGAGAACTTAACAAGATCACTATCAAGAACAAATATCCTCTCCCACGCATTGATGACTTATTTGACCAACTACGCGGAGCTCAATACTTTTCCAAGATTGATCTTCGTTCAGGGTATCATCAATTAAGGGTCAAAAGGGAGGATATACCAAAGACGGCTTTCCGTACAAGGTATGGACACTATGAATTTATAGTGAAGCCATTTGGTCTTACTAATTCCCCTGCTATCTTCATGGATCTAATGAATAGAGTCTTTAGAGACTATCTTGATCAATTTGTGGTTGTCTTTATAGACGATATTCTTGTCTATTCAAAGAGCAAGGAAGAGCATGAAGATCACTTGAGAATTATATTGATGACCCTGAGAAAGGAGAAGCTTTATGCCAAATTTACCAAGTGTGAATTTTGGCTTCAAAAAGTTGCATTTTTGGGTCACATAATCTCAAAAGAGGGGATATCTGTGGATCCAGCAAAAACAGAGGTTATCGAAAGATGGTCAAGACCAACAACAGTAACTGAGATCCGAAGTTTTCTTGGTTTGGCTGGATATTATCGACGTTTTGTAAAAGATTTTTCACGATTATCTAATCCAATCACCAAGTTGACTCGGAAAGGAGTTAAGTTTGTCTGGACAGAGGAATGTGAAGAGAATTTCAAGGAGTTGAAAAGAAGGTTATCCAGTGCACCTGTGCTCACACTGCCTTGTAGTGGAGAAAGGTTTGTGATCTACAGTGATGCATCCAAGAAGGGATTGGGGTGTGTTCTTATGCAAAATGATATGGTGATAGCTTATGCCTCACGACAGTTGAAAATCCATGAGCAAAATTACCCAACACATGATTTGGAGTTGGCTGCGGTAATCTTTGCATTAAAGATTTGGAGGCATTACCTTTATGGTGAAAGGTGTGATATTTATACTGATCATAAAAGTTTAAAGTATATTTTCACACAAAAGGAGTTGAATATGCGTCAAAGAAGATGGTTGGAGCTGATTAAGGATTATGACTGCTCAATCCATTACCACCCTGGGAAAGCAAACAAGGTGGCAGATGCATTAAGTCGACAAGACCATGCTTGTTTATCCATGATGAGGATCACAAAAGATCCAATATTTATGGATTTACAAAGGATGGATCTTGGAATTATAATGGAAGGGGAAAAATCTTATCTTTCTCAAATGAATGTTCAACCATCTATACATGTGAAGATTAAAGAGGCACAGAAAGAAGATGTCGAGTTACAAAAGAAGGTGAGAAATGTTCCTGAATTCAACCTTGATTGTGATGGGATAATAAAGTTCAGGAATCGGGTTTGTGTTCCTCCCATCCCCGAATTAAAGAAGGAGCTGCTGGATGAGGCTCATAGTTCATCATTCTCTATTCATCCTGGAAGTACGAAGATGTATAGGGACCTGAAAGAGTACTTCTGGTGGGATGGCATGAAAAGAGATGTTGCTGAATATGTATCTCGATGCTTGGTTTGTCAACAAGTTAAAGCTGAGAGACAGAAGTCTAAGGGGATGTTACAACCATTACCCATACCCGAATGGAAATGGGAAAACATCACTATGGACTTTGTCACAGGACTTCCTAAAACATCCAAAGGCAATAATGCTATCTGGGTCATAGTTGATCGTCTTACAATGTCTGCACACTTCATTCCTATTAGAGAGGATTTATCTCTAGATCAGCTTGCCAGGATATATGTAAAGGAAGTGGTAAGATTGCATGGAGTACCACTTTCTATTATATCTGATCGGGATCCGAGATTTACCTCGAAGTTCTGGCGAAGTCTTCAGCATACTCTGGATACAGAGTTGAGTTTCAGCACTGCTTATCATCCCCAGACAGACGGTCAGTCTGAGAGAACAATTCAAACCCTAGAAGATATGTTGAGAGCTTGCTCTATGGATTTCAATGGAGGCTGGGATCAACACCTACCTTTGGTGGAATTTTCTTATAATAATAGCTTTCACTCCAGTATTCAGATGGCTCCTTATGAAGCTCTCTATGGAAAGAAATGCAGGACTCCAACTTGCTGGGATGAAGTTGGGGAAAGAAAGCTATTAGGACCTGATCTCGTTGATGAGATGGCAGAAAAGGTCAGATCTATTCAACAACACATAAGAGCAGCTCAGAGTCGACAGAAAAGTTATGCCGACAACCGAAGAAAAGACCTAGAGTTTGAAGTGGGTGATAAAGTGTTCTTACGAATATCTCCCTGGAAGAGGGTTATGAGATTTGGAAAGAAGGGGAAGTTGAGCCCTAGATATATCGGTCCTTTCGAAATACTGGATCGTGTTGGGAAGGTAGCTTACCGATTGGCGCTTCCACCGAATCTCTCTCAAGTTCACGATGTGTTCCATGTATCTCTCCTGAGAAAGTACATACCTGATCCTTCACATGTACTCAGCTCAGAAGTTGTACCGCTGGAGCAGGATCTTTCTTATGAAGAACAGCCGATAGAGATTCTGGATCGTAGCGAAAAAGTCCTACGAAACAAGACCACTCGATTGGTGAAAGTTTTATGGAGGAACCACCAACTTGAAGAAGCTACTTGGGAGCTTGAGAATATGATGAGGGAGAAGTATCCTCATCTGTTTGTTACAAAGTGACGAATTTCGAGGGCGAAATTCTTTTTAAGGGGGGTAGAATGTAACACCCGAGACTTTTATGTTATATAAATCATCAAAGGAATCTTTTTCTACACAACACTTGCTTGGCTTGCTTTACACGCAATCGCGACCTTCCTCGATAGCTTTCGTCGTACGCAATACCGAGTTTCACTAAATAACAATATGCTATTAAAACTAGCCGTTATGAATAGTAATAACCACTTTTTGAAATTTTATAAATTTTATTTTTCAAAATGGACTTCATTTTTGGACTCAGAATATCGAAATTAGCCTAGGGTGAAATTTTGGTATTTTTCTGAAAACTTTCAATTTTTGATGAATAGTGAAACCACTAAGTGGTAGGTTAAAAACCGAATTTTGCATAAAACTTAATTTTACCGCTTCTGTGAATGGAATTTCGAAAATCCGAGAGACACGGTTAATATCAAGGACTAAAATGTGGTTCAATGAGATGAAAATAATTTTTGGTGAATAGTAACTTTTTACTTTTTTTACCGCGGTTAATAGTAAATAGGGTAACTAAGGGTAAATATGATATTAATATTACCCTAACACATGTCCTAATTCTATTGGACAAGTGTAATTCGACCAAAAACAAACTTAGGAATAAAATATGACCATTTAGGCCCACTTGGATTAGATTAGGACATTTATTATTAATTTATTTAAAGAAGGGTTAAAATAGTTAAAATCAATGTTTAATAAGTAAATTATTTTTAATATGGGGTTATACATAAGATAAATTCAATTGTAAATATTCATTAGAAAGATAAAAAGATTTACTACATGATGATATTTTATTTGTAATTTTTAGACATCAAATAATTTAATTTATTTATAACACAAAGATGATGCAGTAATTATCTTATTAATGAAATATTGACAAAATTGATAATATAAATACCAAAATAAATGTAATTTAAGACTTTTTATGAATTCCACTAATTTTATAGGTTACTATGATATATTAATGTTGATTTAATCAACTTGGTTCGAACATATAATTCTGTTATGACTTTAACAAAAATCATATATCAAATAGTGTCAAAATTGACACAAAATAGTTTTTAAATCAAATATTATATTATTAATTGTTGTTGTATTCCTAAAAATCTAAGGTTCGGCCAAATGACTTAGATAAGGATATATATTTTAATAATAAACAATTTGGGGTTCGTTTGGCATGTTATAGTAAGTGTATTAACCATATAGTGAAAGAAAACAAAAAGACATGGTAAAAGTTAAATTATTTAACTTAGAGTTAAATCTAATTAATAAGGTTAAAATAATACCCTAAACTTGTCTAAATTCTATTGGTTGATAGGATTTCGACCCTTCCCCACTTTATCTTCGAAATAAGACCATTTGGAACCATTATAAACCGATTTTGACTTTAATATAAAATAATATTTTGAGATATTCCTAAGGTGCCCCTCTCCTCCCTTATAAAAGGGCACCTCCTCCCCCTCCTCCTCACACCAAATTGAGCACTCAAGCTCGGCCAACCCCTGCCATTTTCTCCTCTCCACTTCCCTAGAATAGTCCTAGAGGTCCTTTTCTTCTCCAAAGACCACTCTTAGTTCCTTAAGTGGAGGATTCAAAGAGGCGTTCCAAAGAAGAGGTAATATCCATTACCGATCTTTTCAATTTCTTTCTTCTTCAACTTCTTCTTCTTTAGTTGTTTCATGATGAAGTAATAACATCAGTATTACTTACATACTGATATGTTATTATAAATATGAAACAACCCTAATTCACCTTCTATCCATCCTACGAAAAAATGAAATCACCGCGCGTGCGTACGTACGGAATACCGTCTCCACGCCGTGGTGTAATCTATTTTTCCACCATCACTTTACAAGGATAGGTATAATGGTGTAATGAGTAACTATTTATGATTATTATAAAGTAATATTGATACTGAAATAATATATATATACTCCAATACATTTCCACGATCATAGGAACGATATCATCACTCGTGCGTACGTACGGAATACCGTCTCCACGATGTGATGCGACTCGTTCTACATGATCATCATTACATAGTAATTATATAAATGAATTGAATGAATAAATATGATATATGTTACACTAATACCATTCTGGATATAAGGTATCTATAACCTTGAAATAAGAATAAGAATTTATTCGGCAAAACACGCATAAGAACAAAAAGTTATAAAGACCCGAGTAACAAGTAACAATGAAATATTACTAACAAGAAGCTAATAATATGACCATATATGATATCATATCAACATGTATGATTCTGGAATAAGTCAATAACATTATTTAAACCATTATACAGGAGCTTCGGACACATACAAGGCAAATTGGACCTAAGGTAAGGGAAATATCACAATCTCATTTTTATCCGAGATTGTTTATTCGTAAGTATTTACTGGGGTGTATTTTATCATCCACATCCATGTTCCCTCAATATGTAATATTGTTTCCATCCACTTGCAATAGTTTAAATCCAATTTTACCCTTAGGTGAGTTTTTAGTAAAGAATATGAAAAAAATCTTTTGTCGTTTTTTTTCGTACGAGGTACTTTTTTTGACTTTTCCGACAAAAGTACGAAGAATGTTTTTTTAACTTATACGGCACGAACGGATTTCTACTGTTTTATAAAGCCTTATTTTCATGAAGCTTCCTATAAAATATTTCATGACTATTTTCAATAAAATCTCTTTCTTTTAAAATTGCATGATTTTTTGTGAAAAGAAATTGATTTTGAAGAAGAAAGGATATTTTCCTCAAGAATTCAATTCAAGTGTTTTATCAAAATTATTTTCCATCTAAGATAATAAAGGGTTCTGTTTCTATCCATATTTTTACATTCATTTTACTATGTTGTGATGGAATTATGTTTATGAATTCCTTTATCTTATATGAATTGTTTTATAATGTCATGTTGTTTAAAAATCCCATTTTTATTACATGGGTTATGCTGTGATGTATGGTTTATGATTATGTGGCACACATAAGAAAGGATTCATTATAAGATGGGTGGGACCTATATCTCCCTCCAATGCATTGGGTAAAGATTTTATATCTCATGAGATAGACATGGCTGGAACGGAAGGTTATTTCGGTTCAGTGATACAGGACTGAAACGAGGAGTGAACTCGGTTCAGAAAGGGACTTTGTCCACTAAGATAGTCTTGGCAATAAGTCATGACTAACAAGAAATGATTTTCCATGATTATGTGTGCATGCCAAAAAGTTTCAAGTTTCATGTTATGATTATGGGGATCTCATTTTCACTTCTATGATTTATTAAGATTTTATGATCTCTTTTGCAGGTTATGATTTTCAAAAAGATATGATATGATTTTTATTTCCTTTATTGCCCTTGCTGAGCATTTGAGCTCACCCTTTTATGTTTTCTTTTCCCCAGGTCAGGAAGATGGATATTAAGTAGAATATGCTAAAAGGGACCCTAGATATGATGAAATAAATGGGAGGCACTGTAGAAGATTTATGAACCAGTTGTTTATGTTTCCCAGTTTCTAAAGACACTATACCTATACGGTCCTTTGTGGTTTTGTCATATGTTGTAATAAGTGTGCTTCAATTTTGAAGTATTAACAATGTATGTAAAGTATGGGTCGTTATAGATACCAGGCCGGTGTGAAGATCCTTCATAGTCTGATTCAAAAAGGCTATTTGCCTGCCAATAAGTTCACCAGTATTGGCTAGGTCTGGCTTCACAGCATTAGATACTCTCTGTGAGAAGGCTTCCAATGAATTTTCAGAAACTTGTAGAGACACTTGAGTAAGAGCATTAGAAATTCTTCTCTAACTATGGTTCTCACACCAGTTAGCAATTCAAACTTAAACTTATCAAGATCAGCTTGAGAGATTCCTGAACTAGGGAAATTATTATTGGTAGGATCAACAGTAGGAACAGACCTTGCTTCTCGTGGGAGGTTCCTCTTCACAGCTGCAGCAGATTCTGGCATTGCTTCTTCATCTTCAGAATATTCTAAGCCCAACACAGCATAACCAGGGTAGTCATCCCAAACAGCAGCACACAGGGTGTATTTTGGTTTCTCATAGCTTGTTGTTCCACTGATTTTTGGTGAATCATCCTTGCCACTGATATGTATTTCGTGTACTGATTGAGGTGATTCCATTTGATCTTCAGAAAGACCATCCACTGGTCTGTTTTCACCATCAGCAACAGCCTCAGCTTCATCAGCACGTCCATCATCACTCTTCTCAGAAGCTTCACTGTGATATTACTCAGTGTCAGAATCTTCTTCATCACCAAGAATAGGTTCTGATTCTGGTAGGGCTAAGGGTGGACTAGTAGGTCCAAATTCTATTCTTCTTTTGGGACTGGCAGTGTCAGGATCACTCCTATCATCAGGAGATGACATACTTCCTTCCCCAGTCGCAGCTTCTTCTTGCTCTTGAGTTTCGGTGGCCTCATCCTTTCCTTCTTCTTTCTCATCATCATTAGAATAAATTGGTTCCTCATTTGGTTTCAAGCCAGGGTCTCTCAAATCCTTTGGCCTCTTGCCATGATCTATGGGATTGTAGGCTTCATACAATTTATCTTCATCTGCAACCTAGCACTTCTTCCATGGATTCCAATTTATTTTCATCCTCTTGCAGATCTCTTTGTTAAGACAGAAGGTATGGTCTGTTTCATTAACTTCATCATCTTCATCAAGACAATATAGATTCTTGAGCATGGTAGATATCATCTTTGAATAAAACAAGGCAGTGGCTTTCTTGGATGGTTTTATCATTCCAGCTATGTGTACCATCACATATCTACACAAATTGATCTTCTCATGTGTTTTCAGAAGAAACAACAGGAAAACATCCTGGTATTTTACAGCAGCAAAACCTCATCTCCTAGGGCAAAGTTGGTGCTGAATAAACTTGAAAAGAAGTCTGCACTCACCATCTAATTCTGAAGCTGTGATTCTTCGTGACTCTCTGTTTCCTGTCAGAAGCTCCAGAGCTAATTCATAAGAGAAGTAATCAGATGTTGGAGGAATATTCCCAGCATAATCCTCATGCCGACCTTCATGAGGTACGTTCAAGCACTCAGCCCACTGCTTATATAAGAAGTATATTTTCTTTCCTTTTACCACAGACGACATCCTGGCAGCCTCCACACCATCTAAAATGATTTCAAGATTCATATAGAACTCATGTACCAACTTCGGGTAGTCTATTCGAGTGTTGTCAGAAAACCAGTCTATCCATCTTTGCGATTCAAGAACTTGCAGCAACAGTGACTTACTTGACAAAAGCCAGGCAGAGTTTACTTCTTTTTCTATAGCAACAATCAGAGTTTCCAGGTTCGGATTTACTGATAGTTGAGAGGTACTACTCGACTCGCCTCGAGCACGCTTTGAAGCTACAGGGCTATCCAGTCCTTTGCTCGGTCTCTTTTTCTTAGCCATTAGAGGATTTTGAGAAGGCAGGAGTTCGAAGGTTCGAAGTAGAGGGGAAGAGAGGTTGAAGGGTTCCGCGGGAAATGAAAGGTCAAAGGTTTAGGGAGGATAAATAGCCGCGTACCATTTATTTTATCATTTAGGGTTCCCATAAAAAGTATAAAAGAAATTTACTAATTAATTACAATATATATATATATATATATATATATAATCGGTGTGACAGATCGGTTTCCCAGATTGGTTTCACAGATCAGTTTCACAGATCAGTTTCACAGATCAGTTTCACAGATCCGTTTCACAGATCAGTTTCACAGATCAGTTTCACAGATCAGTTTCACAGATCAGTTTCACAGATCAGTTTCACAGATCAGTTTCACATATCAGTTTCACATATCAGTTTCACAGATCAGTTTCACAGATCAGTTTCGCAGATCGGTTTCACTGATCAGTTTCACAGATCAATCATACACAATTCTTGTTTGATAAATTTCATTCTTTCAGAGCATAAAGGCTTTGTGAAGATATCAGCTAATTGATGTTTAGAGCTAATAAATTTCAAAGAAACATAACCTTTTTGATAATGATCTCTTAGAAAATGATGTCTGACATCAATGTTCTTAGTTCTAGAGTGAGACACAGGGTTCTTAGATATATTTATTGCACTTGTATTATCACAGTTAATTGAAACATGTTTAAGATCAAATCCATAATCCAATAGAGTATGTTTCATCCACAGAATTTGTGCACAGCAACAACCAGTAGCTATGTATTCTGCTTCGGCAGTAGACAATGCAACTGAGTTCTGTTTCTTACTACACCATGATACTAGGGATTTTCCATGAAAATGACATGTTCCTGATGTGCTTTTTCTGTAACAGCCCGAGATTTTATGAAAAATATTATTTTTTATGTCTTGTGTTGTACGCTACACCAAAAGGATCTTGCACAACACGCATCCTTGACTTGCCTTGCATTACACGCAATCGCAACCTTCCTCGATAGCGTGTGTGGTACGTAATACTGAGTTTCACGAAACAATGATATGCTATTATAATATTATTAAAACTAGCCGTTATGAATAGTAATAACCACTTTTTAAAATTCTGTAAATCTTATTTTTCAAAATGAACATCATTCTTGGATTCGGAGTATCGAATTTAGCCTAAGGTGAAATTTTGGTACTTTTCGGATAACTTTCACATTCTGATGAATAGTGAAAATTACTAAATTATAATTAAAAACAACTTTTTTAATCGAAATAATTAATAGTGATAAATTATTAATTTGAGTGGTTTTAAAGTATATTTAGAATATATTTTTACAATTTAATACAATGTTGGTCATTGGTTGTAATTTCACATTTAAACTAGACATAATCAAGTGTCAATCTTTTGATATATATTGTTTCCTAAAAACACGCTATTTATTTTTACAGCGGGATTTAATTATAAAATTAATTAATGAAACTTCTATGTTATGAATTTGGTAAAATAGATTTAATTTTTGAATTCGGAATATGGAATATATCTTAGGATGAAATTTTGGCATTGTTCTGAAAAACATCAATTTTTGATGAATAGTGAAACTACTAAGTGGTAGGTTAAAAAACTGAATTTTGCATAAAACTTAATTTTACCGCTTCTTTGAATAGAATTTTGAAAATCCGACAGACACGGTTAATATCAAGGACTAAAATGTGGTTCAATGAGATGAAAATAATTTTTGGTGAATAGTAACTTTTTACTTTTTTTACCGCGGTTAATAGTAAATAGGGTAACTAAGGGTAAATATGATATTACTATTACCCTAACACATGTCCTAATTCTATTGGACAAGTGTAATTCGACCAAAAACAAACTTATTAATAAAATATGACCATTTAGGCCCACATGGATTAGATTAGGACATTTATTATTAATTTATTTAAAGAAAGATTAAAATAGTTAAAATCAAAGTTTAATAAGTAAATCATTTTTAATATGGGGTTATACATAGGATAAATTCGATTGTAAATATTCATTAGAAAGCTAAAAGGATTTACTACATGATGGTATTTTATTTGTAATTTTTAGACATCAAATAATTTAATTTATTTATGACACAACGATGATGCAGTAATTATCTTATTAATACAATATTGACATAATTGATGTTATAAACACCAAAATAAATGTAATTTGAGATTTGTTATGAATTACACTAATTTTCTAGGTTACTATGATATATTAATGTTGATTTAATCAACTTGGTTCGAACATTAAATTCTGTTATGACTTTCACAAAAATCATATATCAAATAGTGTCAAAATTGACACAAAATAGTTTTTAAATCAAATATTATATTTTTAATTGTTATTTTATTCCTAAAAATCTAAGTTTAGGCCAAATGACTTAGATAAGGATATATATATTAATAATAAATAATTTGGGGTTCGTTTGGCATGTTATAGTAAGTGTATTAACCATATAGTGAAAGAAAACAAAAAGACACAGTAAAAGTTAAATTATTTAACTTGGAGTTAAATCTAATTGATAAGGTTAAAATAATATCCTAAACTTGTCTAAATTCTATTCGTTGATAGTATTTCGACCCATCCCCAATTTAGCTTCGAAGTAAGACCCTTTGGAACCATTATAAACCGATTTTGACTTTAATATAAAATAATATTTTGAGATATTCCTAAGGTGCCCCTCTCCTTCCCTATAAAAGGACACCTCCTCCCCTTCCTCCTCACACCAATTTGAGCACTCAAGCTCGGCCAACCCCGGCCAAAATCTCTTCTCCACTTCCCTAGATACATCCTAGTGGTTCTGGTCTTCCTCAAAGACCAATTCTAGTGCCCTAAGAGGAGGTCTCAAAGAGGCACTTCAAAGAAGAGGTAATTACCGTTACCAATTCTTTCATCTTTATTTCTTCTTCCACTTCTTCTTCTTAGGTTGTTTCATTATGAAGTAATAACATCAGTATCACTCATATACTTATATGTTATTATAAGTATGAAACAACCCTATTTCACCATCTATCCATCCTACGGAAAAAGAAATCATCGCGCGTGCGTACGTACGGAATACCGTCTCCACGCCGTGGTGTAATCTATTTTCCACCACCACCTTACATGGATGAGTATAATGGTGTAAAGAATAACTATAAATAGTTATTACAACATCATATTGATTCTGATATATTGTATAATCCACTCCAATTCAATTCAGTATTTATGGAAATGATATCATCGCTCGTGCGTACGTACGGACTACCGTCTCCACGACGCGATGAGATTCATTCTCCATGTTAACCATTTAAGAATGATTATAATGTATATATAAGAAATAATAATGAAATATATGACATTATAAAGCTACTGGATTTATTTATATATATACATATGTATGTAATCTACTTACTTCCATTTCAAGACAATAAGGAAAGAAAAACAGCGTTCATGCGTACGTACGGACTACCGTCTCCATGAACGGTGTTTTTCATTTTATTTATCTATCTATTATATATATATATATATACTGAATATATATGATATATAAATCATATTTTATATTCTGGAAGTAAGTAAATCATGATATAAGTAATAATGATGTCAAGAACAACAAGTCAAAACACCTACGATAAATGAAACGATTTTACCCAAAACGCTTCTTTAACATGGAATTTACAAAAGAACGGGTAATATAATGTCATAAGTGAACCATATATTATATCATAACAATGAATATGATTCTTTAATAAGTCAATGACATTATTTAAATCATTATACAGGAGGTTCGGACACATACGAAGCAAATCGGACCTAAGGTAAGGGAAATATCACAATCTCATTTTTATCCGAGATTGTTTATTCGTAAGTATTTACTGGGGTGTATTTTATCATCCACATCCATGTTTCATCAATATTTAATATTATTTCCATCCACCTACAAGTGTTTAAATCCTATTTTACCCTTCGGTGAGTTTTTAGTAAAAGATATGAAAGGAATCTTTTGACGTTTTTCGTACGAGGTACTTTTTTGACTTTTCTGACAAAAGTACGAAGAATGTTTTTTTTAACTTAAATGCCCCGAACGGATTTTTACGGTTTTATGAAGCCTTATTTTCATGAAGCTTCCTCCAAAAGATTTCATGACTATTTTCAATAAAATCTCTTTCTTTTAAAATTGCATGATGTTTTGTGAAAAGAAATTGATTTTGAAGAAGAAAGGATATTTTCCTCAAGAATTCATTTCAAGTGTTTTATCAAAATTATTTTCCATCTAAGATAATAAAAGGGTTCTGTTTTTATCCCTATTATTACATGGATTTGATTATGTTGTGATGGAAACATTTTTATGAATTCCTTTATCTTATATGAATTGATTTATGATGTCATGATGTTTCAAGAATCCCATTTTTTGTTACATGTGTTATGCGATGATGTATGTTTTATGATTATGTGGAACACATAGGAAAGGATTCATTATAAGATGGGTGGGACCTATATCTCCCTCCAATGCATTGGGTAAAGATTTTATATCTCATGAGATAGACATGGCTGAAATGGTAGGTTATACCAGTTCAGTGAAACAGGACTGAAACGAGGGTTACTCGATTCAGAAAGGGACTTTGTCCACTAAGATAGTCTTGGCATTGAGTCTTGACTAACAAGAAATGATTCTCTATGATTATGTGTGTATGCCACAAAGTTTCATGTTTTAAGTTATGATTATTGGGATTACATTTCACTTCTATGATTTATCCCATGTTATGATATTATGAGCTTTTTTGCAGGTTAAGATTTCCAAAAGCTATGTTCTTATATATATGATGTGTTTGATATTTCTTTTGTTTACCCTTACTGAGCATTTGAGCTCACCCTTTTATGTTTTATTTTCCCCAGGATATAGAGAAAGGTTTTAGGTAAAAAAAAAAGGGATGACCTTTATGGGAGATATTGAAGAACTTTCACCACGATTAGAAGATTACGTTCCGAGTTTCCAAAGACACTAAACTATTACGATCCTTTAGTGTGTGTTTTTGTTATGTACTAAGTATTCCACAAAAGTAATGTAATTTCCATGTACGATAAGCTTCGGGTCTCTACAGTTGGTATCAGAGGAAAGGTTTAGTCAACCTTTGGAAACTAGGATGCGAGAACTTTAGTGAGATCCCTAGAGATATTTCTAAGGTATGTCTAGGGATGTCCCTAAGGATAAGTATACGTATAGGATACAGTCTTAGAACTATGGTAACGATATTAAATTAAACCAAAGATGTTAGATATTTATGTTACTCCCCATTCATTATGATTTTTGCCTCTCACACTATTCTTTTTGGGTTTTAGAAAATGGCTGGAAACAAGGTGATTCACGATAATGGATGATATGATGGACAATGGAATGATATTCTTCATAATGAAATGGGATTTGGAAGTCCAAACATTATTATTATGCTGAATCAGCAATCTCATAATATGATCAATAAAGTAAAATTTGGTAAGTTTCCTGACTCGGCTAATAAGAGAAAGATGGAGTTTCATGATGATCATAGAGGAAAGAAAGTTCAATTCCCCCTATGTAAATCATGTGGGAAGAGGCATCAAGGAGAATGTTTCAAAGGAACTGGAAGATGCTTTGGGTGTGGAAAAGAAGGACACAAAGCAAGTAAGTGCAAAGGAAAAGGTTCAGTTAACACCATGGATGAGGATAATGGTATTGCTACGACATCAACAATGGTTAAATGTTTTAAATGTGGAATGTACGGGCATTATGCAAACCAATGCCCTAAGGGAAAGTCTCATGAAGAGAATCAGTATGGTCGTATGGGAAGTATTTATGTTGATGATGATGAAGAAACTACAAATGATATGTGAGATGAAAGAAATGTTGAAGCTCGGTCAATGGTCTAAGAATGTAGTGGAATGATTACATGTTTATCATGTGTAATGTTGTATAAGTAATCTCATGGAATAAGGATACATCTAAGGATTGTTACACTGTTGTCTTTCCTTATGTTTTGAAAGTGTATGATGAATGGTACCAGTAACCATGAAAGGTTATTCAGATACTTTTGGAAAGTAGATGATAAGTCCATAATGAAAGGATAAGAAGATAATGAGATGTTTGATTGTATTCATAAGCTCATGATTGATATAAGGACTAAGTGATATCATGGTTTGAGTATATAGAATTTTGAGGATTTTGGTATGTGGAAAGTGTTAACTTTTAACTGCATTCATGTTTTCACTAAGGTTCAATGGGTATTCAAGAGAATACATGATTAAGGACTTTGAATGTTTGGAATGTGACCAACAAAACATATCTTATGATATATGGGGTTCAACGATGGTATTAAATCTCTGGTAATCGTTTTCACTATGAGAGTGGACTCCAGTATTATGGATAAGCCTAAAGATTGGAATGGATTATTGTTTGTTTTTCGATATTATCGATGGGATGTTATAGTAATATAGTTTTAGAAAAAGGACATCCTGCAGGACGGGCGACAGCCCATCGCTTCGGACAAGGCTGTGGGAATCGAACCCACAACCGAAGTGCGACTGGCCTTTATCGCCTACCACTGGCCTACAGGAAGTCCCTGTTTAGTAGAAACTAGTTTTATTATATTAAGCTATATGACATATGATGTATAAGTCCATTTTAGGAACCATATATGATTAACCTCACTATAGATCGACTTATATATATAATCTTTTTTGCTAACCTTTTGTTTGAGACAGATGGAACGACCCGTCATTCTATCACATGATCTGCTAACACTTCACGAATAAAAAAAATTCAACTTCATTTATTTAAGAGATGAAGTGGAAATTGTTAAAGGCACGAACAACAGTGAGATTGTACCAAAATAAAGTAAGTATTTATTCTAATTCAAATTTTTTAACTTTAGGGAAATGATCTTGAAAACCAAAAATGTTGTCCTAGTTCTCTTATACCTGATGAATCAGATGGTACCTTAGATCATCACAAATTTATGGATTTGTGATTACTGGCTTTTCCATAGCCATGTTCTCTACCACTCTCCATCAGAACATGATGGTTAGATTTCTCTTCCATATCCATATTTTCACCTATGTGGAAACCCAGTGATTAGTTTATTTGGGTAATCGTTACATTTCATACTTTAGTTATTAAAGCCAAGTTTTGGTATTCCTTTTTACGATGTGGGTTTCTATTAAAGAAACTTTTCAATAGTAAACCATTTATAACCCCGACGAATTTCGAGGGCGAAATTCATTTTAAGGGGGGTAGAATGTAACAGCCCGAGATTTTATGAAAAATATGATTTTTTATGTCTTGTGTTGTACGCTACACCAAAAGGAGCTTGCACAACACGCATCCTTGACTTGCCTTGCATTACACGCAATCGCAACCTTCCTCGATAGCGTGTGTGGTACGTAATACTGAGTTTCACGAAACAATGATATGCTATTAAAATATTATTAAAACTAGCCGTTATAAATAGTAATAACCACTTTTTAAAATTCTGTAAATCTTATTTTTCAAAATGAACTTCATTCTTGGATTCGGAGTATCGAATTTAGCCTAAGGTGAAATTTTGGTACTTTTCGGATAACTTTCACATTCTGATGAATTGTGAAAATTACTAAATTATAATTAAAAACAAATTTTTTAATCGAAATAATTAATAGTGATAAATTATTAATTTGAGTGGTTTTAAAGTATATTTAGAATATATTTTTACAATTTAATACAATGTTGGTCATTGGTTGTAATTTCACATTTAAACCAGACATAATCAAGTGTCAATCTTTTGATATATATTGTTTCCTAAAAACACGCTATTTATTTTAACAGCGGGATTTAATTATAAAATTAATTAATGAAGCTTCTATGTTATGAATTTGGTAAAATAGATTTCATTTTTGAATTCGGAATATGAAATATAGCTTAGGATGAAATTTTGGCATTGTTCTGAAAAACATCAATTTTTGATGAATAGTGAAACTACTAAGTGGTAGGTTAAAAAACTGAATTTTGCATAAAACATAATTTTACCGCTTCTGTGAATAGAATTTTGAAAATCCGACAGACACGGTTAATATCAAGGACTAAAATTTGGTTCAATGAGATGAAAATAATTTTTGGTGAATAGTAACTTTTCACTTTTTTTACCGCGGTTAATAGTAAATAGGGTAACTAAGGGTAAATATGATATTACTATTACCCTAACACATGTCCTAATTCTATTGGACAAGTGTAATTCGACCAAAAACAAACTTAGGAATAAAATATGACCATTTAGGCCCACTTGGATTAGATTAGGACATTTATTATTAATTTATTTAAAGAAAGATTAAAATAGTTAAAATCAAAGTTTAATAAGTAAATCATTTTTAATATGGGGTTATACATAAGATAAATTCGATTGTAAATATTCATTAGAAATCTAAAAAGATTTAATACATGATGGTATTTTATTTGTAATTTTTAGACATCAAATAATTTAATTTATTTATGACACAACGATGATGCAGTAATTATCTTATTAATAAAATATTGACATAATTGATGTTATAAACACCAAAATAAATGTAATATGAGATTTTTTATGAATTCCACTAATTTTCTAGGTTACTATGACATATTAATGTTGATTTAATCAACTTGGTTCGAACATTTAATTCTGTTATGACTTTCACAAAAATCATATATCAAATAGTGTCAAAATTGACACAAAATAGTTTTTAAATCAAATATTATATTATTAATTGTTATTTTATTCCTAAAAATCTAAGGTTCGGGCAAATGACTTAGATAAGGATATATATATTAATAATAAATAATTTGGGGTTCGTTTGGCATGTTATATTAAGTGTATTAACCATATAGTGAAAGAAAACAAAAAGACACAGTAAAAGTTAAATTATTTAACTTGGAGTTAAATCTAATTGATAAGGTTAAAATAATATCCTAAACTTGTCTAAATTCTATTGGTTGATAGGATTTCGACCCATCCCCACTTTAGCTTCGAAGTAAGACCCTTTGGAACCATTATAAACCGATTTTGACTTTAATATAAAATAATATTTTGAGATATTCCTAAGGTGCCCCTCTCCTTCCCTATAAAAGGACACCTCCTCCCCCTCCTCCTCACACCAATTTGAGCACTCAAGCTCGGCCAACCCCTGCCAAAATCTCTTCTCCACTTCCCTAGAAACATCCTAGTGGTTCTGGTCTTCCTCAAAGACCAATTCTAGTGCCCTAAGAGGAGGTCTCAAAGAGGCACTTCAAAGAAGAGGTAATTACCGTTACCAATTCTTTCATCTTTATTTCTTCTTCCACTTCTTCTTCTTAGGTTGTTTCATTATGAAGTAATAACATCAGTATCACTCATATACTGATATGTTATTATAAGTATGAAACAAACCTATTTCACCATCTATCCATCCTACGGAAAAAGAAATCACCGCGCGTGCGTACGTACGGAATACCGTCTCCACGCTGTGGTGTAATCTATTTTCCACCACCACCTTACATGGATGAGTATAATGGTGTAAAGAATAACTATAAATAGTTATTACAACATCATATTGATTCTGATATATTGTATAATCCACTCCAATTCAATTCAGTATTTATGGAAATGATATCATCGCTCGTGCGTACGTACGGACTACCGTCTCCACGACGCGATGAGATTCATTCTCCATGTTAACCATTTAAGAATGATTATAATGTATATATAAGAAATAATAATGAAATATATGACATTATAAAGCTACTGGATTTATGTATATATATACATATGTATGTCATCTACTTACTTCCATTTCAAGACAATAAGGAAAGAAAAACAGCGTTCATGCGTACGTACGGACTACCGTCTCCATGAACGGTGTTTTTCATTTTATTTATCTATCTATTATATATATATATATACTGAATATATATGATATATAAATCATATTATATATTCTGGAAGTAAGTAAATCATGATATAAGTAATAATGATGTCAAGAACAACAAGTCAAAACACCTACGATAAATGAAACGATTTTACCCAAAACGCTTCTTTAACATGGAATTTACAAAAGAAAGGGTAATATAATGTCATAAGTGAACCATATGTGATATCATAACAATGAATATGATTCTTTAATAAGTCAATGACATTATTTAAATCATTATACAGGAGGTTCGGACACATACGAAGCAAATCGGACCTAAGGTAAGGGAAATATCACAATCTCATTTTTATCCGAGATTGTTTATTCGTAAGTATTTACTGGGGTGTATTTTATCATCCACATCCATGTTTCATCAACATGTAATATTATTTCCATCCACCTACAAGTGTTTAAATCCTATTTTACCCTTCGGTGAGTTTTTAGTAAAAGATATGAAAGGAATCTTTTGACGTTTTTCGTACGAGGAACTTTTTTGACTTTTCCGAAAAAAGTACGAAGAATGTTTTTTTTAACTTAAATGGCCCGAACGGATTTTTACGGTTTTATAAAGCCTTATTTTCATGAAGCTTCCTCCAAAAGATTTCATGACTATTTTCAATAAAATCTCTTTCTTTTAAAATTGCATGATGTTTTTTGAAAAGAAATTGATTTTGAAGAAGAAAGGATATTTTCCTCAAGAATTCATTTCAAGTGTTTTATCAAAATTATTTTCCATCTAAGATAATAAAAGGGTTCTTTTTTTATCCCTATTATTACATGGATTTGATTATGTTGTGATGGAAACATTTTTATGAATTCCTTTATCTTTTATGAATTGATTTATGATGTCATGATGTTTCAGGAATCCCATTTTTTGTTAGATGTGTTATGCGATGATGTATGTTTTATGATTATGTGGCACACATAAGAAAGGATTTATTATAAGATGGGTGGGACCTATATCTCCCTCCAATGCATTGGGTAAAGATTTTATATCTCATGAGATAGACATGGCTGAAATGGTAGGTTATACCGGTTCAGTGAAACAGGACTGAAACGAGGGTTACTCGATTCAGAAAGGGACTTTGTCCACTAAGATAGTCTTGGCATTGAGTCTTGACTAACAAGAAATGATTCTCTATGATTATGTGTGTATGACACAAAGTTTCATGTTTTAAGTTATGATTATTGGGATTACATTTCACTTCTATGATTTATCCCATGTTATGATATTATGAGCTTTTTTGCAGGTTAAGATTTCCAAAAGCTATGTTCTTATATATATGATGTGATTGATATTTCTTTTGTTTACCCTTACTGAGCATTTGAGCTCACCCTTTTATGTTTTCTTTTCCCCAGGATACAAAGAAAGGTTTTAGGTAAAAAAAAGGGATGACCTTTATGGGAGATATTGAAGAACTTTCACCACGATTAGAAGATTACGTTCCGAGTTTCCAAAGACACTAAACTATTACGATCCTTTAGTGTGTGTTTTTGTTATGTACTAAGTATTCCGCAAAAGTAATGTAATGTCCATGTACGATAAGCTTCGGGTCTCTACATTTTCTATCTAACTTACAACCAGAAAATTCAGCATCTGAATAACTCATTAACTCAAAGGATTGTCCTTTTGGGTAAAACAAACCTATGTTAACCGTGTGTTTGAGATATTTAATAATTCTTTTGACAGCAAGCAAATGAGATTCTATTGGATTAGCTTGAAATCTAGCACACATACACACACTAAACATAATATCAGGTCGACTAGCAGTAAGATAAAGTAAACTAGCAATCATACTTCTGTAATTTGTTTGATCAACTGGTTTCCTAGTTTCATCTGCGTCCAATTTACAGGTAGTACTCATAGGAGTTTCACTTTCCTTGATACTATCCAAACCAAAACGTTTTAAAAGATCCTTTGTATATTTACTTTGATTCAAAATAATACCATTTTCATTTTGAAATACTTAAAATCCAAGAAAGTACTTAAGATCTCCCATTAAGTCTTTTCAAATTCAATTTGCATACTTTTTGAAAAATCAGTACATAAAGAGTGTTTAGAAGATCCAAAAATAATATCATCAACATATATTTGTACAACTAAAACATCTTTAGAAATTATTTAATGAAAAGAGTTGGATCAGCAATCCCTTTAGTAAAACCATTTGAGATAAGGAAATTGCTACGTCTATCATACCAAGCTCTTGGAGCTTGTTTCAAACCATACAAAGCTTTAGAGAGTTTAAAAACTTGATTTGGAAAATGGGGATTAGTAAATCCAGGTGGTTGTTCTACAAAAACATCTTCAATTATAAAACCATTTAGAAATGCACTTTTCACATCCATTTGATATAACTTGAAATCCAGATGTGCAGTATATGCAAGTAAGATCCTAATGGCTTCTAGTCTAGCTACAGGTGGAAAAGTCATCTCATAGTCTATACCTTCTTCTTGACTATATCCTTGTGCAACTAGTCTAGCTTTGTTTCTAACTATATTTCTAGATTCATCTACTTTATTTCTAAAAACTCATTTTGTGCCTATTGTCAAGGTGTCCTTAGGTCTGTCAACTAATTCCCAGACTTTGTTTCTTTCAAACTTATTTAATTCTTCTTGCATAGCCATTACCCAAAATTCATCATTGATAGCATCATTGATATTTTTAGGTTCTGACTGTGAATGAAATGCTTGATGTTCAACCTGATTTCTTAGAGAAGCTCTAGTCTGTGTTCCTCTATCTAGATTTCCTACAACAGCATCTAAAGGATGGTTCTTTAGCGTCCTAGATGGTCTTGAAAAGATAGGGCTAGAAATTTCAGATTCATCTACAGATTGAGGTTTAACAGAAGCAAGTTCTGGAGAATTTCCAGAGCTGGATGTTTTAACTATAGGTCCATTGTATTTATCATTGAGATTCAAACCAGAGAGATCATCTTCAAGAGAGATTTTAGGTTAATGTGGATCAGTTTCATCAAATTTGATGTGAACAGATTGTTCCACACATTTGGTTCTTTTATTGAAAACTCTATAGGCTTTACTAGAGATAGAGTAACCTAGGAAAATTCCTTCATCACTCTTGGATGCAAATTTGTCAAGATTGTCTCTAGTATTGAGAGTGAAGACTTTGCAGCCAAAAACTTTGAAGTAGTTAACCTTGGGTTTCCTATGGTTCCACAACTCATAAGGGGTCCTCTTAAGAACTGGTCTGATCAAAACTCTATTAATGACATAACAAGATGTATTTACAGCTTCAGCCCAAAAATAAATAGGCAGGTCATATTCATTGAGCAGGGTTCTAGCAATTTCTTGCAGGGTTCTGTTTCTTCTTTCTACTACACCATTCTGTTGGGGTGTTCTAGGTGCAGAAAAGTAATGAGAATAGCCATTGAGTGAGCTGTAAGATTCAAAATCTTGATTTTCAAACTCACGACCATGATCACTCCTCATGGTTTTAATCTTAAGTCCACTAAGGTTTTCTACAGACTTGGAGTATTTAACAAAGTAAGAACAAGCTTCACTTTTGTGAGCTAGAAAATATACCCAAGTATATCTAGAAAAGTCATCTACGAGAACATAGACATAGTGCTTCCCATTTAAACTAGAAACTCTAGAAGGTCCAAATAAATCAATGTGAACCAACTCGAGAGGTTGAGAAGTTGACACTTCTTTATTTGATTTAAAAGAAACTTTATGTTGCTTTCCTTTTTTAAAGGGATTGCAAACTTTGTCTGCTGGAAATTCAAGTTTGGGTAAGTCTCTAACTAAGTTCTTCCTAGAAAGTTTTCTAAGTGAGTGTACATTGCAGTGTCCTAATCTTCTGTGCCAAAGCCAAGACTCTTTATGAAAAGCATTTAAGCAAGGAATATTCTGCTTAGCAAAGAAATCTAAATCATCAGCATAAACATTTTCATTTCTTAAAGCAGAAAATACTAAAACATTTTTAGAGTTAAAAACATTGCAAGAATCATTTTTAAATTTCACATAAAAACCATCATCACACAATTGAGAAATGCTTAACAAGTTATATTTAAGTCCATCGACAAATAAAACTTCAGAAACCAATATTGAATCAGTGTTACCAATCTGGCCTAAGCCGATGATTTTTCCTTTTGAATTATCACCAAAAGTGACAAAGCCTCCATCAACTTTTACTAAGCTCTTGAAACATGAAAAGTCTCTTGACATATGTCTTGAACATCCACTGTCTAAGTACCATATCTTCTTGTGATAGCTCTTCAAGCAGGTCTCCTACAAAACAGATTTAGATGGGAGATGATTTTGGTACCCAGATTTTCTTGGGTCCAGACAGGTTAGCCAATAGCACTTTAGGTACCCAAATTATTCTAATGGGTCTCATATAATTTGTAGAATTGACATTCTTTGAAAGATAAACCTTATTAGATCCATAACTATGAATATAACTGGTTGAGGCATATGAAGTTCCAGAATTAACTATCTTCTGTCCAGATTTAGGAATGAATCTAGTTTTGGCAACTTTTTTTTTGTCCAGGTTGGTATCCTATACCAGTAGTATATCTAGGTGCAACTTGCTTTCCTAGCATCTATGTTAGAGTATTCTTGCCATTTGTGAACTTCTCTAAGTCTTTTCTGAGTTGTTCATTAGAAAATTTTAGTTCAGTATTCTCTTTAAGCAACTGAGCATTCTTTTCTACTTCTATATCCAGATCAGATTTATGCTTAACACTTAAAGCATACTGTTTCTTTAATCCTTTATATTTATCCTTAAGCTCATTACAGGTTTCTTCAAGCATATCACAATATTCAAATAGTTCATATTTAGACATGTTATCACCTTCAGAATCGTCTCCAGAATAATATGAATTTGAAGCAGGAGTTTCTGATGTTACCTCAGAAGTGTTTGTCATAAAACACATGTTGGCTCTATTCCTTTCAGAGTCTGAAGATTCAGCTTCACTTGTGCTGTCTTCTGAAGCACTCCAAGTAGCCTTCATGGCTTTCTTGTACTTGTTATCCTTGTATTCATACTTCTTTCTGTATTTTAGCTTTGGACAGTCTGTTTTTATGTGCCCTTTTCTTTTGCATTCATAACAGACAACTTCATCAGTTCTGTCAGCCTTCTTCCAATCTTTTTTCCATTTTCCTTGTTGGTCATACTTTCCCTTGTAATTTGGTTTCCTAAAGAATTTCTTTTTCCTATAGAACTTTTTGAATCTCCTGGCTATTTGAGCCATCTCAGCATCACTGTCAGAATCATTCTCACTTTCCTCACTGCTTGAACTTTCATTGATAGCTTGAGGCTTTTCCTTATCCTTATTCTTTGAGGTTGTAGTCTTGAAGGCAATAGACTTCCTTTTAGGTTCATCATCTTCTTCTTTATTTACTTTAAGCTCTTCTTCATACATCATCAGCTTACCAATTAATTCCTTGACAGGCAGTGTTCCAATGTCACAGGATTCTCTAATGGAGACAGAGGTTCCTCTCCATCTTTCAGGTAGACATCTCAAAATTCTCATGATTTGCTCCTTTGCAGGAACATCCTTTCCCAGATAAGTCATTGTGTTGAAAATTTCATTGAACCTGAGATACATATCAGAAATGGGTTCATCAGGCTTCATCTTAAAATTATCATACTTAATAGTATAGGTATTCAATCTCATCTCCTTAACATTAGTTGTTCCTTCATGAGAAACAGCTAAGCTATCCCAAATTTCATATGCAGTTTTACATGCAGAAATTCTTTTAAATTCTTCATCTCCTAGAGCACAGTACAAAGCATTCATAGTTTTACAATTGTTATTGTAAGCAGTCTTTGTAGGTTCATCCCAAGTTGATCTAGCAGTAGTGGGAATTTTGTATTCTGATTCAATAGCAGTCCAAATATCAAAACCTATGCTTTCTAGATGAATTTTCATTTTCAGTTTCCACTGAGCATAATTAGTTCCATTGAAGAAAGGTGGCCGGTTAGTAGCAGCACCCTCATGTCTATTTTCCATGATGAGAAAATTTTAAAGAGATTAAAATTTAGATATAACAGAAATTTTAAGACCTTTAAAATACAACTAAAATCACAGTTCAAAAGCAGAGTACTTTTAGAAAGTATTTTCAAACCTCTGATACCAAGTGTTGGTCGGAGTGGATACTAAATAGGGGGGTGAATTGAGTTCCAATTAAAATTTTCTGTTAAAAACAATGTTGATTAAAAATCCCCCTATTTCAAAAACAGATTAAACTGTAGTGAATTTGTATAGATTATAAAGGTTCAATTAGTTTCTCAAAGATTCATTAGTTCTCAGTTAACTTAATCTTATGATTAAATTAACCTTTGAAACTAACTTACTGGCCTATAATAAATATAAACACTTGCAAGTTTAACTATCAAAGTAGCTTTGAAAATAAATTATATTTCAAAGTAATAGCAGCGGAATATGAAATAAATATGTATAGTATGGATAAAGTATGTAGCTACAAACACAGAAAATTAACCAATTGGTTCATTATCAAGCCGAGACTTAGTCCTCTCAAAAGTTTATATAAAAATGATCCACACCCTGGATCAAGGTTAACAATAGTGAACACACTGTCCAGGTCACAAGACCTCTACCACAGTTCTACGTGGGAGAAAAACAACAGCAACCAGCTGTCCAGGTCACAAGACCTCTACCACTATCCACAGTGGGAAATGAAGTGTAAAAGGTTTGCTGAGGATTTACAGATCCTACAGTGAAAGTACAAGAGTCAGTGTGTGTGTTTAATACAGCAGACAACACACACTGCTCAAAATGTAGAATAAATAAATCACAGAGCAGAGATGTAGAGTTTAGAAATGGCTCTAGTGATTTCAGTGTAGCACTGGACTCGTTTTGGAATTAATCAGAAGTGATTCTGAGTCCTCTTCTCGATTTTGTTTGAGAAGCAGAGTGTCGTATGCTTCAGGTTCACAGGAAGTGAGATGTAGTCGATGAAGCTCTTCGATATTCTTTTGTATGCACCGAACTCTTCTTGAGTAGGCTTGATTGTATATGTGATTCTGTCTTGCTTGGTTCTTCTTGTATGCACAGAGCTCTTCTTGAGTATGTCGTATGTCTTCCTTGTCTCTGTGTGTGTTGTCTCTCATCTCTTCAGCAGAGTCTTCTTGTATTTATGTCACGTGCTCCGTAGGACAGAAAAGGTTTCCTTTCCACAGGTACGAGGTACGGTTTCCTGACATCCGACAACCTTTGTTAATTATTTGTCAGGGTATTAAAATATAACTAATATGACAGTTTGTTAGAATAAATAAAGATAAAGATAAAGAAATTGAAACAGTTGTTTATGACTGTTCAAGTGATCGGTAGGTCATCAGCATTAGAGTAATGATCGGTGACTCAGATAGATCAGCATCGGTCTGTCATCTGATCGGTGAGTCATTTTGATCGGCATCGGTCTGTCATCTGATCGGTGAGTCATTTTGATCGGCATCGGTCTGTCATCTGATCGGTGAGTCATTTGCATCGGTGAGTCATTTGCATCGGTGGCTTATTTGCATTGGTGAGTCCTTGGATCGGTGACTCATTTGCATCGGTGCGTCTGATGGATCGGTGAGTCTGATGGATCGGTGAGTCTGATGGATCGGTGAGTCTGATGGATCGGTGAGTCTGATGGATCGGTGAGTCTGATGGAATGGTGAGTCTGATGGATCGGTGAGTCTGATGGATCGGTGAGTCTGATGGATCGGTGAGTCTGATGGATCGGTGAGTCTGATAGATCGGTGACTCAGTTTGGTCAGCATCGGTGAGTCAGTTTGCATCGGTGAGTCATTTTCATCGGTGACTCATTTGCATCGGTGATTCCTTGGATCGGTGACTCATTTGCATCGGTGCGTCTGATGTCCTTTGATATTGGATCAGTGCTTCCGATGTCTGTTGAATGCAGAAGACTTCCAACATACTTTGTAAGTCAATAATCATAGACAAAAACATGATAACAGATTCATTTACAGATTGTAATTAAGTTTATGAGAAAACAAACCAGATTAAGCATTAATGGTATGTGATGATTTGTGATTATTAAAACATCAAACATAGACATGAAATCAACAATCTTCCAGAGGTCTCAACAAAATTAATATTCAATATCAAAAAGTTTTTGGAATCATACATGACATAATACATTAGTAAATCTTATGTGAAGGGTAAGAGTACCATGAACCACATTAGTACCACTATCAAATTCAATATTAGTTGTTTATAAGGATTTTCCATATTCTTATATTATATGAGTTTTATTTTTAATATTCATTTTAATATAATGGATTAAAGCACTAGTTATAATTGTTCCCAAATTCAACACATCTAAAACAATGATTTACTATTGGATCCCAAAAAAGGTAATTATTTTTTCCCATTATTTTAATTAAAATCGTGATTTTCCCTCAATTTTTTTATTTTTGATACCTTATTTACAATAGAAAGAACATTATCAAATTCATTTGTTACATTCACCTTGGTTCCACTTCCCATTATGTATACACAAAGGTAGTTAAATCATCTTTCATTTGTTTTCTTAAACACCTTATCTTCTATAAAATATCATACATACTTTATTTTTTCTTTTCAAATGATTTAAAATAAAAAAGTAATTAAACTTAAATCATATCTTTTTATTGTAACAGATATATTTTCATGGAAAACATTTATAACATCTAATTCTTCATTATGGAAATATCTTCTCTGTCCATAGCATCCATTTGAATCATGGTTCCTTCGAGCAACATCTATTACTGAAAAAAGTGATAAATTTGAGTGATGGAAAATTATTTCCATAGGATAACTATTATATAGTATTATAAGGAATATTAAACCCTAAAATTTCATAGCATTTTTTCACCATAAAATTAGATTTCAACTCAACCTAAATCACTCTCTATTAAATATAGGACTCCTTATTCTTATTTGTCTCTATCTCTTTATCCTAATACCTATAACTATTATGTCCCTTATATTTTCATGAAAATAGAACATGTTGCACCAATGAAAATCCCTTGTGAGTGTCTTCATGAGTCTGTTGTCCTGAGCTCACTCAAGATTTATCGAGTGATGATAGAGTTAATACTCATCCAACCCTTTTCAAGGTACTTAACCCAAGGGGGATGCATTCTATAGTATTGTCCACAGTCTATTCATGATAAATGGAATTAGTTAATAAGAATCTAAACAATTTTTAATATATTAAATCATCAATATGTTATCATATTCATAAACATACATATGGTTTTTACTAAATTTATCTTATCTTAATACATAGTAATACTAATATAGTCTATAAAAATAACATAACCATGAT
The DNA here is from genome assembly GCA_963277665.1 of Viscum album. NCBI lineage: Eukaryota > Viridiplantae > Streptophyta > Magnoliopsida > Santalales > Viscaceae > Viscum > Viscum album. The sequence goes on from OY728139.1 coordinate 1,094,164,896, forward strand.
ATGATAGTAATTTAATGGTGCTAAACCCACACTTCTAGTTCTGATGATATAAAAAACACTTATTTATACAGTATATTCAATATGTTGTGAGATGAACCATGTTACACATATATTAATTTAATATCCTTTCCATATGATAAACATTAAAACCCACAATTAAAACACAATCCCCATATTGAAATTTTTTGTTTCTTTTAGGATCATCTATATAAACAAGTTATGTTATGAAGATTGTGAGAATGTCTCCATTTTTGAGCCACAAGATTATATTTTATGTACATCTGAAATGTTATAATCCTACTCATTACATTCATAATAGGAACATAATTTTCATTTGAGCTCAAAATCCTGCTAGGGAAAATCTTATCAACATTTAATTAGGGTATAAATCATAATAATATGAAAAAACATGAGTATGGAAAAATTATCTTATTGAATATAAATTAAAAAAGAATTGATTTTTCTAAAAATCATGATATCATAATATGGAATCTCAGATGTAAAAACATGTACCATGGAATAAGAGCGTGAGAAATGCATAGAAACATGGTATAATGGACTGATATAATAAGCTCGTGTAATAATATAAATGTGGTGACAATATAAAAAATAACATCATAAATTTAATTCAAGAATCATCTCCATGAAAAAAATTGTTTTCTTTATAAGGTAGCTGATACTAAAATATATTCGATGGTCACCACGAAGACAATATAACGTAGTGATAGTAGTTTAAACCCACATGACCCATAGTCATGGATCATATCCAATATAATATAACATGATGTATATATCAACATGGTTGATTTGGATAATGCCCCAATATCAAAAAACATATTGGATAGAGTCCCTTAGTGGATTGTGTTCACTACCCATTCCTTTTAATATTACATTATGAGATGAAAACATTATCCACAGAATTATAGTTTTATTAGTGTTAACCCTTCATATTCATGCCATGTACATTCATATATGATCTCATATAGGAACAAAAACCATACATGCATTATAATAATGATGAATCCCTTGAGAAAGAAGTGTGTTACATAATCCTGCCTCAATGAATAATCATATCTTATATAATAAGGATTTTCAATAGAATAATGAATAAAATAATTTTGAATATTCATACTTTAAAAAGAAACATAGATATTTATCAATGATTTAAAACAGTATAAAATTTCATGGGAAAGATAAAAACTATGCACAGAGGCGCAACTTTATCAAAAGTTAAAAAAGTATTTTAAAGAAAGAAATAACTTATTATTTCCCTTAATACTAAAATTATACAATTATGGCTTTCCTTTACATAAAGAGTTTTTTAAAAAACTATTTCTATGTAATGAAAAAATTTAATGGGGGTGTTGTACTTAACATGAAATAAAAAATGGGAGGCTCACGTAAATCATGTTTACATAAAAGATAGAATTTAAAGGGGAACATAAAACATGTATAATACAAATTGAAGAAATATAATGTAAAATATGAGTACGTATAAGCAACATATAAAAATAATGTGGATGAAATAACTGATAATAAGTTACTAGAGTGGTAATAAAAATAAATAAAATAGGTAACAGTAAAGTAATATGGGTGGTTCAAAATATCCGACTTTTAGTTAAAAATACTACATGTTGAAACACAAATTGATTGAAAGGATTATAAAATGCCATTCTAAAAATATTTTATTATATTTATAAGTATCACAATAGATAAAAAATAATTTTTTTCCCAACTAGGAAAGCATAAAAGTTTCCAAATAGAATATGGAATTGGAGGAGAAAATCCATTTAGAAGGTTGGGTATTAATCCAGAAAATGTCATAATATTTAAAAGGAATTTAAAAAAATGTTTAATTTCATATTTTAAATAAGTATTTACCCTAATAATAACATATTTAACATTTATAATTTAAAAATATTTGAATAATAAAACATAGAAATTATTAGTCATGAAACAATTTTCAAGATACAAATGGGAAGAAATTTAATCAATTATCCACTACTGAATTGTTTATCCATCATATAAAAAAATAAAGTTATAACATGATATATATTTTTAAATCCACTATACTTTAAAATATTTATGTCAAAAATATATCAATGGGAAAATTTTACATTATAAAAAGGTAACATGTGGGGAATATAAATCATATTTTAATGGATCAAAATTCGGATGTGCGAACATATTCCTCAATTACTAATTCATTATGAGAACTTGCGTAAGGTCCAAAATTATAAAATTATTCTTATAAAAAAAATTAAGAACTATTAACATATAAAATTTATTTTTTGAGGATTATTTATTATCAAATAATATTTATTTTTTATGTATTTTCCACTTTTTTCAGTTACATGATTTTGTACAATGGATTTCCTTAAAAACCCCTCCTTATACTACCCATGGAAAAATCAATTTCAAAATAAATTAACAATATCTATAATTGTATAGTTTCGTGCCTTTTGTTGTTCCTTTGTCATTAAATTTATACATATTAATAGGATTTCCCAAAATAGACTCAAAATTTGAATGGGATATTGATATTTTAATGTTAGGATTTTATGTTTTCTATGATTTTTTTGATATCACATATAGAGTATCCAATATTTTTTAACATAATATTTATAGTGTCATAAATTAAATTTATATACATTAAATATATTTTTAATTTCATTCATGTTTTCAAGTGAATATAAGTAAAAAATGTTATTCATATAAGTGGTAGTATTAACTTATGCATGTTGACACACTTATTTTTCAAATGGTTTTGGAAGATAATAAATAATTTATATTAAATTACTATGACAATATTCAATAATTTTAAATATACTTTTTTATTATAAATGATTTGGTAAAATAGGTTTTTGGTGGTAAAATATCTAATGGACTTAGAGAGTTTGATTGAGAACATTATATCTATCATTGAATGTTCTCTATTGTGTAACACTTTAGAGTTCCTAAGCATGAACATTTAGTTATAAAAAGGATTCATGGTAATTTTTAGAGTGTTTATGAGATTAATGGGAATTTTTTTAGAATACATATAGCTTTATAATATGTTGGAAATTTGTTTGTAGTTAATTTAATTCATGTATTGTAAATATAATTCAAATTCCATTAAATAGTGGATTATCTATCATTATTATTAAGAAACCATCAATGAACTATAGAGATTATCAATGAGTATAATTAATTTCAAGGATACATGGTTAATTCATGGGTTATTCTTGAAATATAGATGAATGAAATGCCACAATGGTGATTATTCATGATTTTCTACCTTTACATCAACTCACTCCATTATTCAATTAATAATTTTTCCAAAAAATAAATTAATATATTATTTTAGAAAATATTATTATCAATTTGATTGAATATTTATATTTTATGAATATTTTGTAAATATTATATTATGATTCAAATCATTCAATTGTTGTATAGTAGGTTTTGTAATATTGTTAATCCTTATTGTGGTTTTTATATCTTATTTTATATTGTTAGTATTTAATTTGAATTTATTATTCTTTTTTATATATTATATATCATATTAAATTATCTACTCAAATTATTATTATTTATTTAATTTTAATCTATATATTCTTCAATAATGATTCCATATAGGATAATTAAGTGTGGAGACAAAGAATGCTTTTGGTCTGTTTTAAATTTCATCCTTTTCCTTGTGAATAATAGTGATCATTGCCTATAAAATTATCTAGAAGTTCTTCAATTGATATCTGTGAGGGAAATACATATAGTGATGGAATATGGTGGTTATAATTTGATCATTGTAGTGGTGAAAAAGACTATAGTGTTCAGTGGAATTTTTCGAATAATGAAAGGGAATGAGAATGATTTTTTAGTAATAGTTATTCCTGGTAATAGTGGATAAAAAATGGGAGATCTTAAAATGAACTACGGTGGTGAGGGGAGTGGAATAAGAAACCAAAAAGGTGACACCATTGAATTATAGTATAGTTGATGGATTATTATCTATGAATAGTATCTCAAATATTTTATATGTAAATTGTATTCATATAATGAAAGTATTTCAAATCTAATGAAGAATACCCTACTACAGGGTGTTTAGTCTAGAAATCGCATGCAGTCTACTATATTATATTCTAGATAAGGTTTCCATGGTGTGTTAAATGTTATGCGACATGTGGGTTATTAACACTTGTCACGTCCGATTTATATTTTGAAATATGGGTTTCCACAATAAATATAATCTTATATAATGTGACCATATAAGTCACACTTTTGGTTACTTAGAACCATGTTTACTAGTTCGTATCATTGTATATTCCATATAGACCTACTATCCCCATAAGAAGTGTGGACCAATGGGTGCACCATCCATTTCATTAGTTTAACTCAAGTTATTATGGTTTTGTACACTCAGTTATCAAATTGGTTCTATATTATATGTTACCCAGTCAACATAGTACGTATGTATCTGCCACAAAAATGGATAGTGGGCTAGACATGCCTCTCTTTATCTCTAAAATTGAACATCATGTACATAGGGGTACATGTTTGTATTTTCTGTTTTTATTATTTTATAAATAGTTTATCTGTGGTTCTAAAATAGATAATTTTAAAAGTAAATTATTTGATTTATTCACATTGAATGTGATGGATATTGCCTCATCATCATAATGAATGGTTTCAAAAAAGTATGGAGTAGGTGTAATGAATTTTCTTTGTATAGATGATGAAGAGATATGGGAAAATGTATTGAAGAAACTACATAATCATAACCACTTAGTAACACATTTATTCTTGGCCATGTGTCCTCTTTACACGTTTTTTATTAGGTATCCCCCATTTTGATTTGTCATGGGACTTCCCTTTTGTTATATGTAACCTCCACAGTTTTATACACATTATATATAATTATGTGTTGTTATTCTATTGGAGATTGTACAAACAATATTGATGTTTAATCCGTAGGGGGGGAATGGGTCCCCAATATACTACGAGTGAGTTGTTGAGACTATTTCCAAATCTGAGTGGTAAGGGTAGTAAGGGATGGTAGGATATCTAGTTATTCCATGTTACCATCAATATATGATCTTGATTTATCTATGTTTTAAGGGATCACCTTTATTTCATTTATCAAATTATTAACTCAATCATATCTACATGTATATGTTTTCAAGATAAATAAATTTTTTATTCTCACTATAATGTTTTTATGGGTATTATTAGGTATGTTTATACTCTCCCATGTGAAGTCTTTTCTCCCAAACATGTTGTGTATGTGTAGATGATTCATAGTTCAGTGGTAAAATTTGTTGATGTAGAGCAGGTTCATGTTGTGTTACGTGAAATAGAGAGATGGTTGTCAATATCTATTATAACGTTGAACTGCCTTGGTTATTATTTGAATTTTTATTCATATATTGATATTTGGATATTTTATAACCTTACAGAGTCATATATTATACAATTTTTTCTATTTTGGTACATATTTCTTGTGTCACAACTATCTTATGGTACAATTAATTATTTGGACTAGTATTACATTTTTATATTTTGTTCATGTGATATATTGATTTGTACAGATATTCATTATGTTAATTCATCTCATGCCTATTATGACTTATCAGTTTTAATTACTATAGCCTTTTATATTTGACGTGGAATTGGGGAGGAACACTTGGATTATAACCATCCCATGTAGAGTCTCAGTGGGTTGAGACATGTTATAAAAATATTATAATATAAGTATTTAATTTAAAAAAAATATCATTGTCAAAACATTAAAGGGTATAATAATGTACATACATTAGATTAAGAGCTCTATTTTGGAAGGAATTATCAGTAATGGATTTAATTAAATATTCATTACTAGATATATATTTACATTTATATGAATGCAAAAAAACTCTTCCTAATGTGCATAAAAAATTCTAAATTAATTTCTATGAAAAAATTATGTAGATTAAACCAATTGAATGATTTTACATATAGTTGGGATGACAATGAAAAAATTTTATAGGATATAAGATATCTTTTATCAATGTATATATATATTTACTTTAAAGTTGTGGGTTGTTATGTGTATGTGAAGGATGTAAAAATTTCCTAACATGGACACTGTGATTTAAAATAAAACAATTAACATTGTAATGATTATTAACTAACAAAAATCATCATAAGATAAATTATATTATATTAAAGAATATAACCATTAATATAATTTTGAAAATATTGATTTCACTATGCTATAATGAAATGACAAAGAGAAATAATGTAAAAATAATTCAACAAAATACCTAGATTCCATGAAAAAAGAACCCAAATGTTTTCAACAAAAAATGATGTAAAAAAATAGTGAATTAACTAATTTAATGTAATGTGGAATAACAAATATCATAAGGGAAGGAAAATATAAAAAACATTTTTGTTATTCATCTGAAAAAAAAAACATTATATATCACACAGTAAACCAAAATCAAAACATTAATATGGGAAATGTTCTTCAAAATAACATTTAGAGACTCAAAATATTTATTTCAGCTATATTTAAATTTATAAATACAAAAAATAATTAAAAATAAGAATATACTAAGACAAAAACTGACCCGTATTTTTTTTAAGTACAGTGATTTAACATAACAATAAAGATAATGATATCATGACTAGGAAAATATATAATTATCCCTTGTGAATACAGAACATGAGATTGGTATATTTAGCATAATATAAAGGTTAATCATATAATATGTTAAAAGGTGTTAAATATATTTTTTTGATGAAATTTTTCTACGTTAGGTTAATATTAATGATATTAAGATATCTAGCTTTTTCTAGGACTAATGTTGAAATATCCTCAAAAAAAGTTAGTCTTGTTTTATAAAAACTATCTTCTTTTTAAAAAATAGTTGAATAGTCTTAAAACCCAATATAATGATGGATATTAAACATTTAGTAAGATAATGTTACCACCAAATATGAGAATATTTATTTTCTAATAATAAAAGTTTCTATATAACATATTCTCCAGAATTTGATAATTTGAATGGAATCATGTCATATTAAATAAATAGAATTCAAAATAAGTGATTGGAATTGAATACTTTTTCATAAGAATAAATATTTTACATAATTGATTCTACTAACTCAACGATAATTATTTATAATAAAACTTCATTCATCAAAATGATAAGATACCTAAATGATATTATGAAGGAATCTAACATTCATGATAAACATTTTAATTACTAAAACCTCCCCTCAACTGAATATTAAAATATCATCCCCCATGTAAAATGGGTGATATAATTTTTTATTTGGATTATCCAAGGGTTTAGTTGTACATTCAGTCAATATATATTTAAAACGATGAAAAATATCTCCAAAGGAATAAATGTTAATATAGGGTTATAGATGCTCCCCCTGTTTGATACCCCTATATGGTTTGAAAAATCTAATAGAAACACCATCAATGTTGTTCAATATATGTATGTTGTCCTTTTGTAAGATTAAAGGTCCCCACAATTAAGTTATTTGATATGAGATGTATGAATTATAAAATTAGTTTCATGAAGTTTATAATGATAAAGATTATAAATACTAATGTAAAAAAAGAAGTCATTATTTTTATATTAACTCTAAATGCACTCAATGGTGTTGAAAATGATGTTACAGATGATAAGAGGACAAATATTCAATACTGAATTTTTATTTTTGAGTATATCACTTTAAACAAACATAAACATCCCCTACCCAAGAGAGTACGAGGACCCAAAGTAGAATGAATAATATGGAATAACAAATTATATTGGATATATATGTATTGAAATTTAATGTAATTTGGTTTTATTGAATTATTGGATTATATTTATTTGAGTATATGAGGATTTTGACAAGTAGAATGGAATATATTAACCTCAATGACATCCTATTTGTGATTCTATATTTATTAAAAGGGGATATTTATAATATTATTTCAATAAATATTCTCATTTCTAACAATTCCATTAATAAGTAAAATTTATACAATTTAATGAGATTCAGATATATTTTTAATCATAATGATGTCATTTTATTCAATAATAAATGATATGTTTACTTTTGAGGCATCAAAACATTATAATGAAGTGATAGATATTTAAAAATGCCTATAAGGATCCATAAATCTATCTATATATAATAAATTTGAAACATTAGATCCATGGTTATGTCAATCAATTTTAGTATACATTGAATAAATTGTTCTACATTTAAAATATAAGATAGTATCTAAAAAAAGAACATTAAAATTTAAAAATTATCGATTTTCTATATAGATATATATATTAACAGAAGAGTCCCAAAATAAATATGTCAATCCAATTAAATTATAGGTAAAATATTGTTTTTAATATTATAGATAAGTATATTATTTTTTTAAACATATCATAGTTTCATCGACATAAACTAAAAATGTTTACTAATATTGCTGAAGTATTTTAGATATATCAATGTAGATAAATTGACATTAATATTCTTTATGAATAATCAAATACTTATCAAATTTTAATAGGGACTTTTAAAGAGTAATTATTCACGAAGGATATCTGAGTTATTTGTTTATTGAAAATTACACAATTTTCTTAGGGAAAAGTGTTTCAGCATCATAGAGACCAAATCGTTAAAATGAACCCTACATTCTGATTCAACCTCAGATTATAATTTTTTGAATGATAGATTTAAATGATTAGTACACTTTTTTATTTACATTTTTTGGGTTACATATGAAAAAATAAATATTTTTAAAGGGATAAAAATTCCATAATCACTAATGGCAGAGTGAAAAGATTCTTATTCTTATAAAAAATGGAAATTGTTAAAATTTTCAAGCTCTTCAATATTTTTATATGTAAAATCTTAAATAATATCTACAAGTGATTCATTCATTTAGTTAGTAACATGTTTAATAGAATGATAATACTCTGAATAAATTAATTATCTAGTGATATTTACCATATTTGATAACAAATGGGGGAACTTATAAATATTGGATATGGTTAGAGGATAGAACATTACTTTTTACCATTATTATATAGGTTATAACTCAATGTAGAGGCATAGGAAGACATGTTATCTTCATGAATATCATTCTGTTGGGTTTACATCCATTTTATTCATTATCCATTATCTTTTTTAACAGGGTTATAAGATGTATTAGAATCTGAATTTTCAATATAATATTAATTTAATGATCATTTATAGTGTGAATGTTTCTAAATTGAATAGGTTGATAAATTCCTGGGAAAACATAACATGTTTTTAGAAACCATATATTATATTAATATTCCAAATAGATATATGTAATTGTTTTGAAACATACTCCTTTTTTGTAGAAATTTTTTATTGAATAAAAAATTCTAATAAGTGTAATTTTTATGAAAGAATTCATAGAATAGCCAACACATTTTTCAATATTCATTTTTTCAAATAAAATATTGTACAATAATTCCATTAATGATGAAAATATTTGATATAGTTGGAAATTTATGATTGGTTTGGAAATACGAGGACTATTTTCGGATTTTCATAGGGAATGTGTTTAAGGTACTTTTTTACTAGATCTGTTCATGGTAATACTCTTCCTTATAAAAAAAATTCAATATAATATGATTTGAATCAATCAAAAATATGGGGAAACTTATGTATCATATTTATTATAGGGTATTTTTTTCAATATAATGTTTTGGTGACATTTTAAAAAATATTTTCGAAAAGATTTATCGTATATTTATTGTGGGTTTTTAAACTTGATCCCCATAAAAAGAAATAACACATTATACTTTGAAGAAAACATATTCCTTCATTTTAAAATAAAAATGCTTCAATTATGTGTGTGGTGTTATCAGATACTAATAAATTTTTATAATATTAGATAACATTTATTGAGGAATACATCCATGAGTAAGAGAGGAATATGGTGTATCAAAGGTATCAAGAAGTACCAATATAATATTTCTCATAAATTTTAATGGTTGATCTTTAATAAACTAATAATTATTTTTTATTATAACTAAATAAAAATTTCTATATATAGATTTATCCTAAATAATATTATGTATATATTATGTGAACTCACTTTATATAATGTAATATATTCAAAGGAAACAAAGATAAAATCATGTTATATTATGCTTTAAATGGTATACAATAATGTATTTATATAATAGAGGATACATTCCTAAGCTTGATGGATGTTTGGATAAAATCCCTACAATCCATATAATGATGATCCAGATTGATCATAATTTAAATGAAATTCAAACACCTAATATGTATAAATAATAATTAAGTTTTATTATATAATTTCAAAATAAAAAATCAATTATTTATTGTACCAATATAATGTTTTACTTATTATTTGACTCATTATATACATGTAATGAGATTAATAAAATAATTTTTATAATTTAATCTAAATAATATCTATAATCTTAATTTCATAAATATTTCAAAAATATTAATATATTGATGAAATAAATGAATAATAAATACAAATATATAAACAAGAGATATATATTTATTAAAAAACTATTAATTAAATAATTAAGTAATTATAATTTCTACAAGCTTTTATAAACATTCTATTTCTTAATATATTTACAATTCATATTCATATTTCAATATATAAATTTTATACTTTATTACGTGTATAGTAAATAAATGAACTCCTTCATTTTAAAATATATTACTTATGAAATATAAACATATCATTCACTTTTATGAATAAATACATAATATTAATAATTTAAAATAATTACATTATTCAATTTTATAAATTTTACATTTATTTATAACTTGGAATCAATACTGATATTACTATTTTTTATTGGATTAAATTATTATATAGAATATGAATTTTTTTATGAAAAATCAATATTATAAATTATGAAAATTTCTTATAATAATATCAATTACTTTTATTATCATTATTTTTTAAAATATTATTAATTTTGAAAATTAGTTTATACATTTAAAATAAGTTCATGATATTAAAATAAAAAACTATTACCCTGTAAATTTATGTATTTAAACGTATCTCTATACCAACAATATTTTTCTATAAATCATTAATATGTATGATCTTGACCTTTTTGGAGATTTTTCCTACTCATTTCTAGGTACCCTTTTGCACTTTTTATGAGTATATCTTGTTTGGGATATTTTATGGGATTTTTTTTGGGTGAATCTAGAAAACTGTTGATGTTTTTGTGCCAAAAAGGGGTAGTCCATGGTTGGCTCATGGTTTCCCAAAATTGTGTACCTACAAAAAATAACCCATAGACCCCATAGAAAGTGTGGTTTTCTTAATTGGTAAATGGTTCATCAAACTATTATCCCACTTTGGAGAAAAACCCATGGGTTCATGAGTGATGCCCTAGGTCCCCAAATTCATTCATGTAAATATTATTGTATGGTATATGGACTGATTCACCTAATACCCATGATATTTGGAACATGAAGTGATGCTCCAAATACACATGGGGTTCTAGAAATGCCGTTTTTATCCCATTATATAGGCATTAGTCGTGGGTTATAAGTCGAAATTGTAAGGAAATTTTTTAAATTGGTAAATGAAATCTCCAGATATAATGGGATGTGATTTTCCATTGGGGATGAATGAGAGTCTTCCAAGTGTCGATGTAGTTAATAATGGTTTGGGTATCACATTGGACTTGAGAAATTATGTGGTCAATTAAAGAATAATGAAATGAGATATCTTTTTACATAATTTATTAAATATTATTCTTTACAAAACTACATTCAATGTTATAGAATATATTTTTTTAGATGCTACTAGTGGTGAAAAAATAAGTTATGATCACACCCTACTCAGGATACCTGATTGTACCCAAATAATCATCATGTATTCAGCACAAGATAGTGAAAATATCCATATGATAGATAAATGATTCGGGGTGGATCATGGAAGCAGGAACCAAACTTGTTTTTAAGACCCACTATGTATTTTTCATTGTCCTTATTTGTGGGGTTTTTATTTTATAATTGACACACACATGGTATGATATATCTACTTATTTGGTATAGATATTTTTTTCATGTTTTAGTTTATTATGCTATACTGGTCTATATTGTTTATGGTTTTATTATATATATTTTTAATTATCATTTGTTTAATTATTATACATTTTCTAATTTTTTCATGAATTGAGAATGAGGGTTTAATCTTCCCATGTTATATATTACATGCTCATTGCTAGTTGGCAGCCTCTGGAGTATGATGAGATGCCCCTAAGGTCATGTCACCAACCGACTCAGGGATCCAATATGATTCACATAATTTTGAATGTTATAATGTGGTATTAGTTCCTTTTTTTATTTTATTCATTACTTTTACTATTTAGTAAAAGTATGTGCACCCCATGATTTCATCGTAAGTTATCTCATTAAAGTAATTAAATTGCTTGCGCTACACACAATACTGAGTTCGAGCGCACCACAACTTATTAAACTAACAGCTCAAAAGAGGTTATGAATAGTATTAATTGTATTTTGAATCTAATATACTCTATATTATTTTAACATCCATTTATATGTTTCAAAGACATAATATAAGAACACATTCATTTTTTCGGATTATGTAAGTATTTTAAAAAATGCAATTTTACCACTTTTTAATGGAAATACCTATTTGAAACCAATATTTGAATCTTTTATATATTCAATTTAATGAAATTAAAATCTTCATTATATTTAGGACATAAATATTTATTATAGATAAATATTTGGTTCTTTTCTGGAATCTTTCATATTTTGATTAATAGTGAAAAATACTATGTTTTAATTGAAAACAGTTTTTTTAATCGAAAATATTTATAGTGATAAATTATGCATTTTAATTTTTTGAAAGTATAATTAGATAATATTTTTATCATTTAATAAAATTTATTAAATTTTAAGTAATTTCATATTTAAATTTGACATAAACACATGTAAATCTGTTGAATGTTTATACTTTTTAAAAACTCACATTTCGGTTTTCACAATGGGAATTAATTTTCAATTAATAAATTCAACTTTTATTTTATTAATTTGGTAAAATATACTTCATTTTGGAATTTTAAATATCAAAATTATATTAGGGAAAATTTTTGGTATTTTTTTGAAAACATTCAATTTTTATGAATAGTGAAAAAACACTGTGTGATTGGTTAAAACCTACATTTTATTTAAATAATTAGTTATTTTATTTTAATTTATTATAGGTCAAAATAGATACATAATATCTATTTATTTTCAATGTAATTTATTGGATTAATTTTATAATATGTTTTTATATATATAGATTTATTGAACATTTTACCGTCTTTTACCCACCTCCTAGTAGCATATGCAAATTTGAATAAAACATAATTTTACCACTTCGGTGAGTTGAATTTAAAAAATCATAATGATATTTTAGATATTAGTAAGTAAAATTTTGTTCAATAAGATGAAAATTAGTTTTGGTGAATAGTAACTTTTTACTTTTATTAACCACAGTTAAAAGTAAATAGGGCAATTAAGGGTAAAATGATATTATTATTACCCTAACAGATGTCCTAATTCTATTGGATAAGTATAAGTTGACAAAAAAAACTTGGGAACAAAATATGATCCTCTTTGGTACACTTGGATTTGAGTAGGACATTTATTATTATTTTATTTAAAGAAGAGTTAAAATAGTTAAATTCAATGTTTAATAACTAAACCATTTCAAATTTAGGGTTATACGTAATATAAATTTGAATATAAATATTAATTTATAAGGTTAAAAGTATTTACTACAAAATTATAATTTATTTATATTTTTTAGACATTAAATAATGTAATTTATTTTCGACACAATAATGATCTATTAATGAACTTAATAATGAAATATTAAAATATTGATATTATAAATATCCAAATAAATGTAATTTGAGACTTTTTATTAATTCTACTAATTTTATAGGTTAATATGACATGTAAGGATTGAACATATGAATTTAGTTCGAAGTAATAATGTTGTTAATACTTTATCAAAAATCATTTAATAAATAATGTCACAATTGACATAATGGTGTTTTTAAAACAAATACTATATTATTGGTTGATATAATATTCCTAAAATAATATGGTTCTCCCAAAGGGCCTTAATAATTATATATATGTAATTAATTAACCTATTGGGGTTATCATGGATGTTTATAGTATGTTTATTAACCAAATAATTGAAAAATACAGAGACATGGTAAAGAAGAAGAACATTTATGGAAAACTAAGGTGATTCAAATAACTTACATGTGAAAGAAGAACGTTATAAAGGCAATTTGGCATAACAACATTACAATGGAAGTTAAACTCCAAGATCCTTATTCCTCCATTTCTACAACCTTAAATAGATATTTAAGAGTCCTTGCGTCATGCCACCATCAATCCCAGTCTCTTTAATAAATTTTGGTGGACCTAGGTGGGTGGACATTTAATGTAGAAGAGACCTTCCAACTCTTGCCTCGAAGGGGGAGCCAACTTTCATCCACCGAATAGAAGTGCCGAATTCACCTTATAGAAGCCCTAATTGGAGTGGTCCATAGAAGACATAAATGAATCCACAGATCTCCTCAAATATCCTATAAACGTTCAGCAAAATCGACTTTGTGGCTTGTGAGATATGATTTAAATGGTGGGTTGTTTTTATAGGCTGCAGAATATGGCCTAGAATTTGATTTTCAACTTGGACCGCCTAGAACTCCATTAAAACATTATAATATGTTTTGGTCATCATTGAATTAAATGTTCCCTATGATTTCTTCTATGTCCAGATAATTTCTGGGACTCATTGGGCTTGAATCACTTCCTCTACAGTACTTTTATTGGGCTTCGTTCCAGCTCACTTCACCCAAAATATGGTTAGTTCAAATCCCACTTTGGTGGTATTCCAAATTGAATCTCCAAGTGCTCCAAAATAATGAATTGTTCTTTATATCATGAGATAGCTAAAAATAAAATATAAATATAAAATCAATACCATTATGTGTTTTATGAGATTTTCAAGAATGTACCGTGTAATAGTGTATTTTAGGAATGATGTGCAATCATGATGTGAAATGATGTTCAAAGTGTAAAATTCACTAATAATGATGTATATGATTAATAAAGAACATGAATATTATATTATAAACAATGAATATTATCCTCTTTTAGGGGCCAATCAAATATTAATGTCTAGTTCCTTGTTTTAGACAACATGACATTTCCTTGATCCAATCCCTGACAGTATTCCACTTTATGTACTATGAAAAACATTTCAAAAACATGGGATGAGCATTAAAATCTCAATAAGGGATTCATAAATAAATAAAAACCATTAGTTTTATAAAATAACAAGTAAACCATGAATAGTTTTTCATAAATAATACATTTTATCTTTATGAAGTTGTAAATACTCTCCATTGAATAAAAGATCATTTCTTACACTTTTGTAACCAAACTATTACCATAAAACCCATATAAAGAACACATAACATAAAAAGGTAACTTGGGACATAATAATTATTAAGTGGAATAACCATACGGTCGACATCCACACATATCACTAAATGGAATAGCCATACAACTGACTTCCATACACAATGCATTGGAGGTTATTACATAACCACCCATCATGGTTTATCATGGCACCACCCGCCATTTGGTTTATCACATTACCACCAGTCAAATGTCCAAGTACCATTATAAAATCATAACACACAAAATATTTCAAATACAAAAATTTCACTAATAAAATTTAATTAGAAATCAAAAGAAATAATTTCATGATATTGAAATAATAAATTTATTTCAAAAACAATTTTCAAAACCAAATTGAACAAAAATAGAATAAGGGATTTCATTTTCATTTTAGAAAACATTAAGGATCAGAGAGGAAGCCAAATAATGATTACGGCGACAGAAAGGTCATTGTCACAAAAAATGTAAAAAAATTTCATTTATCATTTTGTAAAACGCTTTGTAGAAAAAATATTCCCTTTGAATGAAAGTAAAAGTCAAAGGGTTTTATTATACAACTTGTAAAATAAGAAGGTATATATTATCGAAATATGCCTCAATGAATGGAGATTGAGATGAAGTCCCTTACCTTATGTCTAACTCGACCCATTTGTTCATTAATTCTAGGAATAAGAAACTATAATTAATTTCTACTTACTTAAGAACCTTTTTCATGTTCATTATTACTTTTATATCACTTATTACCATGTTGAAAACATTATGTAATAATTTATGTTAATAACTGTTATTTTGATGTTATTTGGCACATGAGTCAAAAATGAACCTCTTGTATTTAAAATTTGTTCATGTGGTAAAAAGATAATTATATCTAAAATGATATTCAGGATTTAGATATCATATATATAATATAAATTCATTATATATATGTATTTAGAATAGTACATAACATTTGGAGATAAGAAATGAAATGCACCATTCATGGAGACGGTAAGTCGTACGTACGAAGGAACTCTACATTAATTTCTATTTAGTATTTAATGGAATAAAAACAAGATAATACATAGGTATATTACAATTCCATTATAGTATCGTATATAATATCATTAACGCAATCCTTTATATGTACCACATATGGTATGAACAAGTCATATCACTTTGAGGGGGTAGTAGTCCGCACTTCCCCAAATGAAATTATCATGTTTACCCATTATGGAAACCATAAAGGTAGGATATAAATGTAAAATACAGAATCATAAAGAAAACATAAACATAATATATATAATATATAAATATAGGGTCATATTAATGGCCACCATGAGAGACGGTAGGAGATAATCGAACAATCATTGTTTCGTGAGGCGTTAGTTTTCCATTCATAGAAACAGTGTGTTATTCACCCATTAGATGGAGGTGTGTGTAAGTGTAGTGAGATTCCTTTTCATAAAAACATCCTAGTATATTTAGGATAATGGGTTTGGTTTAAAATAAAGAAATAAAAAAGTTTTTGGGTTGGAGAATTATAACAACAGAAACAAATTTAATAGAAACTATTACCTTTAATTTGTGTAACTTCCTTTTGTTTAAACCAAAAATACTTCTTGATGTTCGAAATTTCTAATGTAAGGATTATATAAGGAGTCTAGGGATATTTATATATTATTTGGTCTGAGGTTGGTTGAACCAAAGGGCTTGAGGGTTGTGAGGAATGTGTAATAAGTGAGGAATATTTATAAAGGGGAGAAGGGGCTCTTTAATAAAGTTTGCAAATATTATTTTATTATAAACCTATCTTCAGTATCTAAAGATCCAAAACTCATTATAGATAAAGATAAGATTAATAATGGTTGAAATAAAATCAACCAATAAGAATAAGACAAGGTTTGGATATTGTTCTAATATTTATAATCTTATTTATTCTAATCCATTATTAATGCTATAAATACTACATCATTATTGTGTCATAAATATTTTAATTTATTTGATGTCTAAAAATTATAAAAAAATACCATAATTTAGGAAATCGTTTTAGCTTTCTAAATACTTTTTATATTTGAAACGATAACTTATATGACGACATGAAGAAATTTATTTACTAAAAGATATTTGTTTATGTCATTTTTTCCATTACTTTAAGTTATTTAAAATAAATTGTCATTATCACTCCCATGGGGCTCCATGGGGTCCCAAAAACGTTTCAAATATGCCCATGGTCGTTCTTGACTCAACCAATACGTTTAGGACAAGTGGTATGGTGATTGGTTATTAATATAATATTTTTCTACCTGAAATTACCCTATTTACCTTTAACCGTGGTAAATAAAAGTCAAAAATTACTATTCAACAAAGATTATTTTCAACTTATTGGACACAATTTTACATAATAATTAAAACCATGTATGTAGGATTTTTTAAATTTAATCCACAGAAGTGGTAAAAATTCATTTAAATGAAAATGTCAGTTTTTAACTACTACTTAGTGGTTTCACTATTTATCAAAAATTGTAGTTTTTCCGAAAACTACAAAAAGTTCATCCTAAGATATATTTGATAATATAAATTAAAAAATGATGTCTATTTTTCCAAATTTTAAACATATAATGTGGAATAATTAATTTAAAATTAATTCTTGTCTTTAAAACAAATCGCTTGTTTTTAGGAAACAGTAACTATCAAAAGATCGACACATGTTTATGTCAAATTTCGATGTGAAATTATTTCCAATGACCTACATTGTATTAATTGATAAAAATATAATCTAATTACACTGTAAAAATATTTAAAAAGATTATATAACTATATAAATAAATTATATTAAAATTCACTTTTGATTAATAATACATTATTTCCCACTATTCATTAAAAATGGTCTTTACCATAAAAATACAAAAAATTTACACAAAGTAAATTTTTATGTACCAAATATAAACAATAATTTCATTTTTTCAAATATAATATATGAAAATTACCAATACTATATTTTAATAAGGTTCACCATCAAAAGGCGGTAAATTTACCATTTAGTGAATATTAGAGTAGTTATGCTTAAAATTAGATTCATTCATATTATAAGCCCATAACATTTACTGGATAAATGTAAAAACATTTGAAAAACATGTTATATCATATTTTAGTTAGTTATATTGATTCCTTTAAATACAAATACTAGTCATTAGCTTCCGTTTAAATTAATAATATTATATTAGTAGTGTGCAACGTAAGATTTCAATGAATCTTGTTGTTGCGTATCAGGTAATCCATCGAACATAGAATCCCCATTAAAGTAAAATTAATATTTAATTAATAGATATTAATAAATATGAGAATGTATAAGTTGGACTCTTCATGTATTAATCATGTTTTAAGGATCGCAAATCTCATTAATGTTTACAAATCTCATTACTAATTTCAAATATTATTAATGATCACATATCTCACAAATCTTATTAATCATGCGTATTTATGTTCCAAGTTATCTCATACTTTATAATGGCTAATCTCAATTAATCTAATGCATATTAATGTTTAAGTATGAATACAGTTATTTTTCTAAATACAAGACACCGTGAAGCTTGACACAGTAAGTCAGACACTGTGAGAAAGACACAGACACTGTGATGCCTATGTCTCAGACATCATGACCACTGAGACACCGTGACCATGAGACATCATGACCTAATATGTTTTAAACCATGGAGAAAGAAACTATGAATATACACCGTAACCTAGACACTCTATTTGGCTATGTGCCAGAAACAGTTAGCAAGACACAGTCATCAAGTGAATCCAAAAACTATGAGCAATGCACCAGAAGCCAGAAACCGTGACTCAAACACTGTGAGAGAGACACCATGAATGATACACCATATAGGAGATACCGTGAAGGAGACACCGAGATGGAGTCACTATGATGGAGACACCATGATGGAGATACCGTGAAAGAGACCCCATTACATAACATACTGTGACACCGTTTCTTAAACTATTTTTTCGTTTTAAAATTTAACATTTTAATGGTCAAATTTGTCGTCTTTAATGAACTGACATATTTGATGTTTATTTTTATCCATAGTGAGGTATTAGGTACGAAATACATGGAACCTGTCAGCTAATACTCGTTCATTCAAAGATAAAGAGAAGAGTTCCCATGAGAAAAAAATAGATACAACACGCTACTACTTTAGAAATGAGAGTGCACTGTGCTAAACAGAAAAAAAAGCTGACAAGAACGACTATTAATAAGATATTGAAAGATCTTCAAAGAAGAATTTTGTCCCATTCATGCAATACAACTCTACTGAAGAACACATGAATCACAATGGGATCAAGAGAACATCTTCACTCGTGAAGAACACAAGTTTAACTACGACACTCTGTTATTCAACAGAGAAACATGAGAATTACTCAGAAGCATTTATGTGTTCTCCAATGAGTCCAGAGCTTCACTTCTAATCTCTAGATAATTCTAAAATCACTTCTACTTTATTTTAGTGATTCTTTTATTTACATTCGAGCAGTGTGTGTACTATGTATATCTTACACACACACTGACTCCTGCACTGAACTGAAGGATTTCAAAATCCTCACACCACACTCTTAACTCTTGTTTACCCTTGACAACTATGGAAGTGGTCCCTGTGTGGCTTGGATATTATTTTGTTTACCAACGAAAATTGTGGAAGAGGTCCCTGATTGGCCTGGACAGTCTATGTACTATTGTTACCCCAATCCAGGGTGTGGATTATAGTTTATTTATATAAAATTATTTGTGTAAGGTGATCACCATGTGGATTGGATTATATATCAGCATGAGAAAAAACCACCTGTTTTATATCCGCTATGCTATTTTAATTTAGTCTACTCTGTTTTACTACTTTACTGGATAATCTAGAAAAATAGTAAATTCACTTTGATAGATAGTCTTGGAAAGAAGTTATATCTGATGTTCCATACTAGGATAACTCAAAATGTAATTTTAATAATACTAGTTAAGATTACTGATAAATAATCAATCTTCAAAGATGTTGTTTAAATAGTCAAACTCTTATAATAGTATAACATTGATTAAATGTGATGTATCAGTTTTTAGGAAATCATTATATGTAAAACTGATATTCTTTTAAACAGAAATTTTTATAGTTACTCAATTCACCCCTCCCCTCTTGAGTTAACTACTTTGACCAACATTTGGTATCAGAGGGTTACTTTGTTAAGAATCTATGTAATTTTATTCAACTATGATTGTAGTTGTACTTTAATGATCTGTAAATATCTGTTAATTCCCAATTTCTATCTCTTTTAAAGAAATTTTTGTGTTTTAAAAATAAACTGGAAGGTGCTTCTACCAACATGACACCTTTATTAAATGGTATAAATTATGCCCAGTGGAAACATAAGATGAAAATTCACTTAGAGAGTATGGTATTTGACATCTGGAGAGACTAAATATAAGATTCCAGAAACTAAAATAACAACTTGGGATGAACCTACTAAAATATATTACAATAATAATTGTAAAGAAATGAATTCCTTGTACTATGCATTAGGAGATGAGTAATTTAATAGAATACTTGCTTGCAAAACTGCCTATGAAATTTGAGATACCTTGGATATTTCTCAGGAAGGAACAACCAATGATAAAGAAATGAGATTGAACACATATACTATTAAATATGATAATTTTAAAATGAAGCCTGATGAACCTATCTCTGACATGTATCTCAGGTTCAATGATATTGTCAACACAATGATCTCTCTTGGAAAGGTTGTTCCAAAAAAGGAACAAATAATGAGAATACTAAGATGTCTGTCAGACCAATGGAGAGGCACATCTATCACGATTAGAGAATCTTGTGATATTGGTACTTCACCCGCTAAAGAATTAGTAGCTAAATTAATGATGCATGAAGAAGAACTGAATGTAAAAAAAGTAAGAAGACGATGAACCGAAGAGGAAGTCAGTGGAATTTAAGTCTACTGTCTCAAAAGGAAAGGACAAGGAAAAAGTTCACATATCTACTGAAATCTCATGTAGTGATGAGACTACATCTGATAGTGATGATGAGATTGCTCAGATAGCCAAGGGATTTAAAAAGTTCTATATAAAGAATAATGTTTTCATAAAATCAAACTACAATGGTATATATGACAAAAAAGGACACTGGAAGATGGATTGGAAGAAAGATGATAATAATGATCAATTTTTCTTCTATGAATGAAAAAGAAAAGGTCACATTAAAGTTGACAGTCCAAAATTGAAGTTCAAAAAGAAATATGGCTAT
Source organism: Viscum album (assembly GCA_963277665.1). Classification (NCBI taxonomy): domain Eukaryota; kingdom Viridiplantae; phylum Streptophyta; class Magnoliopsida; order Santalales; family Viscaceae; genus Viscum; species Viscum album. The sequence continues at coordinate 1,094,186,687 of OY728139.1, forward strand.
AAGGACAATAAATACACGAAATCTGGGAAAGCAACCTGGAGTTCTTTAGAAGACAACACAAGCGAGTCTGAGGTTTTTGATTCTGAAAAGAATCATGATAATATGTGTTTCATGACCAATACTTCTGATGTACCTGTTTCCCCTATGCTGAAATGTTATTATTTTGAAATTAATTCTGATTCTGAATCTAACAACATGTCTTGTGATGAACTATTTGAATACTGTAACACGATGGAATAAATCTGCAATGAGCTTAAGGACAAATATAAGACCTTGAAGAAATAGCATGCTTTGACCAGTTCTATTAAATCTTCCCTTGATGTAGAAAAATAAAAGAATGCCCAATTACTTCAGGAAAATACTGAACTGAAACTGTCTAATGAGAAATTAAGGAAGGAATTATAAAAGTTCAAAAATAAAAAAGACACACTAACTCAAATTGAATGTATTCAAGTTGAACCAAAATATACCACTGGAATTGGCTATCCTCCTTGAAAGAGACAGATCACTAAAACTAAATTTGTTTCTATATCTAGACAAAATACTACTAGTTATAGTTCTATAAATTCATATGCTTCACCCAGTTATTTACATTTTTATAGACCAAATAAAGTCTATCATTCAAAATCCATTGATTCTGTGAATTCTATGAGACCCATAAGAAAAATATGTGTACCTAAAGCTTTGCTTGCTATCATGTCTGGACACAATAGAATTTGGGTACCAAAATCATTTTCCATATAAACCATTTTTTGTAGAAGACCGACTTAAAAAGTTCTTGTAGGAATACATGGTACTTGGATATTGGATGTTCAAGACACATGACATGAGACTTCTCATTTTTTAAAAGTTTAATCAATGTTGATGGAAGTTGTGTCACCATTAGTGATAATTCTAATGGAAATATCATCAAACTAGGCTAAATTGGTAATAGTAACTCAGTTTTAATTTCTAAAGCATTATTTGATGATGGATTAAAATACAACTTTTTATGTATTTCTCAGTTATGTGATGATGGTTGTAATGTTATGAATGAAAATTATTCTTGTAATGTTTTTAATTCTAATAACACTTTATTATTTTCTACCTTAAGAAATGAAAAGGTTTTTGTAGTTTATTTGAATTATTTAGCGGAACAAAATATTACTTGTTTAATGCTTTTCATAAAGACTCTTGGATTTGTCACAGAACATTAGGACACTGCAATATACATTCACTTAGAAAAATGACTAGGAAGAACTTAGTTAGTGACTTACCCAACCATGAGTTTCCAAATGACGATGTTTTTAATCCCTGTCAAAATGTAAAACAACAAAAAATCTATTTCAAACCAAATAATTACGTTTCTACTTCTCAACCTCTCGAATTGGTTCACATGGATTTGTTGGGTCCATATAGAGTTTCTAGATTAAATGGGAAGAAAAATGTTTATGTTCTAGTAGGTGAATGCTCTAGATATACCTGGACCTTCTTCATGGCTCACAAAAGTGAACTCTGCTATTATTTTACTAAGTATTCCAAGTCTATAGAAAATATTATTGGCCTTAAAATTAAATCATTAAGAACTGATTATGGCTATGAGTTTGAAAATTAAGAGTTTTAATCCTTTTTCTCACAAAATGGTTATAACCACAATTTCTCTGCCCCACGAACCCCTCAGCAAAATGGTGTTGTAGAAAGAATAAATAGAACCCTGCATGAAATTTCTAGAAAAATTCATAGTGAATATGACCTACATATTTACTTTTGGGATGAAGCTATTAAAAAAACATGATACATAATAAATAGAGTCTTGATTAGACCAATTATCAAAAATAACTATTATGAAATCTTGAATAATAGGAAACCTACGGTTAATTATTTTATAGTTTTTGGCTACAAAATATTTATTCTCAACAATAAGAATAATCTTTACAAATTTTCATCCAAAACTGATGAAGGAATTTTTCTAGGTTATTCAATATCAAGTAAATCTTATAGAGTATTCAATAAGAGAACTAAATGTGTGGAAGAATCTGTCCATATTATGTTTGATGAAACAGATCCGCATGATCCTAGAACCATCCTAGAAGATCTGGAGGATGGTGTATCAAATTTAATCATCAATTCAAAATCCTCAAATACCACTGTGAAAGAATCAGTGAAAACTTCCAATTCTGGAAATTGTTTTCAATCGAGTCATAATGAACATAAATCTATTGATGAACCGGAAACCATTGTTCCCTCTTTTTTCGAGAATGGTTTGAACCCTTAGAAACCATCCCTAAGATGTTGTCGTAGGAGACTTAGATATTGGAACACAAACTAGAGATTCTCTTACAATGTTGAACATCAAGCCTTCTTGTCACTGCTTGAACTTGAAATCATTAATGAAGCCATCAAAGATGAATTTTTAGTAATGTGTATTCAAGAAGAACTTAATCAGTATGAAAGAAATAATGTTTGAAAACTTCTTAAAAAACCCAAGGACACATTCACCATAGGCACTAAATGAGTGTTTAGAAATAAGGTAGATGAAGATGGAAATATAGTAACGATCAAGGATAGATTAGTTGCATAAGGCTGTAGTCAAGAAGAATTAATTGACTTTGAGGATACTTTTTCTCCAGTATCCAGACTTGAAGCCATCAGAATTCTACTTTCTTATGATGCAAATCTGAATTTAAAACTATATCAAATGGATGTTAAGAGTGCATTCTAAATGGGTTTATAGCTGAGGATGTTTTTTTTGAACAACCCCCTAGATTTACAAACCCTCATTTCCCAAATCATATTTTTAAACTATGAAAAGATCTATATGGTTTAAAGAAATCTCCAAGATCATGGTATGAAAAATTAAGTACTTTTCTAATTTCCAAAGGTTTTAAAAAAGGAATATCTGATACTAATCTCTTTATAAAACAAATTTCTAATGATGTTTTAGTTGTTCAAAATTATGTATATGATATTATATCTGGATCTTCAAAAACTTCATTATGTATTGATTTTTCCAAAATGATGAAAAATGAATTTAAAATGAGTTTAATGGGTGATCTAAAATTCATTATTGGATTTCAAATCTTTCAAAATAATGATGGAATTGTTTTGAATCAATGTAAGTACACTAAATATCTTTCAAAAAGATTCGAATTAGAGAACACTAACAGTAGTGACACTCCCATGAGTACCACCTGTAAGTTGGATCTTGATGATAATGGAGAATCTATAGATCAGACCCCTTATAGAGGAATTATTTAAAGTCTACTCTACATAACTGGTAGTCGTCCTGAAAATATGATTAGTGTGTGTATGTGTGCTCGTTTTCTAGAAAATACTAAATAATCTCATTTAAATGCTCTAAATAGAATTTTAAAATACCTTAAGCATACACCGAATTTAGGAATATTCTATCCTAAAGTATAATCCTTTCAAATAGTTAGTTATTTTGATGCTGACTTCGGAGGATTTAAATTAGATAGAAAAGGCACCTCTAGAACATGTCACATTTTAGGCAAGTCACTAGTATCTTGGTGTAATAAGAAACAAAACTATGTTGCATTATCTACTAGAGAAGATAAATACATAGCTAATGGCTGTTGTTGTGCAAAAAGTTTTGGATTAAACACACTTTATAAGATTATGGATGTCAATTCAAACATGTACTAACAAATTGTGACAACACAAGTGATATTAACATTTAAAAAAAATCTTGTTTCACATTCTATGAAAAATCATATTGATTTAATACATCACTTTTTGAGGGATTATTATCAAAAAGGTGATATCACCTTGGAATTCATTGGTACTGAATATCAACTTGATGATATATTCACTAAAACATTACATTCTGAGATAATTGATTACATCCTACATTATCTTGGCATGATCAATCACAAATAGTTATCTTACTTGTCTTACTGTTTAATCTTTTACTATATTTTACATTACTGTATCATGTTCATGGTCTTTCACTTACTATCTCACCATGACAGAATAGTTTACTTACTGTCTCACCATGATTGAATAGTTTACTTACTGTCTCACTGTGACTGAACAATTTACTTACTATCTCACCATGACTGAACAGATCATTCACTGTCTCACTGTGATGACCACTGACTGTATCACCGTGAAGACCATTTACCATCGCACCATAATGACTATTCACGGTCTCACAGTGAAAATTATTTAGGCTTTTCTTTTAATCTGTATCATGGTAATTATTATTTCACATCTTTTTACCTTCCCAAGTTTTTACTTTTGTGACGTTTGATATCCAAAAATGATGAAACAAAAGGTTTTAACTCATCTCTTCACTCGGACCATCTCTCGAACCATCTCAACCTTGCAACCTTTCTCCTTCTCTATTTCTCAAACCTCCAATGGATTCCGACGATGAAGCTTCTATCTACATCTACTTCTGAGAAGCATAGCTCAATGAAAAAGAATATAGCACCGAAGCTGGCACCTGAAGGAACATTGAATCCAAACCTGGTAAATCGTAGTGTTGTACCTGAAGAGGAAGTTTTCCCTCAGTGGATATTGTCTAGAAAATATCTGGGTTTAAAAGTTTTAAGAGAACAAGGCTGGATCGAATGGTTCTCTAGGAAGGATAGACCCATTTATCCGAGGTTGGTAGCTCAGTTTTAGCAGTATGTACAGTTCTATTTTGATGTTGGTGAAAGCTATGTTTAGAGAGTAGGGTCAATGGACAAAGCTTCTCATTATTGTCGAGGTTATGGGATGTAAGCCTTAGGAAACCTCATAAAGGGATATGTGATGGTTATCAAAGATACCCCCCACCTACAACCAATTTCTTTGACATGGAAAATGAACTATAAACCCTAACTAGAAATGGCACCAAGAGAAGGGCCATAGTTGCTGAACATGATGGGGAGACAAGGCTGTTGTTTAAGTTTGTTCAAAATCTGATTATCCCATGGAAAGGTGAATTTGCTGTCTTGATGTACCAAGATGTGTTCTTGATTCATCATATGATGAATGGACAAAAAATCAATTTATGCAAATACATCATTCACCATATGTGCGAATTGATTAAAGGGACATCGAAATCCACATCTATGTTCTACTCTTGGCAGGTTTCGTCAATTCTTGTTGCAAAAAAAGTAGTTGGATCCAATGAAGAAATACTTATGGAATATGAATATTGTTTATCTAATCCTACTATCATAAGGATCAAAATAAACTGGAACCCATGGAAGTTTGAGTGGGTTGAAGATAGTGATAAGCTCTATGAGAAGTTCAATCCTGTAGATTATCCATCAAGGCCGAAGGGATTTTCTGATCCTAGTTTGGAAGCAGATGAAGTTGTGGAATATTCAGAAGATGAAGAAGAAAGGTAAAAGGTAGCTGAATTACTTCATAGGGAAATATTTATTGAGGAAGAATGGGATATTATTCCTACTGTTGTTCTTGAAAAAGAACCTCCTGTCCCTAGAGCTGTTGTTAATCCAGAAATCCAATCTGAGGCTGCATGAGAATTATTTGCCCCAGAATTAGAGCAGTAAAACATGGAAGAGGATACAGTAGGAGAACTCTCTACTCTGCAAGAAGAAACTCAAAGAGAACTCCCTGATATAGTGGAACAACTCCCTACCATGGGAGAAGAAAATCTAGAAGAAAACTCTATTAGGGAAGTTGAAAATATAGAAGAACATCATGTGGAACAATTTATTCCTGAGATAATACCCTCTACTGAAGAGGGGATGGAGATATACATTCAGCTGGCTAGACAAGAGATGATTGAGGAATCAAGTGTTGAAACTGTGAATTTAGAACAAGCCCCTGTGCCACTAGTTCCTGAAAAGGATGCACTTGTTGAGGGGGAGGAACCTAAAAATCTTGAGACAAATGAAGCTGAAGTAAGTAAAATAGAGCCAATTGAAGCACCTCAACCAACTGAGTCATATTTTTTGTGCACGCAGTATGTATTCCAAAGATTCTATGATTTAATTGAATCTCATTAGGTTACTGCATCTAGAATTGATCTTTCTTTTGTGTTTCAATCGAAACATGTCACATACGTTGCACCTGAACCGGAACCTCAACCTGAGCCTGCACCTATACCACTTCATGCACCTGCACCATTACCTGAAAAACAATCTTTTGTCAGCAAGGATGACTTGATACTCTTTGGAGACACTATCGTAGCTAGTGCTGAGAAACTTATATCCTCTCAACCTCGTCTTGTGACCAAACTCAGTCAAGAAGATGGATCGCTGCTTTTAGAAAATTTTATCAGGCACATTCAACCCAAAATAATCAATGAGATTCAAGAAGTAAGAGTTGAGAACAAGTTTCTCAGTACTAATGTTGCAACCCTGAAAGCTTTGGGTGAATACCTGCAAAAAAGAACTGCATTCAAGTTCAGAGCATGCTCCTATAGCTGGTCCTGCTTCTCTTGAACCTACTATTTCAAACATCTTTCAAGACATTGTGTCTCAGATTCACCCCTATCTACTATCCTTTGATGAGAAGATTGCTAAATTGCACAAATAGTTGTTGCAGAACATGAGAGAGTTTGTGGAGAACCTGAATAAATGCACATATGAATATAATTGTTGTCTTCAGAAAGTTCTAAATCTGCTTATATATTTGACCACTACTTTTAAAGCTTCTAATTCTTCTGGTCGAACATCAACTCCATCCATGGACAATATTTTTCTCAGATCTATAGTCAAGGAATAACTTCAAAATGTTTTCAATGGCTTTGATATGGATTCTTTATCTGAAGTTGGTTAGAACAGTGACAGAGTGCTTGACCTGGTTCAGATTCACTCAAAGATTTCCAATGATGCTCAACAGGATAACTCTAAGAAAGGGGATTTTTATTTTACCTGGATTTTCTCCAAGACTGAAATGACCAACCACTTGAAATATATAGTAGAAAATATGAGACTTCCACCTATTACTCAAACCTTCAAAAACCAAGTCCAGAAGCTCCCTGAGTTTATTAGATTGTTGGAAAAATTCATGGAAAATAGAGATAATCTTCCATAGGCCATGTAGTATGGAGGAGAGATTATTATAGACATCATTAAACTTCTGAGACGGCATATTCATGTTCAAAATACAACAATTTTTTCTCCAGTGGCTACTCCTCTCAGACCTGGATTACCTACTTTCACTTCTACCTTAGCTTCAACATCCATGTCTGTTCTCCAGGATCTTAGTCAGATCAGGCTGGTCAACCATGACCAGCAACTGCCTCGGTCTTCTATTGCTCCTACTTTGGCTCCTTCATTCTTTGAAGGTCTCCCTGTACATTCTCTATCTACCACTTCTATGCCTTCTTCTACATCAGCAACTACCCCAATGGCTTCCTCTTCTACTGCTGGTAAAGGCAAAGAGAAGGAAAATCCCTAAAGAAGCCCAATGTCTGTTTTTTTTATGGGGATGTCATTCATTTTTTTGTTATTACTTTCTGATGTACTACACACTGCTTATATTTAATGGAATATGCACCGTTTCTCCACTATTCTTTTAACTTTTTTATAATCCCAATAGGGGGAGAAAAAGTGAGAAGTTATCTGTCATTCAATATGTTTTTTTCTCTGTTGCTACATTCAATTTACCCATTCCCTATACTTGATTTGTGATCATCAAAAAGGGGGATATTGTTGGACTCCTCATGTATTAATCATGTTGTAATGATTAGAAATCTCATTAATGTTTACAAATCTCAATACTAATTTCAAATCTTATTAATGATCACCAATCTCACAAATCTTATTAATTATGTGTATTTATGTTGCAAGTTATCTCATACTTGATAATAGAAAAGCTTAATTCATTATATGAATATTACTGTTTAAGTCTGAATACAGTTATATGCCTAGGTACAAGACACCATGACGCTTGACATAGTAAGTCAAACACTGTGAGCAAGACACATACACCGTGAAGCCTAAGTCTCATACAAAGTGACCACTGAGACACCGTGACCATAAGAAATCGTGAACCAGTAAGTCTTACACCATGAAAAAAGTCACTAAGAATAGAAACTGTAACCCAGACACTCTATTTTCCTATGTTTCAGCCATAGTTATCAAGACACAATCATCATGTGAATCCAGAAACTATGAGCAAGGCATCGGAAGCCAGAAACCATGACTCAAACACCGTGAGCGAGACACCGTGAAGGAGGCACTGTGAAGGAGACACCATGAAGGAGACACTGTGAACGAGACACCGTGAAAGAGACATCATGAAGGGTAAAACGTGAAGGAGATAAAGTTAAGGTGAAACCATTTACATTACATACTATGACACTATTTCTTAAACTATTTTGACATTTTTCTATATAACTTTTTAACAGTCATATTTGACATCTTTAATGAACTGACATATTTAATGTTTGTTTGTAGCCATAGTATGAGGTACAAGGTATGAAATACATGTATCATGTTGGCTAACACTCATGCTTTCAAAGATAAATAGAAGAGTTCCCAATAGCGAGAAACATATACATCACCCGACAACTCAAGAAACATGAGTGCATTGTACTAAATAGAAAAACAAGCTGACAAGCACGACTACGAAGGAGAGATTTCAAGATCTTCAAAGAATCATTTTGTCTCATGCATGCAATCTAACTCTACTGAAGAACACACGAAGAACAATTGGATCAAGATAACATCTTCATTCATGAAGAACATAATCAGAACTACGACACTTTATTTTTCAATAGAAAAACAAGAGAAGGACTCGAAAGCATTTTTGTGTTATCCAATGAGTCCAGAGCTATACTGCTAATCACTAGAGCACTCTAAACTCACATCTACTTTCTCCTAGTGATTCATTTATTTACTTTCGAGTAGTGTGTGTACTCTGTATATCATACACACACTGACTCTTGCACTGAACTAGAGGATTTCAAAATCCTCACACCAAACTCTTTACTCTTGTTTACCCATGACAACTATGGAAGAGTTCCCTGTGTGGGATGGCTATTATATTGTTTACCCATGAAAACTGTGTAATAGGTCCCTGCATGGCCTGGACAATCTATATACTGTTGATACCCCATTCCAGGGTGTGGATCAGAATTTATTTATATAAACTTCTTAGTGGTAGGTGATCACCAAGTAGAGTGGATTAGGTCTCTGCTTGAGACTGAAACTCTTGTTTTATATCCTCTGTTCTATTTTAATTTAGTCTACTCTATTTTACAACATTAATACATAATCCAGAAAAACACTAAATTAACTTTGATAGTTAGTCTTGGAAATAAGTTATATCAGATTTGTCTTAGTAGGATAACTTCAAAAGTAATTTTATTAATACCAATTAAGACAACTAAGAATTAATCGTTCTTCTAAGAAGTTGTTTAAATGGTCAAACTCTTATAACAGTATAACCTTGATTAACTGGGCTGTATCAATTTTTGGGGAAATAATTATCTGTAAAAATAATATTCTTCTAAAAATAAATTTTTATAATTACTCAATTCTCCCCTCTCCTATTGATTTATCTACTCTAACCAATAATATTATTCTTTATTTACTAGGGATGTTACACATCTTCTAAGAATATGAATCATTATTATAAGAATGTTAACAAGAGTAGTGGAAAGAAGAGTATCTGATGGGAGGATTGGTTACTTAGGACATTACCCAATTCCACTTCAAAGAATTTTGTAGGGTTGGTCAAATTGGTAGATAGTGCCCTCAATAACCAGTAGAGTTATGATCTTTTATCATAGTGGGAAACCTAAAGTGGTTTTGTCAGAACCCGTAACCAGTGGGAAATGGTTGAGAATCTATGAAGAATCGGAGTGTTAAAAGGGGGAATTTTAGTCCATATTAGTCTAGTAGTTGGAGTTTTATAGGAAATGGTGGTATAGGTAGTGGAATTGGTATGTTGGTTCAATCGGGCTCATATATGCACATTGGTGTAACTCAAGGTACTCAGATTGCGTCACATGGAAGAGGGGTAGAACATTTGAAACCAGTTTAGCTTGAATTTGTGTGTAGAGAAGCTGGACCATTTAGGGTCAGATAAACTAATATTGTATATTATACACATTATAGTGAATTATTTGATAAATTAACCTGTCATTATTTTATATCATCATAAATATTTAATGGGGTGATTCTAATGGTGGATTTTGTGATTAGCGTAATTATGATCAATACAATGTTCATAGTTTGGTCAAGAGACCACTATTTATAAAAGTGGTGTTCTCTCAATGTTGGGGAGTATCTTTTTCTATGGGATATTTGTATCCTTGGTATGTTAATCTTTGAATTTATTTTGGGTATTGACTGGTGCATAGAATACTGATAACATATAAATATTCAATGCAGGATACTATCCATTATGTTTAATAAGGGTAAAATTTATGTTCATCATTAATAGTGGGATATATAGGTGGGCCATCTCAGGACAATTAATTAAAAACTATGGTGTATTACCACCCAATTTTGAAGTATGTTTTTGGATGATCGTGGTATGATGTAGGATATCCTTCTACTCATAAGAGACAGATTCCATGACAGGTTTCATGGGGACATATTAGCACTTACACCAAAGATAGATGATGAGATTAATATTTACCTCATAACTGGATCTATGTCAGTTTCATTAACACATAATAGAATATCACCAAAATAGAATCATGTGGCCTAGAAACTACCATAAGTTTTGATGGATAATGGATTTATCAATCCATGTACATCCCCATTGTGTTCTCCAGTCATGTTTGATGACAAGTCCAATAGAACATTCTTCTCATTTTTAAATAACAAGAAATTGAACAGGATGAAAGTTAAGAACCAATATACTCTTCTACAAATCGACTATCTATATTACTAATTTAGAGGATATTTTTTACTCCAATATTAATTTGTTGTTATGGTGTCATTTGTTGATAGTTATATCATCTTATACACCACTGACTTCATTCAGAAGTAGGTATTCTCTTTATGAGTTCATCGTGATGTCGTTCAGGTAGAAGAATGTTCTGGTAGTGATTATGTACTTGATAAAACATAACATCAACCCATACATGGATTAGTTTTTAGTTGTTTTTGTTGATGAAATCTTGTTGAACATAATGTTTCATGATAATCAGGGCCAACATCTCCACATCATTCTGAGTACACTGAGAGATCATCAGTTATATTCCATTCTATGTAAGTGTAAATTACAGATCGTTACGATACATTTCTAGGGATAAATCATATTATATAATGATATGTTAGTAGACCAGGGGATGTTATAGGTAGGGGATTATTTTTATCATTCAAATATGTTTTATGATATCTCTACCTTTTTTAGAATATTGTGTTGTTATAGGAGGTTCATCAAGGTATTTTTGTCATCTAGAACCACCACATTTGGGATTTCCCAATAATAGTGTTATGTTTTATGTGTGGGAATATATGAAAATGCATTCCATGACAATATGATGTGTTTGAATAGGGACCGATATTGATCATATTCTTGTTGGGTGAAATGTGTATTGTCATTTATGATGCATTTTGTATTTGAGAGGGAGTTCTGTTAATGCAAGGGATTCAATTTTGGATAATCGGTCATGTAAGATATGGAAAAAATGAATTAAAATATTCTTGATCTTTATTTAGACTCTATAATTTTTTTCTTAAAGTATTGCAGGCATTTTCTATTGGGAAAAATCTTTAATGTGTTTACAAACCACATGATCATAAATTATATCTTTTACCAATGATATTTGAATCTCCAAATGTATGTATGGGTTGATTATATGAAGTATTTATGTATTGATATAGAATATAAAAATTCAATATAGTATAAAATTGTTAAATCATTAGGCTGAATGATACAGACTCTGTTAGTTCATAAGTATTTTCCTAATGGAAGATAACGACATTGATGACAGAGTTACATATTGTGGTTCAAGAGGCCCATTAAAAGAAAAAAATCATCCAAGTATCAGTGGTATTTACACTTTAGCGTTTTATTGGAGAGATATATAATAAATATTAAGAGTCTCTATCCTTGAGTGAAATCCTTAATGATGGGTGGTGACCTTCATATTAGACCATACACAATTATGAGATCTATTATTTCAGGAACTATGTTGTTGTTCCTATGTGTATGCTAGAGAATACGATATTTGAATTATATGCCTCATTGTTGGTGTTTCATCCTGATTTTATGAAATTTTACCATGACCAACCTCAACATTATATGTGGACATACATGAAAAAGGAGATTTTATTGTTCTTTCATTGATGTTACGCCAATCAATAGGAGAAGGATAATAAATAGTGTATTTCTTGTTTACTATTGTCATTTCCTATTATGGAATGTAAATGTGGTGATGTTACATTGGGATTTATGGGGGGTATCTTATGGAATCCATGAAGAATTATTATATTTTTATGATTGAATATGGATTGGAAAATGTAGCTCTTCTTATACCTATTTGAGAGATTTTTTCTATAGATCATTTTGGAATCTTATATGTTCTTTTGATAGTCTGTCTCCACATGGTGTCATGGTGTATATTTTTAGACCATGAATTACATTTCCATTGAATGTCTAGTAGGGATTACAGATGGTACTAAGTATACAAGTATTTTTATGTACAACATTCCACTAGTCAGAACATGCTATTCAATTTTCGGAGGATATGCTTCAAGTGGGCATCCAAAAAAATTTTGGTGGTTAACACTGACAAAAAAAAACTAGTTGAGTTTTCATATAACAACATTTTCTAGGAAAATTATCATATGTGAAATTCTGAAGATATTTAGTTTTTGATATGTAGGTCACTTTTATGTTGGATGGATTCAGTTGGACATAGATTTTGGGACTGAGTTTCAAACAAGAGACATCATCACAAGTCTAGTTTATTTGAAAACATATATCTATGACTCAAACTATGTATATGTGGTATAATGATTGATTTCAATGACACCGTATGATTAAATGGGGTGATTGTTTCTTTCATTAGGTGTCCCATAGATTGGGTCACCATAGGATTTGGATGCATGAAAAGTTTCCACCCAAGCTTATTAGTCCTTTTGAGATTACGAAGAGAATTGGATAATGGAATAGAGATATGTTATTCCAAAGTGTTATAGTTCTAGACATGATGTTAGTCATTTGTTGCATATTAAAGTTTATCACCCCAACCCCTCTCATATGATAAATGTTGATGATGCTGAGCTTGAGACTGTTGCATCCTTTGAGGAGAATCTGATATATCTTAGGAATAAGTGTGATAAAGTGTTTCCATGAAATATAGTGTAGATAGTTCAAGTATTGTGAATACATGTGCATTTTTATGAGAAAACATAGGAGAGATAAGAATATATACTTGCGAGGCGGCCCAATATTTTTACCTCAGAATCATAGTGATGATTTGTAGTATAACTCGAGGATGATCATTTATAAGGTGGTGAGATTGAAAGATACCCAACATTATGAAAATGCCTGGTTATCATTTTCAGGACCTCTTTGACACTTATTTTTATTTTATATTGGATGGGTTTTATTGGAGTTTTTAATGTGAAATTGTGAAATTGTCGAGTTTTTGATAAAAAGGGGATGTGAACGATTGGTTCACGGATTTCCTAAACTATTCACCTACCAACAGAAAATCATACCCCACATAGGAAATTGGGATTGCATAGTTAGGGATTGGTTTTTTAATATGTTCTTCCACATTGAAGATTTTTTTCACCTCTATGGATAGATATATGGTTAAGCCACATAGTTTTGTATATTTTGTGCCCCTACCAAGGAAACAGTGCATAACAATATTTTATACTCTAAATATTTTTAAAAAATTTTAAACCCAGCGGTATTAACTCCATTTCCCCATATAATTATAAACCCATTCCTATGATTTTTAACCTCTACAGTGGATTCCATGTCTCATTGTACTTTGTTCATTATGAATTGATTATCCAATTAAATGATCGACTACTTTTGTGTTAACGCTTTATTCCTCGATTGTTTATCTTTATCTCCCATATCTCATACCGAATGAAGAGGGATGAATTTTCCTCCATTTCTGATGTTTTTGATCTAAAACATTATGGATGTTAATCCATTGTATATTTTTCAATGGTTTTGGACCAAGAACATTTGTTGTAGTTGTGATCCTGATCGTTCTAGTTTAGATTAAGGATTTATGTTTTTCTGAATGACCATCAACGTCCTTGAGGTGAGTGGTATATTTTTTAAAATCCCATAGCCTTTATTTATATTCCTATATTTGATTGTGCAATTTCAATTTCCAATTTTTGAAATTGTTTTATTAATTGATTTAATTAATCGGTAAATTAATTTTTGGTATTATGGGATTGGTGGAATGATGGAATTTTGATATTGGTTCATCAATGTGAATATTTAATTGGGTGATATTAATAATTAATGGGTTGGTTGGCCTAACATTGATGTGTTAATGGGTTATAAATAAATATTGATAAATAAAATTATGGTGAAATGTTAAAAGTATTCAAAGTGATTAAACAGATGAGCCTGGTTTGTTTTGATAATTGGAAATGGTGAAGTGTAATGTTATATATGTAAATAAATTATAAGAGAATTTATGATGATTAACCTTGATAGATGTGATATTTTTTTGTTGATTGATAAATAATGTGTGGGATATTGAATAAACCTCCAAATACCAATGGGTTTATAACCTGATACACTTGTCCCCTGATACATTCATGCAAATATTATTGAATGGGATAGAGACTAATGCTAAAAACAACCATGAGGTGTATGATAATAACTTATGAACCAGATACCGATAAGGTTCCATACATAATGTTCTAGCCCGATGATATTTGCATTGGGCTGTGATTGCAAGTGGTAATGTTATAAAAGTGGAATTAATTGAATAATGAAAAATGATGATGTAATGAACTATAGAATCCCTTGACTATTTTCAAACTCTAGAATGAGGTGCTGAAGGTATTGATTGTTTGGGTGTAACAATGAACCAAATAAATTATTTGGTTAAAGAAGAAAAATGATATGTGGTAATTTTTTACACTATTTATTATATATTATTCTTTATACAACTGTATATAATTTTATTGATTGGATATTATATTATACATTATTAGTGGTGGCCAATTGAGTTGTACTCACACGTTACATGGGGTTCATCATCGGTACCCGAATAAACAATATTTTTTCATGATATGATAAAGGAAAGATCCATATATTAGATTATTGCATAGGGATGGATCATGGATATGGGAACAAGAAATGATTTCATGGACCGTATGGGAGTTGGTAGTATCATTAGTTTTTTGGGTTTTCATTTGAAAATCAGAAAATATATTGAATGGCATATCAACATCCTTGGTCTAGATTTATTTTCCTATTTTTGTTTATTGTGTGATAATGCTCTGTATTTTTTATGGTATAATTATTCTTATTGTTTATTATTCTTAAGATATTGATTATTTATTTTAAAATTTTGTTGTTATTAAATAAAGAGGGTATAGTATTCCCATGATATATATTAGACTATCTCTACTAGTTGGCTTCCACAACTATATGGGAAGGCTTGTCTGAGGTAATGTGACCAACTGGATCGGGGCACCAATTTGTGGCACTGAAATCGATATGTTACAATATTCCCTTTCAAATATTATTTGAATATATAGTGTTAACCTGAATAATTTTCATCTATAATTTAAGAAAAAACCTCAATAAATAATAAAACCAGAACATGTTTTTCTTTTGATCTGGGATTAGTTCATCGCTTATTAAAATTCAATTTGAAATAGAGACAAAACAATTTTTCATCTTCAAATATCATTTTAGTATGAGTATTTAAATTTAATTATTTTTAACCATAATATGGGTATATTCATCCATATCATGGTTTCTTAAATTGAAATATATTTCCCATAAAAAATTTATCTTAAAATCATGATGTAGAAAATTTGATTATATGATTCTATATTTTTTGGAAACATTCCCGATTATAATTATTCTAAAAATTATTCTTAAAAATATACATTAACTGTAGATAACATTTATTGATAAATTTCACAATTAGAAACATAATCTAAAGCGTTATTAGTTTCTTATTCATAATTTTATGTTCATAGAATATTAAATTTTTAGATTATCATTTATTTAATCCAAATTATGTTGAAGTACCTCAAATAAAACTAATGATTTTTTTAGAATAAACAATTATTATATGTAGAGAAAATAAAAAAATATTCATATGGTCTAGTCATAGTTTATTTAAAATTAATGAATTAAATTAAAATTGAATACATAACTATTTGGAAGATATAAATCGTTTATTTCATCAGAAGTGATTGGGTTGATCCATACGAAGAATCCAAATGGCACCATCCTTCAGTGATATTTCATGGATCATTCGAATTGCCTAAAAGTGTATGTTGGATTCAATAAGACACCATATATATATATATAGTGTCTTAGGTGTTAAGAATATAGATAAAATGAGATATTTAGTTTTTATTATTATACTAATCAAATCACAATAACATTATATATATATATATAGATCCTATAAGGATGAAAAATATGTATATTGTTCAATCTACTGTGACTCCAAATGCAATGTTTCCAAATATGTGCAAGAGTACCACAATGCCAAATTTTGGACTCCCCATATGCAAGAGGATGTAAACTAGTGGTGAGGAACTACTATAAACATAGTGGAAACAATTCCAATAGTATTGGTTAACTATAAACCAAAAAATACCAGATGTAGTAATAATCAATAAAATTAAATAATAGTCCTTATGATGTCCAAACATGAAAATAAATCACAATGTCTAAAAATAGATTTTAATGATTCAATCGAAAACTTGAAGAAGGATCCACATATGTGGTGGATCAATTAACAATATATATAAACAGGTAGAAATCATAACGACATGTATCTACAAATTCATACAATTAAACAATTAAATCACCTATATAAATAACCTATTACACCTGCCCAAAATATTTAAATAAGACCCTTTCCCATAGTTGTCCCCATGTTAATAAATTCTGCATAATCATTTGTGTTCCCTCAATGGGTGTGAGTAATAAACCCAGAATAATACCACCAACACATCATTAGTATTAGTGGATTAGATATATCAGAGTTTATGATATTATTAAATAGAAATAAAAGAGAATGTATACATTAATTTTGTGTCATCATGAATCAACCATGACTCTATGAACCATATTCTAAAAAGAATCAACACCATGCAAGAAACAAGAGATATCTCATGTCATATATATTACCTGAAACATGAATATTACATGAATATTATCGTTGAAGGAATAGTCCCACAAAAAGTATTATTTTACAACCCCTAACTCTTGAGAGTTTATATAATTATTTTTTCACTGAACGTACTCACTCATTTCCTAGGAACATAGCTATTGTGTGACCTACCATCAACTTATTATGTATTTGGATAGATAAACAAATAACAGCCACCATATTATTACTCAGTATATTTTCATTTTATCACCATGGACATTATCCTCTCTAGTTAGATGTGATCACAACATCATATATCAAAAAAAATAATAATTATAGAGAGAGTTACCAACTGATCAATCAATTCCCCTATGTCTAACCCTAGCCCCAAAAAGAAACAACATTGTTGGCACTGGAAAACACATCCCCAAAATTTTCAAGATGCTTCCATACACAATCCAAGATCGTATTCTATTTCGAAAGCTTCGATTTGGTAAGTCATAGGGCCCAAACAGAGTTACGGAGTAGGTGTTATAGACATTTGAAGTTGGGATGGAAAAATAGTTCACAAAGCCCATTAACAAAGCCCCCTCTGTGATTACGAAGCACCGCCGCGATGCAAGGAGGAGGGATGCTCTGAGAACCCCCATTGAAGTTCACAAAACTTCCGCGATGTAAGGATCCGGGATGATCCACGAACCCATGTGGCGTTCGCAAACACTCCACGAAGCAAGGATGTGGGATGCTCCGCGAACCCCTTTGATGTTCGTGAAGGTGCTGCGAAGCAAGGAGGCAGAAATGCTATGTGAGAAGCTTTGAAGTTCGTGAGCTTCCACAGAGCAAGATATGTATTTGTTCCGAGCAATATCTTCTTCATGGTTCCTCTCCCCTATAAATACTAGATCACCCCCACTCTCTATATGGACACTTCTCCCCTTTGGCGGCCGATCTCCCGGTTCGTGGAGCTCTGCTTTCCTTCACGAAGTGGTTTGACAAGCCCCTTCTCCACCAGCGTCTTATTTCGTGTTGCTTCTCCACAAGTCCCTGCTCCACGAGTCCATGCTCCGCGATGTTTCTCCATAACTCTATGATCCGTGATTTTCCGATTCACTTTACCTCATGCTCTACAATCCGCTTTACTCTTTGAAGCTACTTTGCAAACACCTATCCTTTTCAAGGCTCCTACCTTCAAGCTCGTCGGTCAATACCCCGGGGGCTGCACCCCCGCACCCCTGGTTGGGGCCAGTTCCAAGCTACAGTCCCCACCCTCTGGGCTCGTCCATTCGCTACTATCACTTACCCATGAAAAATAGAGAGTCGCACTGCGATATTTTTGGGTCGGGACATCGGAATTTACCATTACGCCCTTAAGCGCACCCACCATTCACCTGTGGAATACCATGATTTGAGAGAATCCTATGCAACCCATTAAACAACATGAGTCAACATATAACTCTTGGTTTGATTCCCATGTCGTAAGTTGATATTCTCATCATCAATCCCCTAAGTACCTTGAGTCGAACCATTCCTCAAGAAACTCATCCAAACCCTATCACTTGGCTCCTATGTCAGGTTGAACCAGAAAAGTACCACCCCCGCGTAACACCCAAAACCATCCATTTCTAGGCTTCTTATGCCTTATAGTCCTATCTATAGGTCATTAAACTATAGTTATCCCTATATGAAAAACATAGGATGCCTCTTGCTCCAAACCAGTGATGCCTTATGCTCCAAGCTTAAGATGACAACAGTCCTATCCACATGACTATAAACTGTAGTGCTCCCTATGTTCTAAACAAAGGATGCCTCTTAATAATTAAATGATATTCCTTATTCTCTAGGCTTATGATGCCAATAGTCCTTTATACATTTCTATAAACTGTAGTCCTCCCTATGTTCCAAACCTAGGATTCCACTTTCTCCAAACAAGAGATGCCATATGCTCCAAGCATGAGACTCCAATAGTCTTATCTACATGACTTTAAATTGTAGGAAACCCTATACACCAAACATAGGATGCCTCTTGCTCCAAAAAAGTGATGCCTTATTCTCCAAGCATAATATGCTTAATCCCATGATTACAGTGGCATAATTTCAAGAGCGTTGGAATCTGTTCAAGCATTCCATCACTCCACCTCACACTTTTCATGTCATTCATTAGGATCATCATCCACATCCATGTCTGATGGGACCCCCAAACAGCCAACTCCCATGTTGTATCGGCTCACCTACCATTTGTGGCCAATGCCCCAGAAGACTATGTAAAATTCATTGAGTCAGGTCTGGTGTTTCAAACATGGTAAACAGTCGACCCTCAAATGCTTGTCCCCATTTAAGGATAACATGATATTTATGTTGTGTTTGGAATATGTTCAATAGTTATCCTCCATATCCAAGACACCCACATTGCTTTGCGAATGTCGAGAATTTGATTCAAACATTTCATCTCCCTTTGTTCGGACTGATTCCAACACCACATGGCATTATCCCTCTTGTGCGCTAGCGCATAGGTGAATACCTCAACCCACTAGTGATCTGGGATGCCCTCATGGCCATACATGAGGAAGACATCACGAAAAGCATCCATGCGTAAGAACCATTCATGATTTTCGCTCCATAGTGCCACCCGAGTATCTTCCTTGCATAAGCCCCATCCGCAATTTCTGCTCCATATGCGGCACCCAAGTAGCTTCCTTCCGTAATCCCTGTCCATGATTGCTACTCTATAGCGGCACATGGGTAACATTCTTACGTAAGCCCCATTCACTATTTCTGCTCCACAGCAGCACCCGGGAAACATTCTTGCGTAAGACCCATTCATGATTTCCGCTCTATAGCGGCACCCAGGGAGTTTTCTCATGTAAGCCCCATTCACCATTTTCTCTCCATAGTGGCACCTGGGCTGCTAACCATGCATAAGCCGCTGTTTCCTCTCTGGACTGCCCTACGTGTAAGCCCCACTCCAGTTCCCATGGACGCCCCTTTCACAATGTGGTCATCAGGCCTTTGCTACCTCTTGTTTCTCACACCGATCATGACTAATGTGGGCTTAGAGTAAGCATAGACCATGACATCACTCTCATACCGCAAGACGTTAAACATTATTCTGCCACCTAAACTATGTGGACTTTGATCCCTATCAAGGAATGGTACGTAGGAAGCCTCCATGAGGTTCAATCCCACCATCCATCGGACACCAGGTCAACTTTCATGTCAGTTCACTGATGCCATCCTAAACTACGTGGACTTTGATTCATGTCCAGACATGTTACGTAAGAATCCTCCTTGAGGTTCAATCCCACCACCCACTGGTCGTTCTGACCATCTAAACATCAGTTCACCAACACCTTGGGAAGCCTAGAGTGTATTCCCCACACATATTCATCCTGAACTATGTGGACTTTGATCAATTTCAAGGGATGGTACATAGGATGCCTCCCTGTGGTTCAAAACCACCACCCACCAGTCGTTGGGACCATCTTTACATCGGTTCACCCACAATGTGGGCATCCAAGAGTGTAATCCCCACACCCATCCATCCTATACTATGTGGAATTTGATCCATGTCAAGGAATGATACATAGAAAGCCTCCCTGATGTTCAGTCCCACCACCCACCAGTCATTCCGACCATCCTCACGTCAGTTTACCAACACCTTTGGCAGCCTAGAGTGTAAGCCCCAAACCCATCCCTCCTGAACTACATGGAAATCGATCCATGTCAAAGAATGGTACGTAGGAAGCCTCTGTGAGGTCCATTACCACCACCAACTGGTCATTCCGACAATCTTCGCATCGGGTCACCAACACCTTGGGTAGCCTATAGTGTAATCCCCAAACCCATCCAAACCGATCTACGAGTACTTTGATCTATGTCAAGGAATGATAGGTAGGAAGCCTCCACAAGGTTCAATCCCACCAACCATCACACCCTAGGTCCACCTACATGTGGGTTCCCATACCACCTTAAGTATGTGGTATTATATCCTCACCAAGGCGAGGTACGTAGGAAACCTCCCTAAGGTTCAAGCCCACCAGATATCTTATCCCCAGGTCCCCATTCACGTCGGTTCGAACACATCCATTGGTAAGCTGTTGTGACACCGTCCAGCGGTAAGCTGTTGTGACCTCAATCAGGGGTAAGCCGTTGAAACCCCATCTAGCGGTAAGCCATTGTGACCTGAATCAGCAGTAAGCCGTTGTGACCCAATTTAGCGGTAAGCCTTTGACATCCTTTTCCAGCGATAAGTCTTTGCGACCTCATTCATCAATAATCTATTTTCAACCTCATTAGGTGGTAAACTTTCGTCAGATGAACTACATGGAATTTGATTTCCTAGGACAAGGATATGTAGGAAGCCTCCCTTAGGATCAATCCCATCACTCATGTCTCATCCGGATCACTCTCTTGAGCCTATGCATCTCAAAAAGGTCATGCCCCAACCCGAAGGTTCCAATTCCTCTTGGTCCCATCCATGCATCCATTCTCATAGGCGGCCTCCTCATGTGTCCCATCATCCCACCGAACTACGCGGATTTGATTCCCTGCCATGGGGATATGTAGGAAGTCTCTTTGAGGATCAATACCAACACTACTATCATCTTCATGATGGTCCCATCTCATTCCCACTCCACTCCATTCAATTCTCCATCATCCATCCTGATTCATACCAGGGCCACCACATCCTGGTGGGATCATGTAATACACCCCCACTGCTCCTAGTAGTACCCGGGTCCCAATCCATGCAGAAGCCCTAACATGTCTTCGGGTTGTTGTCCTTTGGGAACACCCCAATTCATCACCCCTTTGAAATAAGTGGGTTTTGACCCCTTTATTCTACATTGGGTACGTAGGAAACCTCCATTAGGATCAATCCTAGCCATTGGTAAACCTCGGTGTCCCTATTCTGGGGTTCACTCTCCTTCATCCGCCCTCAGTGGTGTTCGAATCAGCCATTACAGTGTGACATCTCCACTCCATGGGGAGAACCACCTCAGATCTGCCCTTATTGGACGTTCTAATACAACTATATTATTGGTGTTCCCACCTTGGGACATACTAATCTGATCTGCCTCTATGGGACATTCTGATCACTCTCATTCTGTATCCACAAGACGTTAAACATGTGGCCTGCCTCATGATAAACATGAGATGCCTGAGGAAAACCTCAAAAGACACGCCTTTGGAATAACCATCTCTAATAAATGTTAAAATTTCATCATACTCTGTTTTAAACATGGTATGATGAGGAAAACCTCATAGACATGCCTCTGGCTTTAGATACCCCATGACAGATGTCGGTTTCCTTGGGTTATGCACCCTTGAGATTCCCTATTATGAGGAAGAATACAAGTTCTCCTTTGTCCACGCACCCAGACAAACCCCGACATGCCTGATGTCACCGTCTACTCTGACTGAAGGTTGCTACCATGTCATGACCCCATGGAATGTTCTAAAGGAAGCACTGTAATTAACCAGACTCCATGAAGATATGGAACTGGGAACAAGATTCACGAACCACGACATAAATCATTGAGGGAGACCCAGACTAGGTGACGAGTTCTGAGGAGGAATACCTAGAAGGAAGAACTGACAACCCATAATCCTGTTTCGATCACGGAGTAGATTTCCATGAATAAAGAGTTGATGCTGCCTGCCATTGATATGTTGGAATGTGGGGTAACAAAAACTGCGCCCCCTCGTCCTCGAATAAGACAGACATGCGTGCCCTGGCGAAAGCATCTGAAACAATCATATATGAAGATGCTACATGGATATATCATTTCACCCTACCAACTCAATCAACCAATGTCTCCCAAAAAATCCAAGATCATTAACACAATACAATAACATTTTCTTAGTCCCTCATCTGAACCCATAGAATTAGCCACATGATCACCATTGAAATAACTAATCAAGAAATTTTCACCCTTGGACAAAAAAACCAACTAATAGATCTACCTTGGTAAATTCAATTTAGGTTAATTTAATCATATGAAACCCATTTCACCAATATCTACACTCTTATGGGACAATAAAATTAATTTGGACCCATCAGCTATCTTTGAAAACTTGGGGAAAATGCAATGGTAAAAAACGCATGTATGAATGATATCCCTTAAAACTGTATATAAATTTCATATCATGGTCTTGAATTCAAAACACAATATTTGATGATATGAATGAAAATTTTGCATCACTAGATAAATACACCATCCACAAAAACAACAATGAAAGATAAATCCCTCTAAAATAGGGATTTAAAATCAACTAATAGAATATTGTGACTATAAGATAAATATGAGGCAATGAAGGAGTTTCACACACCAAGATATAATTATTGAAAAAAAAAATAATAATCCAAAAAGATTATAGATATTATGATAATAGGAAGATAAGAGAGACCCCCAAATTGATCCCTTGATAAATGATATCCAATGATGAATAATTGGAGTAGAGGAATAAGTGGGGAAAAATTTATGGGGATATAATGAATAAATTATTGAAAAACAACTCATGAAACTATCTTGATAGCTACATGGTACCCAATCAGTCTATATCATGTACCTGATTCTCCACTAGTTAACCAAGACACCCCATCAGCTATCCAATGTAGATTCATTCCCTACAAGTCCACCACCTAAGACATCGAGTACCCAATGGCCCTACACTAGGTTCCCATTACCCATGTACTGCATTTTGAGTATGAGGTGGGCCTAATACCCTTATCTAGTGTAGTACTAATTTTTTGATACCCCTCCATAAAATCTCAAATTATGTAATATAAAATAATATAAACTATAAATTTGTACTGAAATTCATAAATAAAATTTTCAGGGTCATTAAAACTACCCATCTAAAGGCTTCTTCTGCTGGAAAAGCACCTCTGGAGATCCTTACTGAATAGATATAACTATTTGGCTCATGTATTAAACTCTTAATATTAGGTATCCCCATATATATTAACTTAATAACAAAATACTATGAAAATAAGTAGTATCTTACCTCATCAAACCATATCACTCCCATCTATGATACACATCAAGTGGACACCAGATGATGCATCCACCTCATTGTAAACATCATCACTATCAAAAACATATGTTCGTAAAGTATTGTACTTATATTGATTCAATATCTGAATTAAATCCTGTATACCTAAAATTCATAGAGTAAATTACAACTAGAAATACACTACACTAACATATTCTACAATCATTGATATAATTAAAAAAATGTGATGTTAACCTACTTACTCTTATGAAAATGCACTAAACATTGTAATTCTCATATAAATACTATGTATCGCATTGATATATCTACTAGTCATCACCTATATTCAAAATATTATCATTTTTAACTGTATGAAATAAACAACAACTTACTAATCATATGTCATTTATGATAATCTAAAACACAAACCTCATTTTTACCATCATTTACTCACCCACCTCTCACAAAATCTTGAGTGAGAATAATATTCAAAAAAATAATGAATCAGAAAGATAGTTTTGGATTAAAGACTGAAAAAAAAATTTATGAAAAAATCACCCATGGATGGATGATTTTCCCAGGGTCACCTGAAATCAATGAAACTTTCCATAAATACATCATAAATCATCTAGAGAATCCTCTCTGGTGTCTCATCTATCCATTTATTATAATGTGTACTCACCATTAGATGATATCCCACGGAATTATATAGTCCATATAAAATCCAAAAAATGAAAATCTCATCCTAATAGGATACTATATTGATTTGTATCGTTTAATTATATAAAATCTAAAAAATATATTTTCCCAGACACTCTATCAAACGAGTGTCTAAGATATTCATGAAATGAACAACCTTCATAAAAATGTCTAAAACCACCAACATTGAATCACAACAACTCTGGATCCTAGAGAGTTGTTGGATGAAATTAATGGTCACCTCATAAAAAATTCATACGATAATTATAAGGGTCCATATAACCCACTTAGTTTATCATTTTCAACTATTATCATCAGAAAAGAAATAAAATGAGTGAGGATGGTTGAAATGTCCATCCTTGTGAAGGGCCACCAATACTAGACTGTGATATCATGGTACTTATTCTTCATCCATATGTGAATGAAAACCACCACATTTCAATAAGTATTTCACACCTTTCCCACATCCTGTGATCATTTCAAAAGTTAGTCATCTCCCAAGATTCATTTTAAAATCATGAAACAATCTTAATAAAACTTTTGATTGTCCTTTACCTTATATAAAAAAGAAGATATAATGACAAAATGGAAACACGTGACAACCATTCAATCATGCTATATATCAATATTTTAAATTGTGATAATGGAAATTCTCTTCCACTCCTTACCAGATACATGAATCCCAAACACCCTCCTATTATGAAAATATTCCATGATGTTCCCCATCCATGGGGAATATTCCATCTCAACGACAATCATTATTAGCTAATTCATCCAATACCTCTACTGCATGTTCATGTCCCACATGAAATGTGTGCATAACAAGATTCTAATATCCATGTTTCAACAAATTATTTCACAAAATATACAATAAAAAAATCATTAATATGTAAATAACATTAATTATAACCAAAATAATGGGAATAGTAGTTCCACTCATGGGGTTATAGTTTTTTAGACCCATTTATGACCACAAAAACCTAAATATTCAAAATATTAGCTATTAAAACCCTTGAGACATCATATCACATGTTATAACAATTACCTATGGGTATAGTGATTAAAATCTTATAAGGAACTAAATATACTTTAAACTCTATAAAATATTCTTCAAACACGATAGCCCCATAAAATCTCACTCACTTCTTGGTCAACCATGTTATGGGCCCTAAAAATATATATATATCTTGAATGGAATTCACATAATACCCTACCATGAAAAGGAGACATATAATCTAAAATACATTTCCTGGTCAATGTCAATACATCACTCACTCCACTTTCTTAAGATCAAATGAGATCCTAGTATCCAACATTTCAAGACTGATAAAGTACACCAATTGAATCATGAATTGAAAATTTAGGTACATGTTATAAAGATAATGTACTTAAATCATTCACCATAAAATATCTAGGTTCATAGTATGAAATTCCAAGGATCACAAGTATAACACAATTTCATCATGAATGAATATAATGAATGAGCCTATACAGAGAAAGAAATTCTATATCATGAGAGTCATGAAAACACCAACATGTTTTCCAATATGAATAGCATCATTATAAACTCTAATAACCCTTACATACACCTTAACACAATATAAGATATAAACTATACCATGAACCACAATTGATAAAATCATTTTAAGGCCCTTATTCATGAACCATCATGTTTTCTTAAACTAGTTGAACATATCATATGTTTGAGTTAATATGTACTAAATATTTACCATTTCATGATTTATATTCTGATAATATTTTCACAACCATAAAATATTATTATTATTCTTGTTGAACAAAATGGGAGTTCTCCAAGAAGAGGTGCATTCAAAAATTAAACCCTTTACTTTATAATCCTCAAGTGGTACTTTTATCTCTTTTAATGCATTGGTTCATTTATATAAGAATATATTGAAATGGTCTCTACACCTTATATGAGAATTATCATGAAGTCAATATATCTCTCCTGAGTTATATATATGAAATCAATAAAAAATATTTCCAATCAATATTACAACATATTATAAAATTTAGTTTCAACAAACACCTAACCCACATCAATAACTAAACCAACAACCTATACTTTTGAATATCCTATCTAATTGATGTTATGTCCCTCTATATCATACCCTATATCCCTTTCACACATGAAAAAATTATTCTTCATTTGTAGGGATGTGATAGAATACATCCTCTATTATAAATCTATATGATTCTAGAAATGTTTCACCTAATTCATACAGATGATGACGTTAGATCTCCCTAGATATGAAAAAAATGAAATCTCGCAACTTTCTGAATACCCCAACCAACAGATCAAATGTTTTCATCCCTAATTATTGAATAAACTCATCCCAAGAGGTCTATGAAGAGAAAATATAGCTGATGTGAACTCAATATACAGCCCTAATCTATGCAGTACATTGGCAATGTTAAAATAATTAAATTCTCCTGTATCATACTAGGAAATATAAATATCTAAATTTAAAAAAAACACACCTAGTATTGTATTAGGATCCATTACTCCATCTATCATAACATGGTAAAAACATATATTATTACTAATTCAGATCTAGGTACCTAGACCCATAATCCATGAATCACTTAAGGGACTGAACTGTGAGGCATCAATGGATATGGATTCACCTAAGGTAGTTGGATAAATTCATGGCCCGATATTCCAAAAAAAATAGATTTTATCTCCCTACGATCCTCCTTTCCATTATTTTTAATCTAATAGATACCTTGAGAATCATGATGATTATATTTGATATATCCTTGAATTAAAGTACTATTAGTTAACCATCACACAACAAGCCGAAGACCCAATTGATTTAATCATATAGGAAGTATGAAAATTCCTTGTCCAAAAATAGTGATATCACATAAGGGGATCAAATATTTTGGAATGAATAAGAAAACATCTTCCCTAACCACAATAGATCTCACCACCCTACCACATCTCCTCTCCTTCTATCCCTTCATCATACAAGTGAATGAGACACCACAAAATCCTCTATAAAGGACACTACCCAATCCTATTAAGAAAAAAATATATCAAGTTGAACAATATTATAAGAATTCATTTTTAATATTAAGAAATATATTTACTGTGTTATAATAAGATATGATGTCTTAAAACATCCTGAAGAGCCTCACAACCATATATAGAACAACCTCATACATTTAAGCCTTCCTTGTCACATTCCCAATTATAAAGGGAGCAAAAAAATAGCTTAATAAAATTTATATTCTAATTCATCACTTAATTCACCCACTTATATATATAAATCAATAACTATGATCAATATATCTTCAGAACCATTGTGGGAAAAGTTTAATGAAGAGGTCCTTAATGGCCTCAAATGTCAACCAATCTTCCCTTAGGTCCTAAACAATTATTATCTGCAATCCATTAATGGATAAATAAAGATTTTAAGATGACAAAATCTAACATCAAGAAATGATGGTATCTAGAATCCAAAATAATCCATCCTTTATATAGAACCTTACCTTTTTTAATATGTTTTGGAGGATTATCACATGAATAAAATAATGGACTAACCACATTAATGATCATGATCTATCATTAGAAAATGAAATGTGTAACAGAGAATATAAAATAAAATTTCCATTACATTACCATAGAAGGACCCATATATTTTGTAAATGATAGACAGTTTTTAATAAAAATCACTAAGAAACAACCATAATAAAATGGACTCCACATATATAATTTTTACTATTGAAAATCATGAATGATATTAGAGGACCATTTAACAACAATGGTAGGCTATCACATTATTCATGATAATGAATGGTGAATAGTGACGAATAAAGAGCATCTGTTAAGGCTTATCGAAATCATATAATCAAAATAGGGGAACACAACCATTTATATAAGCACCCCTCATTGAATCATGTGAGTCAATAGTTGGCTAATGTCACATGGATGTTGACATGTGTAATAGACAACCCAATATTATTATGAATATATTCAATTGAATAGTTCAAATATTTCATAAATATTAAAATGAATCAAAATATTGATTCATAAATGAATTTAACTATGATGATGAATTAGTACAATATATGAAATTGATATCATATTTCACCAACTTATAATACATTTTGATTGATACCGATCGAATCCTATAATAAAATCACCTTCATTTATTAATGCGTGTGAAGAATCAAGGAGATTATATGATACCATATACATGTTTTAATATATATACTACAAACATACACTTGAAATAAAATATTATAAGGACCTCATAAAAACATTACAAATCATTATCAATAACTTCAATTTATTTTGGATAATCCTTATCAAAGTCTCTTCATTTTCAAAAAGGATGTATCTTATAAATTTAATAATTATCCTACGGCCTATATATATGACCCTATATGACATTGTCCCATTTAAAACAAATATGAAATATGGATTCCATATATTCATGAAATTATATTCCATTATAAAAACATCTCTCCTAATGTTGCTACAAAGGGGTCTAGTTTCATCTTATTCAAGTATACCCATATATCCTTATGAACATGTCCTTTATAAGATTAATCATTTACATCATATGAATAGCTATATAATCTATTTGTACATATAAATGAGTGACCACTAGGCTTAAAACGTTTTAGTCTAGTTTTGTTCATCTCATACATTTAAAATGCTGTGAAATATACTCACTAAATTGAATGAATACATGACATTCCACTCCTTCAAGTATATGATCACATCCCCTATCACTAAACTATACATGACCTTGTATTTATAAATTTTAATTAAATCAAGAGAACATGTGTAATTATATATTATTATTATGGAAAAATATCATCACTTTTAGACTCTCATCGATGACATGTTCAACAATATTTCCAGCCATCCTTGATTAACTATTCCTAAAGGATTGTGTAATAAGGTTTCCAAAGATGAATGTTCCCATGATCGGTTTCTTCACAACCACATTTAATGATGATTCATAATCAGTATACACCACTATCTATTTAAAATATAGTATTATATTCTATGTGATATAATTTAGTAAGTTAGTCCATATATTAATTATCAATTTATCAATTTATTATCCTACTCGTCGAATATCATATACATCACTTTGTGTTGATAATAAGATTCTTCTCACTATAATCATAAAATATCATTAAAAACCATAATACATCATGATAATCATCAGTTAGAGAAATCTCCAAGTCAGTCATAATGTAATGTTATCATTCTATTTTTCATGTAATATATTTCTGACAAATATTAATGAAATATTAATCGTATTTCACTAATTGTCAAATAAATAGATTTTTTACAACCATTACATTCAACCCCTTCAGTATATAATACAAATAAATTTTAAATGGCCATAATTACACATATTCACTATAGGTTTTTCAATTACTTAACTACATTTTCATCTATAACCACCAAATAAAACTATACATTACCCCTCCCAATGTTCTCTCAAATGATATGATATCTGTGAAGGATTTGTTTGTTCATTTGGTGAGAACATTGCTTCATGGACTAAGATATAAAATTATTATTTTCATTTAATATCATGATTCCTATTTTAATACATGAAACCATCCCCTGATTAATTATGAAATTATTAACCGAAACTACTTCTTTCAATGCTTCTAATGGAATAATGTACTTTTCCTTTATTGTCAAGTCCACTAAAATTACTAGTTTGTAAGAATTAAAATGGATAGATCCACTATTTTATTAAAAAATTAAAATTTATTAAGAATTCATATAATATTTATTATATTTGAGACTATAATTAATGTAATCACCTATATTGAGCCAACATCTTATCTAATGACCTCGAATGTTTCTTACTTTTTCTTAAGTATTTACTGATTTTTTACAATAATAAAATGGCTATTACAGGGATGGTATTGTTATCGACTTGTAATCCTCCAATAATAAGTGACATTTGGTTGAGTAAAATACATGTAATTCATAAAAAAACTATAGAATAGGGATAATGAATCATATTCATCATTTCTAAATCAGAAAAATGATCGTGAATTTTCATAGGATTCATTTCTTACAACACAAGTAATGACCCCCTTATGGAGTCCTCTATGCTAAACCAATTTATCAATTTAACAGTATATGTATTCTCTTGTAGTCCATGATACCACATAAATATATCTCTATAGTTCATATTACCCAATAACTTGGTTGAATCATCCATTTCATTCATTGGGAATCATTTTCATAAACACATTCTTATATGATGTATTCATTGTTTGGGTATAATTTTTTATAAACACATAATTATATGATGTAATGCCAGGATGAAATTTTAGATAAGGTGTATTTAATAAAAATGAAATATTCGAAATACCACCACAATCCAACTAGTTCCTATTCATACTGAAGAACCATATCTGTTCCTAAAGAAAAAACGTTTATTGTATCATCAAACAAAATATTCCATCTTTGAGAATCATGATTTAATAATTAAATGTATTTTTTCATGTTAGAACCCACATTAGACTAATTTGAAACGTCAAGAACCTCAATTATTACCTCTTAAACATAATTAATATATTCCCACTAAAGAAACATGTTTTTAAATCCATTAGATGCATTTAATAATCATAATGAATTTCTATAGAAACAAATACTAGAACTATTTAATCATCAAATCTAATGAAAGTGTGTCTCCTTATTCAATATGATATATTTTATTATAAATCATTAACAACAGGCTTATATTATATGTATAATAACTATCATCAATGTAATTATGCATTCAAAAAAAATTACTTTCACTCTATGTGTCTCACCCAATCATGTTCACTAACCATGTTCTAAACAATCTTAGTGTACATGGATTCCATTTCATATAACAATGATTTCAACAATTTCATTGAATCATGATGCTCAATGGACACTTACTGGGAAGGGGGATAATTATTTATCAATATAATTTATTAATAATTTTTTACACTAAATACATTTCTCTTGGGATACTGATGAATCCTACTAGAGCCATTATTTCCTAGGGATAACAAAAATATTTAAGAGACCAACACGATCCATTTTATTTCAATGATAGGATGGGATAATCAGTGATCTAATTTATTTTATGTTTTTCCCTCATAAAACCATAACCATATATTAATATTATAGTAACCTTTTTCCACACACACAAAAATAATATTATACTGAGCATAATATATTTACAACGATTGCCTCTGAAAATGAGACAGTCATTCCTTATCAAGATCGAGATTCACTTGAGATCATATAATCCTATAACATCAATATGTTGGCTATAATATGTAGGGTTTATCCTTGAAAAAATATCTTAGTAATGGTTCTTAAAATTTAAATTTTTTCCCATTAAATAAATTATATAGAAAACAATTTATCAGAATGAGATTCTTCCCCAAGATCAGACTACAATCTTGTTGTTTTTTTCTCTTCTTATTTCTCTTATTATTTAGGTATCTCTGATAAATAATATCATTTATTATTAAATAATGTATAAAAAACATGAAAATATATTATTTTTATCTTGAAATAAACTCAAATACCACTCTTCATAATAAATTCAAGGATATCTATTTTTATTTTTCTAACCAAAAACCAAATAATCATGTTTGAATTTGACTTTAAAAATAAAATATATAAATTCTACATAGATTCTATTAACTAATTAATTTTCAACCAACTTTTTTATTCATCATCTATTTCAAAAATTTAATTTATCGAAGTTAATATATGAGTAAATCATTGTCTAACTGGACTCTTTCGGGCCTGAAAAATAATGTTTCCTAAAAAAAGTCAACTATCATTATGGAATGTGAAATCTTTTACCTATGACAAGAGTCACAGATTTACTTTTGAGGTTTATATTAATTAATATTAGAAAATTTCATTAATAATTTAATTTAAAATATTCATGATCACAAAATTGTAGCTTCCTATATTTATATTTTAAACTAATTTGAATATCATCGAACCATAAATGATTCCAATGATTGTAAAACTGATTTTCATATTATTCACATTTACCAAACATAATTTCCAACTCATGATATAAAATGGTTGTTCGAGTTATTAATTATTGGACAATCATGTAATATTTTATTTCATGTAAAATTGAATTCACCTTATAACTTCATTATTAACCATAAGAATATGAATTCAACTTTTGAGATTTTAGATAACTTACAAAGTACAAAATTTTTCCTTTTGATGTCTTAAGCTCACTATATATTTCCTATAACCCCCTATATGATTTATATATGCTCCCTTTATGAATATTCTATTTCATATAATCAAATGATTGTGTGGGCGATGAATTTGGTGTAATATAATTCATCATTTCAGATTTAACATTATAAATGCTTATAGAGTTATTTTTCACAAATGAATCTATTTACATAAAAAGAATTTATAATATTTCAAACCATATTTAATCGTCAATAAACTATCTAAGAACAAATTCCAATATCTTCAAACATTGAAAAATCTAAAATTTACCATAAATTTACATGGAATTAATTATTTCATGTGATTTTGAACAATATTTATTTTTTGAAAAAAAACTAACACATAAAAACACATCCTATACATATCTATCCACTTATCATCCTCTATATATTGGGTTCAAAAGTATCCCAAGAACTCAATAACATCTAAGACACCAATTAGGTTCAATAATCTCCATGTTTTTAATTTATTTGATAAATTTATAATAAAATAACTTTTTAAACACGCTCAACATATCAATGAATCATCATTAAATATTTATAATCATGCATTAGTTATTTCTCTATTACAAAAAATAACACCTAGTAATAATTCCTTTCGATCCATAAAACATTGACTTAAACTCTCATATTTACCAAACATAATTATTTTGTTACTAAATTGAAAAATAATATTTTTGAATCATTCCCTTGCACTAGAGATCTATATGGGCACCAATCTATTTCATATAAATAATATTTAACTAAAATTACTTATAAAAGATTGATGTTTCTATACACAACAAAACCATTAGATGAATTAACATATCATATAAGTTACAGACATCCATGATGAACTAACATATTTTTCATATGATTAAGTCAATATAAATACATGAAATCTGAAAATAGGTTATATCTCTGCTATTGTGTAAAATAGGATTCAATGGATATTCTAGAAAATATTTTTTCCCGTAGTAAATTTTGTTAATATATAATGGAATAAGACTTAAGAGATTAATGTTTTATTTTAATTTCTACCATTAACAAAACCACTATAAGATTAATTGACTTAATGGACGGATTAAACCTACCCTTAGTATTGGAAGATATGTTGATAATCTTCCACTAGAAACCTTTATATTTTAAATGTAACATTTCAAAGTGGATTACTGAATACAATAACATTTTTCTTAATTTAGGTGATAAATCCCACCTACCAACACATTCTACACTACATGATCATGGATAATGTTATTTTTTATACTAATTTAAATTATTCATTAATATTTAACATGGTTTCTTCATAAATTGATAACACTTTTATTATCATAAACCATTCTTAGTGGCATATTTATTCCTCCTTGAAATCCTCCAATTGTGACCCCATCCACATCAATTAGGCTATGAATTATGTTCTAGACATATATTATTCCTCAAGATTTATCAATGTTATAGAATATTTATTATTTCTGTTTTTACATAATCTAATTTCACCCTAAAAGAAATATCCTCTATATTTATATATAGAATCATTTGTAATTCTAGACCAATGTGCATCTGAATATAGAAAAACTATTGTAATCCACTATTATCAAACATCAGTCCAAAAACATTCTTCCAGTAATATATCTCATAATCCTATTTCCATCTTTAAAAATAAAATACTTTTATACATTTTTATACCTTCAGGATAAAGCAACAGCCTATTCAATTAATTATCCTAATGTAGTCAATAGTATGTCAAATGGTATGTCAAATGTTGTAATGGACTCACTATGTGTTGCAATTGTAATAAATATTAGAGTAGTCAATAGTATGTCAAATGGTGTAATGGACTCACTAGAATAAATTCCATCTAACTTTGAGTAACACATACACACACATCTATCATTATTTCTTATAAATTCTCCTATTTAATTATTCTATTCTCAAAACAACATCATTGTTATGATGAAGTTCTAATTTTCAGAATTGGGTAGTTATTCTGAATCTTCATTCTTCTATATCTGATTGAAATCATAATTCATGGAACCAACCTTCTCTTAATTCTCTAATGATAATTTCGTATATATTTTCCAACATGTGAAAAAGCAGGGTGTGTGTTTTTTCATCAATGTTATTCTAGTTTGGTCAGATTTTCTTTGTTACAAAATTATGTTTTAGACCACCAATTTATTCCCTAGCCATGGATAAGATGAGTTAGTTTTCACCACATTAGAAAAATATATTGAATCCTCATCTTCATATGAATACTTTTTTGTACTACTATCATTTAAAAAAACTATTTTTCAGTAATACTAGAATCATATCATATTGAATATACTTCTATAAAAAAATATTATATTCATCTGTGTGGTCAAATTTTTAACCTCTTCTATATGAATGGTAACCATTGAAGATACTATTTACATATATGTTCTAAAGTAATGAATATCTTCAACATTAACAATGATTAATCTAGGGCTATTGGATATCAGTAAATATTTAAAACATGGGTACTTCTTATTAAAAAAACCATTAAATTTTATGGATATATTATGTGATTACTAATTGTAGTGTTTATTTTCCATAAATTTAATTATATTTTTGGAGCTAATTTGAAATAACTAAGGTCATGTTAAAGTGGTTTTAAGTTTTTATTGTATTATATTGAATTATTATTTGAATATATATAATTTTTAGTGGATAAAACTATATTTCTATATAATTTTTGACAACAATACAAATATATGAGTTTGAAATTATTTTTTTGTTCTTTTTTAAAATAAAAGGACTACAGAGCTAGTGAGAATCTAATATTCAATGATTTATAATTTCATGTTTGATTTTTATTAAATCATATGAATTCAAGATAAAATAGTTTGAAATTGAGGCTAGTATTGGAATTCAGGATTTAACATAAGCTTTTTTATTATATATGGCTTTAATGACATGTGAGAATCAGAGATATTCCATTATTCATGTTTTCTAAATAATAAAAACCCAAAAATTCCAAATAAAATCCTTAATAAAAAAATTCACTTATAAAATATGATTAAATATAAGTGAACAATCCATGATCTTTATATCTCGTTGAATTAGATTTTAACATTCACCACTAAATGAGTGGTATTTTAATAATGGAAAAATTGATTTATTCTATTTTTGAGAATAGATCAATTTTTAATTGGGATATTTCTTATTAATAATTATTTTCTAAAATAATATACTTGTAAATAAATTTAGAAGGTAAAATTTTAAAATGTAAAATATCTTTTCATGTGTTTTTTATAGTGGATATTTTAGAAAACAACTACCTCATTCATTGGGAAGGAGAAACAACTAAGACTCATGTTTGGTCTTGTGAAATCTAATGTTATTAAATATTGGTTATTTTTGAAACTCAAATTCATAATTTTGGTTGACTATTTATGTCTATTGGAAATCTCAAGAAATATTTGAATACATTAGTTATCATTTTTATATTTTAATTAATGTTATGGAAATTATATTTATAAAAAAATAATGGGTGAAAGACCCATAACAAGTAGTTAGATATATATTCATAAAAATTAATGAGTTCTATGAATTGATATATGATAATTTTTTTCCATGAATGTATTACAGAGACATATTTTATTATTCAAATTCAGGTATATGAAAATAAGATCAAAATTTAAAGTTCCTCTTTTACAGAAATATTTAATATGGAGGATAGAGAATATTTCTACATTAAAATTTCAACGTTGTTAATAATATTAGACATGTTAAAAAATTAAATATCATCCATCTTTTGAGAAAAAGGTGCGAGTGCGATATTTATTTAATGATGAAAATATCAATATGTTCTTAATGTTATCATAATGTGAGAAAAGTAAAAATATATATACTCAACATGATAGGTTTATGAATATAAAGTGAAAGGTGACATATTATAGTGATTGTGTTTATCATCTAAAATATTTTGTTTCTAATATTATCATGCATAATTTTAGTAAAAAATGATAAACTCATTCTATAATGGATTTTATATTCTTTTATTTGACAACACCAACATATTCAGTTTATATTCACCAAGTAGATTTTTAATCATCCCCTGTTAGTGAAGGTGTCCTTTATATGTTGTATATTAAAATTTTTTATCGAATAATAAATTATATTATTTATTTATTGAAGAAAATTTTAATTGTATGAATATATTTATAAATTGGTGATTCATTTAATTAATATTAATGGGTAGTAGATTGTATAGACCCAATGCTTGATGTACATAAATATTACATTACTTTTGCGGAATACATAATACATAACAAAAATAGACACACAAGGACCGTAATAGTTTAGTGTCTTTGGAAACTTGGAACGTAATCTTCTAATTGTGGTGAAAGATTTCAACATCTCCTATAAAGATCATCCACTTTTTGTTTCCTTACCTAAAATCATTCATTTAATCATGGGGGAAAAAAACATAAAAAGGGTGAGCTCAAATGCTCCGTAAGGGTAAGCATTGATAAAATAAAACATACCATATACATTTGAACTTAAAAACATTAACATAATGTTTAAACATCATATTCTAGAGAAATGACTTAAAACATGGTAGTACATAAGGCATAGATCATAATGGAACATAAATCATGATAAGATAGCATAGGAATAAAACCTGTAATTGTGGCATCCATTAAGAACATGTAATGATTTCCATAGTAGCAAAGGCATTGCTGCCAAGACAATCTTAGTAGAAAAAGTCCCTTTCTGAATCGAGTTCACTCCTTGTTCCAGTCCTATAATACTGATCTGGATTAACTTACCATTCCAGACATGTCTATCTGATGAGATATAAATCATTACCCAATGCATTGGAGGGAGATATATGTCCCACCCATCTCATAATGAAATCATTCTTTCATGTGCCACAAAATCCTAAATCATACTTCATAGCATAACCCATGTAATAGAATGGGATTCTTAAACATCATGCCATCATAACATAGTCCATATAAAACAAATGGATGACATTTCATCATATGAAAAGTGAAACCATATAAATCATAGAGTCATTATACTTGTAACATACACATATGAAATAATTTCATCTAAGATAGAAAATGGTTTTGATAAAGCACTTGAAATGAATTTTTGAAGAAAATATCCTTTCTTCTTGAGAATCACTTTCTTTTCAAAAAATGCCATTCAATTTTAAAAGAAAAGTATTTTTTTGAAAATATTCATAAAATATTTTAGAGTAAGATTTATGAAAATAAGGTGTTATGAAACCGTAAAAATCCCTTTGTGTCGTATAAGTTAAAAAAACATTATTCTCGTACTATTGCCGAAAAAGTCCAAAAATCATCTCGTATGACAAAAGATTCCTTACATACAATGTAGTAAAAGTCAAAAATGGGTAAAAAGGACATTAAACATACATGAAATTTTTTTATAAAATTTAGACATTGATGATAAATATAACCTCAGTAAATACTTACGTATAAGAAATCTTAGATAGAAAACAATTGAGATTGCAACATTATCCCTTACCTTAGGTCTGATATGCTTCATACATATCTGAACCCCCTGTATAATGATTTAAATAATGTAATTGACTTATTACATAATTATATTCATTGTTATGATATCATATATGGTTCACTTATGACTTTATATTACCCGTTCTTTTGTAAATTCCATGTTAAAGAGCGTTTTGGTTAAAATTGTTTCATTTGTCATCCATGTTTTGACATGTAATTGTTCATATGATTAATTATATCATGATTACTTAATTCCACAATATAAAACATGATCTATATATAATATATATTCAGAATATACAATATATAATAGATCGATAAATGGAAATAAATACACCGTTCATGGAGATGGTAGGCCGTATGTACGCATGAACATTGTTTTCGTTTCCTCATTGAATTGAATAGAATTAATTGGATGACATAAATATATATATACATAAATCCAGTATCATAATTATGTCATATATTTCATGATTACTTATTATATATACTTTATAATCATTTATGAATGGTTAACCATTGAGAATGAATCTCATCGCGTCGTGGAGACGGTATTTCGTACGTACGCACGAGCGATGATATCATTCCCATGATCATGGAATTTTATTGGAGTGTATGTATACTATTAAAGAATCAATATCACTTT
Organism: Viscum album; assembly: GCA_963277665.1. Taxonomy (NCBI): domain Eukaryota; kingdom Viridiplantae; phylum Streptophyta; class Magnoliopsida; order Santalales; family Viscaceae; genus Viscum; species Viscum album. The sequence goes on from OY728139.1 coordinate 1,094,225,976, forward strand.
ACAATAATAATATATAGTTATTATTTACACCATTATACCCATCCAAGTAAGGTGGTGGTGGAAAATAGATTACACCACGGCGTGGAGACGATATTCTGTACGTACGCCCGTGCGGTGATTTCGTTTTCCATAGGATGGATAGATGGTGAAATAGGGTTGTTTCATACCTATAATAACATATAATTATATGATTGATACTGATGTTGTTACATCAAAATGAAACAACCTAATAAGAATAAGTGGAAGAAGAAATAAAGTGGAAAGAATCGGTAACGGACATTACCTCTTCTTTGAAGCGCCTCTTTGAGACCTCCTCTTAGGGCACTAAAATTGGTCTTTGAAAAATACTAAGACCTCTAGGATGTTTCTAGGGAAGTTTAGAAGAGAATTGTGCAGGTATTGGCCGATCATGAAGGCTCAATGTGGTGTGAGGAAGAGAGGGGGGAGGTGCCCTTTTATAAGGGAGGAGAGGGGCACCTTTGGAATAACTAAAAATAATATTTTATTATAAAGTCATATTCGGTTTTTAATTGCTCCAAATTGATATATTTCGAAGCTAAGGTGGGGATGGGTCGCAATACTCTCATCCAATAGAATTTAGAAATGTTTAGATCATTATATTAACCTTATCATTTAGTTTTAACTCTTAGTTAATTAGATTGACATTTACCATGTCACTTTTTATTTTTATATTATATAGTTAATATACATGACATATACATCCAAGAGACCCCCCAAATGGTCCATTAATGATACACCTATCATGATATAAGTATCTTGGCTGAATCTTAGTAATTTGGGAATATAATAACAATTAATAATATAATATTTGTTTTAAAAAATATTTTATGTCAATTTTGACACTATTTGGTAATTTATTTTTTTGAAAATCATAAAAGAATTATTAGTTCTAAACTGGTTAATTAAATAAATTATAACATGTTATATTAACATAGAAAATTATTTTAATTCATAAAAAGTCTCAAATTACATTTATTTGGGTATTTATAACATCAATTATGTCAATATTTCATTAATAAGATAATTACTGCATCATCATTGTGTCATAAATAAATTAAATTATTTTAATTCTAAATATTAAAAATAAAATACCATTATGTAGGAAATCTTTTTAGCGTTTTATTGAATATTTATAGTCGACATTATCTTATTTATAACCCTATATTAAAAATTATTTAGTTATTAAACTTTGATTTTAACTATTTTATCCCTTCTTTAAATAAATTAATAATAAATGTCATATTCTAATCCAAGTGGGCCTAAATGGTCATATTTTTTTCTAAGGTTGTTTCTGGTCAAATTACACTTATCCAATAGAATTAGGAAATGTGTTAGGGTAATAATAATAACACTTTTACCCTTAATTACACTATTTACTTTTAACAGTTGTAAAAAAGGTAAAAAGTTACTATTCACCGAAAATTATTTTCATCTCATTGACCCACATTTTAGTACTTGATATTAACCGTGTCTCTCGGATTTTCGAAATTCCACTCACAGAAGCGGTAAGATTAGGTTTTATGAAAAATTCAGTTTTTTAACTTCCACTTAGTGGTTTCACTATTCATCAAAAAATGAAAGTTTACAGAAAAATACCAAAAATTAGGCCTAAGATATATTTTATATTATGAATTTAAAAATGATGTCTATTTTACGAAATTAAAAACATATCAGTTACATTAAATAATTTAAAAATTAATTCCCGTCGTCAAAACAAATAGTGTGTTTTTAAGAGATAATAACTATCAAAGGATTGACACTTGTTTTTGTCTGGTTTAAATGTGAAATTACATCCAATGACCAACATTGTATTAAATTGTAAAAAAATATTATAAATATACTTTAAAACCACTCAAATTAATAATTTATCACTATTAATTATTTCTATTAAAAAAGTTGTTTTTAATTAAAATTTAGTAATTTTCACTATTCATCAGAATATGAAAGTTATATGAAAAGTACCAAAATTTCACCCTAATCTAATTTCAATATTCCTAATCCAAAAATGAAGCCCATTTTGAAAGATAAAATTTATAAAATTTCCAAAAGTGGTTATTACTATTCATAACGGCTAGTTCATAATAATATTATAATAATATCTCGTTTAGTGAAACTCGGTATTGCGTACACGCTATCGAGGAAGGTCGCGATTGCGTGTAATGCAAGGCAATTAAGGGATGCCTGTTGTGCAAGATCCTTTTAGTGCAGCGTAAAACACAAGACATTAATGAAATTAAAAAGAATATTTTTCATAAAATCTTGGGGTGTTACATTCTACCCACCTTAAAATGAATTTCGCCCTCAAAATTTGTCAGGGTTATAAATGGTTTACTACTCGAATGTTTCTGTAATAGAATCCCACATCGTAAAAAGGAATACCAAAACTTGGATTTAAAAACTAAAGTATGAAACGTAATGGTTACCCAATTTAACTCATCACTGGGTTTCGACATAAGAGAACATAGGTGAAAATATGGATATGGAAGAAAAATCTACCCATCATGTTCTGATGGAGAGTGGTAGAGAACATGGCTATGAAAAATCCAACAATCACAAAGCCATAAATTTGTGACGATATAAGTTACCATATGATTAATCAGATATAAGAGTACTAGGACAACATTTTTGGTTTTCAATATAATTTCCCTAAAGTTGATGAAATTGGAATTAGAAAAAAATACTTTCGTGATTTTGGTACAGTCTCACCGTTGTTCATTCTTTGGAAAATTTCCACTTCATCTCTTAAATAAATGAATTTGAATTTGTCGTTCGTGATGTGTTAGCAGATCATGTGATTAAATGATGGGTCATTCTATCTGTCTCAAACAAAAGGTAAGAAAAGTTATCAAAAAATACATAAGTCCGTATATAGTGAGATTAATCATATATGGTTCCTAAAATGGACTTATACTTCATATATCATGATTCGTAATATAATAAAACTAGTTTCTACTAAATAGGTACTTCATGTAGGCTAGTGGTAGGCGATAAAGGCCAGTCACACTTCGGTTGTGGGTTCGATTCCCACAGCCTTCTCCGACACGATGGGATGCCGCCCATCCTGCAGGTTGTCTTTTTTCTAAAACTACATTACTGTAACATCCCATCAATAATATCGAAAAAACATCTATCCTTAAACAATAATAACTTCTGTCCAACATAATCCAATCCGATCTTCAGGCTTATCCAAAATACTGCTATCCAATCTCATATTATAGTGAAAACAATTACCAAAGAGTTCATATAACAAGCATGTTAATGCCATCGTTGATCCCCATATATCATGAGATATGTCTTGTTGGTCACATTCCAAACATTTGAAGGCCTTAATCATGTATTATCTTGAAAATTAATACCCATTGAATCTTAGTGAAAACATGAGTGCTATCAAAATTTTACTCTTTCCACATACCAAAACCTCAAACCATGATATAACTATTTCCTTATATCAGTCATGAGATCATGAATACTATCAAACATTTCATTTTCTCCTTATCCCTTCATTATACTCATATCATATTTTTTCCAAAAATATCTCAATAACTTTCCATTGTTACCGGTACCATAAAATTATGAAAAACCACAATATTCCAATACATAAATATTCCAATATTCCAAGATACTATATACAACATTATTTTGGAATCCTATTACATAAACACTTAATCATTCCACCACATCATTGTCATATTCAACATCTCCAATAGTGATCACATGTGACTTCCTTTTTTTCCTTTGCCTTAAGTGGTTGCCCATGTCGATCATCACTGACCCTTGGATTAGGACATTTATTAGCATAATTCCCCATTTCCTTGCACTTGATGCATTTATGTGTTGAGGGGTGCGTTCTCCACAGTCTTTTCTTTATTCATATAATTAGAAGTCGTTTTTCCATTATTTCGACACTCATCTGCTTGATCACCTTCTTTTCCACACTTAAAACATTTTCTAGTCCCTTTAAGACAATCTCCACCATGCTTCTTTCCACACATTGAGCATAAGGAAACATTCATCTTCTTTTCACCATTATATTGAAATTTCTCCTTGAACTCCATCTTTCGTTTCTTTTCAAAAATATGAGATGGATAAGTAACACCAACATCCATTTCTACCTTGATATAAAAATTCATAATTTCTTCATAGCTATTGACGTCTCTTATAGCTAATGCCCTTTGAAGATTTGGTTTAAGCCACTGAAGAATCGATCAAATTTACTTTCAAGTTTGATGATAAAGCCAGATTCATACCTTGCAAGCCTTATAAAATTCGCTTCGTATACACCAACAGATTCATCATCCTTTTGCTTTAGTTCAAGAAACTCCTTCTCCATCTTTTTTCGAAGAATACGAGAGAAGTACTTATTGAAAAATAAGTTCTTGAACTCGTCCCATTCCATGGACTCAATTTCATCTCTTGGCCTTGTATTCTTGATAAGATTGCACCATCGATCAGCTTCTCCTTCCAAACGATATACTGCTAAGATGACTTTATCATGTTTAGAACATTTAAGAACTGAAAATATCTTTTCAGTGGTACTGATCCATTGTTCAGCAACAAGTGGATCAGAAGACCCACTGAAAGAAGGTGGACGTTGCCTCATGAAGGACTCAATAGAATATTGTTCCCTTCTCTACTCATGTGGAAGTCCAGAATGATTCATAGCTTGTGTAAGTATAGAAATATGATTTTGCACTCCATCTCCCATTACATTTGTTTGTTCAGGAGGAAAATCGTTGCATTGTCCGTTGCATTGATCAACATTGTTCTTTCGGGTTGCAGCCATTGTCAAAAACCCAAAAAGAATAGTGTGAGAGGTAAAAATAATGCTAGGGAAAACAACATAGTAAAGGGTTAGTACCCTCAATATCTAACATCTTAGGTAAAATTCTAAGATCTTTAGCCCAATTCTAGGACTATAACCTATACTTATACTTAACCTTAGGGACATCCCTAGACATACCTTAGAAATATCTCTAGGGATCTCACTAATGTTTTCGCATCCTAGTTTCCAAAGGTTAACTAAACCTTTCCACTAATACCAATTGTAGAGACACGAAGCATGATTTACATAGATATTACATTACATTTGCGGAATACATAATACATAAAAAAATAGATGCACAAGGACCGTAATAGTTTAGTGTCTTTGGAAACATGGAACGTAATCGACTAATCGTGGTGAAAGATCTTCAACATCTCCTAAAAAGATCTTCCACTTTTTGTTTCCTTACCTAATACCTATCTTCTAATCCTGGGGGAAAATAAAATATAAAAATGGCGAGCTCAAATTCTCAGTAAGGGTAAGCATTGATAAAATAAAACATACCATATACATTTGAACGTAAAAACATGAACATAATGTTCAAACATCAAAATCGTGAGCAACGACTTAAAACATGGAAGTACATAAGGCATAGATAATAATGGAATATAAATAATGATAACATTCATGGGAATGAAACATGTAATTGTGGAATCCCTTAAGCACATGTAATTATTTCCATAGTAGTCAAGGCATTGCTGCCAAGACCATCTTAGTGGACAAAGTCCCTTTCTGAATTGAGTTCACTCCTCATTCCATTCCTGTAATACTAAACCAGATTGACTTACCGTTCCAGCCATGTCTATATCATGAGATATAAATCATTACCCAATTAATTGGAGGGAGATATAGGTCCCAAAAATCTGATAATGAAATCATTCTTTCATGTTCCATAAAATCATAAATCATACATCATAGCATAACCCATGTAATAGAATGGGATTCTTAAACATCATGCCATCATAACATAATACATATAAAAAAATGGATATCATTTCATCATAAGAAAAGTGAAACCATATAAATCATAGAGACATTATACTTGAAACATACACATATGAAATAATGTCATCTTAGATTGACAATGGTTTTCATAAAGCACTTGAAATGATTTTTTGAGGAAAATATCCTTTCTTCTTGAAAATAATTTTCTTTTCACAAAATGACATTAAATTTTAAAAGAAAAGTATTTTGTTGAAAATATTCATGAAATCTTGTAGAGTAAGCTTTATTAAAATAATGTTTTATGAAACCGTAAAAATCATTTTGTGCCGTATAAGTTAAAAAAACATTCTTCTTGTACTGTTGCCGAAAAAGTCAAAAAAGTATCTCGTATGACAAAAGATTACTTACATACCATATAGTAAAAGTCAAAAATGGGTAAAAAGGACATTAAACATACATGAATACATTTTTATAAAATTTATACATGGATGATAAATATAACCCCAAAGAATACTTATATATATATGAAATCTCAGATAGAAAACAATTGAGATTGCAACATTATCCCTTACCTTAGGTACGATATGCTTCGTATGTATCTGAAACCCCTGTATAATGATTTAAATAATGTCATTGACTTATTAAAGAATCATATTCATTGTTATGATATCATATATGGTTCACGTATGACTCTATATTACCCGTTCTTTTGTAAATTTCATGTTAAAGAGCGTTTTGGGTTAAATCGTCTCATTTGTCGTCCATGTTTTGAATTGTAATTATTAATATTATTTCATAGATCATGATTAAATTATTCCATAATATAAAACATGATTTATATATAATATATATTCAGAATATACATATATATAATAGATCAATAAATGTAATGATATACACCGTTCATGGAGAAGGTAGGCTGTACGTACGCATGAACGTTGTTTTCGTTTCCTCATTGAATTTAATGGAATTAATTGGATGACATACATATATCTATACATAGATCCAGTATCATTATTATGTCATATATTTCATGAATACTTGTTATATATACTTTATAATCATTTATGAAAGGTTAATCATTGAGAATTAATCTCATCCCGTCGTGGAGACGGTATTTCGTATGTATGCACGAGTGATGATATCATTCCCATGATCGTGGAATTTTAGTGGAGTGTATGTATACTATTAAATAATCAATATCACTTTACAATAATCATATATAGTTATTATTTACACCATTATACCCATCCAAGTAAGGTGGTGGTGGAAAATAGATTACACCACGACGTGGAGACGGTAATCCGTACGTACGCAAGCGTGGTGATTTCGTTTTCTGTAGGATTGATAGATGGTGAAATAGGGTTGTTTCATAATTAAAATAACATATCATTATATGAGTGATACTGATGTTATTACTTCATAATGAAAAAACCTAAGAATAAGAAGTGGAAGAAGAAATAAAGTTGAAACAATCGGTAATGGACATTACCTCTTCTTTGAAGAGCCTCTTTGAGACCTCCTCTTAGGGCACTAAAATTGGTATTTGAAGAAGACCAGGACCTCTAGGATGTTTCTAGGAAAGTTGAGAAGATATCTTGGAAGGTATTGGCCGAGAATGAAGGCTCAATGTGGTGTGAGGAAGAGAGGGAGGAGGTGCCCTTTTATAAGGGAGGAGACGGGCACCTTTGGAATAACTAAAAATATTATTTTATTCTAAAGTGATATTCGGTTTTTAATAGCTCCAAATTGATATATTTCGAATATAAGGTAGGTATGGGTTGAAATACTCTCATCCAATAGAATTTAGACAAGTTTAGTTCGTTATATAAACCTTATCTTTTAGTTTAACTCTTACTTAATTTGATTGACATTAACCATGTCACTTTGTATTTTTATATTATATAGTTCATAAACATACCATATAAATCCAAGAGACCCCCAAGTTGTCCGTTAATGATACAAATATAATGATATATGTATCTTGGCCGAACCATAGATTTTTATGAATATAATAACAATTAATAATATAATATTTGTTTTAAAAACAATTTTATGTCAATTTTGACACTATTTTGTAATTGATTTTTGTGAAAATCATAACAGAATGATTAATTCTAAAAGGCTAATTAAATCAATACTAACATGTCATATTAACATATAAAATTATTGTAATTCATAAAAAGTCTCAAAATACATTTATTTGGGTATTTATTACATCAATAATGTCAATATTTCATTAATAAGATAATTACTGCATCATCATTGTGTCATAAATAAATTAAATTATTTTAATTCTAAAAATTACAAATAAAATACCATTATTTATGAAATATTTTTTTCTTTATAATAAATATTTATAGTCGAATTGATCTTATGTATAACCCTATATTAAAATTGATTTAGTTATTAAACATTGATTTTAAATATTTTCACCCTTCATTAAATAAATTAATAATAAATGTCCAAATCTAATCCAAGTTGGCCTAAATGGTCATATTTTATTCCTAAGGTTGTTTTTGGCCGAACTAAACTTATCCAATAGAATTAGGACATGTGTTAGGGTAATCATAACAACACTTTTACCCTTAATTACCCAATTTACTTTTAACCGTGGTAAAAAAAGTAAAAAGTTACTATTTACCAAAAATTATTTTCATCTCATTGAACCAAATTTTAGCCTTTGATATTAATCGTGTCTCTCATAGTTTCAAAATTCCACTCATAGAAGCGGTAAAATTATGTTTTATGAAAAATTCAGTTTTTTAACTACCACTTAGTGGTTTCACTATTCATCAAAAAATGAAGGTTTCCAGAAAAATACCAAAAATTAGGCCTAAGATATATTTGATATTATGAATTCAAAAATGATGTTTATTTTACCAAATTCAAAACATATCAGTTAAATTAACTAATTTAAAAATTAATTCTCGTCGTCTAAACAAATATCGTGTTTTTAAGAGATAATAACTATCAAAATATTGACACTTGTTTATGTCTGGTTTAAATGTGAAATTACATCCAATGAACAAAATTGTATTAAATTGTAAAAATATATTATAAATATACTTTAAAATCACTCAAATTAATAATTTATCACAATTAATTATTTCGATTAAAAAATTTGTTTTTAATTAAAATTTAGTAATTTTCACTATTCATCAAAATATGAAAGTTATCCGAAAAGTACAAAAATTTCACCCTAAGCTAATTTCGATATTCCGAATCCAAAAATGAAGTCCATTGTGAAAGATAAAATTTATAATATTTCAAAAAGTGGGTATTACTATTCATAACGGCTAGTTCATAATAATATTATAATAATATCTCGTTTAGTGAAACTCGCTATTGCGTACACGCTATCGAGGAAGGTCGTGATTGCATGTAATGCAAGGAAATTCAGGTATGCGTGTTGTGCAAGATCCTTTTGGGGGTAGTTTATAACTCGGAAACATGGGCCTCATGATAATACAGATCCCACAACTTATATTGATTAAAATATATTATTATGAAATAAATAACCGATGAAAAAATGAATAAATTGAGTAGTAGTCTCCAACATTTATTCTAAAACTTGTAAAAAAATTATTCCTAGTTTTTTTATTTCTCTCTAGAGACATTGGGATTTATACATGTGACGATTATGTCTTAAAATATAAAACGTTTTTATTTCATAGAATAACATTTTTAAGATCAAGCTACACTAATTCAACCATATCATTGTATCCATTATACCTTCTAGGAAATTAATTTTATATTTGATTTGGAGGTTTCATTCATAATACCCTATACTTATATAGAAAATATGATAAAAACTCAATTAACAATAGTTCTACTCCCAAATTTGATTGAAATAAGTTCAATGGTTTAAAAAAAAGTTTGTAATATTTTTGGTTTCTCTATCTAAAATATCATGATTCATCCATAGTGGTATTTCTTCCAATTCAAAGGTGTCATAAGATGAATCATATTTTGAAAAGGAACCATTATAATGGAAGAAAAGTGAAGAATTTCATTTTTATGTCTCCTTATAAGTTGGTGTACACTAATGTGATTGGATTAAAAAGGATAAAGAGAATTGGGGTAATATTTGAAGAAAGTATAAAGTAAATTTACAATTGAAGAGATCCACGCATCAAATATGGAGACGTTGGTTCGAAGATATAAATATTACTAAGGAAGAATCCATTTATGACCACTTCTCTAGATTAAATGATATTGTTAGAAACATAAGTGGATTTGGTGAAAAAAATAAAATATTCAATAATTCCAGATAAAATTATGAGGAAATTGTCGGTTGTATTTTATGCTACAATATATATTGGAGAATATATAGAAAATCACAAATTAGAGGATCTTCACAAAATCCAAATTCCATTTTTAATGGGCAATACACTCCCATTCAAAACGTAGGATAAATAAGAGATTTATTTTCAATTCATAAAGAAGGTTAGTGTAAAATAATCAAGAAACATGAGAATTATATGATTTTGATGAAGATAGGGATATGGATAATGGTATTGAGAGAATTATATATTTTATCACTAGAAACATAAAAATTTGAATTTATCATTGAAATTATTAAAATATAGAGGAATTGAACACTTTACAATGAACTATACAATGAAAGAAAACTACGATTTTTATGTCGATGAAAAAGAGGTGAAACAAGAAAATAAGAAATTGGAAAAGGGATATCGATTAGTTAACAAGATGGGTTTTAAGAGGGATTTAATCAAAGAATTAAAAGGAGAAACTTGGTATGATTGGAACAGGAAAAATACACTTCCTCTAGAAGAAAATCGAAAGATTATTCAATTATAAATGATTATAACTTTACGTATCAACTTGAAGATAGATAAACCTCATAAATTATTGATGTTGAATGGGGGTGAAGATACTTACATGGAGAATATTTTTATATCCTAGTTAGATGATTATTTTGAGTGATATTCCTTATTTAATAAGAATGTTAAATCCTAGAATATGTTAATGGAATAATGGAGGAAGAAAATGAAGAATCCCTTTTAAGATTGAATTTACTCATTTCTAATATAAATAAATACAATGTAAGGGCTACTAATTATGGAATGATAAAGAAGGATCTTTAAGTAAAACAAATACTGAAACAATAATTAACAATAGAGATAGAATTAAAAATCTGTACGTTTGAATGGGAGTCAAAATTTATGCAATAATACTTGAAAAGAATATCAAATTCAAGCCCCAATCATCTATAATAGTGAATATTTATTTGACATAAAATTAGGTAAAAAAATTACAAAACAGTCTAGAAAAACCAAAACAATTCATAGTAGTGTGTGTCTTAGTTCAAAATGATTACAAGTATGAGGTATAAAACATGATAAGAATCAAATTCCTACATTTGGTGAACAAAATAAAATGCAATACTAATCAACATCATTGATGTATAAGTAAAATGTTTGTATATCTAGAAATTTATATCATGATTTTGGCTAAACTATTATATATTGAAAAATTGATTTAGTAGAATATTTAGAATCAATTATTGTTATTGGTTTTTTCTATCCTAGTAAAGAAGGATATAACATTCTAGTAAAACATGTCCTTACCTAGTATAAGATATGAATTCATTTGGGGTATCTCTAAAGATAAAAATAACGAGTCACCAAAAAATTATTCTGAAAAAAATATATACATATAATCATACTCATAAATAACGTACAAATATTGATAAAAACTATGTATAATGTTAGAGAAAAGGGAGTTATTTTGATAAGAACAAAAATATATCCATGGATATTTTGTGATAAATAGAAAGAAATATATGTTGAATAGATATATCATTAATATAAATAATTTATAGTGGATGGGGAAACCAAAATGTAATAGTGTATTTCCAAATATACTTGATATTGGATGTTATTTTCAAAATTCTATAGAGAAAAAATCATTAATGTTATTGATGATCATTATAAGGATTTTTGAAGATTTTCATATGATAAATCATTGAGAACCAGAGTTGTCAGAACTTCTAAGATTCTATCGAGGGTAATCTAAAACATAAATTTATTATTTTTTTAATGATATAAAAATAATTTATCTAATTTTATCTAATTTTTGAAGAATTTAATGAGATTGTTTTTGAAGAACATATACATTATCAAGAGATTTAATGATGGAACATTCATTACAAGATATTGAAGAGAAATTGGGAAACTATTTAAAATTGTTGACCAATCTAATTTTGGTTACATTATTATAAAGATTATAATGATTTAAAGAATTGATATCTTAGAATTCTATTAGAAAAACTTTCTATATTTAAAAACATGAGTTTGTGAGAGACTTATTCAAACAGAAAAAAAAATATTTAGTCATTTCAAAACACAACCATCAAATGAGATATGGTTTAAGGGACAAACAATATTGGATATTAACTATACTATTCATTCGAACTCATATATTCAACTTTTTTGGTGCCATGTGTAAGAAGTAAATCAAATGATATCTTTACATCAATATATGCATTTATTACAACACCATGATGACTAATTTAATATTTATGTAGGAAAAATCTGATTCTCTTAATATGTTTATAATTGTAAAGGGAATTTTTTTTGAAAAACCTAGTGTTTATATTATGAATGTGATTTATAATAATTGAACTGAGGGAAAAATATCATTGACATATCCCAATAAAATCAAAGAATATATCATCAATATAAAATAACTTACATTGTATAATAAAATGGTATTGCGGAGAGAAAAAATAAGATCATTATACATTTGGGTTTAACTATGTTCGGTGAAAAGCGGATTCCATATATCTCTTGAAGAGAAAATGTGTCTACTACTGTTTAAATTAATGAAATATGTCTTTGGGAAAAGAAACACACAACACTTTATGTTATACTTGTTATCACAAAAAAAATTACTTGAACATAAATAATAGCTTTTATTGGCCCATGTTACATGAAGAAAAAAAGTGTAATTTTTGCTGAAATAGATGATGGAGTTAATATTTTAATATATTTTTCCAATGGGGAAAGTCAAAATATATTAAGAAAACTCACAATGGAAGACTTCTAAAATTTCAATGTTAATGAAAACTAAAATATAAAATATGAAGTTATTCTGACTAATATTAAATCTACTAGAGATAAAAAATGTATCTATAAAAAATAACAGTTTTTTGAACAAGATAAAAATTACCAGGTTATGATTGATATTGGAATGAATGTGACATTTGATAAGGAAGTATCAAGGGATTTAATGTAGATTCATCAAATCCCAAATTAACATATTCATTATAGGAATATAATTTTCCATCAAAATATGCCAGTATAATAAAAAAATAGCTGATGATAGAAAATAAATCTACTCTTATGTCATAAGTAAAACATTAAACACTTATGAAGATCATGAGAATGAAAAATGGACAACATTTATTAATTAACATCTTAATTATATAGATAATATAACCACTTGGTTTCTAATATAATTTCCTAATAATACTAACATCATTGTTACTGAGTATTTATATAAATAAGCATATTGGGAAAGGGGAAGTCATAAAGAATAAGTAAAGGAATTGTTTCAAGGGGTATTATTATATCGAAGCAATTTATATCGAAGAAACCTTTACACTAGTAAAACCAATTGATAAATTAATATTTTCATGGTAGTGGTCTCACACAACAACAAATGATATAACAAATGGATGTGAAATCGACCATCCAAAATGGTGATATTAAAGAAGAGGATTTTTTAAACAACCTAATATTTTTATTCTAGATAAATATGTGAGCATGGTAAACACGCATAAGAAATAATTTAATGGCTTACTAAATTCATATAATAATTGGAATTAAAGGATATTTAGATGTTTAAAAACAATGTATTTATCAAATGGATTAGTTGATTGTAATATAAATTTGAAATTTATGTTCATGAGTACTCTCATTTTCATATTATATGTGGATAACCTAAAATTATTTAGTGACAAATAGGATCTTGTAATGTTTTATTTAAAAGAATGAATCATAATTGTTCTATTTCAATATTTTTTGATATTCCATATTTTATGGGATATCAAATTATTCAATGGTGTATTAATATTCTTTGATCTAAATAAATATAGTATAGAAAATTGTTAAAGATAATTTAATGGAGAAATAAAAATGTAAAAATTCACATATATCCATATTCACTATTGATAATGCATAAGGAAGGAACAAATATATACATAATATAATATTTAAAACTAGTTGGATGCCTAATGTGCCTTGAATCATCTAGACCACACATTTTCTGGGACATTATGTGATTTATTTTTATGTAACTAAAAGTAATCTTACATGTTGAAAAATAGGTTGATTCTAAGATATATCAAATGAACATTGATCTTTATCCTTCTATATATATATATATATATATATATATATATATATATCATATTATGATTTGAAATTGTAGGGATTTATTTATTCTTCATGATTTGGGGATTGTGTGGATAGTAAGTCCACTTCTTGTGGAATATTCTCTAATTTTGAATGTATTTTTGGAATAGAAGAGTAAATAATTTTTCATTGGCATTGAGCATAGTTAATGTTATGTGCAAAACATCCACACATACATTTACTCAAATTATATGGGATTAGGTTCAACTAAGTGACATGTGAGTTAAGGTTCAGAATCTATTATTTATGTCATATGATAATAAATATGTTATAAATTATTATCGAAATCTGGTTCACCGCTCAATATCATGTCACATTGATCTTAGATAACATTTCATCAAAGAGTATATATCTGTATGTGATTTTAATCTTTTATTTTATGAAAAAAAAGGAATAAGTTGTTAATATTTTCATCAATTAATTTATAGGGGATAAGTTATTACAATGAATGTTGAAACACCATGTTCATCTAACACATCCCATGTAGAAGTGCATGTATATCCCCCGTACACCAGAAGGATTTTTTTCAAATGTGGAGAGAAAACCAAGAAAATTATTTACAACTTGTATTTTAAGAAAGTGGATATTAGCAATAGCGATTGTAAATTTTGGGTTATTTTTTATTCACGATATAAAGATAAGGATCCTTTTGAGATGGGTTGATGTATAAACAAATTTGAATAACTTTTCAAAAATAATCTCTCCACCAATCAATGAAATTCTCTCAAAAATAGTACAATATATTGTGGGGTTGTGTCAATATGAATCTCACTTGAGATAAGATGATATTTAGTAGTTCATTAGTGATTATATTGAAACAAGTGATCGGTTTATATATCTTGAGATATATTTTTTGCATACATTACACATAAAAAAATGGGGATATAAAAAAACCATTAATAATTAGAGGATCTCAGGAGGGTTTTTTCATTTTTTTTATTTATTGTATGCTAAGTGCTTGTAAGCACATGAGCCTTAGCCCAGTTGGTAAGGACTCTGTAAGTGCATCCAAATGACAGGGGATCAAATCTAGGTAGAGGAAAATTTTCTGAGTACTGTAGCAATATTGGAGAAGTACTGTAGCATGTACGATAGCAGTACTGTAGCAGGTAATGTAGAGGGAACTGTGTAGTACTATAGTAGGTACTATAGCAGGAACTATAGTAGACACTGTTTGGCACTGTAGCAGCCGGGAATGTTCCTCTTTTTGGGCCTTCGGGCCACTGATTTGGTCTCTATGTCTTATAAGGACTTCGGGCCACCCAAGCCTTCAAATCGGTATGGCCTTTGGGCCACCTCAAGGCCATCGGGCCACCTTAGTGCAGATTCAAACTAGACAACCTACAGAAATAAGATCTACAAGGAGGATGAGCAAGGAGCTTTCACCACAGAAGAAGCTAAACGGATTTACAGAATGAGAGGGTATGGAACCTTCCATCGGGACAAGCATGTTCATGCATGGGAATGCCTATACCAAAAGCCATGTGAAGGTGGAGAGCTGATTTCACAATGAAGATACTGGGGAGGAGAAGTTCCAAGTAGTTAGTCTGGGTTGTATGTAATGTTTGAAGCCTACGAGCAATGAATTCCTCTAAGGCCTATGGGAAATGTAATACATATGCCTACAGGCCTTGTAAGGGTTCCACCTCATCTCTTGAAAGGTGGATTATCAAAAACAAATTAAAAAAATGAAGGCCTTCACGCCATTGGAGCTAAGTGCTTGCAATAATTTTTAGATGACTTTGAGTAGTTCAGATGTTTTTGAAGTTATTACAAGTGTTTTTGGTCATTTATTTAATTAATATTTAAATTGGGAGTTGTTTTTATAAATTTTAATTTGGGGAATTAATTTTAATGGCTTTAGTAAACATTTATGACATTGAAATTCATAATTTATGTCTTTGGTCATATTAAACTATTATAGAGTAAATAATAATCTAATGTAATATTATTTTGAGAAGTTAGGTATAGCTTTTATGTCAATATATGACATCGGGAAAAATTATATCACATTGCATCTAATCTCAATCATCATTAGTGTGCATATGATTTTTTTATGAAAAAAAAGTCTTATGAAATTTTCAATATTTATAGAATATCTATTTTATGAAATATAACAAATTGTTGATTCCAAAGTAAATAATAACTGTAAAAAATCACATTTAAAATGTAAATCGAGACATATAAAGAATTTTTTATCCAAATATCAAGTAGAACATGTTATTAACTATTATATCAGACTTTGGGAAAAAGTAATGATAAAATTCAATAGATCAATTTTAAAAAGAAATGAATCTATTAATGGTATGTGGCATGGTTTTTCATCAATTCCAATGTAACATTCAAATCATATTCTGTTTCATGATGAGTTTTTAGATTTATGATATATTATCATGTGTGGATTCATGAGGTGTGTTTTACCACCAGAAAATACTTAAGTTTGTGAAAATGAGGAAAATATCGATAATCATGTTTGGTTTACTAAAATCATATGGGAATTAATGTTGTTAATTTTCAGACCACATAGGTAAATGTTTGGTTTCTAATTTATGGGTAAAGATAGTTCCATGGGAGATTTAATTATTTTGGTCACCAGTTTAAAAAAATATGGGAAATTATTGACATTATATACAAAACAAATTCATGGGAGACTGACTCACATCAATGTCTCAGAGAAACATTCATCAAATTTATAAATTATCAAAATTCCATTTTGATTGTCCTCTCCTATTGTAAGCATGAGACATATTTTTATATATCAATTTATGTATATAAAATTATATGATAAGTTATTATTCCACCATTAAAATAAATTTTTTACTGAGGAGAAAAAATACTATTTCAGTAAACTATCAATGTTATTGAAAATTTGAGATATTTGAAAGAATAAAATATCACCATGACATTATTCACTAGTGGTGAGTGTCATATATGGTTCAAGAGAAGAATAATAATAAATATAAGACGTTTTTGAAGCATAGGATGTGTGAACTACATACAACTTTGTATACCTGAGCATTCATAGGTCATATATGGAATTAGAAGTATGAGGTTCTATTGAAAATGTGTTAATCATATAAATTATATTTTATCGGATATTATACTATTTAGTCTAACTAAAAATGATGATGTAGATAAATAAAAAATTCGTATGCATTGAGTTGTGTAGTTTGAGATCATTGTTGATTATTTACCATATAAATTCTGAAGTGGTTATTCTTGACTAAGGTGACTTTTGTTTACTAGATAATATTATTTTATATCAATGTGTAGAAAAATTTATTTATATTTGAAGAGACCAACATTTCAAATATAACATGTCTTATCTTGTGTTTTATGTATGTCAGAATAGAAATTAGGAGATAGTGGAACCAATGAGAGGAATTGTATTGTCAGGATGAATGGTTCCTAAAAAACTGCTTTCCCAACCACATGTATTGATAAAAATATGTTATTATAAAATATGTATCCCATGACAATAACTAACTACATCAATGAGTATGATCACAGATGGGGGATGACCCTTTTAAAACAAAGTTTTTGTTTTTTTGTTTATTACCATTCATTTCGCTCCAGTGGGACTATGATTCTTACTTGAGAGGATTATATAATTGCTAACCACATATATTTATTTCAGTGTAGAAAAGTTTAAAAAACTTCGATACATTGATTCACTCCCCACGTAAAGTATCACTTTATCACTTTAGCACATTAACATATTATATATATAATACAATAACATAATATTATTTTGTATATATAAACATTGGTTTGGAATTTTAATTACTACACCAATATCTTATCACCAGAAATAACATGAAGTATAATTCACTAAGAACATAGTCCAGTCAATCTACACCACCCTTCAATTCATCTATTCTATAACCCAATTTGTTTGTGCATATGGTGCACTGATTTCATGGTGAATACTATGTTTCTCAATATATGCTTATAATATTCATCATTTTACTATAAATAATTATATTTTTGTATCTTCATCAAGTAGAAAAAATAATCCTTTTTAGGTTATCATTAAAAAACACTTATCATTCTGGAGAATAAAATTTATTCTTAATTAAAATTATAAAACATTCCTAGTAAAGTTCATAAATAATTAGAATAAAATTATAATATTTTTTTGGTTAGTTTCAAATATTACCATGAATCTATGAAGGGATAAGATAAAATTAATGAGATAACTGGATCACTACATCATTGTATATAGAATTAAAAGTCCTTTCATTTTGAATGGTAGAGAACCTAAAATTATATTTTCTTCTCAGCATATGTACATAAAAAACATTTAAGAATTGGCAGTCATACTAATGGTCGTTTGAAAAATATAAATGATACTTCTATTCCATGATACATTTTATTATTTCTTGCCCAGGTAGGATAAATTTTAGGCCTCTACAACCTAAAACATGTTTCTCATTATTATTTTTCCTTATATTAAAAAACATCCATATGAAAATATATTATCTATGAACACATATGTATTAAAACTGAATTCATTAAGTTATACAAATATTTGTAACTCACAAAACAGATTGTTCATCAATCAATTAGTATAAGAGATGTTCCTTGACATTGAAATCTCTTTTACACTTATTAGTGAACCAAAAAATTAACTTTAGGTCACCCATAACATCCAATTTTTATTAAGCCCTAATTTTAAAATTCTACATTTTCCAAGATTTTGAATCCCTGTTATTTTATAGACAATGTCCACTATCGACAATCAATGATTACTTTTATTTTAATAAATTTTTTCAAAATTCATCAATAATATTCTTCCATTTTCATTGTAATTATTCTTCTGATACATTTGATTATTTAAATTTATTCCAAATTGGGATGTCAGAATTTTGAGAGAACATTTTGCCAGGTGATTATGTCAGACACATCTTCAACATAATTATAAAATGGTGGAAATTTATATAGAACATTCAATCCATAATATTCAATCCCATTTTTCTGAATTTTATTATTTTTATAGTGTTTAACCAGCTAAAATTATTCCATTCAGTCATTTTATATTTTCATATGTAATGATAATTGAATAAAATAACATACATAGTTCCCAAATCCACTAAACTGGAAAAATTATCCATAAAACACACATATAGATCAAAAAACAAACTATTTTCTATATGATGAAACATGTTGTTAATTTTTCATTGAGTTTTCAATCATGGATACTTTTTGTGAGAAAATGCTCATTATAGATTACCGACACCATCCTCATCAGACTGGGGTTCTTTCAGGCATTTTAAAAATCAGTAGTGATTATATTTTTTCTATTTTATTCAATGTTAATTTAATTTCTATATTTTTTAGTGTCTATTTGTATTGTCGGTAATGTGGTCTTATTCCTCTTGGTTGTAAATTTGGACATCCATGTGACACCCCAAGCTTCTACGGTACGCTTCTCTTTGAATAATGCGATAGCGTGTGTTGTACACAACATCGAGTTCTAACACACACAACCAATCAAGCTAGCCGGTATGAATAGTCATACCTACTTTTTGAAATTATATATATTTTATATGTCAAAATGGACTTTATTTTTGGAATCAGAATATCGAAATTATCCTAATTTGAATTTTTGGTATTTTTCTGAGAACTTCCAATTGTTATGAATAGTGAAAAATACTTAAAAACAACTTTTTTAATCAAAAAAATTTATATTGAAAACTTATATTATTGAGTGGTTTTAAAGTATAATTAGAATATATTTTTACCATTTTATCCAATGGTGTTCATTAGAATTAATTTCACTTTGAAATTGGACATAAATAATTGTCAATCTTTTGATATATATTGTTTTTTAAAAACACACTATTTTTTGTGACAGAGGGAATTAATTATAAAATTAATTAATTCAACTTATATGTTTGTAATTATTTAAAATAGAAATCATTTTTGAATTCGGAATATCAATTATATCTTAGGGTGAAATTTTGGCATTGTTCTGAAAAACATCAATTTTTGATGAATAGTGAAACCACCAAGTGGTAGTTAAAAAAAACTAAATTTTTCATAAAACATAATTTTACCACTTCTGTGAATGGAATTTCGAAAATCCGAGAGACACGGTAAATATCAAGTAGTAAAATGTGGTTCAATGAGATGAAAATAATTTTTCGTGAATAGTAACTTGTTTCTTTTATTTACCACGATTAAAAGTAAATAGGGTAATTAAGGGTAAAAATGATATTAATATTACCCTAACACATGTCCTAATTCTATTGTACAAGTGTATCTCGACCCAAAAAAACCTTAGGAATAAAATATTATCATTTAGGTCCACTTGGATTAGATTAGGACATTTTTTATTTCTTAATTCAGAGAAGAGTTAAATGAGTTAAAATCAATGTTTATTTACTAAAACATTTTAATATAGGGTTATACATAAGATAAATTTGATTGTAAATATTAATTAGAAAGATAAAATGATTTCCTACATAATGATATTTTATTTATAATTTTTGGAAATTAAATAATTTAATTTATTTAAGACACAATAATGATGCTGTAATTACCATAATAATGAAAAAATTAAAATAATTTATATTATAAAAACCCAATAAATATAATTTGAGACTTTTTATGAATTACACTAATTTTATAGGTTAATATGACATGTTAGGATTGAGGTAATTAACTTTGTTCGAACTAATAATTCTGTTATAAGTTTTACAAAAAATCAATTATTGAATTGGGTCAAAATTGACATAAAAGAGTTTTTAAAACAAATATTATATTATTAATTGATATTAAATTCTTAAAAATCTATTGTTCTGCCAATAGACTTATATCATGATAGTTGAATCATTAATGGACCACTTGGGCGTCTCTTGGATGTATATAGTAATTTTATTAACCATATAATATAAAAATCCAAAGAGACATTGTAAAAGTGAAACTAATTAATTAAGAGTTAATACTTAAAGATAAATTTAATATAGTAACCCAAAACTGTCTAAATTCTATTGGTTGAGTGGTTTTCGACCCATCCCCACGTTAACCTATATATAATCCACTTTGGAGCCATTAGAAACCGATTATGAATTTATTATAAACTAATATTTCTAGCTTTTCCAAAGGTGCCCCTCACCCCTCTTATAAAAGGGCACTCTCCCTTATCATTAACTCACACCTTCAAAGCCTTTTGGATCGGCCAACCTCTGCCCCAATACTCTCTCAACTTCTCTCAATTCATCCTAGAGGCCTTCCATTAGTCATAAAGCCAACTTATGGAGCCCTTTGGATCAAATCAAAATGAAGAATCCGAAGAAGAGGTAATGATTTCACAACCCTTTTTCAAGTTCCTATCTTCTTCCATTTCTTCTTTCATTGTTATTAACATTCTAAAATAATAACTACAGTATATTATATAAAATTTTATGTTATTATAAACATTTTACAACAATATTTCAGTATTCAATCCATCCTTTGAATAACATGTCACCATACGTGCGTACGTACGGCTTACCGTCTCCACGTCGTGGTGTAATTGTTATTCAATAAATTATTATTTGGATAGGTATAATAATGATGTGTAATTCATGTAACTAATAAATATAACATGATAATTATTCTTTATATATGATATACCATCCAATTATATATTATTTTAATATCAAAATAATGATATTGTCACTCGTGCGTACGTACGGACTACAGTCTCCACGAACGCGATGAGATTCATTCTCCATCGTATCCATTCAAATATAATTCAGATTTGATGATTAATAATAGTATATAAGGACTTTATATAATTCTGGATATTATTAAGATACAAAATATCCATGACAATCATGACTTACGTAACAAAACATATAAAAGAAAACGAGTAAGTTAACTCCCAAAACAACGATAATACTTAGATATTATTAACAAATCAATGTTAAAAGATCATATATGATACCATATTAATGTATATGATTCTTTTATAATTTAATAAAAATTATTTCACCATTATACAGGAGGTTAACCTACCCCCAACCAAGGAGAAATTCAAGGTAAGGGTTTATTTCGCAATCTCTTCATTATCCGAGGTTGTTTATACATAATAATCTACTGGGATCTCTTTATCATCCACATCCATGTTTCTTAAAAATGTATTTCAAAACATCTTTTCTATTTAATAGAATATGGGTTAAATACATTTATACGCTTGTTTGACTTTTTATAAGAGGTTTATAAAGGAATCTTTCTGTCGTTTTCCAAACAAGGTTTTTTTAACCTTTTTGACAGAATTAAGGTAAGAAAGTTTTTTTAACTTATATGGCGGGTGTGGCTATTTTCTGCCATTATAAAATCATTGAAGCTTCCCTTACAAGCTTATAAGAATATTTTCAAAGAAAATGTTATATTTTATAAATATATTACTCATAAATTATTTCAAAATAAAAAGAGATATTACTCTAAAAAGAGATTTTATTTCATATATGTAAACATCCTTTGATGGATTTTACGCTTTTTTGAAGTTGATTTATTATGATAAAAAACATCTATATTGTATTGAAGGTTTTTTGATGTGTTTGACTATGGATGTGTTATTTTTATACCATTCATGGTTTATGGATGAAGTATTTACATTTCATATGCTTGTTTTAATACGAATGTTTATGTTATGTTTAAACCTGTTCATATGAGGAATGCATTGGAGTAAATATATTATGGGTGGGGCCCACTATAGCTCCTTGATGCATCGGTAGGTCTCATGACACAAACTAGTGTCTTGGCACAAGGCCTTGGAAAAATCTTATTTGTAGTCTTGGTATGAGGCCTTGGCTATGTGGTTGTGCTAGTTCGGCATTATTCATTCCATCATTATGAAAGTGGTTATTGATATTGCATGTGATTATTAGATGAGTAGAATATCCATGTGAATAAGTAAATGGAAATATTTCATTTTATTTTTTCCATACTATGTTGAAGTTCATGTTTAAAAGGCTTTTGTTTTAGTTATACATTTCCTCAAATGTTTATTCTTATTTATGAAGGTTTCTGCTATATTGTTATCCTTACTGGGCATTTGAGCTCACCCTTTCAATGTTTATTTTTTCCCAGGATTTGAAGAAGTAATTTATGAATGACCTGCAGGGATAATATGTGTGGATATGAGTGTGGACAATAAAGAAAAGATGTTGTTGTAGTTTTCATTTTTTTAATGATATAATGTAAAACATTATGAATATATCTAGTGTTTCCAAGGATACTAAACCAATCGGTCATTCGATATTTGATCTTTCTTGTGATCATGAAAATGTTATGTAATAATGCACCAACTCTGGGTAACTGGGGGCGGGGCATTACATTCCAACCATATATAGTAATTATTTTTTTCTTTGTAATTGTGATATTTATATTTTTTGTTTTGCTTTATCTTTTATTAAGGGTTAAACATCATTCATAACCTTCTTCTTAAATATTTCTCTAACCTATTATATAGAATTAGAAAATTTGGATTTATACATGTGCAATTCCTTTTTAAAATAGATAAAACATTGTGAGGTACTACAAAGTAAATTATTAAAATAATTAACTATCACATCCTTATCAGTTTTTAATTTTTTTTCCGTAATAAATTGTTACATTAGATTCTCAATCTCAATTATTAAGCATAATGTTTTTCAACATGAAAATATTTGTCATTTCTTTTGGATTGACTACATTTCCTCGAACAACATTCTTTTTTTTCAAATCCTAAGATCATTGAAAGGCACTGACGCTGTTCTCTATTATGTGGGAAATCTATTTTTGTTTCATTATTACTCTCAGAATATATACTTTTATCCCAATTAAATTATTATTTATTCAATTATGAAATTATTTGCTTCCACTCAACATCACTTGTATCCTTAAATTCTTTCACTTTACTTCTAGGTTCATTATCCACTAGATTTCATAAAAAAATATATTTTTCTATTTAGAGAAATTCTAACCCTACTATTTGAATAATGAAATGACATGTTAGTCATTATTTATATCATCGTAAAAATTTTCTTAACCTCCCATCTTTATAACCACTAAATTATTTTTCTCCCAATATTGGAATCTTTCTTAAAAATATCCATTGGATTCACATTTAATAATCTTCAGTAGATGTTTCCCCTAGATTTTTACCTCTTCACTTCTTATGCTTTGAGATATAAGAGAAATAGTTATCAAACCTTATTTTAAGCTTCATTATTATAATCTGAACATCCTTATTCTACTTAATAACATATTTCATATGTTTTCCATTCTTTCGAATTTAATACATATTTATATTTAATATACTTATTAATATTTTAAAAAAAATTCTTTTACATCCCACATGAAATATGTATGATATATATGTCATCCAAATAAAGTTTCCCTCGATCCTAGTCTTCAATAGTTGATACCTTTTTAATAAATATTCTTATAATAATTCTCAATCCATCTAAATAATAATAGTTTTTGAATATAATTTCAAAAAAACCTTTAGTAATGGAAAAAATTTCAATGAATCCTTTGAAGAAGTGTTTTAATGTGTCATATTACATAATTTTGAAGTCTTTACACATTCACCATAAGACCAATATTTTATTTTTCTTCAGACTATTTTTTATTTCATGTATTTTTTCTAGTTGGTTTCATAATATTTTTATTGTTCTAATGCCACTAAATTTAAAATACTTAATCTCTAATTAGGAATGAAGAATTGAATTTAAAGAATTAAATTAATTATTAAAATTATTAATGTTGTTTTTCTTCATATCATCTTTCTCAAAATGTGTGTAAATTAATTATCTACAAGATCTAATATATATTAATACATTTAAAATATATTAAAAATAATCAATCCATTCCAAATATAATAATTTTTTCATTAGAAAATAAATCACATTATTCTACACTAAATTTTAATACACATTTTTGTACAAATAAATATCAGTGATTGAATCATTTTCTAGAGTGAAACTCATTTAATCCATCAAAGTTATTTTCTATATTGGAAAAGATAACTCTTATTAGACTCGAAATAACACTGATGTTGATGGTAAATCCCTTATATGAGGTTTGAATCAGTTATTTCAATTTAGTTCTAACTTTTTTTTTGAAAAAATACTTCAATAAGAATTAATGTTTTAATACTGATCATTTCCATGCACAAAAACACAAAATAATTCTACGTATAATTGATTCATAAGTTACACATCTAAAATTGAGAAGGAAGAACCTATGCATGTTCAGGATCCATCATAGATTATACATCTCACTCGTATCAAAAATGGAATTACAACGAGATACGATTATCCTTGAACACATGTTTCCCGATATTCTCCTGACACTGTAATTTTTCACACATAATTAAAAAAGTCTAAATAATCTTAAACAACCGGAGTTTCTCCATCAAAATTATACTACCATTGTGTTGTGTCTATTTTATTTTTTATCATCATTTTTATTTCACAATTATGAATAATCTATATGACTATTAACTCTTTTATTTTAACATATAAAAATATTTCTTATATTTTCTCCAAAAATTACTCTACAGAATTTATATAGGATTCCAATATTTTTTATCTCAAAGAAATCATAAAAAAATTCTAATGTGAATTCAATGGTAAAATTAAAATTTATAACATATCACCAAATTTTTTTAACTTATTTTTCATATTATTAACTATTATATCATTTATTATAAATTTTTCATTGGATATTTCTACTCTTCTACATGGCTAAATCAACAAATAATTGGATGATATGCCGTGAAACATATTTTAAATAATAAAAATAAATTCTCACCTTATTTTTTGCCATGACATAATAAAATTGTTCTCGGTATGTACTTTATTTTAAACTTTTACTCAATAATATACCAATTTTTTAAAATTTATCTTAATTAATAAAACCACTTCCATCACTGAAACTAATTTTATGTAATAAGAATCACATATCATCAGTTTCCAACAATTATATTTTAAATATCTTCAATATACACCATGATTAAAAATTTTCCTAATTAAGAAAAATCACTTTATGAGATTCATTTATAACTATATGGAATTTCAAAATAACCTTATAGATTCAATTTTAAACTTTTAATATATAAGTTAAACTTAAAATTTTTTCTTTTATAAAAACTTTAACAGACATTATGAACTTTAATATTCATATTATGGAATCTGAAATCAACTTATAAAATAAAACATCCCTTATAATGTTTTCATATTCACCTTACATAGTCCTCAACTTCTCCATAATATGACTCAAACACACTTTAGAATGTCCCAAAACCACATTGGAAAGCCCGTAGGTTCACCTTATAGTATTTATATTACATCTTATATACCATGGGTAATGTTCATGCATGTACTATTTTATCAAACATCTACTACAGTTCATCCTTAGGAAGATTTCATATTCCATTTTTCAATTTTGAATTTTTTTAATTACCAATACACCTATAGTTTTCCAAAACACATTCATACATATATTCAAACTCTCCGAACCCATCAAAAATAACATAAAAAATTCTATAACAATACATTGACCTTCCACTCACATGATTGTAATTATTTATTGTGATTTTGAACATAATTTTTTATAATAATTAAACAAAACAATAACATCAATTATATATGTTTTCACTTATCATAATTTATTTAATGTATCCAACTACCCCCCAAAACTCAACAACTTCCAAAATATCTAGTAGCTACAATAAAATTAAAAATGTAATCTAACTCAGGGATATGTTTACCGAAATACATCCATTTTATGAGTTTATTAAAAATATTGATACTTATATAAGATAAACTACTTTATTTTGGAAAACATATATCATATATTTTCTTTATGAATCCATTAGATATGATGTTGTTAAGATGGATTATTTTCGTCTCTACTACATAAACTCTTAATGAAATTTTTTGGTTATGCTACATCATCATTGATTGAACTATATATAATAGGGTGTGATTTATCCTCTTAAGAACACCATTACACTATGATGTTCTATGATAATGTATTTGAGGAATAATTCATGATCTTCATAGATTATATTTTTAATAATGGTTATTATATTCACCACCTTTCTATAATAGTGGAAAATTATTATATTTTTTGATTGATACTCAACTTCATTCTAAATCTATTTGAACAGCCCAAAATATTTATAAATTTGAATCATTATAAACACATAAACATTCTAAATAAATTCGCCAATAATGGTTATTATGTACCTAAACCATTCTTGTGTACCTATTGTTCTATATGCAACACTATGTATATGATAAAATATATCATCAGTACTCTAATTGTTTTAGTAATATTTTCACTTTACATTTAACCAAATAAAAAAAGATTCATATTTATCAAATGATTTGTAATTATATCATTCCAATATAAAATATTTGTGGAGTCACTAATGGTATTATATTTTATATGTCAATGGTAAAAATTCAAAATGTTTCTGAGATTAGAATAAACCCTTAATTTCTGATTCTAAATATTATAGATCAAATTATTCATTTCGATAATGTGTAAATAATTTCCCATATATTTGATTCTATAAATAATTTCATTCATATATAATGAACTAATAACGTACTTTGTAATAAATAAACAATCAAATTTATTTTAATAGAGGAAATATAATAAATACATTGAAATTTGGGAACTAGTAGACATTGTAGATTTAGATCATTTGTTTTGACCTCCAATACATTAAGTATTGTTCCATTACCACTACGTAGATGTACTTCTCTTTTCATCAATTTAATTTTTTATATGTATTTGTGTTTATCATTACTAATGTCTGATCGATATGAAATATCTAATGCTCACGATTCATTGTTCAAAAAAATAATATATTTAAAATTAACATTAATATACCAATATTGGGCCCCATTGAGAACACTTATCAACTATATATAAACTAATATAGAATAAGTTTATAGTTTATACCTATTATAGATGTTGAAATGATAATCATGATGTGTGAAGTCTTCTATAAAAAATAAAAATATATGTATGAGTATCATCTCATATGTATTTTCCCTGAGGATCATAAATAAAATTTTTACAATAAAAATTATGACCCCATATATCATTACATTTAGTGTTAAAAGATCTATATTTCAATATGTTTTGATTACACTATATTGTTACTCTCAGAGATGATCTATTTTTATATTCCATGAAAACATTCATATAATATATGATTCTACAATATTTGAGTGGAATCACCTCTTAATTAATCAATCTTATTGTGAGAATATGATATCTATTTTGTGGGTTCCCTTAATTTAGAGTTTTTTCACTATGTTTTAAACAATGATAATAAAGATATTTAGATATCTAACTCTTAAAGTTAGGAAATTTCAGCATTCCTTTCAGAAGATAATCCATTGGAACCCAAATATATCATGAACATATCCAGTAAGATGATCGAGGTCTTGAAATGTGTTTTCATTAGAAATAATCACACGCATAATACTTCAATAATTTTCATCCATAGTATCAACAATTTAATATACATAATAATAATTTTACATTCATAATTATTTCATTCAATGAAATCAATATTATCTCATGTTCATTTCTCTATGTATTCATGATTCAAACTATTAAATTTTTGAATCTCTAATCCATAGACCCAAATAATTTGTTCAATCCAAATTAATATTTAACTCTTTTCACAACTAACGGTTTATGTTAGTCGCCAAAAAATTTATGAAAAAAAACAAACGCACATAAAAATACATCTTATTCAAAATGTATATGAAATTTTCAGGTAACTATTTATAATTTTTTGAAATTTAAAATCCCTATATAGGTAATCATGGAGTGATAGATATCGAACCCACACTATTCATGAATATGTAATAATTTTCTAGAACAGTTGGAAATATGACCAAAGGTATTTATTTTTAGGGAACCATTACCCAAAAAGGATCTCATTTTGTTCATAATACTAATATCTAAAAAAATATGAACTATATTCTATATGAAAATTCATGATATTATTTTTAATAAGAATCTAGATTCAAGGTAGATGAAATCTATATCTTTTATTTTTTACAGAGAGTATAATACGTGGAATAAAAATTTTATGGGAAGTAATTTATCGTATAAATTAAATCATGCACAATATTCAAATTTGTTACAAAATTTCAAATAACTAATATTTAAAAGTAATAATTAATTAATTAACTAAACATTTAGTTTATATTATAATATGAAATAATTATTTGAACATATATTATTTTATTTAGGGATGAAAATATATGATTTACAATGACTAACATTTATAAATTATAAAATATTGATGAAATATATACAAACAAACCAAATAATTAAATTTTAATATTTGTGTCTTATATCATATTTTATGATTGAAAAAGGGTAATTATTAACTATATGTCTTAATAAGATAAAATAGCACCCCCAATATGTCAATATTTAATTTTTTGGTAAAATACAGTTACCCTTACGTATCAAGTAACCCTAATGTATTATTTTATATTACAAAAAGGATGTAACCAATAAATATCAAATAACACATATGTTTTCTGGACCCTTCCAAGTGGGAGTTTTGTGGAAAAGCATTAAACATATCATATTGTCATCTCCTGTAGTGTATCCCTTAAATATCCACAATTTTACCCATAAATATAAGAAATCTATATATTTTAATATCATCTACATAATAATTATGATTTTATTACGTATTTTTTTACAACATAGGTCTCTAAAAAATCTTATGATATCGCTAATATCATATCATGTGGAATCAATCAAAACAATATGATTCCAATATAATCTCATTTATGGTACGTGTTTCATTCCTTCCAAATCTATTAGCCTGGTCTAGGTTATAGGTTATACTAACAGTACATGGCATAAAAAAATCACAAAAGGTTCACAATAAATTCTAAGGGATTACCAATATTTTGGGGTATGATATTCAATAAAGAATAGACATAGCGTAAAAAGATAAAATATAAACAACCAAATTGAAAAAATTATGCATGATTATTACAATAAAACCCAAATGAAACACTAAAAACCCACACAAAAATTAGTGTATTTGATGAAAATTGAAATGGGGAGACATAAAAAACTAGAGGATGTCCTGACACACTAACACTGATGAAGAGTCACTCCAACA
This sequence comes from Viscum album, assembly GCA_963277665.1. Taxonomy (NCBI): domain Eukaryota; kingdom Viridiplantae; phylum Streptophyta; class Magnoliopsida; order Santalales; family Viscaceae; genus Viscum; species Viscum album. Next base: position 1,094,256,367 of record OY728139.1, read on the forward strand.
CCACCATGAGGGGACTAGAGATCCAAACACTATCCCCGATATTAATAATCATGATGTTGAAAAGGAGAAATATGTGACCTTTACATTAATTTTTTCATAAAGAATAAATTCCTCATATACACCAACGTTCCAATGAAAGGGGTGAGTAATATTGTCCAGTAGAATTTTATAAACAGACTTCCCAACCCCAGCAACTATGAAAGGTACACATTTTCTAAAAATTTATAAAAAATATTGTTTGATAATATAAATATTGTTTATTAAAAGAAATATATTTTATGAAAAATAATTCTTCTAAATCAAGTTATTTAATCTCCCCCACTTGAAATACCCATCCACGTTTCGCAAACACAAACACATACATTCTAAATAATAGTTTCATACTCATGAGAAGTCTATCTACCATCAAAATGTCATGACATGGTGATAAATCCCATTTGAAAATTCTAGTCTCAAAACTGAGAACTATGACTATTTAAATGTGTCAATATGAAATGAAATAATAACACATGCCTCACTATTTTTCAAGACCATATGTGGTTTCAATTAATTATACATAAAACTTCTCTTCCCTTTAAAAACATACATCAAAATTATAGTATGAGAAAAACCAAAAACATAATTTTAAAACCATTATTAAAAATTAAAAATCAAAACATGTTTAATAAAATACATTCAATTCCTTGTTCTTAATTCACAATCAGAAAATGGTTTCTTTTATACAATAATTTAATGTTTTCATTGTAAACCAAATATTTTTTTAACAAATATTTTTTGTTATAGAATATATGGGGAATAAAAAGAGGCTATTTACCTCTCAATTTTAATGAAAATGAATGACAAAATAATTAAACCTCTAGAAGTGGTATCGGGAGATATTTACTCCAATATATCCAATTATTATATCTCAAATAAAAATTATAAATCATTGATATATCCATAAAGTATTTTATATAAAATTTTGAATAATTGTACACAAGATGATATAAATAAAATGTGATAAAAGATAGTTGAATAATTTATTTTTAAGAACCAATACATTTTGAAACATCAAAATAGGACTCCAAATCAAAGGTAATGATCAAGAATACCATGGAGATGACAATAGTTTAGGAGCCCAAGTGAATCGGTGAAGTATGAGGGTTTTTGGTCTAAAAAATAAGTTATTCTATAATTTTTAAAATATTTAATCCACATCAAACAATTTGGCCTAATATTTTGGGAAACTGTGTGCTAACCATGTGCATGATATTGTCTAAAACCCACCCCTCACATAGATGCTTATCATGGTTTGAAAAACCCTATACTAGAAATTAATTTCCGTCCATATTCAATGAATGGTTCTCCATATGTATGCACATGGATTGTAGAAAATGAGTTATATGGGATTTCACCCTCATATCCTTTTATGTTTTGTCACATAGTTTCCTAGAGTAGCCTTCAGGTTTTTACCTAACCATTCTCAATCCAAAAACCTCTATAAACACATCCAAAACAGAGCAAAACCATCCAAAAACACTAAAAAATAAAACCATATTTTATGTAACATATAAATACATAATAAGTGGGTTATTTAATTGAAACTATTAATGTTAGATACTCCCCACTAGTAGGCCTATTGGCCAATGAAATATGCGTATTTCTACAGGTTTTGAGATATTTGAGTAATTACTTCACTATAATGTATTCCGATTAACTTATATCTTCCTAAAACAGACTATAAAACCATAAAATATGAACCAAATGGATAAAATTTCTATGAAAAAAATTCCATTTGTTATCCACTGTCTATTTTAGCATAAGCTACAATGTAGAATCCAGTGAAAGATCAATGGTTTTCCAATGAATCTCATGGTTAGAATTTGGATTGTACTTCTTGAATTTACACAAATAAAATACAACATTTATATATCTAAATCATGATGATAAACACAAAAATAATCCACATAAAAAATCCTTTCAATTATTAAAAAATGATTTATGTATTGAAAATAATATTTACCTTTATTACACATAAATCGATTCTATATTATAGTTGATATTTTGAATGAAACAATCCCCCCTAAAACAATAACAAATGATGATGAAAATTCATATAATATTTTTGGTGACATGGAGCCATTGAAACCCTAATCACATAGATTTTATCAACCATGTCCTAAACAAGTCTATGTACCAAAAATGAAGCTTCTTTAGTCTCAACTTAAAATTTTGATGACCAGTAAGGATGATCATAAAATAATTCAAGAGAAACCACATGTGTCGATGCCATGATACTATTATTGTTTGAGAACTTTTCTAATGGTATATGATCCTCACATGAGCCTTTGGTATCTGAAATAGAATCTAAGATCATGGCTTCAAACATTTATCTAATCCATGTATATTTTCTTAATTTTTTTGGATGATAAACCATACAACTAGTCAACTGGGTACCATAACATCTCTTTAAGGATATATAAATCTAGTAGGTGAAACAAGGATATCAATTTGGAACAATTAAAACTAGAATTATGTGAATCATTAGGATATACTGAATATATATTTTCAACAAGTCTTCCATATTATTATGTTCATGAATAGGATGGAAGTGTTACTATTACATGAGTCAATCAAAAATCATTGATTTGTAGTCAGGTTTCTAAAATATTCATGGAATAATTTTTGAATATTCAATATTTATGGGCTACCATTTCTAGAGAAGGATAGGTACTGATTGCAACATACCAGCTTTTTATTGGTTCCCAACTATGACCTTATGACAAATTACATACCTCAGGACATACTCTACCACATTCGTTTTTACAAGATCCCTCTAAAAATGAGTTCTCAATTCCTTACTCATCATCATAATTCTAGGATGAATATTCCATTTCGAGTGGATGAATATTAAAAGATGTTGTTCTTGAACAGAAAAGGAAACAACTATTTAATAATTAAAATGAAAAATGGAGTCCCCATATTTTTTCCATCCATTAATATTAACCCCACAGTTAGGTTTGATGTAATGGTAGGGAAATAAATAATCATTCATTAAATATCAATAACTTGTTCCATCAAATAATGAATAAGAGTAATTGGGTAATATTTGATAACTTCATTCTCTTGAGAACAATCCAATTTCATAAATACTATAATGATCATAAATTTTCACTGATCAGAAACTTATTCTTCTATTTCATTATATAAATTTCTGAATAAATCATCTACTAATTAATTTCCATTAAATAGTTACTAAGAATGAAAATTTTAAACATTTTAAGTAATTAAATCCATATTCCTTTCACCAAGTTCAATTATCATTAAAAAAATATGTTTCATGATTTTATAATCTATGAACATAGTATATTTCTCAAACAATTGTTAATGGTGTCATGTTTTCAATGCATAATCTATTGTGGAAAATTTCATGTCTTTGGTTGGAAAATTTCTTTTACATGGATTCATAATGTTCCTAATCAATAAACTAACACATAGTATCTTTTCATGAGAATACATGAAATTATAGATATAGATGTGTCAAAATAAACCACAAATCCATTCCAAGTTACTGGTAATTTAATAATTCACCTCTAAGTGAGCATTTACGTAAGATAGGAAATGGATCATTGATAATTCACACTAAAATTTAATTGAGTGGTCGTTCTCCTAATCACATTAGTTGAAGGTGGGAGTCATAGGAATTCCATAACAAACACATAATACAAACATATTTTTTCTAGAACGTCAAGTATCACGATGAAATGTTTGCTCATTTTAGAGAGGAAAAAATGTTTACCATTTTATGGTATATGAGTACAACATTCACTTATATGATAATTCGAAGGAATTCATCCTCTTATATATAAAAATCTCATTTAGTTAATTTTTCAAATAACTAATGCTTCCTCAAATTGGTCAACACAATATATAAATATTAATCATATTCTAACTTAGATTGACAATACACCACAATTTCAATCTAAAATATTATAACAAAAGAGTATGGGTACCACTAAAATACATTATTCATTAATTACATGATAAATTATTGTGTATTTGTGTGAACATAGTGAATAAATAACATTTACAATTGCCATAATGACTCCATATGTATTTCTTCTGAATATCATCTTTATATAACCTAGAGTTGGTGATACCTATAATGTAAATAAATGAAAATCATTGGGATCCCATAAATTAATAAAAATTGTCATCAACATTAAGTAAAAGATAGATATTTTTATCTTAATATTATTTAAAATATAATAATCATTATAGTGTGGTGAAACCCCATCACAATATTTATTAAAAAACTAGAGCATCCCAAGGTGTCATGCATAGTCCTATGAATACATTACATTCCAAGTAATTTAATTAGATATTCAACATATTCAATTCCGTAGGTTTTATTATAGTGAATTTATGTGATGTAGGATTTACTACCAAAAGAATATCAATTTAAAATTATAATTACCATTTTAATGGAAAATTAGTGAATTCGTTAGGAAAAACATCTGGTTAATGATTTTATTTGGTCATAAAATTTCTACTATCAGTTATATCATTTTTAAAGATAGATAATAATATCAATTTATAAGAACTATTCCCATCAAATGGTGTTAAAGATACTACTTCTCTTGCAATAAAATCCTAATTTCAGTTAAAAATGTACATTATCCCATAAGGTTATGTGTGAATTACTCATCGCCAGTAACAGTTATTCATGGACTTGAAAGAAAAAAAATAATATATTCCAATTATCATGTCAAATACAAAAATCCCTAATACAAAAATTCATAACAAAATTGGACACCTTTGATTTTTATAGAAAAATATTCACATTTAATTCCCGTTTACTCTCACTTCCTGAGGTGTCTAGATACACATCATGTATGGAACCAACTTGATATGAAATTATAATTTATTATTAATTTTTGAATATATAAATGATTAGGATGAACCATTGATAAATATTACATTAATAACAGTTTAGTGGAGAATAATGGTACCTAAAAAATTTAAAGGGTTAGATGGTTCTATAATTATCATCTACTCAGCACCCTAGCATTGCATATTTGATTTCCCTAATTAATTTTCCTAGTTGTGATTGCATTTACATAGAATTAAATTTTTTCCAATAATAAACATTGAAAACATATTTTTCAGACTAATAAATGTTGTATCATGATCATTCCATTGAAACATATGATTCTCCAAATACGTTTTATATATATGGACCAATTGACGATATAGTACTAAAAATCATTGAATAACTCCCATATAATTATTGTTGTGATATTTTAAAGATGGTTCCATATGATCTCTCATTATTGAGTTGTGGTAGAGAAGAGTTAATCATTAAACTAATTCCCAATATTTATTTTTAAAACCTGTATGAAAATAATTTTACATGAAAAATAAAATTAAATTAAAAAATAAATTTAATAATGAAGGACGCTGGGTTTGAACCCACCATGTTGGTATACATCTTTGACATCCCCTAGTGTGGTAGTACAAGCTATTATTAAAAAAATGAGGTATTGGGATACATAAATAGAATCCACACAATGTTTTTCTTAAAATTTTCAACCATTCACAATAGTTTTGGAAGCCCCTTAGAATATAATATTATATATCTACCAATTTTGAAATTAGGGATAACATGAAATAATGGGTTGAAAAAAGAAATGGTAATCCGCTACTTCTCCAACTAATTTTTTATTTTTCCCTATAATTTCAACATCCTACTCATTGGATTTCAAATTTATCATATCTAGGGGTCAATTACTATTTAAATTGTAATGGAATTAAAACATGATGAATCAATATTAAATTAATACCACTCAATATTGTTAGTCTATATATTTTCTACCACATACAAGGCAAAATGTAATATGTCTAGGGACATTCTTTTGCTACTATATAGTGAAATATTACTCCATGTTTCCACTACCCATGGAAATTTAAGAGTAGGAATAATCTAGAAAACCCAAAAACTATGAGTTAATACTAAGTTATCTATTAGTGGAACTAAATTATACTGAGCTCAAAATCACATTATATCTTTGTGATGGATCAATAATTAACACTTCTTATTTTCATAGTGCCTCTTTGGGTTTTGTTTTAACATATTGAGATAGGTAGATAATATTATCCATCCTTTCTTCAAGATTTACCATCTCAATGTTATCTACTTTCAATTCAAATAAAAGTTATATTGATATCGATGGTTCTTCTATGAAGATGGTAGAATCATGGTTCAAGTAACCATAATAAAATTTACTTTGATATATATCCAAAATTCATGAATCTCTTACAAGTGAATTATCATAAAATTATTCTTAAATTAAATCATCATGAAATCCAAAACATACTTCTAGTTTTAGATCTTGATGTAGTTTTTTTATCTTCATCAGTATAATCATATTCAAAAATAAATTGACTAACGTTTCCACCATTATTTCGTAGTTTTAATTAACCTGGTATTGTTTATGTGATGATGTTGGGCCCATATTATTGAGACTTATTTATTATATTTGGTTTTTAATTGTTTTTTTTGGAATTTACATTTTCAATGTATACCAATGTTAATATGTCTAGGAGAAAAAGTTAATGATATGATGATTTAATGTTTTTTTGGATGACTTAATATTAAAAAAAATTAACTTGGAAGTCAGAAAATGAATCCCATTATTACATTTAAATAATATAATCCCAATTATTATGAGAATTTATATTTTATGTTCAACCATTTCAAGACACATAAAAAATGGTATGAATTTTACTATCATATTTTATATGAAAAATTAAGAATTTATTTACATTTGTGTTTTAATAAGATTCATAGAAGTTAAGAATCACAAAGGATAAATTATAAAGTTATTTAAAGTTATAAGTAGTATAATTTTGAGATGTGATGTTTAATATGAATTAATATTGTCTTTCGTATGACATAAAATTGTTTTTCACACGACTTTTATATTTTTATGACTTCTAGAAATATTTTTATTAACATTCATATCATTTAAGACTTAAAAAGGTGTTTTTCATGAATTCCAAATTCCATAAAACATTTAATGTAGATTTATTTGTCTCATAAAAAATTATAAAAATTAATAAAAACACATAATGATGTATTTTTTATTTCAGAACACTTTTATGGATAATTTGTGAAACCAAAAAGTCAACCAGGAACCTGAAACACTCTAGTAGATAATAATGATTTCAAAATACAACTGGATCCTATTAGACAAAACATCCATATAAACATTCAAGGAATGGAAATTTACGTTTTAGGTTGGTCAGTCATTGATAAATTTTTCAAATTGATTTGACAATTTTTCCCAATCTTTAAAAAACACATATTCTGTAATCATATTATTATTGAAGCCTTTGGTCAGAATTAGATGTTACTTTTCAATCCACTCACCTTTTTCCTCGTTTTTATCTATTTGTAATTTTCATTCATTCATCATTTCTGAATGGTCATTTGAAGTATGTATAACTAATACCTTCCCTATTATCTCCCCCTCGTAGTGCATAAGACGTTCTTAAGGTTTTTTAACAGCAGTAGCATTTGATGCCTCCTGCAAGGTCGTCGTGGCCTCTAGGTTAATATGAACAACATCAGCCTCTATTCCTAACATCCCCTGGGGAACTAGGGGATCATCACTTTTTGGCCTCCCTCCCACCATACCACTCATACTCTCTATAGCATGATCCTCATAATCACAATGTTCAACCCTTTAACTCACACTCACCAGATTCCTGCTGGAATCCTTCACCTAATAATTCTTGGATGTGTCAACCTCTTTTACCCTATTATCTTTTTTATCGGATCAATTCTCTATTGGTCTAAAAATGTAGGAATAATTCTTACGTTCTTTGGATTTTTTCTTCTTTCTCAGAAAGAAATTACATTGATCCTGGTTGTATTTTTTCTCCTTCTTCCTATAAGGGATGTGAAGGCCTTTATTGGGTCTTCACATAACACTATATTCAGTGAGATAACTCTCTCCCATAACTCTACCATTAAGAATACCCTAAATTATTTTTCTCTAGATTTAGAGTAATATAACCCAAACCATCAAACCTATTATGGATGTTAACAGAGGACAAGATCGATCTCCAATTAGTTTGTACCAAAAAATCTCTGCACTCCCCTGCTCATCTTGAATTTCCTACAATAGAGATTTATGGCATTTAGTGACCATTTTCTCTTGTAAGGAGTTACTTCAAGTCTGGGAAACATCCATATATGAAGGATCCTTTTAAAAAGTCCCTATGGATTTTGGATTCTAGAATCACAAGAATCGCTTGACCCTAGAAGAACTTGCACAATGGGATTGTCCTCAGATAAATATTTCCTCAACCTGTTGATGAAATCCACCACTATAGGTTTAGGGATGTTCGATATGACTCTTCTTATATGGGAATATAGCCAGATGCTTCATTGATATGTGTGTGATCCAAATATTGGGAACCCGCAGTTTTTCAACCAAGAGATTTTCTAGGAAAAGGAACCGTAGTCCAGTATATCAGATACTGACAGAAAGAGTGAAAATAATGGCTTAGGTTAATAAAAACCGAGAAAAACTCAGTCGAACATTTAAACAACCCCTCCTATTTACAAATGAATTCATCGCCATCATATATCAAAATCCATTCTACTCTGAGTCTTGAAACATCAACTTCAACGCATATGCATAGAGAAATTGGGTGAAAAGTCATTAGTCCTACTGTCAAAGCACAAATATCATCCTACCATATTACTAATCATGCATAAAATAGAGGGGTTTTGGAAGGAACGTGGGAGTTAGAGAAATCGTACCTAAAGCATCATCATAGGAGGGTCCCGATTCATATGAATATCACATGAACAATAGAATAGGTTGAAGGGGAAACCATTGCAGAATCATGGAGCTCTAGACCATGCTAGAATCAAATCAATATATGATGAAAATTGAACCATCATCTAACACTTATCAAGAAGTCCCACCACGGTACAATCCTATATACCCTAAGAACCGAAAACAAAACATTCAGATGAATTGAGAGTGGGATTTTTCATACAAAAATGAACCACCAAGGTGATATTAATAAATCATAAAGCCTCCATAAACTCCATAGTTTAGAGTGCTAAATATGAAAAATCATTAAAGAGATCTAGAACCATTGGGCTTAGGCCGATAGTAGGAAATGCCAGGGGGAAATCTGGGATAGAAAAGAGGAGGAAAAGAAGAGTCTTAGGAGGGGGAGGGAGAAGGTGAATATCATCCCCCTGCTCCTGAGGATGATGGGGGAAGGGATAGCCGTGGCCATCTCAGCCTAGGGAATCACAGGAATGCCCCTGTTAATAGCCCTCCCAGATCCAAATTCATAGTTTTTTAAGTCATATGAAATTGAGAAGTTAATGTTTTCAAAATTAAAATTATCTATAATAATGCATTTTTTGTGTAGTAAATTATAGGTAAAAATTTCATTAATAAAAATAAAACATCATGACTGGTTTTTCATGATCAAAAAATTAATTATGAATATGGTGGAAGAAGTATTTTATTGGGAGGGTTATGTCAAAAAATATGAAGAAACCAAGGGCTCCTAAATTTTTATACAAAACAAATTATAATATTATTCAAAGCATAATATAAATATTTACACAGTGAATAGATAAAAGGATAAATTCTAGGATTAAAGGAGATAAAAGGGTTATTGAGGACTTTGAAACATATAAAAAGTAATGATCCCAATTGTTTCTTAGATACAAATATTTATGTGAAGATTTAAAATCAAACAAGTAATCAAGGATAGATATATTATTATTTCCATATTTATGGAGGTTGAATAATGGGTTGGTTGTTTATATTCCATGTGGGTAATGAGAATTATGATAAAATCAAATCTTTTAGACATTAGTTACAATCGCAATCCTATATTTATTGTTTTTAATATTGATACATTTTATTCCAACTAATGCTAATATGTGAAAATCTAGTAGTATTTGAATCACTAAAAGATATATTAATTAATATCATGCATTCATGTGGTTTATTGAATTTCAATAATATGTAACATAGAATACCTGATATTATAATATATATATGTGTGTGTGGGTGTGTGTATTTAATTTTTTTCAAAAATAAAATTTATGTGAACAACTGATACTATTATGAACATTAAAAAATTATTAGAGAAAGAAGGATGACTATCATTATATTTATAAAATATATATTTTTTAAAGAAGATATTGAATGTATCATGCAATAAAACTAAATTTTGTTCATTATAAAAAATATTGTAATAGGAGATATATGATATTATTCTATACCTGAGATGATCATTTTTTGTATCATGGGAGGGGATGAGTGATATAGAACTATACAGAATAATAAGATGTTTTTTTGTAACGTAGAAAAAGAGATAGAAAAGATCCATTATTTTTCTTTTGTGCATTTAATTGAAATAATAAAGAGTAATGAAGAGGAATAAGTGGATAACAGTTTATTGAAGTTTATAAACGAATTTTATTGATATTGAAAATGTTATGAAGAAGAAAAGATAATGTACAAATTCCATCCTTTATGTAAGAATTGTATAATTCAAACCTAATTCTATGAAAACCTAAATAATTTCATGTGTGAATCATTATTTACAAAAAACGGATAACATTCATTTTGTTGGGTAAATGATTGAAAAATGAGTTCATAACCATGAAGCATATAAAAAATCTTTCATATCCCTAAATTATTAAATGAATCTCTTGATATTACTTATATAATTTTCCTTATATAGTTGTATGATATAATGATGTGTGGGATGAACCAATCTATTTTCGGTGGGATGCACACCAATACACTATTAAAGGGACTATAATGTAATGTTCATTGGATTAATCTATTGGTTCATGGGATTATTGGGGAATCCACATAACACAATTGACTAGACTCTTCACATTGATGGGAATACCATGTATCTAATTTTTCACTATATGTGTGTCTATTTTGTGTGTATTTTAAAAAAATATTAAAATAAATAGGAGAAAAAATGAGAAAAAATCACCTAAATATTTCATATTAGTATAATTGAAATTTGATAAAAATTTAATTTAGATTTAATGTCACTAACTCTGACTTACACGCATGTTTTATGTTCATCCTTAATCAGTTCTAGTAGTTGGTATCAATTCTGGGATCACCTTTTCATGAAATAGATATGGTCACCTTCAAAACCAGCTCCCAACCCAGTCCGTGTGAAGATTCTATTGGAATTTCTAATCCCCATTGGTTAGGAAAAGTTCTCGTGAATAGTAAAATGATATTTGGGAATGACTTTCCAAAGTTTGTAAACATAAAAAAATAAACAAATATAATAAAAACAACTCTATATTTTTCAATCCAAATTATCTTTTACAAAATTTTATAATTGTGTTACGCAATTTAAAAAATTTTTTAAAGACTTTTAAAAAAAATACCCAAAAAAGGAAATCCCATGAAAAACATCATGACAAGGGGAAACACCCACAAGCCGTATCAAAACCCCAAAAACACAAAGGACCGCTAGCAACCCAGACCACCGGCACTAAAAACATTACCCAAACTACAACAATGATAACCATGACTTCATAAAAAATGTAATTAGGGTTTGATCCAAATATTAGAAGGAATACACTGCAAAAACATACCATGTTACATTCATTATAATACAAAATTCTTCTGAGTTTTGTAAATAATAAATACTAGTAAAAATGATTTGAAGATGATAATTTAAATAAAATCTGTTTTCAAGTGGGATACATTAAGAGAAATCAAAACATTTAAATATAATGAAAAATCTACTCAATTTCTCCATCCAAACATACCATATGCCAACAGTAATTATAAAATATCTAATGAGCACTAGAATTTGGAAAACAACCATAGGCACTAGCCTGTTGTGTGTCCCAAGTACCTCGTACTCAATGAATGTAACCATACAAATATTATTTTTCGTGCACATGAGACACTATTTGGGATCACACCCATAACCTATTGGTCCCCCAACATCATCATCAAAGTAGTTCAGTTAGTGTCGTCATCAACAAACAAGCTATGGTAAAAATATCCAAACCAACGACATCACTAGCATTCTAGTACACATCCACACAACTAGATACCCAAGTTTTCACCCTTCTACTCAATAAATTTTCACAAGGAATGAAATAAAATTTGTGCATGAAAATAACAATTACAAGTCACACACACACCAAACATCCCACACACATGTCTCATGATCCAATTTTTTGATCAAATTCATTTTGGAAATCATACTCACACCAAAACAACCCACAACCTGTTTGACATCTCTTTCACACTTAAAAAACTCCTTTAAACAATTTTATAAAACCATTCGAAGATAGTAAAAATCACATAACATCCCTTTAAAATTAAAATATTCCATTTAAAAGTTCACTTCTACCAAAATATTTTGGCACATAGTTTCACCTCTTTCAAAAATCAATAAACCATTTAAAATCATCACAAAACAACTCCAAGGAGTGTAACGATGTTTTTCACATAAAATCCTTTTAAAAACCTTAATTGAAGACAAAAATCATACCAATATAACATACAAACCATAATTTGAGTCCATAAAACCATTTAATAATAATATTTCATGGATCATAAAATATCACCAATGAATTCCACATGTAATACACACCAAAAATATTAATTTTTTGCTAAAACAATCCAACAAAAACCAACTTCATAACAAATTCAACCAATTATAATTTTTACACAAAACCAAATGGAATTTAATAATTATTAAAATATATATCAGGAAAACTACCTCATCCCACAATGTTTATACATAGAATCTCCTAAATTTGTTCCAAAACTCCAAACTGTTGTGAGAAACATCAATCACAGCTCTGTCCAACCACAAGGAAGTGAAGTAAAGACCGAATCCACAATATTTCATCAAAATGTCACAAAATAAAACCACAAGTATGTGACCTAGTTTCTAGACATTTTGGAACCTTAATAAAAATGGATGAATCCTTAAGTATATGGGTGGAACAGGAGGGGAAACCGAGTTACTCAAGATATCTTGAATAAAAATCACTAAATACATCAGTATCTGAATTTTAAAAAAGACACAAGTGATTGTGAATTTCAAATAAGGATGAGGTGGTAAAATTGGAACTGTAATGGAGTAGAATGACATAAAAATGAAGGGTTAATAAAGGAAACAAATTACCTTATCAAATATGGATGATTTGAGATATCTTGAGAAGTTTCACCCTAATTCATGATGGAAATGACCTCTAAAGAGGGAGACATGAAGATGGGGTGCTACTAGTGATGTTGGAATCGAGTGGGAGGTGTAATAACTGAATAAGAGTTTAAAATGAATATGATATTAAATAAATAATTTTTTAATATGAAAATGGGCTTAATGGTTGACCTAATACCTTAAATAAAAACCCAAATCCACCATGATTGTGGATACCTAGAGGGTCCAATATGATTTGGTGGTGTTAAGAGGATAGGGGAGGCTATGATGGATGTTTAATGGTTGCAGATGTCTAAAAAAGGAATGAGTAATAAAAGAAACAAAATTGGTTTTTAAATCAGGAAATGAGCTCACTGTTTGGCCCAAATCATGGAAACTCAGCCTTTCAACCAAAACATGTGGGAAACCCCCAAAAAATCAATAAAGGAAATTAAATGAAAAAATCATCAAAATAATTATTTCATGTGACAATTATCCCCACCATAAAACATTCTGCCCTCAGAAAAGTAAATCAAGGGGAAAGGAAAAAACCAAACCCATCCAAAAGGACAAAATTGACTCATTTTCCATGTTTCACCTACCCCAAAATGACAAAAAACCTCCAATTGATAAATAAATGAAGGAATATTCTCACTAACCAAAACATAAACCACTTCATGAAATGATCAAGAATATTAAAACTACATCCCAAAATAAAAAACCGCAATCACTATCAGAATATGACTTAAGGAACATACCTAGAATGTACAATGAAAATGAACGAGGTCACCACAGTCTTATTTAAAAACAATTTTGGGCACACTCAAATCCCAAAGATTACTCATGGAGGAAGATGGAGGTTAAATAAATCCAAATGAGACTACCAATTTTTAGAATAAAAATATGGTCAAAACTATGTTACTGATATAGGGAGACATAAACAGACTCCCACCAAAAGAGGAAACACAATTTTTCCCAAGACAATATCATGACACTAATAGGGGGAGGCTCAAAGAGACTCCCTTTCATAATTGGTAGGCTTCCATTAGACCTGATGAAAAAAATTAAATAAGACCCATAGTGGTCTCCCCACCACAAGAACCAAACATCCTAACCGACTTGCATGATCTGACATGTAGAGACCCCAAAATTTAAAGTGTTCGCATAGTCACACGGTTAGTTCTAATAGTTTGGGAAACTATGGGATAACATTATAGAGCATTTTATAAAAATGTAAAACGTTTCATGGTTACATGGGCCATGGTACATGGCCATGTGGATACCATGTGGTAGCTACTATCTCTTATCACACTAATTCCAATGTTGGTGCAGAGTTACTATTAACTATGCCCAAGCTATGGGCCACCATCTTCCTAGACCAATTTTTATTCTTTTATCTAAAAATCAACGTAATCCAAAGGGGTAAAAGAATGAACATAAGAGATTATGTGGGAACCATATTCCCCAACCACTTTCTACTGAATGAGAACAACTAAATCAATTTATCAACACCATAGGATTAAACGGTTCCCATCTTTATTAATAACCACTTGAATTAGACAAATATTTTTTAATGACCATGGTATTTCCCTGACTACACACTAGCTTCACTCCAGGACCTATGACTGGAGCGCATATGATCGAAGAATTTGCAGACCCACATTCCAGACTTGGAAAACCCCCAAATGTAACTTCTTCATTCGTTTCCAAAAACAACTACATTGTGATCTCAGACGGTTTCAATGAGACACAATAAACTTCATACTAACAATACCAAAACCTAATATTTTTCCAAAACAAGATCTTAGATGATTCACACACATCACCACTTATTTCATTTTTTGAAAAATTGAAATATGAAAAGACATATACAGTCTCCTTCTCTTAAACAGTGGATGTCATGATTTTCTGAAGTGAGGAACAATTCCGACAAAACCAAGACACTCAAAATATTGCACAAACTTCACATTTCAGTTAAACAAGTACCTGACTTTGTATTGTGTCACCGAACCTGGCCCTGGTGAATTATATAAACAATATATAGATAGGTAACTTATAATCAGTCTAAAATAGCACATGATTTCTTATAAATTCCCATACTAGCCTCTGTTGACCATATTCCCCACACAGGTGGATTAACAAGAACCCTTATTTCAGAGAGACTGATGAATGACCCAGAGGTTTTCTTAGACCACATTTTACCCCGAAAACCCTGGACCGCTTCCATATTTTGAAACATAGGTAACTTAAGGAACTAAGTTCTCTCAATATTCCACAACCACATTCTCACAACAAAAGGATACAAAAAACAAATAAAGGAAATGTTGTGGACTAAACATAAAAGCCTTGATAAGAAGACCTCAGGTGTTGATCAACTAGAGTACTTTCAAATGGAGATGCAATATGGGCTGCTCTTAAGTCATGCATTAAACCATTATGGGGGAATTAACTATCCAAGGATAGAACCCATGGACCCATCTAATATGGTCCATTGGTCAAACAAATATCACTTATTAGAACCGAACGTAGGAGCGGAGCCACCACAAGAGACTTCCAATAATTTTTCAGATGAGACTACTAACTTTCCCTTTTACCCAACATAACGACCATACACACACCCAAAACATCATCCAAAAAAGAGAGGTTGTTGAACTCAAAAAATCCCACAATAACAAAATTTTCAAAAACACAAAAGGCCCACCACAAAACAAGTCAAAAATATATCATGGTTTCCTTCAAACGAAGTAACATCATTGAAAATAAATAGGTTGATGGTTAGTGTACCCACCAATGGTAATACTATGGGCCTCACACATGCTTGTTTCGGTACCACACTCAGATCCCTCCACATTTCCATCCTAACAATCATCCAATTGTTCCACTAACCACCCATTATCCAATATTACACCATCCATGTGGTTGCGCATCGAAATAACAATCGTTAATACATAAATTATATCCACTTTTCAAAACCAAAACAATGAATTGACACTTCCCATTTTCTGAAAACTGTTATCCACATAAAAATAACATAATTTACATCTCACAACACATTTGATAAATCCCTACTCATTCAAATAAAACTGACATTCAATACATATATTAATTTAAAAATACTTCATCACATTTCAAAATAGTCCCCTTTTTATGATAAAAAACACTCTTTCATCAACACTCATTTATATAAAAACCCATCTAGTGTTAATTAAACATTATTCTAGTGATTCATACTTCTTTAAAAATATATAATAGATACAAAATAAATATATATCATTAAACTGCACAAATAAATTCCAAAAACACATCATTCAATATAAAACAGTTGTCAATAATTCATAAATGTTTTTTTGAATAGATTTTGAAAACCCACTCTAACATAATTCTAAATTTTAAATGAGATGCAAACCAACCATTTACCATTTCAAAATACTTCCAAAAATTCATTTTCACCATTCTAGAAATCAATTTAATTCCTCTTTATTGAAAAATAATTCCATAAATGTGTACATTTCTTAAATCAATTTATATTTATAATTTTAAAATTATGCTTCCAAGATTCCAAAACAGAGTACACAAGACAATGCGAGAGGAAACTATTTTTGGTGGGTGACAAGGATATATTGTTGGAAGACATACTCAAATTAGTTTACCATCATAGAGAGTGTTCTAGTACAATATCACCAACTCTATATAGCTTTCCAGGACCTACGATATTACTAAGAATATTCAACCAAATCTCTATTCATTTCCCAAATCATCGATGACCCATGAAAATAAATTGACTTAGATAAAATCTTTCTTCCCATGGTGAATTGAATCCCATCATGAGGTGTGTTGGATAGGCACCCTACTCATAATCGGAATTTCATGTCTATAAAACCCCAGATCTAGACTATCCCAACACTCTCCCAAATAACATCACCTAGGAGAGTGAACCTCACGGCCACTGGTACCATTTGTCACGAACTAGATCTGGTCGCCTTCACACCCGGCACTTCACCTCGTCTATCTAAAGACATGAAGGGTGTTATAGGGTCTCCATGGGATGGCACAAGTTCGTGAGTATCATATAATGAATTTTGGGAATGATTTACTTGAATTTATAAGCCAAAAAAACATACAAATCTAATAAAACAAGTATGAATTTCTTAAACCAAATTATCTTTCACAACATTTCGTAATTGAGTTACACATTTTAAAAAAATTAATTACTATTAAAAAGGAAAAAACCAAAAAAAGGACATCCCATGAACCTCATAATAGCGAGGGTAAATTCCCATAATCCATCTCTAAAACAACATCATCACATTGGACATATCGAAACTTGGACCATCGACACTAAAATATTTACTCAACCTGCGACAAAGATAATGAAGTCTTCTTACAAACAATGGTTTTAGTATGGTTTGAGGTATTTCCTAGTAGGATTCCTCCTCAAAAAATAGACCATGTGATAATAAATATAAGTCAAAAAGCATGCAATATTTGTAAACAAGAAATACTTGTAAAAATCATCAGAAGATGCAACTTTAAATAAAAATATTTTTCAAGTGGGCTAATTTAAAAGAAATCCAAACTTTTAAATAAAATGATAATGCTGCTGAATTTCTCCATCCATACATAATGTATGGTGACGTTATGTATGAAATATATAATGAGAACTAGCAACGAGAAAACATCCATAGACACTAACTCGATGTGGATCCCAGGTACCTCATACTCGGTGAAAGTAACCATACAAATACTTATTCGTGTGATCTCGGGATATTTATAGGGATCATACACATAATCTAGCGGTACCCCAACATCATCATCATCATAGTTTAGATAATTTTATCATCGTCAAACTTGCTACGTGAAAAAAAGGAAAAATTCCTACAGGATCACTAGTATTATTATACACATCCACCCACCTAGAAACATGGGGTTCCCTCCTGTGCTCCAACAAGTTCCATAAGACATGAAAAAAATTCAAATGAAAATACCACTTCCAAGTCACACACACTGTCAAAAAACATCGCACACACATGTCACATGATCCCCTTTTTCATTAAAATCCATTTGAGAAATTATACTCACATGAAAACATCCCACAACACGTTTCACCTCTCTTTCACAATTCAATATAAACATTAAACAATTTTACAAATCCTTTGAAATATATTACACATGACATAATAATTATTTTACATTAAAATAGACCATTTCAATATTATGCTCCTATAAAAAATAGTTTGGCATCATAGTTTCACCTCTTAAATTAATCAAGAAATTATTTAAATCCTTCACAAAACAATTCCAAGTAGTGTAACCATGTTTAGCACAAAAAAACTTCAAAAACCCTTATATGAGGACCAAAATCGTGTCAATATCACATAATACCAGAATTTTAAGTAATAACATCATTTAATAAAAATTTTTAGGAATCATAATACAACCTCAGTGAATAGAACATGGAATACACACAAAAAATATTCATCTTTTCCCTAAATTTACACATAAAAATGAACCTCTTAACAAATTCTAGAAATAAATATTTTAAAATAAAAAATAATGGAAGAGAAGCATGCTAAAAGTTTAGATCAAGAAAATATAACTCATCCAATAATTCTTACACATGGAATCACCTACCAGTTGTGCCAAAAATTCCAAACTATTGTGAGAAACATTAATCACCCCACCATCGCACCACAAGGATGTGAATTATATCCCTAATCAACAAGATTTTACCAAAATGGCTGAAAATATAACCCTAGGTTTGAACCATAGATACTAGACATTTTATAACCTCAGGAAAAGATGGATAAACCCTAAACAAATGGGAGGAACATGAGAGGAAACCAACTTACTTTAGATATCATGAATAAAACGACCCAAATACCCATTTTTCTGAATTTTAAAAACTCAAATAATGCATGTGAGGTACTTATATGGATGAGGTAGTAATTTAATAACTTGAATGGGGGAGAAATAGTTATTAATAAAGGAGTAATGAAGGATATTTACATATTCAAATATGGGCGATTTAATAAAGGGTGTGTAGTTTCACCATAATCTACATCGGAAATATCCTCAATAGAGGGATAAGCAATGATGGGGGAACTCTTAGGGATATTAAATTCGAGTGGGAGGTATAATAACTAGAAAATAGTATAAAATTAAAATGATATTAAATATACATATTTTTTAAAAATGTTGCAAATGGTTTTATGGGCTAGCTCAATTCCTTAAATTAAAACCCAATTGCACCATGATTATAGATTACTAGAGGGAACAAAATGTTATGGTGGTGATAATATGTTAGGGGAGAAAATGTTGGAAGTATAATGGGTCCAAAATTTAAAAAATTGAAATAGTTATAAAAGAGACAATTTTTTTTTTAAAATTTGGAAATGGTCTCACAGTTTGGCCCAAATCATGAAAGCATACCCTTTCCTCCAAAAATGTATTGGGAACCCCCCCACAAAAAAAATAATTAAAATTAATTAAAAAATACCATTAAATTAAGTCATGAATTTTACAAACCTCAATTATGATTCTCTACATTTCAATTTGTTCTCTATTGAATATTTTAGATTCTTTCTGCAAATTATGACAATGTTTGATTTTTCTAATGTTTTATAAATTCTATATCATAATTTAGTTTTTACCAAGACCATGGTGAATCATAAAATTTAATTGAATTGATGATATATGAGTATTTCTATATTATCAAAATAGTATGTCCCAATTCTATTATGATGTTATATTATAAACAATTATGTGATGTAAATGTAGACGAAATATTTGTATAAATACCACATTGGTGATGGATATAATATCATCCATAAAATATGAAACATATTTATGTAACTAAGAGGTATGTGAAAATTCATTTCAAATGTACCCATAAAAATGTCTACCAAGTTGGAGTAATGTCATGAAAATAAATGATTTTTATTTACAAAAAGTGGTGACTGGTGATTTTTTGCAAAGAATTAATTTTTATTATTCGTGGTATATTTGAATTTATGTAGAATTAAATTATATTTCATGAAGAATAGTCTTATAAAATAGAGATTTATTTTAAATATAAGATACTTTATTATGTGAAAATCCTCAATCATGATAGATTCATTCAAGTAAAAAAATTGAAGATTAAATAAAAATGATCTAATATTTTAATTTAATTTCCAAATAATTCCATGAGAAGGATGATATTATAAAGGCTCTCAAAGGGAGGCTGTATGAATATGAAACAAATAATAAAAATACCATTGATGTCAAAAATTATTTTTTAATGTTAAGGAAAATAAAATCATGGAACATGACACTTTGCTTAAGGAAATAAACAAAATGCATGGGGATTAATTTTTTATGATGAAGAAGGATGTTGAAGAGAATTATATTTTTATTTAATTTTGGATGAACATCCTAAATATGACATGTTTTTCTTTAGAATTTAGACTATTAAACCCTAAAAGGAAAAAAATTTAGTCTTCATAGTTAGAGAATAAAAAATTATTACCACAAATTAATATAATACTTATATATATATAAATTAAATATAGAAAGTGGATAAAATATCATTACATCATCATATGATCAGTCTCATTATGATTCAAATAAGGTGGTAACATTCATTCAAAAATATGAAAATTATTATAATTTTTAAAAAAATGAGTAAATTTCAAAATGAAATCAGTGCAAATATAGATGTGGGGAAATGATGAGAATAATACCACCACATCAATGTTGGATTGAATAAAACATTTTTGTGATGTTTCACCATGAATAAACAATCATGTGTTAGAGAAAGCATAAAAATTGTAATTTATATAATTTACACTTTTAGAGATTATGTTGTCGAGAAAATATGATCAATGTTATCCATGACTTTGGGGGTAGTAATAGGTTTATGAAGGGGCATTATATTTTTGGTATAATCTAGGAATTTTATAAGCATAATCAATTACCAAATCTATGGGTAGAAAAAAAAAATATGAATCATTACAATCTTATTCAAAATCATCAACACTCAAAAATATTTGATATACTTGAATCTATTTTTTGTCTGCAGTTTTGGTGGTCAAAAAATGTCATGTACTCATTTTAGAATGTACCGAGCGAAAATGTGAAAATAATTCCCACAATAGTAATGTATAATGAAGTTCCATCAATGCAAAAGTTGTTAAGGAGAGTTTAAATTCTGATTTCTCCAAATCAAATATCTAATAATCTTGATTGTTCATCATTTTATAACAGACCCAATAAGATCAATAAGAGTGCCACATCTAGATGTATTGATGTGAAGAAATACACTCCCATGAAGAATTCATGTAAAGACACCATGAAGACTGAAAGTGTACCTAAATATTTTTTAGTAATTTGGATAACAGATTTTGAGAGGGAAAAAATTATTAGATGGGAATAAAAAAAGCATGAGTTAATAGTGAAATTGAAATTACACCTGAAGTATTCAGATTTAAATTATGGTTTTCAATAATTGAAAACCCAATAGTTAATGAAGAGTTATGTGGGATATAAAACTAATATATAAACAATAAATAATTTTCTCTAACCATACTCCCATCTTAATTAGAGTTCATGATGTTGATTATAATTTCCCTAGGCATGAAGGACACTAGAAATAAAATTTCCTCAAATAAATAAATATAGGATATAAACTATATCATGCTGTGAAATCTTAAATCATATATACTAAATTGTTATAGAATCATGAATTGTGGGGGTTCAATGTTGGGCAATCCTCCCAACTATTATTTTTACACTATGTAGTAGTAATATCTAACTTATTTCCATAACCATTGTCTGTTTCTTTCATACTTTCATTGTAGGCCATTTAAGGTGAAACTGTTCATAGTGGAAGAACTTGGGAACAAGTGAGGGATATCAAATCTAGAAAGATATATTAATGAATCTACCAACTAATATAGATTCCTCGAATGTTATTCTATAAAATATGATATATGGATAATATTTTAATAATATTAAATGTTATTTTCCATTATTTTAACAAAAAATAATGAAGCTACCATCACAATTTCATCTCGAATATGGTATTCTAAATAATATGTTCTTATAGATATCATCAATAGGAAATATTTGAATATTTACCAATATGAATAGCCACATGAATTCATTTCATTATTGTACTTACATAACAGTAAATATCTAGAATTTATTATTGAAGAGATTTACCATAGTGAAGATTGTCTGAACTGTCACCTTGATGCCAAGACAAGTGATGAAAGTTATAAAGAATCTATGATAATCATTAGTATGGAAAATTTGAATAATATAAAATAATATATAAGAGGATAACATTAAAAGGTTATTTATTCTATATATCTAATTCCTTTTACTTAGATTTAGATTCTAACACATAGGTTTCAATAATTTTAATAAATAAAATATAAGTGTAAGGCTGAGGAAATACACCGGAAAAAATAAATCCTACTAATTTTTAATATTTTAATGTTTTTATTCTAGTTGATAAAGGAAATTTGGGATGGAATTAAACTATTATATTTGTTGTTATCATTGGTAACACCTTGAAACATTTTAACATCCCATGATGATAGTTTTTTGGATTCTCATTACATATGGGATCATATTGTTTTTGAGGAATTTCAATGATGCCTAAATTAATCCATCTTGTTTTTTAAACTGGGTATGGATCTAGTGGTTTCAGACTTGAATGGTTTTAAACAATTTTCCTAGGACTGAAATAATATAATATTCCAAACTACATTTTATATATTTCATTTAATAGGTAAAAAATTGAAATGGATAATTAATGAGAAAGTGGGATATAATTAATGGATAGATAAAATATTGACATATCATATAATTTATGTATTTAGTAAAAATATAAAGGGTAAGATTATTGAGTCCAAATTTTGTGAATTATATTTATTTTCCATGGATTTCAATTTCTATTAATTAAATTATTGTGTTCATGATTAAAAATGACAATATGTTGAAGAAGAATAAATGGTGTTAGAGAATATGAATTTATGTTTGGTTGTAGGTCCCAATATTGAATAAAAATTAATTTGATTAGAAGTTGGATGGAGAATTCAACTCTTGTTTTTAAAGGATATATATCCAAATATTCAATTACATGATATTATATTATTAATAACTAGAACACAAATATTTATATATATTTTTTTAATTTCAATATAAAATTTTATATGAAAATAGAAATATGTTAATTCCTTTTATTTTTTTGGAGGACTCGATGAAGATAAGAATTGCTCAAAAATATAAAATATTTTTTAGAATTTCAAAGAAGTATAATTTTTTGTAACGATGTTTCTAATGAATTTATAGCGTATTTAAAATAACTATTAAAAGTCAAACAAAATGATAAAATTCAAGTTTTATAATTTGATATTTATAAAATAATAGATATTATATTAAATATATTTTTATTAAAGATATGATCATTGAAAAAAAATATGAATAATTTTATCATGATTCGGGTAGGAATTATTAATTTGGAAAAAGAATTATTTTTCAGGGAGAGTTGCACAAAAAATTATGACAAAACAATATCTTCATCAATGGCATGCATAACTCATGTATAAATTTTATGTATCATTAAATTCATCTAAATATCATCAATATTGATTGTTATGTCTCCCAACATTAATATAGACACAATGGTTCTTTGCATTCATTTCTTGAAGAATAAACAATGATTATACCTTTCACATGCATACCCATGTTTATAATTTGGATTAAATTAATGTGAATTATTAAAGGTAAAAATATGATGAATGGAAATATTATGATAGAGGAAACCTATGGCAGTGTATACATGTTCCATGTACTTAAATCTTGTTACAAGATAATTTTTTATTATTGGAATTCAGTGGTAGTATGGACCGTATATATCAATTGCTTTAGAAATAATGATATTTTTGGATTTCATTGGTGACAATATGATTGACTATTCAGGATTTGAATTAACAAAAATCATGGTATTTCTAATAAATCATTATCAGAGTTCAATTAATTCCAATGAAAAGTAAATAATATTTTTTCACATTATTATACATATATATACTGAATATTTTTGAAAATATAACATTTTAAAAAAATTATACTATTATGAGTTCCAAATATATGTATCTAAGAATACTAGAGATCTAACTCTACATTCATTGAAGATATAATATTTGAATAAGAAATTGATTTGATACTACTTAAAAAATAAATTAATTTGTTGTATCTAAGAAAATTATGAGAAGAGATGAGATGTAATAATACATTTTAGATACAATTTTGTGTATCAAAGGAAAGGAAATTTAGATATTTCACTACATCTAATGAAAATAAGTATTCCATTTTGAATTAAATGATATATAATAGATCTAGTGTGTTTGTTTATATCCATTGAAGTTGAAAAAATATTTAGTAAGAATAATTAGAAGTAAGTTTCAATATTGGAGGTAAAGTCCACAGAAGAAGAGTCTTAATGCCATTACATATGAAAAATAATATAGAAAAAATATGAATTTCTCTTTTCCATGAGAAGTAACATTTAAAAAATCTTCTATGGAAATATGATGACAGTGGAGTGTTTAATTTGTTTTTCACAAAATATATTACAAGAATGTAGTTGGAAATGTGAATTTAAAGTGTGATAATAACAATGAGTCACATCAAAAACATATTAGAGTTTCCAATTGGTGATGTACTACCTTTTCAATACTAGAAATATATATAATTGCAAAGGTTCATAATGATATTATGTCCATAATGTACCATTCCATATTGTGTGAGATACAAATTCATAAACTATCAGGATATTTTAGTGTAAAGATCAAATGATGAATCTAGTTGATCATCTGATCACGTAGGAAACCATATCACACCATGTACTTTCATTCTCACATTGTTTGGTGAATCTTATATATCATTGTTCCCTTTATTTTCTCTTTCATTTACATTTGTTGTTTGAAATTTCAAATGTAATAATAGAAAACAAATATAACCATTCACTATAAAAATTTATAGTTGTGAAAAATAAAAATGATAAAATGTAAAAAAAATTGATTTAAAGTCACTATCATAGTTTCATCCCCCTCATAGTGTTTGGTTCATCCCAAATCAGTCCCCATATTGGGTCATTTTTATTGTACTAGTTGGAAAATATTATTCCTTATCTCTTACACATCCACTCAATGAACTTGATGCTATAATTTTTTATAATTGGGAACTTATTCTTTTTTCACTTGTGAATAATTGTAACACACTTAGTAATATTCGGAATTTAAATATATCATCAAATAATTCAGTAGTGTTTTATAGTTTTTTTATGAACAAAATTAATGTCTATTTTATAAATGTGATAGATAGAGTAAGGGATCACATTTTTCCCCAATAATAATACTTGGGGGGTACAAAATAATATTTATATTATTATCAATAGTGTAGCACATTATAGGATCAATATCATCTCTCAAGGATCCTATTTTATATCAATCGCTATTCAAAATACCATATTAATATTTTTAGTATTTTATATATTTAGAATATTAAGAAAAATTGGGAATTTGGTGTGATGAACGTTTTATATGAAATAAACATGCATATATTTCATAGTGATAGAATGAGTTTATGATAAATTAAATAATCAAAGGGTAATTTCTGAAGGTAAACCTATATTTCCTCTTTTCAAGTCTCTTAGATAATCAATTATGACATTCGAACATGTTTGAATATATAGTTTACCTAATAATCACCAAACACATTTTACATCTCTCTCCTAGAGGGTTTAAAATCTATATCGATCCCCAATTGAAATACTGCATATCCCAACTTCCTAGTATTAAATAAAATATTTTAAAATTTAGCACTATGACTATATCGTTTTTCTTGATGATCATGTGATGTGTGAAAAATAGTGTCAAATGAATATGTTCATCTAAAGGCAATTTATATGAACACATATTTCCAATAATATAAACAACTTACCAACCCAAGATGAAACCAAATAAACAGTGATATATTTAATCCTAGGTGTGTAATGAATTTAGGTCATCACTGGATTCATCGAGTTGATAGATGCCCTTGGTTGGCCTTCCCCATCATGGTTGTTAGATATCTTATTTAAATGGAATTTTGAAAATGAGACAATAGGGTGAGAGAATGAAGAGTTTAATTAAAAATGGTTTAATTCTTTTTAGAAACAATAAAATAATGAAAAACCATAAACAATTATCCTCACATGGCCAATAGGATAGAGTTTTTGAATTTTTATAAAGTGGAGTGAAAATGGTATATATAAATATATAGTCTATAATCTTGATGTGCATGGAGCTATATAATACTCACCTAGGAAAATAGATACTTCTATATTAATTGTGACCTTTGAAATCAATTATTTCAAGTTTTAGTTTCATGATCTTATCCTCCGGTTTTCCTATAATCACTTTCTATGTGTTTTGAAAATATTTATTTCTTATGTGGCTTGGTTTTTATCATATTTTTTAAAGTACATCACAATTTTGTATGACTTTTTTAAACTAAAGTGGACCTAATTTATCGTAAAAGTAAACTTGGATGAAATTTTCCGCTTAATGAAAAATGAAATTTTCTTGTGTATCTGTGAATCCAGAGGTAATACATATTTTCTTGGAAACAGACTCTAACATATCATCTTTAAGACTATTATCTATCATGTGTTTCATCCATAGAAAAAATGAGTTAACCTATATATGCCATTTGGGTTTTCAGGTACTGTAACATATCACATTAGATACTAACTCTTGACCATTATAAATAAATTAAAATTAATTAAATAACAATTATGAAATATAAATTTTCATATATCCTAAATGTATTTTTTTCATCTTTGTTATCATGAAGTAGTATATTCCTCTGTTAAACCTTGCATATCACCCAATAACTATTCTATATCCATGTTTCAAACTCTTATTCATATCTCAATCCATAGATTAGGGTTCCCCAATTTAATTTAAATTCCACACAGCCTGATAGATATTAATTATGATCTAAAGAAACCAGCACATTTCAATAAACAATATCATCAAAATCCAAAAAAATATCATCTTATGTTTTGTTCAAACAATTAAAAAAAATATAGAATCCTTATGAAATCATTATTTAATCAACATCAATATTAATTAAACATTATTATAAATTTACCAAATTTTGTTAATTTCATGTTTATATAAAAATAGTTAGAATTTAATCATTGAATGAAAAATTCAAAAAAAACAATATATGATTTCTATCAGTACTATCATTAAAAATTATTGAAAAACAATTATTGGTATGACCTCCATAATGTATCCTTCAACCATCAATATGTATAATATAAAAAACCTCTTTGTTGAAGAATCTTTACTAGCTAAACTATTTGAATAGCTACAAGGGTATAATCAAATACACCTTAATATATATCTGTATGTATACTTAGATATTTTTTGTCCTCGGGGGCATCGTTTTCCCTATCCTTATGTGGTAATATGGGGTAATGTAGAGGGTGGTTTTTGAAATAAAAAAACACATTCATATAATCATCTATAAATACAATAAATCTAATAATAACTTATGTAGTAATATAAACACATATATAAAAAAATCCTAAGATATGAACCATCAAGGTATACCCATAATGAAATAAAAATGTATACATATTACTTACCCAAGGAAAAAAGACACCACTGGTAATAACATCTTATTTATAGTAATACATTAAAAAACCAAAATATAGTTTTGTAGAAATGATTTTCTTTTGTCAATGGTGTTTTTAATAAAAATACATAATATATTTTTGATTTCATTTAGTCTATTTAAATATTTAATTCTCACATATAATATGGAATAAGACATGTAAACTTGTATATCAAATCATTATGCATAAACTCATGCACTCCCACCACCATTAGAAAGAGGAAAAATTAATAAATCATCAATTCATAATTCCACATGAAGAAAAACATTTATTGGGAATAAAAAATCCAAAATAGAAATCCCACAACCCTAGAATCATGAATGTTCACTATACAGTTCTTTTCGAGACACTATCAATGCATCATTCGTGAGTCTCGACAATCATATATCCAGTCCACCATCACCTAGAAGAATCCAATAGAATATATATATATAATAAAATATTACGAGGCCCTATCCTAAACAACCATGTTTGAATTGGTGAAATACTATAGTGTCACAGGCACATCATATGTAAATATTAGATCATTTTAGAATTATTTTCAACATATAACATTATAATCAATTCCAGAACCATAATGATTCACTATTTTCGGAGGATATATACACAATAATATTATTTAGATATATTACTCAATATTTCATAGAATTTTATTAATATATTTTAGAATTCTTGACATAATATACTACTAACCATTCTTCATAACCTGAGTAATGGAAACATTATAAATTGTGAGATATAATACATTGAAATGGTAAAAATTGAAGATATAAATCCATGATTATATGAAATTATAAGATAATAATAAGGGTTTGATATCCCAAATATAAAATAATACGTACATAATGCATCTATCATAGATCATAAAAAATAGACCTGGCATAAAAACAATCATTTCATATTGAAAGATTCAAAAGTGTGATGAAACATCATATTCAATCACAGAACATATGTTCAGAACATAAAAATTAAAACATTTTGGAACCATTGATGTCTTATAAAAAAAATAATGGTTAAATATTATGATCATCAAATCATAGTGGATAAATAATCAAAACATTTTTCCCATATCATAATAGATTAGTTATTTTCCCTTATTTTACATAGTAGATCAATCATATCAACATGATTCCCGTAGTGGATCAAGCATATTTAAATGATTCCCATAATTTTATCATGTAATAAATTTACCAATTAATTGGAGGGATATATAATTTAATCCCACCCATCACATAATGATAATCACAATTATGTGTGTCAAAATATTATAAAATATTTATCATCTAGTCACAAAATAACCCACTAAAATAAAAGGCCTTTCATAAAAATTACACCATTCTATCGAAGCATAACCTGTGAAAATAAACTTATTACATAAAAATCCATTCATTATAATCATACAACATATAAATAAATAATAAAAATGGAATTGTTATATCATTTCCCCATTTAATCATATATATTATCAAAGGCGGTCATCATAGATGCAAGTTACATTAATATATGACTTCAAATATTTCATAAAAAATACCCATTTCACTTCAGAATAACTATATTAAAAAATAAAAAAAATCCAAATAATTATTTAAAATATATTCTTTTAAATGTTGATTGGGAATATGTAAATGAAACTTCAATTAATTAAGCTATTATGACAATGGTAAACTCCATTCATTTATTATATGGTAAAATAATTATTCCATTCACATTTATTGTGAAAATTTAAAAGAATATAATTAGTAAAATGACAATAATATTTCATTCAAACCCTTGTTTTTAAAATACTATCATAGTTCAAAATGGATTTAAACAATCATTATATAAATGAAAAACATTCTTGAAAACAATTTATGAAATCATGGACAAGGTTAAAAAAAATGGACAAAATATGGAAACAATTTTCATTTTATTTAAAAACATTAATTCACCTTCATGAGTATATAATGTGATGAAAATGAAAAAACTATAAGTAGTCCCACGTAAATAAAAGTTAGACGAAAATACCTTCCCTCAAGATTGAAATTCTCTGAATGTACTTAATCTTAATGGATAACAAATTTTAATTTACTATAATTATATAACAAATTACATATAGTTATAATATCACATAGGATCCCCATAATACATTTCAACATTAATATCTTTATAATTTTTAATTAAAATCCTCGTTTCTAGGTGTTAACTGTTTCTTTATCATGGGAATTCTGGTTCTGTAGTTTTTGTCCATGTAATTTTACCATCATTCCTCCTTCACAATAATCATAATAATGATGTAAATATCATATATAAAAAGTATTGGTATCTTTTGATTCAACCATTATATATATATATATATATATATATATATGAATCACACTACTCATGGAGTTGGTAAGCCATACGTATGCATGAACATTGTATTAACATTTTAACATATCGAACAAATGATGGTAAATAATAATACACCATTCTAGAAAAATAATTATATAATTTATCTTGATTAAATATATTTTTATTACAATTCATGTAATGGTTGAACTAAAAATGTATCAATTCTCCTTGTTGAGTAGTCAACACATACGTATGACTGACATTATCATTTTATGATAGATTAGAATCTAGGAAGGTAAAAATAGTTTTATAAATCATGAATCATAATCATATATAGATTATTAAACATTGACATTAAACATGTTATTATAACCATACATGAAATATGGTGATGATAAATAAATTGTATCACTACATGAAGGATGTGTTCCAGGTGTATATATTAGTGATAAATTCACATCACAATTTATAGAATTATTGATTTTTATTGGAAGCTATGGAATCATAATAACATAACAGTATATTTAAGATACAAAATTTACTGTTATTTAATGAATAGAAAATAATTAGTAGAGTTATAGGAATAATTAATTTGAAATAGATCAGGTAATTAAATTACTTCTTCATTGGTAGGACTCTATTAGATAATTTCATAAGGACCATTGTATTTTTTTAAGAGTACACCTACAATTCAGGGATTGTGATTTTTAGAAGAGATTTTTTCTTGTTTTTTGTGTTAAATGGGTCAATGTGGTGTGAAAAAAATATGAAATTTGTCCTTTTATATGTGATGGAATGTAATCCCATAAAATTATAATATATATATATATAATCAGTGTATTTGTAATGGAAAAAGTTCAAAATGGACAAATAATCAATGATAAAGGTTATATGTTCAATATAATATCATCCAATGATATTTTTCAATGTTTTTTATCATTTCAATCCATATATTTTGGTAAACCCCATGGTTAATCAATTTATATCTTAACCACTGTATGAACTATATAATTTTTTAAGGGATATTAGATTAGATAAATAAAATAAATTGGACAATAAAAGGAAAAGGGAATAAATTTTTAGGAGAAATTATCCCAATTGTTTTCATTATATTTTTGTGATTTTTCAATAATTTTACAAAATTTTATCCTCATAAAATATCATTATTTTTAATTTAGAAACTATGAATTTAGTTTGACTTTCAAGAAATGAAGAAAAATATTGAATTAATATACAATCCTTTTTTACATTAAAACACATATTATTAAATTTGAAATATATGGAATAATAATTAATATATAATCATTTTATTCTTTAGAAGAACATTATTAAATAATTTAATTTTTAAAATATATCTCAATCCACTTAAATCTCGGTATTTCATTTCAAGAAATCTATTGATCATATAATTATTTTAATGTATTATTTTAGGGTGTTACACCCCCCCACTTAATAAATTTAATTGTCTCCATTTTATATTTTCCTTATAAACCAAGGTTTTCATATTTCTAAATAACATTATTAAAAAATAACATCCTTTAGAGAGAAAATAAAAATTATTTCAAATAAATAATGTGAGAAACTTATAAGTTAAAAGAAATAACACATAATCTTGGTCACAAAAATTGAGAACATTTGGGAGAGTAAAAATTATAAACATAGAGGAGGAAAATATTATCTAAATATTAATATAGAGTGTCATAGAACATGGTCATTAGAAACATGGACACCACAAAACTGTTTATCTATGATGGGGGAAGGTAAAATAGATTCAACCAAAATATGAGTGAACGTATAAATTTTTATATCAAGATTCATTTTCTAATATTATGGGGTTCATTTACTATCATGTTATTGAAGATGAATAAAATAACATATGTAATTTTTTTATCTTATAAGCACAATTTAAATCGATAATTTTCCTTTGTTGAATTTTCGATTAATCTCTTATGCAATAAATAGATGTTCATCATGAATTTTTTGTGTGTGAAACATTGGAAATAAAATTTAATAGATCATAATATCCATAAAATGATGATAATTTTTAGGACTAACATTACATTTGATTAACAACAAAATGGTTAGCCCGAGTCATATTCTCTTGACTGTCTTGAACCAAAACTTGAATCTCATCCATTAATGTAATCCTCTTACACTCAGCACTAGATTCCTAAGCATCATGAGTCTGAGTTTTCCTTCATAAATATTGAGAGACATATTTTCCCTTCCTAGTAATGTATGCTAGATCAATGTTGAATGACTACATATACTCACCCCACATCTGATATCGTGGATTCAAATACTTTTGTGAAAATAAATACATAATGGTATTGTGATCCAAATACATAGGAAAATTTTTCATGTTTAGATAATTTAAGCAAAAATTCAATGCAAAAAACATTGAAGCCGACATGGGTTTGTGTATGGATTAATTTTGTTCATGTGTCCCCAGCTTTCCAGACACATTTTCAACAATTCAACCTACCTGCATCAACACTATTCTAAAACCTATCCCATTATCATCACATTAAACTATATGCTCCTCACATAGCTCGATTGGGATCATGATTGTGGTTCATTTCCAATGCTTTTTCAAATCATAAATGGAACTAGTGAATGATTCTAACCATTCTAATTTTACTCCATTTTTTGTGTAGACAAATATCTGTTCATACATATAAGAATTGTCCTGGATGAACCTATAGTAATATCATGTTATCCCAAGAAATCTATCGATATAAAAATAAATCTTAGGATGATCCTCAAAAACTGGTTTTACCTTATCCGGTTCAACATAAACTCCTTCCTCTAAGATGATGTGACCTAGAAAGTATACCTGATCAATCCTAAATTGACACTTAGATAGATTGGTATATAACTTATTTTCTCTTACTATACATAGGATGATCTCAAGCTGCTGGTTAAGATCATTATGAGGCTTAGATTACACCAATAAGTCATCCATAAATTAATATTTGTATGGATTAAAGAATATTTTCAACAAGGCCATAAACATTGCAGGTTCATTATTCAACCCAAATGGAATTATGAAGATCTCATAGAGGACATAATTTCTTATAAACGAATTCCTTAGTATATCATAAAGTAGGAATCTCAAATGAAGATACCCAAATCTCTATTTTATCATTGATTCGACACAGGCCCCTCTCATTTGGTAGAAAAGATCATTCAAATGAGGAAGAGGTTATCAATTCTTCTGGCATTTGGTTCAATTTCTTATAATATACACTACAATGAAATGTTTTTTCATCTTTACTTACATAGAAGACAAGAAAACCCCAAAATGATGTACTCATATGGATAAGCCAATTATCCTACAAATTCTCTAAATGATGATAGATCTCTTAAATCTCTTTCCATTGCTATTTTTTATTGTAGAATAGAAACATTATCTTCTCTTAGAATGACCTAAATATAAAATTCCACATATCTCTTAGGTGGAAAACTTGGCCAGTCAACAAGAAACAATTCATGAAACATATCAACTAAAATGTAAATAAATATTCTCTTTCAGCTCTGTCATGCAGTAATAAACTCTCAACCTTGGTTGTGATCTCTCGTAGTTGTTGATGAGTTTTCCCTACACAGCCCACATGGATATCCCATTCTCGAGGGTGAATATAATTTTCTCCCTCTATAGACATAATGGATGATCTCATTTGTTAAAAATCAATACGGAATTTTTATTCCACCCACTATTTCATACTCATTATTAGAATGAACCCAAAATTTCTAGAATATAAGTATCCCATAGAAAATGATACTCCCCATCCATGAGACAAAACCCATTCCAGGAATAGATGTCTCCAGACTATAATCTCAATGCTGTACCTATTTTCAAAATACCACTCATGAACTCCAATGACTTGCTAAAACCATTCTCAAATTTAGCAGATATAACAGAATGAAAGACACTAGTATAAAATAAGGAACTAGATAATATAGAACCTAAAATAATAGTACCTCTCATTATTGATGGTTGAGCCCAACTATACACATGTTTATTCTGAACTACATGAAAATTTCATTCCCATAATCCTTTTGTTATAGTTTGACTCCTATGAGGTACTCCACCGATTTGATATGGGCAATCATTTATAGAGACACTATATCCACCTCAACTACCACTATGGCGAGTATAACTCCAGTTTTTAGACTATTATGGTGAAGAATATCTCTTTCATACACTCTTATTCTGCCAAAATGGATCATCATAAACCGTCTATTGTTGGTTTTTGTACATACTCTATAGATGGATCATATTTCTACATGAAACTAATTCCACTAGTGGTTTGGGAAAATGTTTACTAATGTCTCCCAACGTAATGCATTGGTGGAAAGGCACTCAGGTATGATCAAAATTAATAGTTACATTCCTTGGAAACTATTATATCTATTTTCTAGCTAACACAATCATACTGATGCTTCATAACATCATAACATGTACCCCCTGATCCCTTAAAGGAAACCAATATTCCTCCACATGAATCATCCTTCAAGTTCCCCTTAGATATGACAGCATAGTTCACCAATTTA
This sequence comes from Viscum album, assembly GCA_963277665.1. Taxonomy (NCBI): domain Eukaryota; kingdom Viridiplantae; phylum Streptophyta; class Magnoliopsida; order Santalales; family Viscaceae; genus Viscum; species Viscum album. The sequence continues at coordinate 1,094,291,183 of OY728139.1, forward strand.
GAAAACTTCTTCATCCCGAAGATATTAACAAGGGACATAATATAACATTTAAACCCATCCAAAAACTACATTACTATTTTGAAATCATCTCCTGTTAGCTTTGGAACAAAGCACTATAAATCTATAAACCAACCAGCATTTTCCATCAGATACATATTCCATTATGTCAACCACATGAAATAAAATTCCCATTCTGGAATGAGCATATCCGGGTAAAAGTTCTCCAAGAACTTCTGTTATTTCGCATCCACTCCATGGTCTCAAGCTGTCCATCCTGAGGTGGCATGTCCAACCATCGTTTTTCTTGGCCATGTAACATATAAGCTACAAATTAGGTAATCTTCTCAACAAGATTATCTAAGGGGTAAAGTGTAGTCTGGATAGAATCAATCTAGGACTCAACTACCATAGTACAACCTTTTTGATAAACATCAGAGAGTGATGCAACTGAATCTCCCCCATCAGATTAGACATACTATTAACAACCTTCCATATGTATATTTCTATAATATATATAAAGAAAGACACTTTATCATGGAATTGCTCCTATGATTCCTCACAGAACACAGTAGGGTTTTCAGGTTCCACCACTATAACACATGTACATAAGATAAAATCATAATTAGTCACAATATTTCTTCTCCCCAAACCCCAACATAGGGTCAAAATCGAGTTGGTATCACTACCCTTCTCCATCCTTCATATAGTTCATTCTTATCAATGGGTAAAATCATTCCCGTTATTCATGTTTCTAATTAGACACCAATTTATTATCACCATTCATCATTTAAAAATATTTCACAATTACACATTAGGTACATTTTTAAATAAATTTCACAAGAAAATAAAAAAAATTCAAGTACAACAACTTACACAATACACCTCTTCCAATGTGTTACTAAAATTATGGATGACACAATATATCCTAAGTCCATTGAATTATTCATGAATACTAAACTCTCATGAATTACTAGGATATGAGTCTAATCATAAAAAATCAATGAAATAATAATCACATCACACAACAAGTGTAACATACCAAGTGAGTAAAAGAATAATATATTTCATATGTATATATATTTATGAATTATATAGTGCATTAAAGTTTTAAAATGAGCATGAATCTAATTTTAAGGTTAAATATTCTAATATTCATTAAAAGGTCGATTAACCGCCTTTTGATGGAAAAACCATTTTAAATATACTTTATTTCACTATTATACGTTATATTTGACAAAATAAAATCCTTCCTTGTAATTAAGACATCAAAATTTACTTTGTGTAAAATTTAGGTATATTTTCGATAAAGTTCATTTTTTAATGAATGGTGAAAAATGTTGTATTTTAATTCAAAACCTCCTTTTAATCTAATTTATTTCTATGGTTATATTATCTTAATAATTGGTTTTAAAATTTAATTAGAATATATTTTTACAATTTAATCCAACGGTGGTCATTATAATTAATTTCATTTTGAAAATGGAAATAAACAAGTGTCAATATTTTGATAGACATTTTTTCTTAAAAACATGCTATTTCTTATAACAGCAGGAATTAACTATATAATTTATTAATCAAACTTATATGTTTTTAATTTAGTAAAATGGACATCACTTTTGAATCTAGAATATCAAATATATCTTAGGGTGAATTTTTTGTATTTTTCTGTTAATGTTCATTTTTTAATGAATAGTGAAAAATACAGCTTTTAATTCAAAACGACCTTTTCATCCAATTTATTTATATAGTTAAATTTACATTTTAATTGGTTTTAAGGATTAATTTTATTATTTATTTATCATTAAATACAATTTTTGTCATTGGATGAAATTTCACTTTTAAATTGTATTTAAAAACAAATCAATCTTTTGATAGATTTTATTTCTTAAAAACTCGTCTTTGGTTTTGAAAACGATAATTATTTTTAAATTAATTACTGAAATTTATGATAATATAAATTGATAAAATTGATTCCATATTTGGAATCATAATGTCCGAATTATTTAATTAAGACTCTTTTGTTATTGGACATTATGAATAGTAACGACGATAATTATCTTTAATTATCATGATTGATTAGTAATCAGGTAGTTAAGGGTAATAAAATAATATCATAATAATATAAAATGATCCCAACATGTGTCCAAATCCACTTTTTTTTAGTCATGTCCGACCATGGGATGATTTTTACCAAACTTGAGGGCCCATGGAGTCACATGGGTGTGATAGTGACATTTATGAGAATATTTTTTAAAAAGAAGAGAAATATAACAAAGGCTTGTATATCCTAAGTAAATCAATGTTAATTTTGTTTACATAAATTATATAATTATATATAAACAGTCATTTTAATTCTAAAAAAATTTCCTACATCAAGGTATTTGTTTTATAATTTTTAGACATTATAAAAATAAACTTATTTATGACACCATTTTGATGCATTGATTACCTCATTAATGAACGATTTAAATAAAATGAAACGATAAGGTAAAATCCAATAAATACACTTCATAATAACCAATTATATTGGTATATTTAGAACCCTTAACACCTTATCCAAAAAATATATCAGTGTGGGACCTTTAAAATCTGAAAATAATTTTATAATAAATTAACATTTCAAGACTTTCAAAAAGTGACCCTCCTCCCTCTTATAAAATGCCCCAAACTCTACCCCCTTACCCCCAAATCAAAAACCCTTGGCTTGTCCATCCTCGGCTCATATTATCTCTTCAAATCCATTAATTACTCATATAAGCCTTGATTTGGGCAAAAGCCTTTCCAAGGAAGCCTTTGTCTCAAATCAAAAAAATTGTTACCCGATTTAGAGGTAATGTCTTCTCTCGAGTTCCAATATTTTATTTTCCTTCTTCACTCACCACTATCTTCTTATAATTTTATCCCATAATAGTACCAGTATCCTAAATATACTAGGATGTTTTTATGATATGTATTCTACCTACACTTACACCCACCTCCGTCTAATGGTTATAGAACATATTATTTCCTTGGATGGAAAGTTATTGCCTCACCAAACGATGATTGTTCAATCATCTCCTACCACCTCTCAAGTTTTCCATTATGATGGAACTATATTTATATATGATATATATAATATTTATTTCCGATATATGCTCTAGTGTTTTATATTTAAAACTAACCTTTTATCTTTGCATGTTGTGAAAAAGCAATAATTTCATATGAGGATGAGTGGACAACCGCCCCCTCATGTGATGTGACTCGTTCATGAAAAACATGGAATTTCTAAAAAATTTAATTTATGAACTTATGTTACCTATATAACATATATATTATACTATAATTATAATATATCTATGTCTCATTTAGTTTTAATGTCCATTAATATGACAGAAAATGAAAGTAGTGTTCATGCGTACGTACGGCCTGCCGTCTCCATGAATGGTACATTTCATTTACTATCTCCATACATTATGGAATATTATTAAATATATATATACTATATATATATGATATTTAAATCATGAACACAATTTCGGAGATGATGTACTTATAACTACATGGTAAATTCTCTTCAAACAATTTTATTTTTGACTCATGTACCAAACATCGACAAAACGTATGATATGAACTCACATAATTAACTAATTATTATAACATGATAATATGTGATATTAATTGAATAATAAACATTAAAGGATGTACTTAATCAATTATAAATTTTACAAATTTATTATATAGGAATATAATGAAAGGAACAAGACAAGTCTGACTTGAGGTAAGGGACTCCGTCTCAATCTCCATTCATTGAGGAATACTTCAATTTACATAAGACCATATTTTATTAGTTGTATAATAAACCCTTTTTAATTTTTATTTCATTCTAAAGGAATCTTTTTACATGAATAATTTTACTAAACGACAGAAGGGATGTTTTTGTCTTACATATGCGGTGACAACGACTTCTCCGCCGTAGTCACCATTATTTGAGTTTCGACTTCCTCTACAGGCCATAATGTTTTTAAATGTAAAATAAATACCTTGTTTTAATTTTCTTTTATTTTGGTATTAAAATTGGTTTTGATAATGTTTTGATTATATCAATGTGTTTTATTGATATCTCTTGATTGAAATATAGAAATTTTATGTTTACTTTATGCATGTTTTATGTGATACGATTATGTTATGGTTCTTGGGCATTGTTTATGAATTCGGGTGGTTCCATGATAAAATAAGGGCAGGTGAGACCGAGAGAGCTCTCCAGTGGATTGGGTAATGTGAATGAGTTAAACTCTAAGGTTTCTCTGAATATATTTAGGGAATATACTGTGATGAGTATTCTAAATGTAACAATGACGGTTACTCCCTACGTAATAATGTTATGAATGCCTCAAGTTACCTTTATGTCTTATGATTTATATGATTTATTCAAAAATATTATGATTTCATGAGGTATGTTAATGTGCTTATGTTTTATGAGTAAATTATGATCTCATTGATTCTTATGTATACATGGACTAATGTTTTCATTCTGTATTTTTATATCCCTTACTAATATTTTTATGCTCATCCCATGTTTCTGAAATGTTTTTCACATGTCAAGGGAATGGTACATGATGAGATGATAGTTTCGAGGAACTATCAAGAAAGAATCCATGTTTTATTTTAAATATGTTTCCTTTGATGAAAAAAATGAATAGTTTTTTCTATGTAACCACCTTGTTTAAATGTGGAATGAAATGCATGATTTATGATCTAATTATATAAAACTGTAAACCTGAAAAGATCGTCAAAGTGAATTCTAGAAATAACTCAATATTAATTAATGTTTAAGGCGGGTTCCATATAGTTGTTATCAAAGGTCATTTTATATAACATTAGGAGTTAGAATTTAGATAAATTATTATCTAAAAATATTTTTTACGGTCAAATTGAAATGATATAGCATTTGCATATTGCCGTGTTGCTTCATATAAAATATTTTTGTTCAGAATGGTTTTCCACATAGGAAACATGGAAGCAGTGTTAGGAAGGCATACAGAAGGAAATGACCTTCCAAATCAGAATCCTCAGATGGTCGGAATTGGAACTGAATAGTTTGGTGTAGTAATGGAGCAACTGATTCAATAAATAAATGGTGGTGGTATCCATGCACGAGATCATCCAGATCAACAATAGAAAAACATGTCAGTGGAGGAACATTTCATGAGGCAACACCCCCCATCATTCAGATGATCATCTGACCCTGTTCTAGATGAAGGGTGGATTAAATCACTGGAGAAATTTTTTGATGTCATGGGGTTTCTAGACAATCCAAAGGTTAGTCTTTCTATTTACCATTTTGAGGGTGAAGAAGATCATTGGTCTTCGATGGTTAAAAATATCAGGGATGCTGATGAGATTGATGCTCTTGACTAGGATGAGTTCAAATGTATGTTTCATGATAAATATTTTCCTATGGATTTTTGACTTAGGATGGAAAAACAATTCTTGGAATTTAGGTAGGAGGACGACTTAGTGGCCTCTTATGAAGATAAGTTCACTCTATTGGCATGTTTTGCTCCAAATTATATCTGAGACCATGATAGTAAAATCAATTGTTTTTACTCAAGATTAAAGCCAAAATATCAGAGGTAATTAGCTTCTCGTGAGGTCAAAATTTATGAAAAGCTTATTCGATGTGATGATATGGTGGAAATGGATTTTTTCGATGATGATGTGTTTTATGACAACCAATAGAAGGAGAGACCGAGGTGGCAGGAGAAAGGGAAGAATCCTTTAAAATGGTTTGATGGTAAGAAAACTATGTTTTTTATTTGTGATAAATGTGGTAAAAATCATGCTGGGGAATGTCTTTTGAATTCTAGAAAGTTCTTCCGATGTTGTAAGATTGGACATAAGGCTCGTTATCGCACTAAAACATATCAGGGTAATGGTAAGACCAAATTTTATTTACTGTTAGTGAAATGTTTCAAGTGCAATTAGATGGGTCATTATGCAAACGAGTGTTCGACAAAGAGCTCGAATGACGGAAAGCAATAAGACTACAAGCAGAAAGGAGTGGTTACATTCTTTTCCCCTACTTCAGTAGATGTTGGGCCATCAAATGAAGTGGTATCAGGTACATAGTTTGTTTTTTCAAATTATGCATATGTGTTGTTTGATTCAGGGTATACACATTCTTTCATATCTGAAAACTTTTCTATTAAATTGGGATTTACATCTCAATAAATGACTCTGAAACCTGTTCTTGAAACATCTGAGGGAAATGTTGAGGAAAAAATAACTTCTAACTACCATCTTATACTTATCTATGGATAGAATCTACTTGAAAAAATTATTGTTTTACCTCTAGTAGAGTTTGATGTTATCTTGGGTATGGATTGGCTCTCTGTTTATGATGCTAAGATTGACTATAGAGATAAAGAAGTTTCTTTTCAGAAATACATTATGTTTGTCTACAATAATGGACCCTTACTATTGATAACATATCAAGAGGCTGAGAAACATGTAAAAGATAGAAATGAATGTTACCTTGCAGATATTTTTTAAAACAAAGGAACCAGTCAAATTAATGATGTGCCAGTGGTAAATGAGTATCTTGATGTTTTTCCTGATGAGTTTTGTAGAGACCCATATATTGAAGTACATGGAAATTACATTACATTTGCATAATACTTAATACATAACAAAATCCAACACTCAAGGATCGTAATAGTATAGTGTCTTTGGAAACTCGGAACAAAATCATCTAATCATTGTGAAAGATCTTCAACATCTCCCATAAAGATCTTCCCCTTTGGTTTTCTTACCTAAAACTTTTCCTTATATTCCGGGGAAAAGAAACAATATAAAAGGTGGGATCAAATTCTCAGTATGGGTAATCATGGAGAGAATAAAACAAACCATATACATTTGAACATAAAAACATGAAAATATTGTTTAAACATCAAAATCATGAGCAATGAAAGAAAACATAGCAGTACATAAGGCATAGATACATCAATCATGATAAAATATCATGGGAATAAAACATCTAATTGTCGAAACCATTAAGCACATTATATGATTTCCATATTAGCCAAGGCATTTATGCCAAGACCATCTTAGTGGACAAAGTCCCTTTCATAATCGAGTTCACTACTCGTTCCAGTCCTGTAACACTGAATTAAATTAACTTACCCTTCCATCCATGTCTATCTCATGAGATATAAATCTTTACCCAATTCATTGGAGGGAGATATAGGTCCCACCCATCTCATAATAATATCATTCTTACTTGTGCCACAACATAAACATAAATCATTCATCAGAACCCAATGAATAAAAATGGGTTTCATAAACATATTCCCATCATAACATAATCCATATAAAACAAATGGATATCATTTCATCATAAGAAAAGTGAAACCATGTAAATCATAGTGATATTACACTTGAAACATACACATATGAAATAATTTCATCTTAGATGGAAAATGGTTTTGATAAAAAAACGTGAAAATAATTCTTGAGGAAAATATCCTTTCTTCTTAAAAATCATTTTAATTTTACAAAATGCCATGAAATTTTAAAATAAAAGGAATTTATTGAAAATAACCATGAAATATTGTCGAGTAAGCTTCATGAAAATAAGTCAGTAAAAAACATAAAAATATGTCTGTACGATATAAGTTAAAAAAACATTCTTCTCGTACTTATGGGGAAAAATTCAAAAAGTACCTTGTATGGTAAAAAAAGAAAGATTCCTTACATTCCATGTAGTAAAATTCGAAAATACATAAAAATGACTTTAAAAATACATTAAACCATTTTTATGAAATGGGGACATCGATGATAAATATAACCCTAGTAAATACTTACGAATAAACAATCTCATATAAAAATGAGAATGGAAAAGTTATCCCTTACCTTATGTCTGATAAGCTTCATATGTATCTGAACCTCATATATAATGATTTAGATAATTTCATTGACTTATTACACAATCATATTCATTGTTATGATATCATATATGGTTCACTTATGACTTTATATTAACTGTTCATTAGTAAATTCAATGTTAAAGCAGTGTTTTGGGTAAAAGCGTTTTATTTATCGTACGTGTTAGGACTTGTTGTTCATAATATTATTATTACTTATATCATGATTTAATTACTTCCAAAATGTAAATAATGATTTATATATCATATATATTCAGTATATATATATATATATAATAGATAGATAAATGAAATGACATACACCGTTCATGGAGACGGTAGGTCGTACCTACGCATGAACGCTGTTTTATTTTCCTTATTGACTTGAATGGAAGTAAGTAGATGACACACACACACATATATATATAGATATATCAAGTATCTTTATCATGTCATATATTTCATTTTTTTCATTATATATACTTTATAATCATTCTTGAGTGGTTAACATGAAGAATGAATCTCATCGCATCGTGGAGATGGTAATCCGTACGTACGCATGAGCGATGATATCGTTCCCATAATTATTGAATTGAATTTTATTGGATGATATAATATCTCAGAATTAGTATGATGTTATAATAACTATATATATTTATTCTTTAAACCATTATTCCCATCCATGTAAGGTGGTGGTGGAAAAACAGATTACAGCACGGCATGGAGATGGTATTCTGTACGTACGCACGCGCAATGATTTCATTTTCCATAGGATGGATATAAGGTGAAATAGGGTTGTTTAATATTTATAATAACATATATGTACATATGTAATAATGATGATATTAATTTATATTGAAACAACTAAAGAAGAAAAACTAGAAGAAGAAAGAAACATGAAAGAGTCGGTAGAATAGATTACCTCTTCCTCGACGCACCTCCTTTAAACTTCCTCTTAGGGCACTAGATTTAGCCTTTTGTCAAGACCAGAACCTGTATGATATAACTAGAGAGGTTTAGAAGACTAATTGGTAGGGGTTGTATGAGCTTCAAGGCTTCAAATGGTGTGAAGAGAAGAGGGAAGGGGTTCCCTTTTTATAAGGGAGGAGAGGGGCACCTTTGGAAAAACATAAAATATTATTTTATAATAAATTCATATACTGTATATAATAGATATAAATTGATTTATTTCAAAGATAAAGTGGGTATGGTGCGAAATAATCTCAACCAATAGGTCTTATACAAGTTTAGGTTACTATTTTAACCTTATCATTTAGATTTATCTCTAAGTTAAATAATTTATGTTTTACCGTGTCTTCTTGTTTTCGTACACTATATGGTTAATAAACATACAATAACAAGACTAAAGAAACCCAAGTGGTTCATTATTAATATATATAACCTTATCTACATAATTTGGCTGATCCTTATATTTTTAGGAAAATAATAACAATTAATAATATAATATCGGTTTTAAAAACTATTTTATGTCAATTTTGACAATATTTGGTAATTGATTTTTATAAAAATTAGAAAAACATTATTAGTTAAAAAAATATACTTTAATCAGTAATAACATGTCATATTAACCTATAAAATTATTTTAATTCATAAAAAGTCTCAAATTACATTAATATGGGTTTTTATAACATCAATTATGTTAATATTTCATTAATAAGATAATTACTGCATCGTCATTGGGTCATAATGAAATTAAATTATTTAATGTAAACAAATTATAAATAAAATACCATTATGTAATAAATATTTTTATCTTTCTAATGAATATTTATAATAGAATTTATTTTATAAATAACCTTATATTAAAAATGATTTAATTATTAAACATTGATTTTAACTATTTTAACCCTACTATAAGTAAATTAATAATAATTGTCCTAATCTAATCCAAGTGGACCTAAATTGTCATATTTTATTCCTAAGGTTGTTTTTGGTCGAATTACATTTATCCAATTGAATTAGGACATGTTTTAGGGTAATAATAAAATCATTTTTACCCTTAATTACCCTGTTCACTTTTAATCATTGTAAATAAAAGTAAAAAGATATGATTCACCCAAAATTATTTTTATCTTATTGGACCTCGTTTTACTCCATGATATTAACTGTGTCTCTCGGATTTTCGAAATTCCACTCACATAAGTGGTAAAATTATGTTTTATGTAAATTTTCAAATTCTCCGAGGAGGTGGGTAAAAGACGGTAAAAAGTTCAATAAAATTTTTATATATCTAAAATTATTATAAAATTACTCCAATGAATTAAATTGAACTTATATAGGTATTATATATCAATTTTAACCTAAAATAAATTTAAATCAAATAAACAATTATTTAAATAAAAAGTCGGTTTTTAAATAGTAACATAGTGTTTTCATTATTCATTAAAAATTGAATGTTTTCAGAAAAATACAAAAAATTCACCCTAGGCTAATTTCGATATTTTGAATCCAAAAATGAATTCCATTTTTAAAGATAAAATTTTTAAAATTTAAAAACGTGGGTATTATTATTCATAACGGATAGTTTATATAATATTTTAATAACATATCATTGTTTAGTGAAACTCGTTATTGTGTAATACACACGCTATCGAGGAAGGTTGCAATTGTGTGTAATGCAAGACAATTCAAGGATGCGTGTAGTGAAATGTCTATTTGGTTATGTCTATAACATAATCAAAATTTATTACAATTATAAATTAAACAAAATCTATACATAATGTTGCATAGAATAATTTCCTCAAAATGAACTTGAAATTGTGTGTAACACGAGCCAAGAATAGTGTTGCATAAACTGCAAGCTAATACAGTGTTCCATATAGTACAAGATAATCTTGGTGTACCGTACAAAAGAAGATACGATAGAAATTAAAAATAATATATCTTATAAATTCTCGGGGTGTAACATTCTACCCCCCTTAAAATGAATTTCGCCCTCGAAATTCGTCAGGGTTATAAATGGTTTACTACTTCAGAGTTTCTTTCAAAGAAACCCACATCGTAAAAAGGAATACCAAAACATAATTTTAAAAAGTGAAGTATGAAACAAATAGGTTAACCAAATTAACTCATCATTGGGTTTCCACATAGGAGAACATAGGTGAAAATATGGATATGGAAGATAAATCTAACCATCAAGTTATGATAGAGAGTGGTAGAGGACATGGCTATGAAAAATCCAACAATCACAAAGCCATAAATTTGTGATGATTTAAGTTACCATCTGATTTATCGGATATAAGGACACTAGGAAAACATTTTTTTCAAGATCATTTCCCTAAATTTGAAGAATTTTGAATTAAAAGAAATATTTTCTTGATTTTGGTACAATCCTACTTTTGTTTGTGCCTTGAACAATTTCCACTTCATCTCTTAAATAAATGAAGTGGAATTTGTCTTTTGTGAAGTGTTAGCAGATCATGCGATAGAATGATAGGACATCCCATCTGTCTAAAAAATGAGGATAACAGAAGATATTAAATATACATAAGTCCATATATAGTGATATTGGACGTATAATTCATATATTATACAACATATAATAAAACTAGTTTCTACTAACCAGGGACTTCCTGTAGGACAGTGGTAGGTGATAAAGGCTTTTCGCCCTTCGATTGTGGGTTTGATTCCCATATCCTTTTCTGACGCGATGGGTTGTCGCCCGTCCTGCAGGTTTTCCTTTTTCTAAAACTACATTATTACAACATTAAAAAATTTATATTGAAAAAAACAATTCTAGCCTTAATCAATACTATCTTATTTCTAACTTAACTCATTCAAATCTTTATTCTTATCCAAAATACTTCGGTCCAAGCTCATAGTATAAAGAAAATGATTACTAGAAATGTCACATAATAAGCAGGTGAATACCATCATTTGTCCCCCATATATCACAAGATATATCTTGTTGATCGCATTCTAAACATGTGAATACCTTAATCATGTATTCTCCTGAAACATAAATTATCATAGAACCAAAGTGAAAAGATGAATGTTGTCAAAAGGTAACTCTTTCCACATACCAAAATCCCAAAAATTCTATATACTCAAACCATTATATCACTTTGTCCTTATATCAGTCATGAGCACATTAATACTATAAAAAATTTCATTATCTCATTATCCTTTATTTATGCGCATATTAGGTGCTCTCCAAAAATATCTGAATAACCTTTCATGGTTACCGGTACCATTCAACATATACTTTCATAAACATATGGAAAAACAATAGCGTAACAATCCTTAGATGTCTCATTATTCCATAGTACCATGAGATTACTTATTCAACATTACTCTTGATAAACATGTAATCATTCCACTGCCTTCATAAACCATTGAGCAATCTTGAATAATTATTTCTTCTCATATGTCATTTTTAGTCTCTTCATCATCATAAACCAAAATACTACCCATACGATCATGTTGATTCTTTTTATGAGACTTCCCCATAGGGAATTGGTTTGCATAATTCCCTTACATTCCACATTTAAAAAATTTAATCATTTTTGATGTCGTAGAAATACCATTATCCATGTCCATGGTGTTTTGACTTCCAAATCCCATTTCATTTGCTTTCTTATGATGAATATCATTACATTTTCCATCATATCTTCCATTATCGTGAATCTTCCTTTTTTCGACCATTTTCTAAAACCCAAAAAGAACAGTCTGAGAGGCAAAAATAATGCTAGGAAAACAATATAATAAAGGGGGAGTGCCTTAAATATATAACATCTTAGGATTAATTCTATGATCGTTATCGTAATTTTTGGACTATAACCTATACGTATACTTACACTTAGGGAGATCCCTAGACATACCATAGAAATATCTCAAGGGATCTCACAAAAGATCTCACCTCCTAGTTTCCAAAGGTTGACTAAACCATTCCTTTGATAAGAATAGTAGAGACCAAAATCATGACGTACATGGAAATTACATTACTTTTTCAGAATACATAATACATAACAAAAAACAAAACTCAAGGATCGTAATAGTTTAGTGTCTTTGGAAACTCTTGAAAAAATATTCTAATCGATGTGAAAGATCTTCAACATCTCCCATAAAGAACATCCCCTTTGGTTTTCTTACCTAAAACTTTTCTTTATATCCTGGGGAAAATAAAAAATATAAAGTGTGAGCTCAAATTCTTGTTAAGGGTAAGCATGGAGAAAATAAAACAAACCATATATATTTGAACTTAAAAACATGAACATAATGATTAAACATAAAAATCATGAGCAATGACATAAAACATAGTAGTACATAAGGCATAGATACATCAATCATGATAAAATAGAATAGGAATAAATCATGTAATTTTGGCAACCATTAAGAACATGATATGATTTCCATTGTAGCCAAGGCATTTCTTCCAATACCATCTTAGTGGAAAAATTCCCTTTCTGAATCGAGTTTACTCCTCATTCTAGTCCTGTAACACTGAACCGGATTAACTTACCATTCCAGCCATTTTTATCTCATGAGATATAAATCTTAAAAAAAATTATTTGAGGGAGATATATGTCCCACCCATCTCATAATGAAATCATTATTACTTGTTCCACAACATAAACATAAATCATTCATCATAACCCAAAGAATAAAATTGGGTTTCATAAACATAATCCCATCATACCAAAATCCAAATAAAACAAATTGATATCATTTCATCATAAGAAAGGTGAAACCATCTAAATCATAGATATATTACACATGAAATATACACATATGAAATAATTTCATCTTAGATAGAAAATGGTTTTGAAAAAACACTTGAAAAGAATTCTTGAGGAAAATATCATTTGTTCTCAAAAATCATTTTCTTTCAACAAAATTCCATGAAATTTTAATAGAAATGGATTTTATGGAAAATAACTAGGAAATATTGTAGAGTATGCTTCATGAAAATAAGGTGTTATAAAAACGTAAAAATCCATTCATGTCGAATAAGTTTAAAAAACATTTTCCTTATACTTATGCTAGAAAATTCAAAAAGTACCTTGTATGGTAAACAAAAGATATATTTCTTATATACCATGTAGTAAAATTCAAAAATGGGTAAAAAAGAATTTAAGCATACATGAATTTTTTTATAAAATAGGTACGTCGATGATAAATATAACCCCATTAAATACTTATGAATAAACAATCTCATATAAAAATGAGACTGAAAAAGTTATCCCTTACCTTAGGTCTAATATTCTTCCTACTTATCCGAACCTCCTATATAATGATTTAAATAATGTCATTGACTTATTAGAGAATCATATTCACTGTTATGATATCATATATGGTTCAATTATGACTTTTTATTACCCGTTCTTTTGTAAATTCCATGTTAAAGTAATGTTTTGGGTAAAATCATTTTATTTATCGTACGTGTTTGGACTTGTTGTTCATGATATTATTATTACTAATATCATGATTTAATTACTTCCTGAATTTAAATCATTATTTAAATATAATATATATTCCGTAAATATATATATAATAGATAGATAAATGAAATGAAATACACTGTTCATGGAGACAATAGGTCGTACGTACACATGAACGCTGTTTTATTTTCTTTATTGACTTGAATGGAAGTAAGTAAAGGACACACACACACACAGATATATATATAAATCCAGTAGCATTATCATGTCATATATTTCATTTTTATTCATTATATATACTTTATAATCATTCTTGAATGGTTAACATGGAGAATGAATCTCATCACGTCAGGAGAAGTTAATCCGTACGTACGCATGAGCGATGATATCATTCCCATAATTATTGAATTGGATTTTAGTGGATGATATAATATCTAAAAATAAATATGATGTTATAGTAAATATATATAGTTATTCTTTACACCATTAGGGCACTGGTGTTGGCCTTTTGTGAAGACCAGAACCTATATGATATAACTAGAGAGGTTGAGAAAAGGAATTGTCAGGGGTTGTCCGAGCTTTAAGACTCAAAAGGGTGTGAAGAGAAGAAGGAAGTGGTTCCCCTTTTATAAGGGATGAGAGGGGAACCTTTGAAAAAACTTAATGTATTATTTTATAATAAATTAAGTTTCAGTTTATAATAGCTCTAAATTGATTTATTTCAACGATAAAGTGGGGATGGCTCAAAATCCTTTCAGCCAATAGGTTTTAGACAAGTTTCGGTTACTATTCTAACCTTATCATTTAAATTTAACTCTAAGTTAAATAATTTAATTTTTACCATGTCTTCTTGTTTTCTTTCACTATATGGTTAATAAACTTACCATAAAAATCCAAACGAACCCCATGTGGTTTATTATTAATATATATAACCTTATCTATGTCATTTGGCCGATGATTAGATTTTTAGGAATATAATAACAATTAATAATATAATATTTGTTTAAAAACTATTTTATGTCAATTTGGACACTATATGGTAATTGATTTTTGTGAAAATCATAGATATATTATTAGTTCAAAAAAATAAAATTGAATCAATAATAACATGTCATATTAAACTAAAAAATTATTGTAATTCATGAAAAGTCTCAAATTACATTTATTTGGGTATTTATAACATCAATTATGTTAATATTTTATTAATAAGGTAATTATTGTGTCATCATTGTGTCATCGATAAATTAAATTATTTAATGTCTAAAAATTATAAATAAAATACCATCATGTAGGAAATATTTTTAAATTTCTAATGAATATTTATATTGTAATTTATCATATGTATAACCCTATATTAGAAATGATTAATTACTAAACATTGATTTTAACTATTTATCCCTTCTTTAAATAAATTAATAATAAATGTCCTAATCTAATCCAATTGGACCTAAATGGTAATATTTTATTCCTAAGGTTGTTTTTGGTCGAATTTCACTTATCCAATACAATTAGGTCATGTGTTAGGTTAATAATAATATCAGTTTTACCCTTAATTACCCTATTTACTTTTAATCGTGGTAAATAAAAGTAAATAAGTTACTATTCACCAAAAAATTATTTTTATCTTATTGAACCACATTTTACTCCTTGATATTAACTATGTCTCTTGTATTTTAGAAATTCCACACATAGAAACAGTAAAATTATGTCTTATGTAAATTTTCAAATTCTCCTAGGAGGTGGGTAAAAGACGGTTAAATGTTCAATAAAATTTTTATATATCTAAAATTATTATAAAATGACTCCAATGAATTACAGTGAACATATATAGGTATTATATATCAATTTTGACCTAATATAAATTTAAATAAAATAAATAATTATTTAAATAAAAAGTCGATTTTTAAATAGTAACCCAGTGTTTTTACTATTCATCAAAAATTGAAAGTTTTCCGAAAAATACCAAAAATTCACCTTAGGCTAATTTTAAAATTACAAATCCAAAATTGAAGTCCATTTTTAATGATAAAATTTCTAAAATTTCAAAATGTGGTTATTACTATTCATAACAGCTAGTTTATATAAAATTTTAATAACATATCGTTGTTTAGTGAAACTCGTTATTGTGTACTACAAACGTTATCGAGGAAGGTCACGATTGCTTATAATGAAAGACAAGTTAGGGATGCATGTAGTGAAAGCTCTCTATGGTGCTGCGTATAACATAATCAAAACTTATTTCATTTATACAATATACAAAATCTATACTTAATGTTGTGTTGAATAATTTCCACAAAATGAACATGAAATTTTGTGTAACACGAGGAAAGAATTGTGTTGCATATAATACAAGCTAATATGGAGTTGCGTATAGTACAAGATAATCTTGGTGTACCATACAACAGAAGATATGAAAGAAATTAAAAAGAATATATCTTATAAAATCTCAGGGTGTTACATGTTTCCTGGAATAATATCGGATCGGGAAGTGGAAGTTTTTTGTTGACTTAGTTCCAGATGCTAAGAAAATTTCAAAACCCTCATATCAAATGGCTCAAATTTAACTTTTAGTGTTGAAGGAGCAATAAAAAGAATTATTAGAGAAAGGTTTCATTCGACCTAGAACATCACCATGGGGTGCTCCTGTCTTATTTGTTAAAAAGAAAAATGGTTCAAAGAGACTTTGTACTAGATATAGAGCCTTGAATAACATCACTGTTAAGAAAAAATATCCTTTACCTCATATCAATGATTTGTTGGATCATCTCTGTGGAGCTCAGTATTTTTCAAAGAATGACTTGAGATCGGGGTACCATCAGTTGAAGGTAAAGGAAGAAGATATTAGGAAGACCGCGTTTTGTACAAGATATGGCCATTATGAATTTGTAGTTATGTGTTTTGGGTTAACCAATTCACTTGTTTTATTAATGAACCTTAGGAATATAATTTTTCAGGAGTTCTTAGATAAGTTTATGTTTGTTTTCATCGATGATATTTTGGTGTTTTATAAAATTAATGAGGAGCATGAAATTTATTTAAGGGTTATTTTTTAAAACCTTAAAAGAAAAGCAATTGTATTGGAAATTCAGTAAGTGAGTGTTTGGTTGCAAAAAATTTCTTTCCTTGGTCACTTTGTTTCTCAAGATGAAATAACTGTTGATCCTGCAAAAACAAAGGGTGTTGAATAATGGACATGACCCACAAATGTAACCAAGATTCGTAGTTTTCTTGGTTTGGCAGGCTATTACTGATGTATTGTTAAAACTTTTGCATGGTAGTGCAGCCCATTGACTAACCTAACTCATAATGGTGTTAAGTTTATCTGGACAACAGAATGTGATGATTGTTTTCATGAATTGAAAAGAAGATTGGTTAATGCCCCAGTATTGGCACTACCTTCAAGGAATCGTGAGTTTGTTATCTACAATGATGCATCATTGAAAGGACCTAGTTGTGTACTAATGCAGAATGATTAGTTAAATACATATGCATCTCATCAGTTGAAAACTCATGAGATAAATTACCCTACATATGATTTAGAATAAGTTTCAATTGTTTTCGCTTTAAAATTTTGGAGGCATCATTTATATGGTTTAAAGTGTGAAATATATACTCATCACAAATGTTTAAAGTATATATTCACATATAAATAATTGAACGTGTGATAGAGTATATGGCTATAATTAATCAAGGATTATGATTTCCCGATTCACTACCACCCAGGAAAATAAAATAAAGTGGTAGATTCATTGAGTTGAAAATGTAATTCTTCGTTAACCATGTTACGTTTGGAATATGATCCTTCGGTTAAGGATATAATTAATTTTGTCAGGGAAGTTGTTGGTGCAGGAAATTCTTCTGTTTTGTTTCAGGTATCAGTGAAATCTTTTCTATCAGATAGAATTAAGCATGTACAAAAGAAAGATAGTGAGTTGCAGAAAAAGGAGGAGCTGGTTCAGAAGTGAATGTTACCTGAATTCAACATTGATAATGATTGTGTTTTGATATTTGGGAAGATATTGTGGGTTCCTTGTATTTTATAGTGGAAGAGAGAGTTGTTATGTGAAGATCATAGTTCTCCATTTTCAGTTCATCCAGGTAGTACTAATATGTACAGAGATATTCGGGAGTATTACTAGTGGGATTGAATGAAAAAAGATATTTCTAATTTTACTGTGAAGTGTTTGTCTTGTCAACAGGTTCAAGTAGAGTGGTAGTTACCGAAATGGATGCTTCATCCTTTACCAGTGCCAGAGTGGAAATGGGATAATATATCCATGTACTTTGTTGGGGGATTACCAAAGACACCTCAAGGTAATGATGAAATCTAGGATATTGTTGATCGCTTGACAAAATCTGATCATTTACTTACTATATGAGATAATTTTTCCCTAGATCAAATTTCTATATTGTGTCTTAAAGAGATAGTCAGGTTACATGGAGTTCCCCTCTTCATTGTATCTGATCGTGATCTGAGGTTCACATCAACCTTTTCGAAAGGCCTTCAGAAGTCGTTGGGTACTGAATTAAATTTTAGTACAAATTTTCATTCTCAATTAGATGGGTAGTCAGAATGAACAACTCATACCTTGGAGGATATGCTACATTCTTGTTCGATGGATTATTAGGGAGGTTGGGACCGACATCTTTCTTTGGTTGAGTTTACATATAATAATATTTTTTCATTCCAGTATATAGATGGAAACATTTGAGACATTATATGGGAAGCGGTGTCCAACTCCAGCTTTTTGTGTTGAAGTAGGTGAAATGAAGATGATAGGACCAGATTAGGTAGAAGAGATGGCAGAAAAAGTTCAACTAATTCAAAAACACATGAGAACAGCTCAAAGTGGGCAGGAAAGTTATGCGGACAACAAGTGGAGGATATCTTTTTTGAGGTAGGTGATCATGTCTTCCTCAATGTTTCACCATGGAAAAGTGTGATGTGATTTGGTAAGAAAGGAAAGATGAGTCGATGGTTCATTGGACCATATGAAATTTTGGAGAGAGTTGGATAAGTTTCATTCCGAGTGGCTTTACCTCTGAATTTTTCTCAGGTACACAATGTGTTTCCAGTTTCAATGATAAAGAAGTACATGCCAGATCTATCTCATGTTTTGAATCCAGAGGTAGTTCAGCTGGAAGTGAATATATCTTATGAGGAATAAATAGTCTAGATTCTTGACCTCAAGGATCAAGTGTTTCAGAATAAGGTGATTCATCAAGTAATGGTTTTCTGGAAAATCCACATGATTGAAGAGGCAACATGGTCGTCTGAAAATACAGTGAGGGATAAATACCCGCTCTTATTTGATAAGTAAATAAATTACATGGGCACAATTTCCTTAATGGGGGAATGATGTAACATCCCATGTAAGTAAATGAATAATATAATTTAATATCTATATATATTTATGAATTATATAGTGCATTAGAGGTTTAAAATGAGAATGAATCGAATTTTAAGCAAAAATATTCTTATATTCTTTAAAAGGACCAGTAACCACCTTATGATGGAAAAACATTTTTAATATAACTTTTTCCCTTTTATATGTTATATTTTACAAAATAAAATCCTTCCATAGAATAAGGGAAACCAAATTTACTTTGTGTACATTTTTGGTATTTTTCCGATAAAGTTCATTTTTAATGAATAGTGAAAATGATGTATTTTAATTCAAAACCTCATTTTAATATAATTTATTTATATGGATAGATTATCTATTTAATTGATTTTAATTTTTAATTATAATATATTTGTACCATTTAATCCAATGGTGGTTATTAGAATTAATTTCACTTTGAAAATGGACATAAAAAACTGTCAATCTTTTGATAGATATTGTTTCTTAAAAACATGCTATTTGTTTTGACTGTGGGAATTAACTATATAATTTATTAATGAAACTTCTATGTTTTTAATTTTGTAAAATGGAAATCATTTTTAAATTTGGAATAAAAAATATAACTTAGGTTGAATTTTTGGTATTTTTCTGATAATGTTCATTTTTTTAATGAATAGTGAAAAATACATCATTTTAATTCCAAACTACCTTTTTATCCAATTTATTTATATAGATAAGTTGTCATTTTAATTGGTTTTAAGGATTAATTTAATTATTTTTTATCATATAATAAATTTTTTTTCATTGTATGTAATTTCACTTTCAAATTGGATGTAAAAACAAATCAATCTTTTGATAGATTTTACTTCTTAAAAACCCATCTTTGGTTTTGACAACGTGAATTATTTTTAAATTAATTACTGAAATTTCTATGTTTGTAATTTAATAAAATGGATTCCATATTTGGAATCATAAGGTCCAAATTATGTAATTAATAATCTTTTGTTTTTGGACATTATGAATAGTAACAACAGTAATTATCTTTAATTATCGCGATTAATTACTAATTGGGTAGTTAAGGGTAATAAAATAATATCATAATAATATACAATGACCCTAAAATACACCAGACCTATTAATCATATAGTATTTATTTTTAATCATATAGGATTTATTATTAATCGTATAGGATTTATTATGTTCATTTTTATGTAATAAATAATTTTTAGATGTGTAATAAAGACCATGGTTGTTATAATGGGTGGGCATGGAATAATATATCTCTTCAATTAATTGGAGAAATATTGATATATCATGAGATAATAAGAATTAAAAAGGGGGGAGAACCCAATTAAGTATAGGAATTTATGCACTAGGATATTTTTTGTAATGAAACATGAATAAAGATACATTTGTTTTGGGAGTTAAGTCAACCCACCATAATATTCTTTGAAGTGATCATTTACTACGAAGAAAATGGTTTTATAAGTCTATGTACATGACAATACCTTATGTATTACGATGATGTTTTGTACTCATGGATCATTTTATTTGGTTATGTTATGTTCATGTCTAATGGATTACCATGATTTATGACATGATTCAGAATTATGATTGATGATGTGTTGGGTATGGATTTTTAATTTCGATGATCATGCTTCTAGGCCCATAAATTCTTGTTATATTTATGTGATCTCTAAAAATCTTCCTATTTTAACCTTACTGATCATCTGAACATACCCTTTCCTATGATTCATTTTCCTAGGACACGAAGAATCTATTTAACTAACATATATCTAGGATGGGTTATATTTAAGAATAACATAATTGGATATGATGTAGATATCTTATGAAAAAGATGTTTATATATCCATGTTTCTAAAATCACACTACCTATATGACTCTAGAATGACATGTATTGTTTTTTATTGATTATTATTATAATAAGTTTTTATTTTCTCCTATGAAAATCGTGGTTCAATATAATATAAAATCTAATATGGGCTATAAGAAACCATGACATACATAAATCACATCAGGATATAATATTCAATTTAAAAAAAATGATATCACCCCTTTATCAATTCAAAATTTATTAAAGTAGTGGATTATATACATCATCTTCAACCTAGATATAAAAGGTTTTTAGGTGATAAAAATCAATATTCATGTCATCAAACCTAAAAAATAAACTATTATATTACCTTAAATTATTGAATAGAATGATTATAGAATTGTAGAGGGAAAAAAGTAAATGTTACTATCAAAAACCAGACCCAGTCTTCATCAAAACTGGCACCAAACTCGGCCTGTGAAAAGGTTCAAATGGAGTTCCATATCCCCATGGGCCGGCACCAGTGCCCACTTATGATATATTTATATTGGGAATGATTTAACTAAACATGGAAGCATAAATCATCAAAACCAATCACCAAAACGAATCAGAAAAATTCATACAAAAAATGTTATAAAAAACCCAAAACTAAATATACAAGGTCAAACATACCACAATAGGTCCAAATAAAAATTAAAATATCAGAAAAATATCCCCAAAGACTCCACATGATAAGCGGTCATCGCCCATAAGTCATATCTACAACACCATGCCATTGATGAGAACTAACACTCTGAACCTCTAACACCCACAGACTTTCCATTACATGTGTCAAAAATGACCAAGTCTACATAGACCCAAGGGGTTTAGTAGGGTTTGAGTCTAAGCCCAAAATTATTCCATGAGGAGATTCCATAGAGTAGACAACATAAGATTAAAAGAAAGCCATTTTTTGATAAATAAGAGGAAGTGGAAATAATTTATAAATAATGAACCTTTTAAATGAAAATAGTTTTCAAATGAAATTTTCCATGAAAGTAAAAATTATAATAAAACACGTAATATTATTTATTTTATATCAAATACATTCATATTCCAATGATAAATACACAAGATTCAAAGATCACTAATCTCAGGAACACCCCTAGACACAAGGTAGTCTCGGGCCCCATGTATCCTATACCTCGGTGTAAAATAACCACAGAAAAATATGTTCTCATGAACGATTCACTAGCAGTGAACACACCCATAACCTAGTGGTCCCTAATAATCATCAAAGTAATTTTTTTTAGTTATGAATTCATTGATATATCTCACAGAAAAAGGGAAAAAATCCATCTGGATCACTAGCATAATTGTACATATCCTCCCACTTAGGTACCCTGGTTTCCCTCATTATGTTCAAACCATTATATCATGATACCAAAATCCATTATCACATAAAAACATCAGTTATGTTCATAATCACGTCAAAAATGTAGTTTGACATGTCTTTTTACCACTTACACCACCCAATAAAACCATTATAATTTCAGAAGAACAACTTCACAAAATTTAACAACGCTTTCCAGAAAAAATATCATTAAAATCCCATATTGAACACCATGGGTATAACCTTATTCACCAAAAAATAATTTACCACACCTAGAAAATTTCTATAAACCCATGACATGATTTATAAAATAACTCTATATTTCATAACATAAAATAGAAATGTAAAACACCCAATTAAAACCAAATTTTTACCTGAAAACAATTTTCTCAAAAAATGTCACCAAAAACAAATTTCGGAGTATGGATAACGAAGAAGAATTGATTTAAAAATATAAATTCAGAAAATATAACTCATCTAGCATTGATTACCCATGAAATAACTTACAATAAGTGTCAAACCCCTTGAATCGTTGTGTGAAAATTCAACCGCACCACTGCCAAACCACAAGGGACATAGATCATTCCTAAAACAAAAATAAAAGACCTTGAAAACAAGGATCAAACCCTAGGAATGAACCGTATCTTCTGGAAAAATTATAACATCTTGAAATATGATATAAAACTAAAATAAGATGGAAGAAACCAATAAGAAATTCACTTATATGAATGATCTTGAGGTTTCTCCACCAAACCCCCATCCAAAAATGAGTTCCATGGGAGGTTTGAAGAGCTTGGGGGCCTTTCATTGCTGCTAGGGTTGAATGGGGGGAATAATGGATAGAGGTTTTTTATTTCAAGAATGTAAGATGTTGAAGATCAAAAGAATTTTTATGATATGGACACCCTTGCATGGTGTCGTTGAACGGTTTAGTAAACTTTGCGGCCAAACCGTGTAGCCTGTTCTGGCCACCCAAAATGTTATGTCTTCCTCCAAATTTAGGGGGTAATATGGGGAATACAAATGGAAATGATAATCCAAGGATAAGGTAAATAATAACCAAAATAAGACAACCTTTTCACCATAAAACTCATCCATATCATGGGTACGAAACACCTCATCATTTTACCCTATAAGTGGTGAACTAGAATTTTCACAAATCTCACTACAAAACACCACCTCATGCCCTAAAATTACCAAAATTGGAGTCCATGTACAAAACAATACCCCCAAGACCAAGGTCATAGATCAAGACCACAAGTGACACAAAACATTTCAACCTGAAAAACCCAGAAACCATGTGACAGCCAAGAACCAAAAGTTTATTTGAAACAGAGAATATAAATTGATAATACATGTGTGAAAATTTTTCTTACCATAAATATTTCTACCCCAAAAAAGAAACAAAAACACCAGATGAAAAAAAATCACAAATGATAGACCGAGACAGACTCTGTTGCTACGTTTTCACCTGCCTCAAAAAGGACAAACATCGGCAGTTAATCAAACAATGGACGAGAATACTATCACCAACCAAAACATATCCCACTAACCTAAAATTATCAAACATATTCAAACTAAATACCAAAACAAAAAATATTAAACACAACCAAACAAATCACAAGTAATCCACTTGAGACAAACAAAAAACCTGAATAATACTACCACCACTTTACTTAAACAAAACCATTATGCATGCTAAAATCCTACATTTTCCCATGTATAAAATAGGAAGCTAAATAGACTCTAATGAGACTATATCCATCCAAGAAAACACCAAGGAGAGAACCATGTCACTTATACATGGTAACCCAAATGGAAATCCCACCATAGGGGATAATATAATTTCTGAGACGAAATAAACAGACCAATTGGGGGAGTCCTGAACAGTCTCCCCAGCATAAGGGGTAAACTAAAATTATATATTTTCCAAGATAACATATTTGAGACCCATAATATATCTACCTGCCTTAAGAACCAACCATCATAACTGGATAGCATAAGACGACAAGAAAATAACCCAAAATTTGAAGAGTTATCATGGTTGCATGGTTAGTCTGCACGATTTTGGAAACTATTCTCTAACTGTGAAAAGAATTCTCTCCAAATTGTAAGCTTCACACAGTTACATGGACCAAGGTGCAGCTCTATATAGATATTGTGTGGTAGCTTCTATCACTTATTGCACTATTTATTATGTTGGTTCATGGCTAGTACTAACCATGCCAAAATTGTGCTCTTCAATATGACTTTCCCAAATTCCATCCTCTTCTCTAAAAATCTAATGGAAACCAAACAGAATAATTTTAACTCATGCTATAACATGGAAACAATATCCTCCCACCTCTACCATTGAGTGTGAAAAAATGGAACAAGATTTTGAAACTAGAGGTTTAAACTATTACAACATTTCATATTAAGGATATGACATTGACCAAAGGTTTGAACGACTCCGTGATTTCCCCTGACTACATGCCAGCTCTACTCGGGGAGCTATTGTTGGATCTCAGATGATTGAAGCATCACCTGCCATGCAGCCAAGATTTAGAAACTCCAAAATTAAACTACTTCTTCTAATGACACAAACTATTATACTTTGAACTCCGATGGTGTGAATGAGACATGACACACTTCAAACCCACTTACCCCAACCCATCATTTTTCCAACACATGGACTTAGAGGATACGGACATGTCACCCCCTATTTCTTTAGATGTGAAACAATAGAATGAAAGGACAAATAGAAACACCTTCCTCTAGAACATATGATTTCATAAGATACCCATCACAAAAATAGAGACTCTCATAAGATTGCACAACATTCACCCTTACAATAAAACAATCACACGACATAGCAAGTTGTCACCAAACATGTACATTGTGGCTAATACCAAAACACTAGGAGAGGGACCATATGCCAAGTCCCAAACAACACATGATTCTATCAAGAGGCCATAACAACCACTCATGTCCATATTTTCCACACTAGTGGCCTAACATGAACTCTTGATTCAATGAGACTATTTAAATACTAAAATTCCCTTTAGGAATTCATTATAAACTGACAACCCTGAACTACATTCTCCTTCGATGACTCGAGAAACATAAGACACTTAGGTTTATTTCATCCGCCCACATCCACTCTCCCATTAGAAAGGGATCCATGTAACCAAAAAATAATAGTGGGTAACTCAATCTCCAAATCACAATAAAAAAGTCCTTATATTGATCAACTGGACGATCATCCAATGGTGATTCACCCTCGGCCACACACGAATCATTCCTTTACTCTTTTATGGGGGTGTACCCTATACAACAAGAAAAACAAAGGACCCAACCAATATTTTAATTTGGTCACAACATACAACAAACAAAAATCGAACACATGGGGGGAGCCACCAAATTGGCCTCCCAAAAAGTTTCTCAAAAGAGACCACTTACCGATGCTTCATTCCTACTTATCGATGAAACTCCAACACAAAACAACATTTAAAAAATTTTCGGTTCGTGAACTCGAAAGTTCCAATAGAAAAAATCCTGAAAGCACATAATAAACACCTACCATCACCACATTATCAAAACACAAAACTTTCATTCAAAATAATTTTTTAAAAAAATTGTGCTGGTGGGTTTCACTTTTACCAATGGTATCTCATGTGCCTCACACATGCATGTTTACATGCCACACCAAGAACCCACATCATTTACATCCTAACACGCAACCATTCCTACCATTAACAATCTATATTACCATATAAACCCATGAATGTGTTCACCCTTTTGAACACCGAAGACCAAAATTAAATTGTTCTTATTTTGAAAATCAGAACCTTTTTCATCAAACTTTCCCTTTCTCAAAACCTCTAACCATAAAATAAAAAAACAATTTAAATATTACAAAACAATTTTTAAAATAACCCATAGTTCAATAAAACTCACATTCATGCCTTGCACAACCATTTCCGAACATTTCAACCAATTTTAAAACACTTCTAATTTTGTGAAAACATTATTTCATAAATCTCCATTTAATTAAAAACTCAATTCTTCTCATTTCAAAACAAGGGTAAAAAATTTTATAAAACATTCCAAATTATCAGTAGTTACCAAATAAAATATCTTCTTCAACCACCACACATACATTATATAAAACTCAATTCAATTCAAAACAATTCTCCATGGTTTAGAAACATCTACTAGAATCCCAATTTCAAAATCCCCTTTAACATAATTCATACATTCAAAAGTTCTGTAAACACATAAATTACCCTTTCTAAATAATTATTAAATATTATTTCTATACCTTAAAAAATAAAACCATTTTCACTATAATAGGATATAATTTTTAAAAAATTCACACTATATAAAATCATCTCATTTTTTCTTTAAAAACAACTTTTCCATGATTCCAAAACAAAGAGACAGAAGAAAATGTGAGAGGAAACTACTATGGGTGTGTGACTTGTATATATGGTTGGCGGCCATATTTCAATCACTTAAATTTCACAAAGAGTGTTTTTGGGAAATATTATCGACTCCACATAGCTTTCCAGGCCCTGCGATCTCACTGAGACCATTGACCTAAGACTCTTTTCTTTTCCCCCAATCATCAATGAACAATGAGAAATAATGAATTCAGATAAAACCCAACATATCATGGTGACATGAATCCGGTCATGAGGTATACAATCTATAAACACTACCCATAACTAGAATGTTCAGTCCAAAAAATTCTAGCTCCATACTATCCCGACTCTTCTCCAAATAACATGACCTAAAAAGTGAACCTCCTCTGATACCATTTTTTCACGAACCAAATCTTGTTTCCATAACAACAGACACCAAAACTGGAATGTGACAAGTCCCAAAGGGAATTCCCTATCCCCACGTGCCAAAAAATGTTCCCGGGTATCATATATTTTTGTTTGGGAACTATTTACCTTAATATGGAAACATGAAACATAAAAACCTATTAATAAACTGAATCATAAAAATTCATACCAATCCTGGTTTTAAAAAATCCAAAACTAAAAACACATGTAAAAAATACAATGAGTAGTCAAAAGATACTTTAAAATATCATGAAAACCACTATAAGGACTCCACGCAACAAGGGTTCATCGCCCAAAAGTAGTCTTCACAATGCCGCACCATAGATGGGGACTAAAACCCCGAACCACCAACACCCAAATCCTTTCCATTACGTATGTCAAAAATGAGCAAGTATATGTATAGACAAAGTGTGTAAGTAGGGTGTGATCTTAATCTCAAAAGGATACCACCAATATATTCCATAGATTAATCAATAGAATATAAATAGAATTCCATTTTTGATACACAAGGTATAGTGGAGATAATTTCTAATGATTAAAAATGTAAATGTAAATAATTTTCAAAAGAAATTATCCATGAATAAGAAAATTTAAATAAATCATTTAATATATTGTATTTTCATGAAAAACCACTATATTTCAAAGATAAATACACAAGATTCAATGAGTGCCAATCTTAGGAACACTGCTAGGCACTATGTAGTCTCGAGCCCCATGTACCTCATACCTCGGTGTAATTTAACCGTAGGAAAATTCATTCTCATGAAATAACCACTTGTATGGAATATACTCATAATATATTAGTCCCCAATACTCATAAATAGTGTTTTTTTTAGTTTTTTGCATCCATTTTCCTTAGTAAAACCTGGACAAAAACCAATCTAGATCACTAGCATACGAGTATATATCCACCCTCATAGGTACCTGAGTTCCCCCATTGTGCTCAAACAATTATCTCATGATACCAAAAGCCATTATCACATAAAAACATCATTTATGTTTATAATCTACTAAAAATTTTCTATACACTTACACCACTCAATAAAACCATTATAATTTCAGTAAAACAACTTCACAAAATTTACCAATGCTTTCCATACAAAATAACATTTGAATCCAACTTTGAACACTATAAGAATACCCATATTCACCTAAACAAAATATTCCACACCCAAAAAATTTCTATAAACACATTACAGGAGTTTTAAAACAACTACACTTTGGAGAACATAAAATATACATGTAAAACACCCAATTCAACATCAAATTTTTCCATAAAAATAAATTTCCCAAAAAACGTCACCAAAAACATATTTTGTAGAAAGGACAATGAATAATAAATCTTATAAAAATAGAACATCTACAGTGCTAACTCATCTGGAATTGATTACCCATGGAATCACCCACCAGAGTTGTGAAACCCATGAATATTTGTTTAAAAATTCATCAACACCACTACTGCTCCACAAGGGACTTAGAACATGCCAAAAACAAAAAAAGACCATGAATCTATGGATCAATCCCTAGATACGAACCCTATCTGTTGGAAAATTTATAACATCAAGAAAGCAGAAAGA
The DNA here is from genome assembly GCA_963277665.1 of Viscum album. Taxonomy (NCBI): domain Eukaryota; kingdom Viridiplantae; phylum Streptophyta; class Magnoliopsida; order Santalales; family Viscaceae; genus Viscum; species Viscum album. Next base: position 1,094,320,445 of record OY728139.1, read on the forward strand.
AAAATAAAGGATGATGGATGAAACCAAGAAGAAATTCACTTACTTGAAAGACACTCTTGCATGGTTTGGTCGCATATTTTAGTAATCGTGCGGCCAAACCATGGGGCCGGTTTTGGAACCCCAAAATGTGATGTTTTTCCTCCCATTTTATGGTGGTACAAGGGAGGAAACCAGGGGAAAATAAAATCCATGGAGAGTGGAAATAATACCCAAACTAAGACCATCATTCCACTTTAAAACTCTTCTAACTCTTGTATACAAACCACCTTTACAATTTACCCCACGTGTGGTGCCAATAGGATTGTCACAAATCCAACTCCAAAACACCACAACCTAATACCATCTCATTGAAAAAATATGATACTATGTACCATAAAATACCACCTAGACCAAGTTTATAGATCAAGAACATAATAGAAACCAATAATTCAAACCCGAAACACCAGGAAACCAAGAGAAAACATTGAACCAAATGTGGATTTGAAAAAAGAATGGAAATTAGAAATTATGGTGTGACAGTTACCCATATATTTGTAGACGGTGTGTCCTGATTCATGTGAATTAAAAATATATATCTAGATATAATCAAGTGGTTGTTTTCACCACACTAACGTGATTCAAAACTAGAATTTGGGGAATGTTCTTTAACTAAAACACTAATTTTGATGTTACATGATTCCATAAACCAAATGGTCACATAATCCTTCAATACCCAGCTAAGGCTGATGAACCATTCAAGTAATTCTACTTCTGGTAGATTCAATCTATATCATTCCACCAAATCGGTATGATGGATATCCATTTATTTAGTATACTCCATGGTGGACTGTGGAAAATAGGGAATCCCCTTGATGAACGAATTTACCTTAGGATAAATTGAGGTAGTGAGGAATGCCAGAATATAATATGGGTCCAATAAGTTGATAAAATCTATAGTAAATTATGGTCTAAAACCTATGGAAATGCCTCTATCCCTCCCCTGGATGAAGTGGATAGGGTGTAACAGATGCCCATTTTCAACCTCATTAGTGGAGAACATAAGATAGAATTGAGAATAAATCAAAATGTATTATGTTTTGATTCATTTTATTCAAAAATATATTTATGTTTTTCCAAAAAATCTACCAATGTAAATATTTTAAAAAAACACAGGGTTTCAAAAAAACTTATAACTAAACCAAACCATTTTTTTATAATTTATAATAATATCATATCCATTTTCACATATGAAAATTATACTATTTATTAAAAACATTTGCAAAGAATTATTAGAATAATATATTCAATATCATTCTTTCCAAGGGAAAAGTAATCTCCAAATTGATGTATCAGACCAACCATACAATAGTATTCTTGAAACATGTATACTGTTAGGATTCATGGACCCCATATATCAGGATCTGATAATGATGTTCCAAATTTAATATTAATGTTCGCATCTTAATTTACTATGAAATAATGATCACTCAATTAATATTTAAATCCCAAAAATTGAATTTCAAAGTGAAATATAAAATCAAATAGATAAATTGACTAAGATGAAATATTAAGGATCCATTTACTTCAAAATGAATTTACTTCATCCAATATGTAATAGATACTTCATAGAAATTATTAGGAATATCACAATTCAATATAGTATTACAATAAACATGACACCTAACCTAGAAAATGAGATGGTTTAAATGGAATTCTCGATCCCTATGGGTGGGAAAATACTATTATTTCCTTAATGAAATCCTTAAAAATAATTTTTTGGGTATCAAATTTCATGACTGTTGGGATTAGAAAAGACCTCAATGTCATGTCATGGGCCAGGTTGGGTGTTGGGTTGGATTGAAGTCTAAATTTGTTCCTGGAAATGTTGTCTCAAATATAATTATATCATATCAAGGGGAATGAAATTCAGATACGTCTGGATACAATAGAGCTAGGACATTTTGGGATTTTGAATCTCATTGTGATTATTGTGTCCAACCAAGACACCATGTGACAGATCATGGATTACCATGGGATGTTGGGAATCTGGTTTTACTCCTCTTTTAGGTGTAATGCCATTATGATGAATACTCAGGGAAACTATGGTTGGGTTGAGATATTTTAGTTTGATTCATGGTCATTTTGGTTCAATGATGAATGAATTGTGTGACATATTTAGTTATTTAATATCCATTCATGGGAAAAAGTATTTATGGATCCATTATCTATATTCTTGGAATGTCTAATATAATTCCTCCTTAAAGACCTCATGAGATGTTGTTGGAGGTTTCTAGGAAGTTCTTCCCTTGCCATAGGATCGTATATTTTCAGGGGTAGTGATTCAGGTTGTCCATACAATAGATCGAGGAGATTGATCTGGTTTAGAACATACTAGATAAACTGAACTAGTATATATAAATTATTGAGCCTAGTATTTCCTTACGTGTAAACTTCAATCATTTCGATAATGTGTGGACCCCCATAATGAAGAATACTAGGTGGAGATGGTTCATAGGAAATTTATCTTCACAAATACTCTATATATTTTGAATGTTAAGTATGAAGTATTTTAATTAATTGGATTCAAACACTATTGGTGGGAGTAAACGGTTTTTGGAGGGAAGAAAAAGTATTTGGGATGCAAGGAAAACAAGGTTGTCTAAAATGATAGGTACTACTTTGATATTTTGTATTTTTCTAAATCTCATGAATTCCTGGACATTCATTACGAAGAGTGTACAGGTTTTGATACGCCGACTACATTACAGATCTAATCAAAATTCCACCTAATGTAGTTTAAAATTAATATTTTATATATCAGTTGTTTGAAATAGGTTTATGTTCATATATTCAATCATAGGTCCTTTTGGTTAAATAGCTGACCTATGTTGAGGTGGTTGATCGATTTTTAATGGTGGCTATCAACAAGAAGTGTATCTCTATTTTTTCTAGAATGTATTAAGAATTGAACAATAGTGGGTTTAAATCATCTAGGAAGAATGGGAAGCATTATTTTTAGGGATAAAATAGTGGTAGAAGGTCTGGATATTTATCATGGTTGCTTCCATTAGTTGGTTTATGAGGTGGAGTTGTTATGTGATACCATTCTAGGAAATAGGTACATGTGTTGTAATCATGTATAGATTGCCCCAATTTATTCCATCATTATGGATGAATGGGGAGCTTACAAAACATTTTTATAAGTTCTCTCCCACTTTAGAGTAGTAATTTATCTATAGTTCCCATATGAACAATTGCTCCATCTGATGCATCCAAGGATACATATTCTCAGTATAGTGGATGTGGTAGAAATGATGTATCTTATTTCTTCCATATTTAGTTTAATTCATAACCACATATAAGTATTCAACCATATTTATATATAGAGAAAAATTACTAGAAAAGCTATTGATCAAAAAATTATTGTGTCAGATGTTATGTCTATCGTAGTTTTATGTATTGTTTCTGTTTCATCGTCCATGGTAATATATTTCTTCTATATAAATGCTTATAAATCATTAATATATTCTCATATTTTGAATCTATTGAACCCCATAATTGATAATATATTATATTCCATATATTTAGCAATTCTTCTACGAAGAAGTAAAGATAAATGGATCAAATGTGCATATGATGTTGTCTCCAGGGCCGAAGATAAGCTGAAATGAGATTTCCTTATACTGGAGATGAACCAATTTTATGTTATCCAAGGGATATATTCAATTAAATATTTCAGGTCCTCAATAAATTGAAATCATCATATTGTGTCATTCATATCCCTCGTTGAGAGTGCTTAGTTCTTTTACGATCGTGGGATCCATGGTCACGTAAGCTGGACCTCTATATCGGGAGCTGGGCAGGATTACTTATGAGGTGTCTCGCTCAAATTAGATAATGGTAATAATAGACAATAGGATTGTTTCCTTCTATACTAGATGTTTTTTCTAAGCTATTCCTGTATGATTTTTTAGTTTTACTTCAAAAAAGGTATTTGGAGTTCACCATTGATTTGGTATTGGGGACGTTTTTTATATATCTTACCTTATATTTTATATCCCAATTATGTTGAGAGAGCTAATGATAAAATTGGATGACTTGGAATCCAAAGGGTTTATTTAACCAATAATCTTTCCTTGGGCCACCCAAGTGCTTTTAGATAACATGGCTAATGGGTCTCTCTAGTTTGTTGTAGTTACTAGAAGCTTAATATTGTCATTATCAAGAATAAATACAGCATTCCATGTATAGATGATCTCATTCACTAGCTTTCTGTGTAAATTTTTTTTTTAATTATTGACCACTTATCGGGTCATTTAAAGAAGAGTGGGGGACTCATATATTCTTAAGGATACCTTTTATAGTCAATATGGACATTTTGAGTGTTTTGTAAGGTAATTTTGATTATCTAATTATACATTTTTCTTCATAGATCTAAAAAACTGGTGTTCCATAGAAACTTTGACCCATTTTTGTGGGTTTTTATGAAATTATGGTCTATTATAAAGTATAATAGGAGCCCAAGAATTATTTAAGTGTTGTTTCTGGATCACTGATGGGTTGTTGTATTTATTCTTGGTTTTCTAAATGCGGTGTATTGATCTGGGATGCTAGGTGTTGGGGGAATGTTATCTATAGATGTAGAGTTTTATCAGAATTGGACAAATTCAGTCTAGTGATTATATTTTTGGAGAAAAATAATGTCTTTAAGAACATGATAATTTTTGGTCAGGAATGGTATTTTAAGAAAATTTTCAAGGCCTTATCTTAACAATCCTCATCAGTGGAATCCATTAACAAGAATGCGATGAAGTTCTTGTAGATGATGGAAATAAAAACCTAATTCCAGATCCACATGAAATTATTTATCACGACACCTATCTTAACATTACACATGTTTTTTCAATGTTATGTAGTCTATTACAAGAATTTAGGTGCAGGTCTAGAATGTGTTCTTATGAAATGGGACTATGTGGGGGCATATTTATCTCACTAACTCTATCCCCATGAGATGACTTACCCAACCCCCATACACAATCATGTGGAAATATATCAAATCATTAATTGTTGGATCTGTTATCCCTTAGTGGAGAAGTTTATGATATTTTTAGTATACAAATTCTTGAATTATGTATTACACCATACGGATCTAATATTGTGGAAATGATTATGGATTTGATCCCATTAGGGATTACAATTTATATTCATTGAACCTCGGAAAAAGGAAATCTTGTTGCAGACACATTAATCCATATATTGTCAACCTAATCACTGAAGGAATCTAGTGATGAGTGGGCTCTAATGGGGTCCTTCTCATAGATCCATATTGAGACCATAGAACATTGTGGTGGTATATTCATACAGATTATGTAGTTAATGCATTCTTAATAGGAATTGATTTTGAAGGAGAATCCAAATGATGAGTTAATCCATCATTATCCCCAACTTCTAAATGGTGTTGAGGAGCCTAGTGGGTGGTTTTTATTAGCTGTGGTATTCTTTTTTTCATGGTCCATTCTGTCATGTTATCATCTCTACAAAAGGTGGTAATGCATGTAATCAATCAATACTTGTTGTCAGTCCATATTTGATCCAAAAAGATGCTCCATGATGTGTGGAAGTTGATCTAGTGGATTGGTGTGATTTGAGATATAACTGACATTCTATCATAGTTTTATACTTGCCAAAATCATTGAATTACACACTCGAGACCCTCTATCTTAATACAACCACTTATTATTCTTTCATGGAAGTGGGTTGAGGTAGCCCCAAACATCATCATTAGGTTCTCTCTTACACCACATGAATGGAATCTATTTTTTGTTATATCTCATCTGACCAAAATGTTCTTATTTCTTCAAGATGAAGGAATCCACCAAATTAGATTATTTGGGAATGTTTTATGTTCAATCAAGAGAGCTTATGGTGTGTCATCTTCTATTATTTTTGAAAGGGACCATTATATTACATTAATATTTTAGGAATTACTCGTCATGGAAATGGTTTCACATGTATAACGATGAAAGGAATAATATTCCTAAATAGATGGTTAGATATAGTAGACGAACCAGATTCACGATGATATGATTCCTTCCTAAATAATTGTAATTTGAGGTTCATGGGAAAAAATCTTGGGTTAGTGGATTTCAATTAAAATAAAATATATTAATCCTTAATCTAGATGACTCTTTTTGAATCATTTTATGGTCGGCATTTTATGCCTCTGTAGTGTTAGATGAAGGTGGGTGAACATCTTTGATGAGACCAATTATTGTAAAGGAAATGACTAGTAAGATCCAAATGATTAGAAAATATAAATTTACATATCAATGTTTCTATAAGTCATATGATGATCATTGAAAATGGGATTTATAATTCTTATTGAGTGAATTTTTGTTTCTAAAATTCTCACCTAAATTGGAACATCATATTCATGGAATGTAGGGAATGATTACTCCAAAGTCAGTCGGGCATTTTGAGCACCTTGATAGGATCTTTACAGAAGAATACCAACTCGTGTTTCCTACCATGATTATGGCTGTATACATTTTTTTCCATGTATCTCAATTGAAAAAGTATAATATGGATTCATATCATTTTCTACTATGGGAAGAGATTGAGTTAGAACCTAATCTTTCTATCATCGAGATACCAGTTCATGTAGAGGATTCTTCGCTAATTGTTTTTTAGGGAAGTAAATTATATAAGTTTGGGTCTTTTGTACAATTGTAATGATGATAATGAGTTATGGGAGAATATTTATTAGGTTTAGGAGAATTATCCTAACATGTTCTCTAATTAGATTATAGTTTGACTTTCTATGGATACAATGTCCTCATTGTGTGTATATTTTTCCCACATACTGTTTATTTGTATGTTATTAATATTTTATTTTTTCTCTTACTCTTGTTTTACAGTTATTTTAGTAATTTTTGTTGGTTAATAGTTTTTTTTGGCTCAAAAGTGGTTTATGATGATTGGGACATAGTTAGTAGAAATTGTGCTCCATCCCTCTACAAACAATATAGCCTAGAAACGATGTCCGTCAAGGTCACATGACAAGTCACACAACTGTTTACCAGCCCCCGGAAGACCGTTTTAATCCCCTCCCCATTGTAAATAAGAGGTGAATTTTTTGTGTATTGTATGAAATATCATTTAGACAATATCTGTGTCCTTCTAGATAATTTAAATATGTGAAATACTTTTCCCCTCCCTATTTTAGCCAAAATCACACATTATTTTCACCCATTCACCTTACATGATACTAGGCATGTCTCACATTATTATCCTTTTCATTTGGGATATAATTTTTGGAGTATTTGATCTTGTATATTTAACAAAACCTTAATTAATTCCTTCTTCTGTGTCTGTATTGGACTCTTCATCACTTTACCCATGGTTTTATTCTCTCTTTTATTCAGGTCAAACATATCTATGTTTAATCTAAATTATTTTTTATAGATCGCAATGTTGGTTTTATGTTTATGAATTTATAACATATCCAATCACTTTGGCTTTTTGTTTGTAATAATTTGGGGGTGGTTTCAAGAGGAAAGGTATGTGGTTCTGTGTTTTGGAGGTGATGTGATAAATATGCTTGAATTTATTCTTAAATATTTCTCATGAACGATGGTGTGTTCAAATATTTTTTTTCAAGAATTTAAATATTTTTGTAATACTCTTGAAATGGATTACCCTTTGAGTTCTAGACCAATATAGTATATTTTTGAATGTGTATTGTTAGTATATTGAAATGGGATTGAAATAGTTTAGAATGGTATTGAAAGTGTACTTGAGAACATAGTAACCCTAGGTATATTGGTGGGTGGGATAAAGACTATTAAGAAGAGAGAGATATGAGGGTGTGACCTAGTCTTCCTAGTATTATGACACTACAACAGTATATAAATGAGATAGTGATGGTGTTGGAGGTGCTACTAAAACATTCCATATATATTCCTTATTGTCTCATGAAATTGGATAGATATGGTTGTTAGTGATCATGGAGAGAATGATGATCCCAGATCCCATGTGATCTAGATTTTTACGGGTATTCCAAATGTTCTTAATCTATGTTTACTTTCATTCAACTATTTTTCAAAAATTTATCAATATTTAATTAACAAAAAAACGTTTTCTAAACTAAAATATTTACGTTTTTTAAAAACCATAATTTTAATTTATCTTATAATGGCTAAGCATGAATAATCATGTGGAATCATACATGTTTTGTGAGGTAATACCCTACATTTACACAAAGAGTATATATAGACTTCATGTTTTTAAAATTAGGTAAACAAAAGGACAATTATGCGAGTGCTACTATATTATCTTGATAGTTTAGTCCTAATGATGTTGTTAGTGGTGGTGACATGGTGGGTGTTGTCCCTCGTTAAACAAGACCTTTATTGATTAATTTTTTGGTTATTTCCCTTTAAGCCGTTTTATTAGTTTAAAATTTTAAATAAAACTTTTCACATGTACATGTATCTATTTTATATCCCTATGTATATATTTGGGGTGATGTTTATGTAAATGTTATGTTATTTGTTCTTATCTTTGTGTGTAGGTATATGTGACATGCTTGATCAGTCTAGTTCAGGGTAATATCATTCCCAATGTGTTTTCTAATGCATAGACACTAGTTAACACCTATGGGGATTCGGAATACCCATTAGGGATATGCTGCTAGCTGGGTGAGGTGTCGGGTTGGATGGAAGCCTAGAACAGATCTCGATAATAAATCCCAAAACATCACCCTTAATAAATCACAAACCTTTTAATAATTTGTTTTAGTTTCATAATAAAGATCAGTGGAAGATAAGTAGTGGTTTTAAAACTGATCAATGATATTTTCAATGAAATAATTTTTTGTAAGAACTATATGAAAATAATGATTCTGACCATATATTGCTATCTACATGCATTTTACATGATTACATTGATATAAGTCCTGTTATGTTGACCATGCCAAAAACTATGAATTATATATTTAAAAGAATATATTTAAAAATGTTGTTTTATAAAAATATTATCTAACCATTAATGTAATCAAAAATCCCACAATACTTATATTTTCTATAAACAAGTGATAATATTGATTAATTTCTAAATAATTATTTATGAATATGTATTTTTATGAGACATCTCCAACCATTGACATTGATTTAGAATAATAAAATCGAAGAAATTATTATATTAATGATTGAGGGTTTTGTAATGTTTTTTCATAGTGTGAGTTGGATGTGTCTAGTTGATATGAATTTTTTTATTCTATTGGGGTTTTAGAATACATTTTTTAATTATGTTTTAAAAATCATGGGTTTTGACATTCATTTAACTTATAATAAGTTATTTCATGGTTTACATAGGCATAGAGTCATTTTCATTCATTTAGAAAAATATAAGAAGGCATTTTACAAACCCCCTATATGTAACATTTGGGGAAAAAGTTACCTTATTATGAGTTTTTTAGTTATAGTGATGGACATCAATCTTGGTATTGGTTGATATTTTCATACAACTATTATGTGGAGTTTTAAGAGATTGATGGAAAATATTTATCCTTGGAGTCAATGTAAAATAATTATATCTTTTGTTTTTTTTATTTTTATAGGAAACATTTACAAATGTTGGTTCTATTTATTTATAATTAGTATGAGTTTTTTAATCATAGATATTAGACAAATGTGACATGTTATTTATTTTATTTATTTTTATAGTTTATACTTATAAATAAATTATTCACCCATCAAATGAATTTTTCATTCAATAATAGTCATAAACCTTCAATTATTTATTGTAATTCAATGATGCTCAATAGTGAATCATCCTAAAGCACGGGTACTCTCACACTGATAATTACATTAAAGAAGATGTATTAAATAAAAAACGCAATAAACACATGTGATTAATATTTTATAGGGATTTTCTAAATTTTAGACCTAACACACACCAAAAATGTGACTTCCCTAAGACATGTATATTTTTATTATTTGTATGTACTGATATTTTCATTTGAATGGTTCTAATCACATTATTAATTAATTTTATCCTTGAAATAATAAAATATCTGCACTATTTTGAATAATTATATCCTCATCAATACAGTTTTTCATATAATTATTTTATGTTAGTATTTATCTACTCTAATAAAATATCACTAAATTCCAATTAAAAATATTTTCCCAAATGTCTATTGAATTTTTTTTCAAAATACTACCATCAGGTTTCTGGAAAATGTAATTCATAAGATAACTATTCCAAAGTATATGGTAATTATTTCCCCTTATAAATATTTGAATCATAAATTATCTGACCACATAACTTATAATAACTCAATTAAACACATTGTTAGATTTTACTTGAATATACATCACAAAGGTTCAAATTCCATGATATTAAATGTAATACATCTTATTCATTATTTATCATTAAAAAATTATTTCAAGACATATACCATTCATGAATTCCAATAGACCAGGCATTTTATTAATTTTTTCAAAGTTTTTATAAGAATTATGTTGAACCATTAACATTAAATCCCTAACAAAAAACATTTCATAATATAAACATTTTCATCTATTGTTATGTTATACTTTCTTCAAATTATTTGACATTAACACTATTACCATATTATTCTAACATATGTAATTTCATTAATTATGCATATAGATTTATTAATTTTTCTATGTTTACTTCACTATAAAAAATTTGGATCACTCACAAGTCTATATCTCCATTAAATCATTCCTTGTTCAACATAATTATATGATTTCTATCAATAAATCAACAGTGAAACATGAAATATCATTTCCTCTATGTGGTAGAAATTTATTTTCAAATTAAAAATATTAATCTAGATAATAAAAATTGTTTTCATTCAAAAAATAGATTTTTTTTCTTGTACAAAAAAGATTCTAAGGATCTATATTATATGAATATTGTTGTTGAAAATTTTGGATAAAGATTCATCAATTTTTTCTGGACCATCATTCATTAATTATTTCAAATAATTCATTAAATTTTGAAAATATAAAAAAATGTAAATCATTGGGTTTTTCTCCCTATAAGAATAATCTCAATTAAAAATTACATCATCTTAATATAAAAATTTGGAGATATGTTTTTCTGGATAAAAAAACATGGAATATGTTATCATTTTTACTAATTTTTTTTTAATTTCTAAAACCATCGATATTCAATACCAAGAACCCATTATATATATATAAAGATAAATATGCTCTTAAAAATGACATATTTTTATTATATAATTTATTTTATACATATCATGATTTCAAAAATTTTACATTTTATAGTATTTCCTTTTATGTTACATGTGGTTTTATATGAAATGAATAATATTGTAATCATTTTTAAAGGAAAATATCCCTAAACATTCATAAGTGTTTTTTCAGATTCCTCATGTTATTAAATTCATTTAGACATTAGTAATTTCTCATCAATTCCCATAAATAATTATTAAATATTTTATACTCTTCCCTATGAAATTATTCACTCTAATAAAATGTAAGCTCGTTTATATATTCATGTATCTTGGTATAATCATGACCATGTTTGTAGATTATTCTAGAAATCTTATAAAAAATACATGGATCTTTTATAGTTAAAGCACATTTAATAATAACATTAATATCAATGAAATATATTTATTACATATATTAAAATGAAACTTAATATGAAATAACAAGATTTTAATGATATGGTTTTGTATACTTGTAGAAACCTATACAAAGTTCATAATTTTATTTTTCAAAAAATTCACGAAACCATTTTCTATGGTCACATAAGTTCCCAGTTATTTTAATCTATAAAAGTTATAACTTACATTTTACTAGTCTATTTTAATCAATTTCATAGTTTTCTACTAATATTTATGCATCATTCATCATGTTTTATGTTGAATTCTACAGTTTTGGTTTGTTATGCTATCTATTTATCTGATAATCATTGCATTTGACATTTAAAAAATTTGAAACCTCACTTTAAAATATATAATATATATTGAGAACGAAATCATTTGAATATCAAATTCTCATTAAAATAATTAAATGTAATTCATTATCTAAATGTTCAATCTAAATGTTGAAATTTTCCCTTTTATATATTATCTTGTCCTCAAACGATTAGTAATCATTGTCCTGACCATCATAGATATATAACCTCAGGTGTGCCTATCAATACACATAAGGCTACTAACTCTAGGTTTCGAACGTATTTGTAATTATGGGTTGAACATACCATTATAACAAAGTGAAAATAAATTTGAAAATTGAAAATCAGAATATCAACCTCAGTCATTAGAGTACATAGGAATAATTAATTTTAAACACACTATATAAAATGGAATGAAATATAATGACTCGCGATCATACAAGAATGCATAAACTGATCACCAACTAGGATAATAACATATAAAAATATGAAAATGAAATAAATTTTGAAAATTATTTACATACATCCCTATGAATTTCCTAGACAATTGATTCTTCATACCTCTGGAGCTTCTCTATCCTGATCACCGTTTGCTGGGCCTCTACCTAATCTACCGTAATATTTATGATCTATTAGAATGTTGACATAAGGACTTCATCAAAACCTGGGTTCCCTTATATGGGGGCATCAATAAATCATCACAAGAAAACCCTCAACAGTGTACTTAATATCATACATCATAAATAAGTACATAGACAAATGATATACCCAATCAAGAAAAATAATAACTAATATCAAAATAAATAAAAAACATTCTCAATCACTAGGTTTTAGGGCTCCACTTGGGATATACCAAACCTTCAACATCAAATTCTGGATCCCTCAAATCCTAAAAAATGACATCAAGGCGATAAAAGTCATACATTGAGATATCATGACTGTGCATACATCATTTTTAACCACTAGATCATTAAGACAGTCTCTCGTATGTCATAATATCATAACAAATTTCAGATGATCTACATCAGTAAGAATACAATATCATCACCAATATCATCACTTTAACCATGGATTACGTGTTATCTTCACTTTCACTTGGTACAATGATAAAATCTTAAGAGTCACTAGACATATCAAATCATTCAGTACTATTTCCTCTCCTAGAATTCATTTTAAATCACCCCACTCATATGTTACAATAAAAAAATCCATGGAACCTATATGAATATCATATCAGACATATGGGTGAAAATATCCACCCTATAGCATTTCATAAAATATTTCTTGGGGATAGTATAATCCTAGTAGTTTCTCAATGATCATAAGATGAGTTGACCATATTCTCAACCCACCTCACACATCTCCATTTGACCTCTCAACTACATAACCTATCGCAGTCACTTCATCCATATTAGGATCATACCACTAATTCTAATTTATATAGTGACATTATAAATAAAATCCATCTACCTTCTAGAACCACCTCAATCTATTGTTAACATAATACTAGCTTAGCCACTAAGGTTTCCGAGGTGATATCATAGAAAAAACACCCAATATGGGTTTCATTATCTCTAACTCCTCTATGATGTCATGAATATTGCCTATAAGGAATATAGTCCCTCGAAATAATCACTATAACATTACAGTATCATGGGACTCAAACGATAACCCACCCCAACATCAGTGAAGAAGGAATTCATAATTCCCATCACCCACCTTAAGGCAATCATTGGTCGATACACTTACCACATCAACCATAATCTACCAACATTATTACTATGAGGGTACTCACATGTTTTTAGAGAAGGAATTATTACCCAAATCTCTTACAAACTTGGACAAAAATTCAATTGAATATAACAGTTTCATCATGGAATACATGGTCTAATAATACCTATCTAACAATCTCTTTTATAAAGAGTTTTCTAAGGGATCCTACACAGGAGACACTGTTTATTCACATCTGTCTTTTCTAATTCTGGATCTTCATGTCTCAATACATTCATTTATATTTATAACATTGTTCTTTAAAATATGTTCATATAAATAGTTTTCAATGTACCATCATAGAGTTCACTATGTCGTGTTAATTTCATTTTCTTTATTCCCCCATGGTCTAGATTACCTTGATGTTATAAAATTATAAATCCCTCATCCAATGATGAATGTGGGATCATAATAGGGAATTAGGGTCTACGGTTCACATAACAAATATATATAATCAATTCATGTGGTCATCGGACCACCTCATGTCGCCTGTTATAGTCAATCATGGCCAAATATTGCAGCTTCTCTACAAAATCGTTTCAAGTATTCACCTCATTCACTACACCTATAAAAATAAGATGCATAGTGTTACCTTCTTTAATTTAAGAACTATCCCCCACTTGAGATACCATTTCAGGATATAGCGCTTGAAGATGGTTGGATGTATCAACTGCACTCATTAAACAATCAGGTTGTAGCTACAAATTATGACCCTTAACAACTAGACAAGGAGTTTAATCATTGATATTCCCACCACCAGCTAAATTCAAAAGTATCCAACCCTCCTATGGATCAACATCACCATATACAACACTAGAAACACATCGCTAAAGTTTATTATCATCACGGTTTATTGAAATGTACTCACCCAAAACTCAGGTCCTTCTACATGGTGTATTCTCATGGAATAAAAATGTTTTGTTCCCCCCATATTATACCATATTCATTCTAGGAATACACATAACATGTTTTCTTGAGATACAAGTTGTTTTATTGGGTTTCAAAAAATGTAAATTCCTTGGAATTCACTTGAAACCTCATTTCTCCTCAAACAAGGACGTTATAGACCATAAAACATCCCAAAAAATCAATATAAGAGTTTTATACTTAAAAATTATTAATCAAATGAGGAGAATAGAAAACATTAAAAATATGGCCTACTTTATGAGGATATGGCATAAATTTTACCTCTAACAAATAATATTAAACTAGTACATCTCAATACTAGTTCAATAAAATGAATACCGGCACTTGTCCCTCTCCTTCTTCCTCTAAGCATCCTAGATCAACCATGGAATGGTAGGGAAGTGACCTCCCTCTATAATTTGAGTTTGGATGAGAGTCATCCAGAGGAATAAATGATACAATAAAATAAAAATAAAATCCCATCTTTAAAACCCCACCCAACCCCAAAACTAAAACCAAGTCTTTACCAAACATAAAAAAAACTATGAATTCTAGAATCAATCGTGGAGATAAAATTTTATTATCAGATATTTTTTGAAAGAAATAAAATTTCTGAATTGTGGGAATGTTTATTATTTATTTAATAAATATTAAAATATCCCAAAAAACAATTCCATCATAGAATATCGTCATATTTTATCCCTAGTGTAATCACCACATTATGAGATCAAGGGACTCTTTAAAATACATTAGTAAACATTTTCTAAAGTAAATTTCCTTTTTCTCGCATATTCAACATAGAACAGATATTAAAAATTTACTTCAAATCCACAATACATAAAAATGCATGTCTTTAACCCCCCCCCCCTCCCCCCAAACACACACACACAAATAAAATCACTTATCTTCCACCAAGCGGCGCAAGTGGTCTTATAACCACGAAAATCATTCCATAATGGACATGAAACCATAAAGACCATATCACTTTATACTATGGAATGAAAACTGAGAGTCTACAGTGCAACTCCACAAACCAAGGAGTACTATTATTCAAAAGTGAGCATCTCGCTCACCAAGATCACCAATACTAAGAAAACACTCTAAAATGCCCATCAATCCCAACACATCGAGGTTTCATTAATAGATTTATCATAATTTTTAGAGTTATATAAACCGTAATACTCAACTCATAAAGGAAAATTATGATCCACTATGCTCCCCATTATCATAATTTCATGTTGAATCATATTTCTTATGGTCCAATGACCCACTATGTGTGTTTTCCATCTCACCACACCCAACCATATATGAAAAAATTTATTGACATCCTCTACGTGGACATAATTTCAAATTCTATTCCAACCTACCAGTGCACCATCGAATTACATGTTCCTTATTACACAAATCTCAAAGGCATCCCAACGTTATTTGGCACCCACGTCGTAGTCCAAACCCAACAATCGTTGTAATTCAATGGTTGTGTCACTAACCACCCACACTTGACAACATTCCCTCACCCAAGAATAGATGTCACATAAATTAAAATAAACCTCAGATAATTTAAAAACACACCCCATTTATTATGAAAGTGCATAGACTCCATCTGATATCACATCAAACCAAAATAAACAAAATGTGATTGACGAACCAGATCAAATCACATAAAATGGATAATCAATTCCATTGTAGACATCCAAATACTGATCTAATCATACCCATGACCCTTCCCATATGAGGTCTATTCCTCTATTTCTCACATTCGAAATCCTACTACACAAAATAACTGGACATGGTTGTCATGCTCATAATTGAACACTAACATAAAAATTCACTCACCACCTTCTCTAATCATGTAGATAATTTCACCACTTAGAATCTGAAAATATTTATATTCAGACCGATTGTCACACCCTCAAAAAATCATTGATGAACTCCATGCCATATTTATTTATTTATTATAATCTTCAAGAAAAAAACATTGGTGGTTCGAAAAACAGACCTTCATAACAATTATTGTCATGTCACAGCCTTTAGTCAACCACACCATAACACATTGATCCATCATTCAGGACAACGCTCATCATCAAGGGAGTTTTCATGTTCCATCAAAACTCTTAGTAATATAATCCCAGAAAAGCATTGAATATTTAATCCTTGGCCCACAAATAGCCACATATTAGTCCATAATCAATAGATTTCAGGCATACCCTGTGCATGCTACCTTAACATCATTTAAACCCATTATGTTTAAACTCCAATAAAATATAATCACAAAACCATAAACTACATTCCATTAGTGATATATCGTCAATTATTAGAAACCATGCATAAATAATTGGCCATGCACCCCTATAAGGAAACCTCATCAATCCAGAATCACTTTATTTTTTTCTATCCAATAATCCTGACATCTCACCTATGAAAAGGAGAACCACATGATCTCCTATTACTTTGGGGATTGTCTCATCGCTAGATGATTCTTCTAGTGTTCTTTATATCAATGATCCAATCCCCGAGGATCAAAATTCACTTTAACAATTGTAATTATTGATAATATCAATATAGTTTGGTGTCATAGATGTGATTCCCCTAAAAAGAAATCATTGATACTATAGCACCTCAATTTTATTACAACACAAAATCCAATAGAATCTTAATTCCTATATAACATAATCGGAAACACCACTAATGAATCTATCACATAAATTGGAAAATCTACCAATACATCAAATCTCTAATCACCCATATAATAGTTTTAACCCCTCTCTTAAGTTACCCATTCATAACACACAACTCATCTCAACAACAACACTCCACTCGCAAATTACCAGACCCTTATCACAAATACACCATGTTCTCCAACCTTGCCCATAATCCATGTCTATCATATCATTCATAACTATTTGGAAGAGACTAAATATTCTCATCATAGATATCAAAAGGCGAGAAATGTCCATAAACACCCTCTCTTAGGTTCACAAACACACAGATTCTTGTATATATATATATCATGAATTTCATTACAATTAATTAACCACTCTAGGGTACATTTCCCCACTAAGTATCTATATATGGGACTACCCCCTGAATATCAGGATCTCATCCACATGTATGTAGTTGAATTTCCGAATATTATCATCACTGATAATACCTAACTAATATTAATTTGTTATGTACAATTCCTCCAAGAATTTATAAAAAAAATTACCAAATTCATTATTGTCCACTCATTAAAAAGTTGAACCCATTTTTATAGATATAACTAGTACTATGAAAACCAATAATTATTTTATCCTCGGAGCACTAAATTCTTATACCAACCACGAAAGGGTTTAGTATAAATCCCTCTCATAGAGGGACTGCACAAGCATCATCAAGAATAACCCCACTATATGATCCACAAGACCTGTCATCAGAATAAACGATGTGTTCTATTTCAGTTGAGGCCTTCTAAAATGTATTTACACATTACTACAATAATTACTAATGAGGAAGTGGAGACAGTTTATAACTACTTTTGATAGACGATTTATTTGAGATATGGATTTTTTTTCTAAATCAATTATTGGGAATTATATAAAAAATAAGTTCATCCATGTGAGCCACCAAAGAAATTCCACAACCACACATTTGGGAACCCAAGGGTAGATAAACACTAATGCCTTATAATAAGCATCCCACACATTGGCATGTAGGAGGTAAGACCCATATATAAGGCCTGTAGAGAGTGTATCAATAGTGCTAAATCCACTGTGTGGGATTCATGGATCCAATGAGAGTAAAAAATGGTCTATTTTTGGGGGATTCATTAAATTAATATAATACTCACTTCAATCAAGGTAAAAGAATTAAATGAATAACAAAACATGGTGCTGAAAAATGGTACATGATTTCATGGTGCACATTTTATCCATATGTTTTTCTAATATATTAAAAATGATGATCTGTTTCCTATGGGACATCATTTTCTCCAATGTGTTTCACCATATTTTATTAAAACAATTCTTTAAACTCGGAAAAATAGAGTATTGGGGTTTACTCCCAAACCCCTTAGGAACAACCCCATATTGGCTCTCCCTCACTCATTATTCCATGTATATGGATGACACCACTAGTCAAGCACTCAATACTAGCCTTAAACAAGGGCCCTCCCTCATGAATGTTGTTGTTTGGGATTACTATTACAAACCTTCTCATGGGATTAACCATTGGATCCCCTAATATTTGGTTTAGTTCTAGGATTTTGGATCAAATAGATGGAATTATTTTACAAAATATCCACATTAAAAGTGTTTTCCAACCAAACCATTTCTAAAATATTATTTCAATCCAAGAAACTTATCAACAATCTACTCTTCCTCTTCACTATATCATAATGTAATTTGTAAATTAATTTTATATGGCCCCCTCATAGATCCTCATACAATAATAGCTTCAGTTGGTTTAGATTTTTTAATTACTATTTTAATAATTTTATTCTAAGACACATTATCATGAATATATATGATTATATTTTCATGACCTTCAAAACATATTCTTCATGAAAATAATAAATTTCCTTGAAAATCATCTTATTTATCTTATAGACAATAAATTATCATATTTTGAAACAACTCTATGAAACATAAGATCAAATTAACAATTTTATGATTTAAAAACATTGAGAAATACTCTTGTGTCACATATAATTCCATCAAATTAATATATAATAATTCCCTAGGCATCACAACTTCATATACACATTGAAAAATTTACAAAAAATTCAACATATTCTAAAAAATATAACAATTTTTATTTTGTTGTCAATGTACCATAATTTGGTTACTCAAACATTTTTCCCATTTATTAGAAATAAAATGAAACTAAAAAGTAAGGTATCTTCAAATAATCTTTGTTCCCCCAAATTGGATCTCCTCCCTTTTTTAGTTAATCATATTAAACTATTCTGAGAGAGGGTTGATCTCACTTGGATCTCATAACAAAGATCCTCCATTATTGAACTCTTTGTAAATGTGGGATAAACAAATATGAAAAAAATATAGATAAAACCAATATTGTTTACATTATCCATAATCAACCATGTATATGAAATAATTCTAAAAGTTATTAATTTCTCGTTTAGGGGTTGTAAATAAGAAAATTTATCAGTGAAACACAAAATGATCCACATGTCAATTAACAAATTAGAAATTTTAGGTGAAAATATATAGACCGCCAATTTGATTATCCATTTAAGTATGAAATACCCCATAATAAATAAATTTAAGGGAAAAAGGATAAGGGTGTGATCAACACACCTCTTATCTCATAAAAACTATCCCTCAAGGGATGCACTGGTCTTTATGACCATGGAAATTAAAGAACATCCTAATAAACCACCCATATCCTCTAATTCTTTCCTTGTTATCCCATAAAATATAAAAAAATAAGGAATAAGGAGGGAATTAATATTTACTCAAAGTGAAAATCAATTTTTAGATTCTACCATCAACCATGTTGCTCCACATTCTTCGATCTTTATGCCTCCATATATGATTTTCAAATCTGATTTAACCTTTAATATCATAGATCTTATAGCACTAAAAATTTTATTGTCTGAGATAGTTCTTGTTTTTTAGTCATCAAATTATATACATATCCCAATGAATGTGTTATTCTCTTCAAGGCTTCTTCTTATGTTTAAAAGATCGTTAAAAATCTTCTTGTATTATTTCTATCCGTATTTCACCTCTCAAAAATAACCTCTTCGAAATAATATTAATCCTTTATTGAAAACTTCTCATGAAATTTTCCTTGTTTGTGTGAAATATTTATTTTTCCTTTGACACTATCATCTTCTTGTGCTTCTTCTATCTTTCTATAAATCATAAAATTTGTTGAGAAAATCAGAAAATTTTATTGGGGAATATTGACATCTTTTTAGATTTCTCAACTGTAGAGACTCGTATCTTGACGTACATGGACATTACATTACATTTGCGGAATACTTAATACATAACAAAAACACACACACAAGGATCGTAATAGTTTAGTGTCTTTGGAAACTCGGAACGTAATCTTCTAATCGTGGTGAAAGATCTTCAATATCTCCCATAATGATCTTCCCTTTTTTTTACCTAAAACCTTTCTTTATATCCTGGGGAAAAGAAAACATAAAAGGGTGAGCTCAAATGATCAGTAAGGGTATACAAAAGAAAAATCAATCACATCATATTCATAAGAACATAACTTTTGGAAATCTTAACCTGCAAAAGAGAGCATAATTTCATAACATGGGATAAATGATAGTAGTGAAATGAAATCCCAATAATCATAACATAAAACATGAAACTTTGTGGAAAACACACATAATCATAGAGAATCATTTCTTGTTAGTCAAGACTCATTGCCAAGACTATCTTAGTGGACAAAGTCCCTTTCTGAATCGAGTAACCCTCGTTTCAGTCCTGTTTCACTGAACCGGTATAACCTACCATTTCAGCCATGTCTATTTCATGAGATATAAAATCTTTACCCAATGCATTGGAGGGAGATATAGGTCCCACCCATCTCATAATGATACCATTCTTATGTGTGCCACAAAATCATAAATCATACATCATTTCATAACCCATGTAGTAAAAATGGGATTATTAAACATTGTGACATCATAAAACCATTCATATAAGATAAAGGAATTCATAAAAATAATTCCATCACAACAAAATAAAATCAATATAAAAATAGGGATAAAAACAGAACCCTTTATTATCTTTGATGGAAAATAATTAAGATTAAACACTTTAACTCCATTCTTGAGGAAAATATCCTTTCTTCTTCAAAAACAATTTTCCTTTCTTAACATGTCAAACAACATTAAACTAAAATAAGTGGATTAAAAATAAACTTGAAAAATTGTAAAGGAAGCTTCTTGGAAATAATGTTTTAAAAATCCATTCATGTCGTATAAGTTAAAAAAACATTCTTCTCGTACTTTTGTCGGAAATGTCAAAAAATTACCTCGTAAGAAAAACGAAAAAAGATTCCTTTCATATCTTTTACTAAAAACTCACCGAAGGGTAAAATTGGATATAAAAAATTGTAGGTGGATGGAAATAATATTAAATATTGAGGAAACATGGATGTGGATGATAAAATACACCCCAGTAAATACCAAAGTATAAATAATCTCGGATAAAAATGAGATTGTGATATTTCCCTTAACTTAGGTCCGATTTGCTTCGTAAGTGTCCGAACCTCCTGTATAATAATTTAAATAATGTCATTTACTTATTACAGATTCATATTCATTGTTATGATATCATATATGGTTCACATATGACTTTATATTACCCTTTCTTTTGTAAAATCCATTTTAAAGAGCGTTTTGGGTAAAATTGTTTCATTTGTCGTCCGTGTTTTGACTTGTAATTATTCATATGATTACTTAGATCATGATTACTTAATTCCAGAACATAAAAAATGATTTATATATATATATTCATGATATAAATATATATAATAAATCATTAAATGGAAATAAATACACCGTTCATGGAGACGGTAGTCCGTACGTACGCATGAACGCTGTTTTCGTTTCCTTATTGAATTGAATGGAATTAAGTAGATGAAATACATATAAATATATAAATAAATCCAGTATCATTATTATGTCATATATTTCATTAGTACATATTATATATACTTTATAATCATTCATGAATGGTTAATCATTGAGAATGAATCTCATCGCGTCGTGGAGACGGTAGTCCGTACGTACGCACGAGCGATGATATCGTTCACATGGTCGTGGAATTGTGTTGAAGTGTATGTATACTATTTCAGTATCAATATCACTCTATAATAATCATATATAGTTACTAATTACACCATTATACTCATCCTTGTAAGGTGATGGCGGAAAATAGATTACACCACGGCGTGGAGACGGTATTCCGTACGTACACACGCGTGGTGATTTCATTTTTCCGTAGGATGGATAGAAGGTGAATTAGGGTTGTTTCATATTTATAATAACATATCAGTATGTAAGTAATACTGATGTTATTACTTTATTATGAAACAAATAAAGAAGAAGAAGTTGAAGAAGAATGAAATTGAAAAAGATCGGTAATGGATATTACCTCTTTTTGACGCGCCTTTTCATAACCTCCACTTAAAGAACTAAGGATGGTCTTTGAAGAAGACCAGGACCTATATGATGATACTAGGGAAGTGGAGAAGAGATTTTGGCAGGGTTTGGCCGAGCCTTAAGGATCAAAGTTGTGTGAGGAAGAGAGGAAGGAGGTGCCCTTTTATAAGGGAGGAGAGGGGCACCTTAGGAATATCTCAAAATATTATTTTATATTAAAGTCAATATCGGTTTATAATTGTTCCAAAGGGTCTTATTTAGAAGGTAAAGTGGGTATGGGTCTAAATCCTATCAACAAATAGGATTTAGACAAGTTTAGGTTATTATTTTAACCTTATCAATTAGATTTAACTCTAAGTTAAATAATTTAACTTTTACCGTGTCTTTTTGTTTTCTTACACTATAAGGTTAATAAACTTACTATATCAAGCCAAAAGAACCCCACGTTGATTATTATTAATATATATAATCGTATCTAAGTCATTTGGACTATCCTTATATTTTTAGGATTAAAATAACAATTACTAATATAATATTTGTTTTTAAAAACTATTTTATTTCAATTTTGACACTATTTGGTACATGATTTTTATGAAATTCATAACAGAATGATAAGTTCGAAACAAGTTACTTATATCAACACTAACATGTCATATTAACCTATAAAATTAGTTTAAGTCATAAAAAGTCTCAAATTACATTTATTTCGGCATTTATAACAACAATTATGTCAATATTTCATTAATAAGACAATTACTGCATCATCTTTGTGTCATAATAAATGATAATTATTTAATCCCTAAAAATTCTAAATAAATTCCTATGATGTATATAATTGTATTAGCGTTCTTGAGACTATTCATGTTCGAATTTTCATGAAGTTTATCACTAGAGTAAAATTATTATACCTATAAGATTTAAGAAAGTTACATGTTGTCACATTCTTTGGTTTTAATAATAATTAAATTATTTTCATTGACAAAATTTAATTAAATTAATCTAATCTGACCCTTAGGTGATATGGGTCATTTTTTCGTCATCCAATAAGATTTTGACAGTTGTTAGGGTAATTTTAAAATATTATATTTACCCTTATTTACCTGATTTACCTTTAACTATGGTAAATAAAATTTACCGTAGTTACTATTCATAATTCCCAAAAATAAAAAAGTATCCTATTAACATAATTGGGACCCACTGATTCCAAATATGGAACCATTTTTTAAAATTCAAAACACAGAAGTTGCAAAAATTAAATTAAAATTAATCCCGTTGTCGAATAAAAACGGGTTTTTGTTTAAAACATTGCAAAAGATTGAATTGATTTAACCTACGAATTCAAGGTAAAATCAATACTAATGACATAAATTATATTAAATGGTAAAAATATATTCTATTTATACTTTAAAACCATTCAATATTATAATTTAACCACATAAGATATTACAATGAAAAAAGTTGTTTTTAATTAAAATATAGCGTGTTTTTATTATTTATTAAAATGTGAAAGTTACCATAATAATATGAAAAATTTATCCAAAGTAAATTTTTATTTCTTGATTCCAAAGAAGAATTTTATTTTGTCAAATTGAACTTATAAACATGTCAAAAACTATATTTAAATTGGGTGCGCCATCAAAAGGCGGCAAAACTGCATTTTTTTAAAAATACTTATTTTACCCAAAAAATTTATTTTGTTCTTATACCATATTCTAGAAATGTTTAAGATGAATAATAATGTTATAAAATTCAAAATTTAGTTAATACTATTCATAACGGCTAGTTCATGACAATATTATAATAATATAACATTGTTTATTAAAACCCGGTATTGGGTACAACACACGCTATCGAGGAAGGTCGCGATTGCGTGTGATGCAAGCCAAGTCAGGGTTGCGTGTTGTGAAAGAATCCTTCATTGTTTCCTATAACAGAATCCAACCATATTTCATTTATACATTTAATATATATATATATATATATATATATACTCAATGTTGCGTAGAATAACTATTATCAAAATTGTGTGTAACACGGTCCAAGAATAGTGTTGCGTATACTGCAAGCTAATACGGTGTTGCGTTTAGTGCAAGGTAATCTTGGTGTAGAATACAACATAAGACATTAATGATATTAAAATAATATTTTTCATAAAATCTCGGGGTGTTACATTCTACCCCCCTTAAAATGAATTTCTCCCTCGAAATTCGTCGGGGTTATAAATGGTTTACTATTTGAAAGTTTCTTTGATAGAAACCCACATCGTAAAAAGGAATACCAAAACTTATCTTTAAAAACAATAGTATGAAACGTAACGGTTACCCAAGTAAACTAATCACTGGGTTTCCACATAGGTGAAAATATGGATATGGAAGAGAAATCTTACCATCATGTTCTGATGGAGAGTGGTAGAGAACATGGCTATGGAAAAGCTAGCAATCACAAAGCCATAAATTTGTGATGATCTAAGGTACCATCTGATTCATCAGATATAAGAGCAGTAAGACAACATTTTTGTTTTTCAAGATCATTTCCCTAAAGTTGATGAAATTGGAATTAGAACAAATACTTTCGTGATTTTGGTATAGTCTCACCGTTTGTCGTTCTTTGGACAATTTCCACTTCATCTCATAAAGAAATGAAGTTGAATTTTTCATTCGTGATGTGTTAACAGAACATGTGATAGAATGATGGGTCATTCCATCTGTCTCAAACAAAAGGTTAGAAAAGTTATCAAAAAATACACAAGTCCATCTATAGTGAGATTAATCATATATAGTTCCTAAAATGAACTTATACTTCACATATCATAATGCTTAATATAATAATACTATTTTCTACAAAACAGGTACTTCCTGTAGTTCAGTGGTAGGCGATAAAGGCCAGTCGCACTTCGGTTGTGGGTTCGATTCCCACAGCCTTGTCCGAAGCGATGGGATGTCGCTCGTCCTGCAGGTTGTCCTTTTTCTAAAACTACATTACTATAACATCACATAAATAATATCAAAAAAAAGTTCTATACTTAAACAATACTAACTTATGGTTAACATAATCCATTACAATCTTTAGGCTTATCTAAAATACTTCGGTCCAAGCTCATAGTATAAAGAAAATGATTACTTTAAATGTCGTCAACCAAGCATGTGAATACCATCATTTATCCCCCATATATCTTGTTGGTCACATTCCAATCATGTGAATAACTTAATGATGTATTCTCTTGAAAAAAATGAATACCCATTAAACCTTAGTGAAAACATGAATGCTGTCAAAAGATAACTCTTTCCACATACCAAAATCCAAAAATTCTATATACTCAAACCATGATATAACATTCTCCTTATATCAGTCATGAGCTCATGAATACTATCAAACATTTAATTTTCTCCTTATCCCTTCATTATGTGCATATCATCTACATTCCAAAAATATCTGAATAACCTTTCATGGATACTGGTAACATTAATCAGACAACAGTGTAACAATCCTTACATGTCTCTTTATTCCATAGTACCATGAGATTACTTATAAAACATTACACATGATAAACATGTAATCATTCCACTACATTCTTAAACCATTTACCGAGCTTCAACAATTCTTTCATCTCACATATCATTTGTAGTCTCTTCATCATCATCCACATAAATACTTCCCATACGACCATACTGATTATCTTCATAAGACTTTCCCTTAGGGCATTGGTTTGCATAATGCCCGCACATTCCACATTTAAAACATTTAACCATTGTTGATGTCATAGCAATATCATTATCCTCATCCATGTTGTTAACTGAACCTTTTCCTTTGCATTTACTTGCTTTGTGTCCTTATTTTCCACACCCAAAGCATCTTCCATTTCCTTTGAAACAATCTCCTTGATGCCTCTTCCCACAAGATTTACATAGGGGAAATTTAACTTTCTTTCTTCTATGATCATCATGAAACTCCATCTTTCTCTTACTAGCCGAGTCAGGAAACTTACCAAATTTTACTTTATTGATCATATTATGAGATTGCAGATTTGGCATAATAATGATTTTTGGATTTCCAAATCCCATTTCATTATGAAGAATATCATTCCATTGTCCATCATATCCACCATTATCGTGAATCATCTTGTTTCCAGCCATTTTCTAAAACCCAAAAAAGAATAGTGTGAGAGGCAAAAATCATGCTAGGGAAAAGAACATAATAAAGGGGGAGTACCTTCAATATCTAACAACTTATGTTAAATTCTATGATCGTTACCGTAGTTCTAGGACTGTATCCTATACGTATACTTATCCTTAGGGACATCCCTAGACATACCTTTTAAATATCTCTAGGGATCTCAATAAAGTTCTCGCATCCTAGTTTCCAAAGGTTGACTAAACCTTTCCTCTGATACCAACTGTAGAGACCCGTATCTTGACGTACATGGACATTACATTACATTTTCGGAATACTTAGTACATAACAAAAACACACACACAAGGATCGTAATAGTTTAGTGTCTTTGGAAACTCGGAACGTAATCTTCTAATCGTGGTGAAAGATCTTTAATATCTCCCATAAATATCTTCCCTTTTTTTTTACCTAAAACCTTTCATTATATACTGGGAAAAAGAAAACATAAAAGGGTGAGCTCAAATGCTCAGTAAGGGTATACAAAAGAAAAATCAATCACATCATATTCATAAGAACATAACTTTTAGAAATCTTAACTTGCAAAAGAGAGCATAATATCATAACATGGGATAAATCATAGTAGTGAAATGAAATCCCAATAATCATAACTTAATACATGAAACTTTGTGGAATACACACATAATCATAGATAATAATTTCTTGTTAGTCAAGACTCATTGCCAAGACTATCTTAGTGGACAAAGTCCCTTTCTGAATCGAGTAACCCTCGTTTCAGTCCTGTTTCACTAAACCGGTATAACCTACCATTTCAGCCATGTCTATCTCATGAGATATAAAATCTTTACCCAATGCATTGGAGGGAGATATAGGTTCCACCCATCTCATAATGATACCATTCTTATGTGTGCCAAAAAATCATAAATCATACATCATTTCATAACCCATGTAGTAAAAATGGGATTCTTAAACATCGTGACATCATAAAACAATTCATATAAGATAAAGGAATTCATAAAAATAATTCCATCACAACATAATCAAATCAATGTAATAATAGGGATAAAAACAGAACCCTTTATTATCTTATATGGAAAATAATTTTGATAAAACACTTGAACTCCATTCTTGAGGAAAATATCATTTCTTTTCAAAAACATTTTTCCTTTCTTAACATGTCATAAAACTTTAAACTAAAAGAAGTTGATTAAAAATAAACTTGAAAAATTGTAAAGGAAGCTTCTTGGAAATAATGTTTTAAAAATCCATTCATGCCGTATAAGTTAAAAAAACATTCTTCTCATACTTTTGTCGAAAAAGTCAAAAAAGTACCTCGTAAGAAAAACGACAAAAGATTCCTTTCATATCTTTTACTAAAAACTCACCGAAGGGTAAAATTGGATTTAAACAATTTTAGGTGGATGGAAATAATATTACATATTGAGGAAACATGGAGGTGTATGATAAAATACACCCCAGTAAATACCAGAGTATAAACAATCTCGAATAAAAATGAGACTGTGATATTTCCCTTACCTTAGGTCCGATTTGCTTCGTATGTGTCCGAAACTCTTGTATAATTATTTAAATAATGTCATTTACTTATTACAGAATCATATTCATTGTTATGATATCATATATGGTTCACTAATGACTTTATATTACCTGTTCTTTTGTAAATTCCATGTTAAAGAGCGTTTTGGGTAAAATTGTTTCATTTGTCGTCCGTGTTTTGACTTGTAATTATTCATATGATTACTTAGATCATGATTACTTAATTCCAGAACATAAAACATGATTTATATATATATATATATATTCATGATATACATATATATAATAAATCATTAAATGGAAAGAAATACACCGTTCATGGAGACGATAGTCCTTACGTACGCATGAACGTTGTTTTCATTTCCTTATTGAATTGAATGTAATTAAGTAGATGACATACATATAAATATATAAATAAATCCAGTATCATTATTATGTCATATATTTCATTAGTACATATTATATATACTTTATAATCATTCATGAATGGTTAATCATTGAGAATGAATCTCATCGTGTCGTGGAGATGGTAGTCCGTACGTACGCACGAGCGATGATATCGTTCCCATGGTCGTGGAATTGTGTTGAAGTGTATGTATATTATTTCAGTATCAATATCACTCTATAATTATCATATATAGTTACTCATTACACCATTATACTCATCCTTGTAAGGTGATGGTGGAAAATAGATTACACCACGGCGTGGAGACGGTATTCCGTACGTACGCACGTGCGGTGATTTCATTTTTCCGTAGGATGGACAGAAGGTGAATTAGGGTTGTTTAATATTTATAATAACATATCAGTATGTAAGTAATACTGATGTTATTACTTTATCATGAAACAAATAAAGAAGAAGAAGTTGAAGAAGAATGAAATTGAAAAATATCGGTAATGGATATTACCTCTTTTTGACGCGCCTTTTCTTAACCTCCACTTAAAGAACTAAGGATGGTATTTGAATAAGACCAGGACCTCTAGGATGATACTAGGGAAGTGGAGAAGAGATTTTGGCAGGGGTTGGCCGAGCTTTAAGGCTCAAAGTTGTGTGAGGAAGAGAGGGAGGAGGTGCCCTTTTATAAGGGAGGAGAGGGGCACCTTAGGAATATCTCAAAATATTATTTTATATTAAAGTCAAAATCAGTTTATAATTGTTCCAAAGGGTCTTATTTCGAAGGTAAAGTGGGTATGGGTCGAAATCCTATCAACCAATAGTATTTAGACATGTTTAGGTTATTATTTTAACCTTATCAATTAGATTTAACTCTAAGTTAAATAATTTAACTTTTACTGTGTCTTTTTGTTTTCTTACACTATATGGTTAATAAACTTACTATATCAAGCCAAAAGAACCTCAAGTTGTTTATTATTAATATATATAATCTTATCTAAGTCATTTGGACGAACCATAGATATTTAGAAATAAAATAACAATTAATAATATAATATTTGTTTAACAAACTATTTTATGTCAATTTTGACACTATTTGGTACATGATTTTTATGAAATTCATAACAGAATGATAAGTTCGAAACAAGTTACTTAAATCAACAATAACATGTCATATTAACCTAGAAAATTAGTATAAGTCATAAAAAGTCTCAAATTACATTTATTTGGGCATTTAGAACATCAATTATGTCAATATTTCATTAATAAGACAATTACTGCATCATCTTTGTGTCATAATAAATGATAATTATTTAATCCCTAAAAATTCTAAATAAATTCCTATGATGTAGATACTTGTATTAGAGTTCGGGAGACTATTCATGTTAGAAGTTTCATGAAGTTTATCACTAGATTAAAATTATTATACTTATAAGCTTTAAGAAAGTGACATGTTGTCACATTCTTTGGTTTTAATAATAATTAAATTATTTTCATTGACAAAATTTAATTAAATTAATCTAATCTGACCCTTAGGTGATATGGGTCGTTTTTTATTCATCCAATAGGATTTTTACATTTGTTAGGGTAATTTTAAAATATTATATTTACCCTTAATTACCCGATTTACCTTTAACTATGGTAAATAAAATTTACCGTAGTTACTATTCATAATTCCCAAAAATAAAAAAGTATCCTATTAACATAATTTGGACCCACTGATTCCAAATATGGAATCCATTTTTTAAAATTCAAAACACAGAAGTTGCAGAAATTGAATTAAAATTAATCCCGTTGTCGAATAAAAACGGGTTTTTGTTTAAAACATTGCAAAAGATTGAATTGATTTAACCTACGAATTCAAGGTAAAATCAATGCTAATGACATACATTATATTAAATGGTAAAAATATATTCTATTTATACTTTAAAACCATTCAATATTATAATTTAACCACATAAGATATTACGATGAAAAAAGTTGTTTTTATTTAAAATATAGCGTGTTTTTAGTATTCATTAAAATGTGAAAGTTACCAGAATAATATGAAAAATTTATCCAAAGTAAATTTTTATTTCTTGATTAAAAATAAGTATTCTATTTTGTCAAATTGAACTTAGAAACATGTCAAAAACTAGATTTAAAGTGGGTGCGCCATCAAAAGGTTGCAAAACTGCATTTTTTGAAAAATACTTATTTTACCCGAAAAATTTATTTTGTTCTTATACCATATTCTAGAAATGTGTAAGATGAATAATAATGTTATAAAATTCAAAATTTAGTTAATACTATTCATAACGGCTAGTTCATGACAATATTATAATAATATAACATTGTTTATTAAAACTCGGTATTGCGTACAACACACGCTATCGAGGAAGGTCACGATTGCGTGTAATGCAAGCCAAGTCAGGGTTGCGTGTTGTGAAAGAATCCTTCGTTGTTTCGTATAACAGAATCCAACCATATTTCATTTATACATTTAATATATATATATATACTCAATGTTGCGTAGAATAACTATTATCAATATTGTGTGTAACACGGTCCAAGAATAGTGTTGCGTATACTGCAAGCTAATATGGTGTTGCGTATAGCGCAAGGTAATCTTGGTGTAGAATACTACATAAGACATTAATGAAATTAAAATAATATTTTTCATAAAATCTCGGGGTGTTACATCAACTATCTTCACCTGACATCCATTATTCGCATCATTCCTCTTTTTTCCAAACTCATCATAGTACATGATTTCTTTCTTATTGTCATGATTCATGAATTATGAATTAATTTTCTTCCCATGCATGGGTTCCAAAGGTGGAGTTTTTTCACATTCATTTCCAGAGAAACTGTTATAGGTGAAACACTATCCTCTTGGCTTATATGAATCGTGGCACCGATTTTTGAATCCTTACATTATTTAGTATTCAAAAATTTATTATTCCCAACCATAAACTCATTCATTGGTTACTAATATTATTTAGTATTATCATATTTCTTTTCATATTGTTTTCTTGGTTTCTAACCATATCACCCCCTAGGTTCTTAACTCTTTCTTGTTAATGGAATATTAAAGAAGTAAGAAAAATATTGGCGATCTTGCTCACCAAAACTCCAAATAAAACCCTTGAATTGATATATTTATAATGAATCATTGTATTCCTTCCATTGATTTAGGGGAAATGATATTTTATATATCCTTTTTTAATTATAAGGTGAAGAGTTTTTCTGAATCTCATTCATGGTCCAAACTTGTACTTATTTTTCCTAAAGTCAATCATTTTTAGCTATAACAAATCCATTTGGGGAATTAGTTTTCAATTAAATTTTTGAACACATCACCTCACCCAAATTATCATCCACTATTTTTTGAGGTCTTATTGGGATTTATTCAACTGATGTTAAATGATGAAGTGTATGGCTTGTGTATCGAACAAATCTTCTTCAATGGTATTTTGTTTCTTCATGGGATCAATTAGAATTTTTTATTGTTCTACTTCTCTAATATTAAACCTCCTTATCTGATCAATATATGTTAATTACTCTTTGAAATACTCTTCATTATCAATAATGCCAAGAATATGGATTCTATATCTCCATTAGGATGAAATGAATGAATCGACGATATTTTTTAATTGATTCATTCTTTTCATTACCCCTATTTAATTTTCTTTTAATATGGGAAGTGATACCATTAAAATATTTATTTGATTCCATCATAATATTTTATGAATATTTTGAGGTATTAATCCCTCTAATAAAACTTCAAATTCCCAAGGTATGGATTGTCCAATGAGAGGGGAGGGGGTGAATGAATGTTTTAATTTTTATAAATTCTTTATTATAATTTTTAAAAAATGATAATTTAATTGTTCTTGATCCACTCAGTATAATATTTTATCCTCACATCATGTGTAGTGGTAAAATAAGAAATTGTAGCACATTGTACTAACCAGGTTCGAAAATGAAAGGCATACTCCTCGCTATTTTTGTGAGACACGTGTACATACATTCTATTCACTATCTCTATAAGTGAATAAATTTTTTATCCATCATATTTAAAATTTCCCACAATTGGATAGACACCCCAATTTCAATCCATCCATGGTCAGTAAGACATGTCAACTAGTCTTCTCTAATTGGTTAGGTACCCGAGTTGCATTCCTCATGTAGGTTTTTAGAAACCCTATCTACAATCATGATCACAATAATCTAGTCCATCTAATTGAGTTATATCTTTTATATTCCTCTTAATTCATATAAGAGAACTATATAATTTGGATTTTATACCATTTTCAAGTTTAAAATATCATCATCGAGGGTAGAAAAACAATTCAGATGGCCATAATGATATCATGAGAACTAAGAATGTCTGGGATATAATTTTCACATAGTTTCCATGAAACCTCTAATGTGTGAACCACTGATCTCATGCCATGTGATCAACTGATGAATTTGAGCTACCTAAATGAAGGAGATTCTCAAGATTAATGCATATGTTTGATCCAAATTATCATTCTTGAAGCTCCAAATTTCAGAAATGGAATAAAATAATGTGGATACCTCAATAAGATTTGTGATATGTGTATTAAAAATGGAGAACACCAGTGATGAATATTTAAATGGGGGGAATGATATTTAATTTCATTTTGAATAAATAGACCCATATAATCTATTAGCTGTTTTAAATGACTTAAATGAGTGCATGGTAATCAATTTATGATCACTAAATTGTATGATGAAATATCTAATTCATCATGTATTTCAAAATGATATGCTATATTAATTTAAAACGAGAACAAATGGCGTGATTAGTATGTGATAATGAGACTCTTTAAAGAATTGAGAATCCTGAAACATTCCTATATTTTTAATGTTTGAGTGCCACATTTCTAACGTATGCATGATCCGGTGAGGTTAGGTGGATTTCTTTTATTTGAGAAGAAATGAAGAACCCATACCTTTAGGAATTTGAGACACTTCATTAACTGGAAGTTATTAGTTTCATTTTCATCTTTAATACATTCATTCATAGTGAGCTACGGGTGATCACATGAACAAAAGAAGTATAATAATGTAAATAATCTAAAGGTTATTTTATATTCATAAATAATAATTCCCAATTTCATGTTGTATTCAAATGAAATAAATGTGTAATGTAATACCTACATTAGATGAGTATTTAAAAATGTGTAATATAAAAAACAAAATATCATTTGGTTTTTTAGTTTTTGAATATATAAAATAATTTTTTTTATTCACATAAAAATTTAATGAGATTTTAAATGAGATTTTTAATTCATATAGAAATTGATACCCCATGTACCACATTGTTTTGTGTAATAATGATAATTAATGTGATGAGAATATTATGTATAATTTTCATTTCATATGAAAATAATTTTATTTTTTAAGAAGGAATAATTTTTTGATTGAAACTAATAGTGGTAATTCTTGAAGAGGGTGCTTGCATGTACCATAAAAATTGAAGAATAACATTCAGTTAATTCAAGATCATAATGGTCTTTAACGTCCAACAAAATTTTTCAAGATAACTATTGATGACCTTGAAACATTTTACACAAGTTCCATCCATCATTCTTATGTAGAAGTACTGTATCTGAAGAGGATCATTCTATCAATGGATAAACAGTAGAGGATGGTGGTACCTGTGGTGTTAAACCAGCTACAATAGGATTTTGATTGGGGTGTCTAACCAATCATAGAAGAAGATCAGTTGGGGTGTCTAACCAAATATGTAAAGATTTAAAGTGTGGTTTCAAAACAATTATTTAATTATTGTTACTATGTGTCTTAAAAATTTTATTCAATTATCGAGAGACAATAGATAACCCATGTTGGGGTGTCTAACCAACATGAAATATAGTATGATTTTCATTATCTATCATAATTAATACTCTTTCCATTCTATATTATTCTACTACTACACATGATGTGAGTTTGATAGAATTAATTTGAGTGGATCAAGAACCAAAAAAAGTTCAATAGGTTATGTTTAATATATATAATTTATCAAAAGTAATCCACATATTTATCTATCCCCTATCAATGGTCAATCTATCTAATGGTATTTCATATTTATGTCACAAACCCTATCACTACATTCCCTTATGCATGCCCCCCAAAATTAAATATTCTACTGACTAGTAGTGAGGTTCTAGGGTTTTTCCATTGGTATATTACCCTCATATTAGAGTAAAGAAACCTAAAATAACCAAACTTCGTTTATATCAGTCATTAGGGTACATATAAATAATTAAATTGAATCATGTTTTGTCATATATAATGCATCTTATAGTCTCAATGTCATACAATCATACATCTACTGATCAAGAACTATGAAAATAACATATCAAAATAAAAAATGCAATTAAAATGTGAAAAAGGATATACTACCTTCTTTGAGTCATTCCTCAACCACAAACTCCAAGACCCTATAAATTTTCTCCATCCAAATCATCTAAAATTAGGTATATAACCAATCTTCTACATACTCTTCTCACACCAAGAAACAATAAATAAGGCTAGAAGATGTACTAAGATTCCAATGAGGGGTGTGGATGAGAAATAAATCTTTAATAGGAAACCCTCATTGGTGTCCCTAGTATCCTCTATCATAAAGAAGTGCATGAACATGTGATATAACTATCCTAGATAAATGAGTTCTTATATAAAATTTAAATAATAAAACCCCATAAAGCCTTATGTTCTGTGTTTCCACCTAGGATTTCCCAAACCATATTTGGCTAGTGTTGGATGACTCTAAGAATGATATATATCCTCATGAGGTATAACAGTGCCACTAATCTCAAGAATTTTATTATATTAAGAGTAACCGTATGATCATAAGAAAAATCCATGTAATATCATAATATCATACCAAATACTTGATCCCAGGAAACACTTCTCATCTCATATCATTACCGAGATCATCACTAGATCTTAGGTGTCCTGGAAACCCCCCCCCCCCCCCTCTCACTATGTACAATGAAAAAATCCAAGTAATCACTAGGAATCTCTTATCATCAACTAAAATTCCAAATCCTATGAATTAATGGTCACATCCCCACTCTGTATATATAATGGCCAGTTCCTAAGAATCATTAGGAATATCATATATTATATTTTGAGAACAACATCTATTTCGGAATATATCATATAGAATATTGGTGTCCACCATAAAATTGGTAGTTTCTTAATGATAATAAAATAAGTTAAAACTCTTCCCAACTCACATCACACATCCTAGATCATCCTATCAAGTACATAATATGTTCATATAATTTTGTCCAAATCAAGATCATACCATTATTTTTGGGTTCTATGGTGACACCTAAAATTGACAGTTATCCAATCTTGGGTCATTATAATAGTAGGTTACCTAATAGGGTCCCCTAGCTAAAACCACAGAATAAAAAAGCTACATGTGATCCCTTATCTCAACCTCATATCTCAATATAATCCCTTGATGTAAATGGAATTCTAACACCCTAAAATTGTTTAAGAATGAAATTATGTTTGACATCATATATGACATGAAACATTAAACATCAATGAACAATAATATTTTGATATTTTAATATGATGACTATATCCAAGATTTTCAATTAGTAGGTTTGAATAGGATTAAATATATTATGCAATATATATATATATATGAACCAATCAGTACATATTTATCAAATAAATAAAATAAATTAAGCGCTCAATTTTTAGAAAAAAGTATTTATTTTTCATGAAATTTGTTTTCTTCAAAATGGTATTCATTGATTTTTATGAGACAATACTATAAATAATTCCTAAAACATTTGAAAATTTTATTTTATGAAAATGATATCATTTTTTAAATCATGGTATCAAAAATATCATATGGTTATGTAATTAAATTTTTCTAAAAAGTTTGATGTTTCTTAGTGAAAAGTACCACTTTTTATTGACAACTATATTTTATTTTGAAGAATATATAATGTAAAATTGGATTTTATAATATTTTTAAATAAAATTTAGAAAAAAATTTCTAGAGGTAAAAAATTTATTGAATTTTTAATAAATTTTATACTTTAAATTTGTATAAAAACAATTTTTTAAATATTATGTTGTTTTCTAAGAAAATAGTTTTCATCACATTTTGCACACCTATTTTAAAATTAATTTCTAAAACTTTAAAGAATTAAATTTAAAAAAATTAATTACATATTTTTTATCGGAATTTTAACATTAGGTAAATAGTCCAGTTTTATTATTTTCTATGAGAATAGTAACCATGGTAAAATTTATCACATCACTAAAGGGTAAATTTGGTTAAACTTGGATAAAACTATGTCATAAAGCTATATGTCCTTTTTAATACTTATTGTATGAATTTAATTCAACCCAAATCACCTTACTATTGAAATTTATTTTTTAATGGACACTACTCCATTAAAATGACCTATATAATATTTAAAAGCTGGGAATGATACAAAATGTCAGACATGTAGTTTTAAATATCTCTTATTTGATCGTAAGGGGAACGAAATAAATTATGAAAGAATATAAATGCAGATTAGGAGAATATTTTAATTTATTTCATTATTTAAATTTATTTAAAAAATTTAGTGATGAAATATTATCATGAATTTCATATTCAACACATATAAAAGATTTAATTAATTAATATAAAATAAAAATAAATGATTTTCAAAATATTAAAATTAATGTCAAATAAGTGATTTATAGTATTCCACATTTTATTAGATTAATATAACATATAATTGATTTTGAAGTTGATTATATTATAATTAAAAATTTTATTTATGACTTTTAAAACAAATTAAATGAATAGTGTCAAATATGACATTAATTATATTTTATCAAAATACTATTTTATTAGATTTTGTGAACATAATAAAAAAAAATAAGTAAATTTTGATAACATATAGTCAAACATTTGACCCTTTCAAATTATGTGAAAAAAAATTCATATGTGTAAAATTATAACCCTTTAAGAGTGAAAAATACAAGACCACTATTATTGAAAAAATGGTTAATTTAGGGGCTAAACCAAATGATAATGTTTAATACACAACATAAATCTATAATAAATATTCATGTAATTTATACATCATAATATCTAATCTTCAAAAATTGTACTTTTGATTCATTTGTTCTTGATAATGTCAGTATTATATTTTAATGTTTTAAGATATTGCAAAACTTCCCATCATCTAAATCATAAAAGGGAACCCCTCATTTATTTTCATCAAACTACACTGATCCTTTTATAGAGAACATTAACAAAAAAACATACAAAATTCATTATCCAAATTCTAGGGGTTCTTTTCTACACAATACATCAAACCTAATTTCCTTAACAAGATATCTAAATTGGTTATTTCAAAGAAGAGGTAACCTCCTTAACTAATCATTTTATTTATAATATATACTATAACTAATCTATGTTAGTTATATTCATCATAAATTAATAAATTATGTATCCTAAATATATTTAAATTATATTATGATTATGAAAGTACCTTTATTCACCCTTTATCCAATAAATTGGATTTGGAATTATTGTTCACCCATGCCTATGACTCACCCTTCCCACATAGTATTACTATTCATTTTATGTGACGATATCTCATGGATGGTCATTATGATTCTTCTGAATTTAATATATGTTAATTTTGACAAAATTATACTTATTGAATCATAATATCACATTTGCAGTCTTACCTTCCATTACTTTAAAGAAGGATAACATCACTCATGCGTTCCTGAGGACTACCACCGCCATCAAGTCATATTATTTTTTTGGTGTTTTTATAATTTGATCGCAATAAGTTTAGATTTAATTAATATATATGATATATTTGTAATAATATTGATTTTATAAAGGATAATTTATTATTTACCTTTATTTTGTACCATTCATTAAAAAGTGGAGACAACATTCATGTGTACATGTGGTCTACAGTCTCCATGAACGTTGTAATTAAATATATTATATTAAAATTTATGGATTAATATAAATTATATAGATATCATGATTGAAATTATAGAGATTATTAAATTTTGATTAATTTACATGGACCAATACTACTAAACCAAAACATACATGAAAAATGAAGTAGATATCACCCTGAATAATGATTTTTATATAGAATAATTAATAAATTAGTGATATAAATTTATAAGTAAATAATATATAGAATTATTTTTTTATAATTATATCTTTAAAATATTTATATATAATCATCCTAAATTTTATATATTGGATGTTAAAACATTTAAAAAATAATAACACATGATTTAAGGGATTCATGTCTCACTTGTTTCTATGAGATACATGTCATATTCACCCCATGTTTCCCTTTTGTGGTTCATATACTACTATAGAATGTATTTTATGACACTTATATTGAAATTTCTTAGTATTTACACATCCATAAAATCTTATTTATTTCTTAGTTATTATGATTTAAATGTCACTGACAATACCATAAGTCGTCATAGCCCTCAAAATTACAATAATGCACATGCATTAGCACAATGGTGTTTGGTCGAACCCATGGGAAGAGAGGTAAGTAATTATAAGATTTTATTGAAAATATTCTTCTCTATTTTTTGTAGTGTGGGGAATTCATACTTTCTAAATTTTTAATTTTTTATATTTTTTTTGTATAGATGTAATGAAACAAGTTTTTAGAATTCCCTCTTTACAAAACTAGATAAGAAACAGATAAAGAAAAATGAATGTGACAATGGAAATAAAGTTGAATAAGGGTGCTGAGATTTGATCACAAAATGATCTTGGGGGGTTTGAAATATTATGGTTAAAATAATGTTTCATCATTTTATTGAATTCCCATTTTTTAAATTATGGTCAACTCTTCCTCGATAGTAGACATAACACTCAGTATTATAGTTTTTGAGGTTCACAACATAAAAAACCATATACAACTAATTAATTAGAAGATAGTAGCCAATATGACCTCGTCAAATGTTTATATAGTTTCCGAATATTAATGAATTGATAAAATGAATCCAAAATCAATATTTCATAAATATCAAGGATTTAAATTTTTTATTACATAAAGGTGCAGATTCAATTTTAGATTTGAGAATCAGATTCAATCACGACAAAAAAATCAGATTCACGTTGAAAGAAATAAAATAATGAAAAAGAAAATATAAACAAGTATAATGTAAGAACTCGAAAACACAAAAATTTATTCTAATATCATATTCAAATATATCAGTATAAATACTAATTAAAATAATAAAAAAGTATATGAAGAAGGTTCCTCCCTCTGATAATGGAGATCATGTACTGTTTTTTTAACCTTTAGAACCCCCACTTTTGTGAGTAGGGGAACGAATTATATACTTTTCAACTTTTTATTTGTTAATATTTTGTTTTATGATGACATAAAAAAAAGAAACTAACTATATAATTTTCTAATTACTTAACTAGAAAATTAAAACAGTAAAAATTAATAGTATAAACTAATGTAAACAAGAGTGCTAAGAGATGATCAAAATGTAAGATCTGGTGAATTCAAATCTACTGGTTAAAACAATGACTCTTCATATGATTAAATTCACACCTCGTGAATGAGTTTCTAACTCTTCCTTGTCAGATGAATTAACACTCGGTTTTACAGTTTTTGATGTTCACTACTTCAAAAACCACACAACAAATTGAAGAAAAGATAACAGCAGAAACAAACTCACTGGAGCTTTCTTAAGTAGTTGATGTTAAAACATTGATGTGTTGAGTCCTTGATCGATCTCACTAAATGCTCAAGGATTTGTAAATAAAATGCATTAAGGTGGAAAATCAATTAAAGGATTGAGAACCAGATTAAATCATGCAATATAATCTAATTCTTAGTGAAATATATTTTAATAAAGAAAAATAAAAGGTAAACCAATAAAAATTCAAACCCCCAAACATAAAAAATTAACTTAAGATAATTTCAATCCAAAGAAGCAATTAAAATATAACATATATCAAAATAGTGGAAGAAGAATCATCCCTGTGTGATTGAAGAACATGATTTTCTACCTTTCTCTAACAACTCCAAGTCTCCGATGTCACTCTTCGTATCATCTAGGAGTGTCTCTCTCTAGAATATCATGTCAGTGAATTAATGAGAGTCCCCTTGAAATTCAGCTACTACTTTGCCTTTAAAACCAACTATCATATACTTCTCATCACTACTGCTATCCACTAACCTAGTCTGGTTCATCAATCATTGACCGCACACGTGCATTTTTTCGAGAACCAAATGATGCCTTAGTTTCTCCCTTGTAACTAACTTCCTCTAAGTTATTTGAATTCATATGGACATGTTTCCAAATTTGGTGTGAACCTACATAGTTAATTTAGAAAAATAATTAATTAAATCTACATAAAAATGTTGACTTTTATAAATAAACAATTGATTCATTAAAGAATTCATAAATTTTATTACGTTTAAATTAATAATTACTAGTTATTAATTTAATTGTTAATATTTTATTTATTAATTAACTTATTTTATTTAATTCTGTTACATGTTTGTATTTGTTTATTTATTATGATAAAACTTCTAAATTTATTAATTTAATAATTATCAATTATGTTAAATTATTATGATTCCATATTTATTTATTAATATTATTAAAACATAATAATATTTTTAAATTATTTAAATTATTTTATTATTTTAATTATTCTATTAAATTATAATTAAAATGTCGATATTAAATTTATTAACTTTA
Organism: Viscum album; assembly: GCA_963277665.1. Lineage (NCBI taxonomy): Eukaryota > Viridiplantae > Streptophyta > Magnoliopsida > Santalales > Viscaceae > Viscum > Viscum album. The sequence goes on from OY728139.1 coordinate 1,094,362,036, forward strand.
ATTTTATTTATAAGTTATTTTTAATATTTTAGTTATTAATACATTAGTTAATTAAATAGTTAATTTAATTTTCTTTTACAAATTATTTTTATAATTTTTAGATTAATTTAATTTATTATTATTAGTATTATTATATAAATTTTATTTTATTTTTTTGGATAATTTCTAAATTCAACTACCCCTCATACCATATTTTCCACACAACACACAAGGGGGATTTTTGTTCCTTCTGGAACCTTCAGATGAAGGGGCCATGATGGCTCCCTCCCTCGGACGGTGGGTTGGTTTTGGTGGTTCAATGGGAGGCGGTGGTAGATTCCGAGTTTTTGGAAACCTCGGCTCTATCTCCATCTTCTATCAGTAATGGAATAACCTGTATTCCGGCCAGCAAATAGTGGTGTCGTCTTGGGTTTCTCCATCAGTGCAACTTATTCCATTAACTAAGCTCCTGATAGCTTCGGATATAGTGGCACAGGTCATCGATGGCTTCCAGATTGAAGAAACTCAGAAAAGTGTCTTATAATATATTAGGTCCAGCATGGTGTCATCTTCATCTTCTAGTAGTGGCGGCTCTGGTTCCTCAGAGGGCATGGAACAGCTGTGCACATTTCCTTTTTTATCTGCTTCATTAGTGGTGCAAGTGGGTCTGCATAGGGTTCTAATTTTTAAATTCAATATGTGGGAAATTTCTGGTTCAAGAATTTGGTGGTGGGGTATTGGTGGTGATGTCATGCATCGGTGGTAGAGGATCTATTGGTCACACTAATTGGTGAGACCTACATCATTAGTTGGCTGATGGTTTAATGATTGTGTCAGCGACCCATATAAGAATGAATCTGGTGTGATGCTTCCATTAGTGGAACCAAAAGAGATCAATGGAGTAAGATGGAACCCAAATGAAATAGTGGAACTAATTATGAATAATGACACCATTGAGAAACAATGATAGTGGAAATGAACGGTGTTGGTATGAATGGTGTGAAAGAGAGATAGACACTGATAGTTTGAAATATTAAAAATTATGTGTTAGTGAGACATCTCACTGATAGGGTATCAGTGTGATAGGGAATGGATATTGGTAGCAGGATGTGGCTCTGGGTATGACCAACACAGAAAAGAGTAAAGGGGTGGAACTGTCAATCTCATGGTGTTACCGAAAGTATTAAAAAAAATTCGGTGATTTAATAGTTAAAATGCAATCATAAAATCACATTAAAACCAATGTTAATTAAACATATTACAAAAATAATTAATTAAAAATAATTAATTAAAAACTACATCCAATTACTTAAACTAAAACTACAAACAAAAATGAAAAAATTAAAAGAAATTAAATTAATATTTTATTTGGAACTGAATAATAAAACTTCAATGTGATTTTATTTATTGTAAAAACATATATTCATTATATTATTTAATGTTAAATTTATTTAAGATGCAGGAGTTAGGAAATAAAATTGAAATTTGTTAATTAAATTATTAAATAGAAATAAAATGATAAAGCAAGGGGTGGTAGTGACTGAATTGAAACTACATCAGTTACTTATTGAACCATCTATAGTAGGAAAAACGCATGAGAGACCGACATAGACAATGTAAGTGTGAGGTAAAACTTTTTCGATCTAACTGATAAACTAAAAATAAATTTCAGTGACATAATATTTTTTCCAAATGCAACATAAATTTAATACATTAATGGTTTAGAATCCAAATTAATTAATTAACTAAATAAAAATATGAAATTTTAAAAAAATTATTTCATTAAATTAAATTTATATATTTTTACTTAATTAATTAACAGAGTAATTAATCTTAATAAATAATAATATTAGTTTATTTTAATGAATATAAATTAAAGGATAAAATATAAAAATTAAAAACTATATTAGATAAATGAAAATAAGAATGAACAATTGATTAAATAATAATAATCTCATACAACTAATAATTCAAGCATATTAATACCACACAAATAATTAATAATTTAATAAATTATAAATATTAGTCAGATAAATTTAACTATCATAAAGTTGAAAATTACACAACTAATAATAAAAATTGATTAAATAAAAATTTTAACTACAAAGAAACAAAATTGTAATTTTTTATGAAAATTCCAATATCAATTAATTAAAACATTAAATGTTAATTAAAAATATGTAGCAAACTTGGTAAAAATAAGGCCACATCAGTCATCATAGCATCTAGTGTTTTGCGTCACAATCTCATTTTTAATTGATGTTCTCTTTGATTATGTTTTTTAGGGCAAAATATTATCATACGCATCTAAAGGGACTTAAAAATTTTCTTCTACAATGGTTATTACATTAAATTTCATCTATTAGTTTCATTTTCTTCTACTTAAGTACTCAAGATACTAAATATTTGTTTTTAATGAAAATCTATTATATTTTTTCCTGTGGTCGAAAATAATTTTTATTCAATATTATTTTTAAAAAATAAATGTTTTAAATAATTTTTTAAAAACTCCCCTCTTAGTTTTTAGTGTCATTTTTACGGAAATTTATTTAAAAAAAAATAAAATGAATATTCTTTTAGTTTCCCAAATGACTTAATTTTTGACTTTCTATGAAAATTTGAATGGAATGTTTTTATACATATACAAAAATAGTGGAAGATCATGATGTGATGATAATTCAATGATTTTAACCATCCATTAACTTTTTGAGTGGTTATTTTCAAACAAATTTTTTCCCTTACTATTGTGGAAATTTATATATTTTTTAATTAAAGATTTCAATGATAAAAGGGTATTTTCATCAAGACATGTTCCAAATTATCTTCTACATAAATGTTTCATATTAAATGAATTCCATTGATGTTACATAATACTAAATGATTTTATGATCAAATTATACCATTTTATAATTTCTCTCGATGTTTTAGGATTATGATGATAATAATTTTATGAAGCAAGTTAATTTTCCCAAGGTTATGCTATTATGAAATGTTTTTGAAACCCATTTCTTTTCATGGGTTCAAAGAGATGAATGTTTTATGATCATGTAGCAAACATACATATTATTTTCATTATGTTATAGGTCTACTAGAAATTATATAGTCGTAAATAAATTGGACGAATATCTATTTTATTAATTGGATTGTAATTGGATGTGATACAATATATGTATGGGACTTTATACACTATAATGGTATTTTTAGTGAACCATGACCACAACGATGGTTTGGAATGTAAACATGATCCACTATGAAATTGTTGGGAGTAAAAATTGACTGTTATTAAGGTTTGTGAAGTGAATTTAATCCAATATGATATTATGGAAAGTAATAATTGAAAAATAAGTAAATAATTATTTGTGATTATGTGTATTCTAAAAAACACATGTCATATTCCATTGTTATGATCTCATGGATTGCGATATATTTTTCCTTATTTTTATTTTCATCGAGACTACTATGCATTATTTCATCACTCATGTTTATGATCTAAGATTTGTAGGTTATAGTTTTCATGTTTTATTTTCATGTATGCATGTAATTATGCTGATTTTTTTATGTTATCATTGATATCTTACGTGTTTAACCTTACCAAGAATCTGAGCTTGCCCTTTCAAATGTTTCCTTTATATTATGTTATGTATAAATTGATTACATATGATATGAATAAAATGGGTGATCACAATTAATAACTAAGTAGTAGATTATGTAGATCACTTATGAACAACTTGTTCATTTATCCAACGTTCAAGAGGCACTAGACCTATAAAATTATATCATATATTTTTGTGTTATGTAATGAATATTTTTCTAAGAAGATAAAATATCTTTGTATGAAATATATGGGTCACTATAGTTTTTATTAGAGAATGTATTGGTAAAACTATAGAAACTAGGTTGATAGAAAGTTTTTAATAATCATGGGGATTATAATAAGTATAGAATATTATCCTATAGTTATGGTAATAATCATGAATGACTAAGGTTAAACAAAAGGTGTTGTATATTAATAAGAATGTTTCTTTATTTATAAGTCAAATGAAAGATTTTTAAGTATTCGGTAATGTGACACTATGATAATTATTGCTAAAACATTGTATTTAGGATTTATTCAATGGATTTAACTCTGAGGATTTCTGTTAATACTGATATGAAATGGAATAATTTTCCTTATAGGAAACCAAATTAAATGGGATATGGAATCTAAAATTGTGGGATTGTTTCAAAACATATATTATTATATATGATGGGAACCATTAACCATAACCAACTCTAGGACTCACCAAATTAATTAAGGATAAACAACACTAAGATCTCACTTGGTGGAGATTATAAAGGAATAATATTCATCTACTGATATGTTGAAAATATTGGAAGAAGAACTCAATAGAATGTCTTAGAGGAAGAAGATTATAGTTTCTCAATGGAATCATAGGAATTAGAGAAATTAATTGATGAGTAAAAGTAAAGGTTTCAATGGGAAAAAATAAATATCTTCCTAAGGATCCATATATATTTCAATTTGTTATTTTTGGGAAATATGGGCATTACCATAACAAATACACAGATCTATGGGTTAATACCTAGACTAAGTTAGGACATATGTTATGAAAATTATTGAAGTATAATGATATAAGTGCTTATTGAGAATGGAAAATTTTGTTTTATTAGTTTTACATTAATGATATTTTATATATAGAAATAATTAATTATCTATTCATTATTCCACACTAGTTTTTAATACCATATTTGAAAACATATACTGAATGGTAAAAATAACATAGAAATGTTATTTAATTGAACTTTGAAAAGCATCAATATGGATAATGAAATGATTTAACATAGTGAGGTAAATGGGATAATATTTGTTACAATAAAATTTATAAGGGATATAAAGAAAATGAGATTTAGGATATATTAAATGATGTTTATTTAATTCTTGGATTTATATAATACATTAAATATTTTGTGAACATATTTTATTAATACTATTATATAATTTTGGTAATAATATATGTTCTTATATGAGGATAACATATTTTTTATGGATATTATCTTGGTTTCATAGTTTTAAGATAATTAACACACCATTCATTGTTTTTTGTGATGATATTTTGAGATGATTTGGAACATTAATGGAGTTACCATAATAATATTCAATTAAGGATTAAATATCCCTTTGTGTTGTTATATTATTTGATATTATGTTAATAATTATCTATTGGATATTTGGATATATATAATTTTTATCATTTGAATTGACTCATTAACAAGGAAATATTATTAGATATATTTGTGCTCAATATTAGGAATACCATTCAGGTTACTATCTAATATTTATTTATGATATTGTAGTGAAGTTCACTAAATTATAAAATCCTTCACGGTGATTAATGATATTTTAGGAGATGTTTCATTTTTTTTGTGGTATATTTAAATCTTATTATTAACATATTATTTAACATCAATGGTTATTTAAAAACAATGAATTTAAATTTAGAGGGATTTATGATGAATGGTATGAGATCACCATTGGGGAAAACATTCTTAAATTATGAGGTTAATTATAAGATGGTCTAGGTAGGACGTTTGCTGTTACTGTGTGGAAATTTATTATAGAAATTTATGATTTCAAGGTATATTAATTTTGGGAAATATATTTCCTTATTCTAACCATTTATTTTTTTTGGATAATTTATAGAGATTGGATGAATGTATTTTCATTATTTCATATATCTTATCATCAATTTAAAGTTATTTTTTGTGATTTAGAAATAAAATATTTATTTTTAATATTTATTTAACAGTGTAATATATAATGTAGAAATTGATAAAGCATAATTGAAGGATGAATTTTTGGTTAAAGAATAGAAATAATCCATGTAAGTATGTTTTCTCATTTTCTCTATCTTGATAGAAAAGTAATAACTCAACATTATGAAATGTGCCTTCAAATAAAATTTTATACTTTTAACTTCATTTCCAATAAATTGATGTTATTTTCTCCCATCATATATTTAGTAATTATTTTCCCAAAAATGTAAGTTATCACTCAGTATTAGTACTTGGGAATTATTTTTCTCATCCATGTTTATATTTTTAACTTTTAACATGGGTTCTCTTATTAAGAAAACTAGGTTTTTATTATCTCTATTGAACATCATATTTCTCTTTTCCTCTTTTCAAAAGAAATATTTATTAACCCTCATTATGATGTGGGTTTTAAACAAATTGAATTTTCAAATTCATGACCTTTAATTATGAAACAATTATTAAATTATGGCGATGTTATTTATTAATGTGTGGATAATGTAACAACCCGACATTTACAAAAAAAAAGATATCATGTTCAATAGCGTATACGACATGCAACACCAAACATAAACAAACCATGAAATATGTTTATGTAAATATGATTTGTATAAAATACTCATTGAATTGGAAGGTGTGTATAAGATTAACCGAATTAGTATATATATATATATATAGGGCATCATAAATAATAATTTATTGATTATTTCTTATGAATTAAAAAATCGATTTTTAGAAAAGTATTTTTATTATTCAAAAAAAATATTCTTAAAAATTGGTATTTATTTCTTTTAATGAATAAAAATTACAAATAATTTATATAAATTTTATAAATTTTATTTGATAAAAATGATATCATTGTTTAAGTCATTATATAAAAATTAGAATATGTTGAAATTTTGAAATTCTTCAGAAAAGTATAATGTTTCAAGATATAAAATATTGATTTTTTTTGAAAAATATATTTTATTCTAAAATATTTAAAGTGTAAAATTATATTTTTAATTATTTTAATATTTAATTAGTTATTTTTGATCAACTATTATCCAGTTATTGTCTTTTCAATGATTATTTTACTTTATATTATTATTATAACACATTTGTGCAAAAATATTCATTTTCCAAAAAATATTTTGCATCATGTTTGGTGAAAATATTTTGAACATAATATTAGCCACTTATATGTATTAAATTAAATAAAATTGTTTCTATATTTTGAATTTATAGTTTTTAATTTGATAAATACATCCCTTCTATATTTTGTCAATCTGAATTTAACTTTTGGGTAATTTATCACCATAGTAGAGGGTAGATCAAGCTAATCTAGGTTAAAACTAAGTGATATAAGAACATATTTTCAAAACAAAATATTATTTTATGAGGACAATTAGACCATTATAAGCTTATTCTTGAATTATATTTTTATGATGGAAACTTTTTCATGAAATTTACCAATACAATGTCTATAGACAAGAATGTTACAAAATTTCATTTTCTAAGATTTTAGTAACTACTATGTGTTCACATAGGTAAGAATTATAGTTATTATTATATATAAATGTCTATTGTGTGTATTATAAAATTATATTTACGATCTTAATTTATTTTTGTTTTTTAGTTATTAAATCATTACATTACATTCATGTTCAATGATATAATAATATATACTCAATTAATAGAAATATAAAATAAATTATTTTAAAAATATATAATGATATATAATTTGATTGAGATATAATGTTTGTAGACGCCGAAAAAGTCCGTTGTTCCCAAACAAAGCTCCGGATGCGGAAAGCGAGGTCATATTTGGAGTCGGAAGCCCGTTTCGGAGGGCCCGGAAGCCTTGCGCGGAATTTTGGAGGTCCGCGCGCAAAGTTGCAGGGTCGCGCGCAAACCTTCCGGGATGCGCGCAATGCGCTGGGCCGGCGCGCAATTTTGCGTGCCCGTTGCCCGCGCGGCTCCATTGCGCGCCGGGCCCGATTCTGCGCCCGCGAACCGGATTCCGCGCCTGGGGTTGCCTATAAATATAAGGCGACCCCCGACGTTTTGAAGGTAGCCAGAATTTGAAAGGTCTCTCACGCGCGCAATCCAACCCCTTCCGCGCGCAATGCCGATCTTCAGGTAATCTCTTTTCTTTCGCGCAAGAAATCCTCGGGGTTCACCTTCGCACGCAATCCTTTTGGCTCCTTTTCTTTGAATAATTATTCACCTAAAGGCCTTCGCGCGCAAAAGAAGCCTCTTGCGCGCAATTGCCCCCGGGTGCGCGCAATCCAGCCCGATTGCGCGCACCCCCCCTTTTTCAAGTGGCCATTCATTAAAGAATGAGCCGTTGCCCCCGCGCGCTATCCGAAGCCCGGTGTGCGCAATATCTATCATCCGCGCGTAAAGCGCTTTCTAAATTACGCGCCAGCCCGCCCATTTGCGCGCCGACCCGCGGTATTGCGCGCCAAGCTCCTCTTTTGCGCGCAATCCGCCGGGGTCGCCCCCTTTGACCCCCTGAGGATACCCGCCTGTGTGGCGCCCGATGATCCTCATCGCGGGTGCCCGTACCGTACGTTGTCTTCCCGCGCGGCCCTCCAAGCTCGCGCGAAGTGACATGGACCCCTCGGCGGCACCAACCTCGTCCGCACGACAAGACGTTAAACTGCCAAGCACCCATCGTCCCGCATGACGCTAAACTGCACCACATCCAAGCTGCACGACGTTAAACTGCCTAGCATATCGTCCAAGCTACAAGACGTTAAATTGTTCATCATTCGTCCAACATGACGTTAAACTGTGCCACGTCCGCGCCGCAAGACGTTAAACTACCAAGCATCTTCGTCCTCAACACACGACGTTAAACTGTACTTCGTCCGGCAAGACGTTAAACCGTCCGCTTCGTCCTCAACACACGACGTTAAACTGTACTTCGTCCGGCAAGACGTTAAACCGTCCGCTTCGTCCTCAACACACGACGGTAAACTGTACTTCGTCCGGCAAGACGTTAAACCATCCGCTTCGTCCTCAACACATGACGCTAAACTGTACTTCGTCCGGCAAGACGTTAAACCGTCCGCATCACCCGATCGCTTGCCCCGCACGCAGGGTCCTCCCGGTTTGGATATGGCCCCCACCCGCTCGTCTCTGCAGGGATGTCGGGATTGGAGTGGCCTTCGCCCACGGGGGTAGAGTGTTATGCACCGAATGAACTACGTGGAATTTGATCCCTATCTCCTAAATAGGGTACGTAGGAAGCCTCCCTGAGGTTCAAGCCCACCACCTGGTCGTACCGGTCGTCTTCACGTCGGTTCGTCCATCAGTGGACCCCTCCCGGGTTCACACTTGCGTCGATTCACCTATGAATCTGCTCTTGCAGGGGACTGCATATGTGTATCTCCATTGCACTTCCCCACTGACTTTTTTCTTTTTTTTCCCTGCCAACGTCCAGCATGACGTGAAACTGTGATCCACCCGGCCGTTCCATCCCCCTATGTGCGAGGTGGTTCGGTTCAATCCTCCGCCCGGCAGCCTCGATCTCCTCGTGAGTCGGCTTGCCAACGTCCAGCATGACGTGAAACTGTGATCCACCCATCCGTTCCATCCCCCTCTGTGCGAGGTGGTTCGGTTCAATCCTCCGCCCGGCAGCCTCGATCTCCTCGTGAGTCGGCTTGCCAACGTCCAGCATGACGTGAAACTGTGATCCACCCGGCCGTTCCATCCCCCTCTGTGCGAGGTGGTTCGGTTCAATCCTCCGCCCGGCAGCCTCGATCTCCTCGTGAGTCGGCTTGCCAACATCCAGCATGGCGTTAAACTGTGATCCACCCGGTTGTTCCATCCCCCTCTGTGTGAGGTGGTTCGGTTCAATCCTATGCTCGGCAGCCTCGACCTCTTCATGAGTCGGTTTGCCAACGTCCAGCATGACTTTAAACTGTATATCCGAACTACGCTGACTTTGATCCGCGCTAACGTGCGGTACGTAGGAAGACTCTACGGGGTCCAAGCTCTTCACTCCATCATCCATCCTGACCCTTACCCGGGCCGCCACATCCCGGTGGGGTCATGCCACTTCATTCCACTCCACTTCACTCGGGAAGCCGCCCATGTGCTGGCCCCAGCGTCGGAGGTTCCCCGCAAGGGGTTCTGTCATCTGATCCACTCCTTATGTTGATCAGTCCGATACCGTCCCCGCTGGACGTTAAACTCGCGGCATACCCCGTGTTAAACATGGGAAGCTGGGGAAAACCTCAGGTAACGCAGTTCCCCGCACCCAGCGCGGGATGCCTCAGGCCATCACGCCTTCGAGAAGCCCTATTAGGGACGGAAGGCAGACATGCAGAGTTGAAGTGTTAAGGCACGCCCCCAACACCCAGAGCCACCCGGTCTCTTCACCGCAGGTTGCTGCCCCGACCAGACTCCTTGGAGCGTCCGGGCGGAAGCAGCGTAATTAACCGGTGTCCATGGAGACATGGCGCCGGGAACGAGATTCACGAGCACGTCTTAAATCTATGAGGGAGACCCGGATTAGGCGACGAGTTCCGAGGAGACATCCACGGAAGGAGGAGCTGACATCTCATCATCCCGGTTTCGATCAAGGAGCAGACGCCCCTGAACAAGGGACGGATGCCGCCCGCCTTTGGAAAGCGGGACTGCGGGACCACAAGCCGCGCTCCCATCCCCTCGGGTGGACGGGCGCACACGCGAACGCGTCCTGGCGGAACAGCGTCGGAACAGAAGCCCGGCGATATCGTCGCCAGCCCTCTCAAGTCGAAGAACAGGCTCTCCACCTGCCCGTGCCGCTCATCCCGACTCGTCTGTCCCGACGCCAACGTCGGGCACATCCGCAATCCAGCCGGATTGCGCGCACCCCCCCCCCTTTTTTCAAGTGGCCATTCATTAAAGAATGAGCCGTTGCCTCCGCGTGCTATCCAAAGCCCGGTGCGCGCAATCTCTATCATCCGCGCGCAAAGCGCTTGCTCAATTACGCGCCCGCCCGCCCATATGGGCGCCGACCCGCGGTATTGCGTGCCAAGCTCCTCTTTTGCGCGCAATCCACCGGGGTCTCCCCCTTTGACCCCCTGAGGATACCCGCCTGCGTGGCGCCCGATGATCCTCATCGCGGGTGCCCGTACCGTACGTTGTCTTCCCGCGCGGCCCTCCAGGCTCGCGCGAAGTGACACGGACCCCTCGGTGGCACCAACCTCATCAGCGCGACAAGACGTTAAACTTCCAAGCACCCATCGTCCTGCATGACGCTAAACTGCACCACGTCCAAGATGCACGACGTTAAACTGCTTAGCATATCGTCCAAGCTACAAGACGTTAAACTGTTCAGCATTCGTCCAACATGACGTTAAACTGTGCCACGTCCGCGCCGCAAGACGTTAAACTGCCAAGCATCTTCGTCCTCAACACACGAAGTTAAACTGTACTTCGTCCGGCAAGACGTTAAACCGTCCGCATCACCCGATCCCTTGCCCCGCACACAGGGTCCTCCCGGTTTGGATATGGACCCCACCCGCTCGTCTCTGCAGGGATGTCGGGATTGGAGTGGCCTTCGCCCACGGGGGTAGAGTGTTACGCACCGAATGAACTACGTGGACTTTGATCCCTGTCTCCTAAACAGGGTATGTAGGAAGCCTCCCTGAGGTTCAAGCCCACCACCTGGTCGTCCCGGTCGTCTTCACGTCGGTTCGTCCATTAGTGGACCCCTCCCGGGTTCACACTTGCGTCGATTCACCTATGAATCCGCTCTTGCAGGGGACTGCATATGTGTATCTCCATTGCACTTCCCCACTGCCTTTTTTTTCCCTGCCAACGTCCAGCATGACGTGAAACTGTGATCCACCTGGCCGTTCCATCCCTCTCTGTGTGAGGTGGTTCGGTTCAATCCTCCGCCCGGCAGCCTCGATCTCCTCGTCAGTCGGCTCGCCAACGTCCAGCATGACGTGAAACTGTGATCCACCCGGCCGTTCCATCCCCCTCTGTGCGAGGTGGTTCGGTTCAATCCTCCGCCCGGCAGCCTCGATCTCCTCGTGAGTCGGCTTGCCAACGTCCAACATGACGTGAAACTGTGATCCACCCGGCCGTTCCATCCCCCTCTGTGCGAGGTGGTTCGGTTCAATCCTCCACCCGGCAGCCTCGATCTCCTCGTGAGTCGGCTTGCCAACGTCCAGCATGACGTGAAACTATGATCCACCCGGCCGTTCCATCCCCCTCTGTGCGAGGTGGTTCGGTTCAATCCTCTGCCCGGCAGCCTCGATCTCCTCGTGAGTCGGCTTGCCAACGTCCAGCATGACGTTAAACTGTGATCCACCCGGCCGTTCCATCCCTCTCTGTGTGAGGTGGTTCGGTTCAATCCTCTGCTCGGCAGCCTCGACTTCTTCGTGAGTCGGCTTGCCAACGTCCAGCATGACGTTAAACTGTATATCCGAACTACGCTGACTTTGATCCGCGCTAACGTGCGGTACGTAGGAAGCCTCTACGGGGTCCAAGCTCTTCACTACATCATCCATCCTGACCCTTACCCGGGCCGCCACATCCCGGTGGGGTCATGCCACTTCATTCCACTCCACTTCACTCGGGAAGCCGCCCATGTGCTGGCCCCAGCGTCGGAGGTTCCCCGCAAGGGGTTCTGTCATCTGATCCACTCCTTGTGTTGATCAGTCCGATGCCGTCCCCGCTGGATGTTAAACTCGCGGCATACCCCGTGTTAAACATGGGAAGCTGAGGAAAACCTCAGGTAACGTAGTTCCTCGCACCCAACGTGGGATGCCTCAGGCCATCACGCCTTCGCGAAGCCCTATTAGGGACGGAAGGCAGACATGAAGAGTTGAAGTGTTAAGGCACACACCCAACACCCAGAGCCACCCGGTCTCCTCACCGCAGGTTGCTGCCCCGACCAGACTCCTTGGAGCATCCGGGCGGAAGCAGCGTAATTAACCGTTGTCCATGGAGACATGGCGCCGGGAACGAGATTCACGAGCATTCTTAAATCTATGAGGGAGACCCGGATTAGGCGACGAGTTCCGAGGAGACGTCCACCGAACGAGGAGCCGACATCCCATCATCCCGGTTTCGATCAAGGAGCAGACGCCCCTGAACAAGGGACAGATACTGCCCGCCTTTGGAAAGCGGGACTGAGGGACCACAAGCCGCGCTCCCATCCCCTCGGGTCGACGGGCGCACGCGCGAACGCGTCCTGGCGGAACAGCGTCGGAAGAGAAGCCCGGCGCACATCCGCACCGAAACAGAAAAATGGTGAACCCGATTGCGCGCACCCCCCCTTTTTCAAGTGGCCATTCATTAAAACAAAAGAAATTTTTTTAAAACCCCCTTAAACCTATCCAAATATTATTGGGTGATATTTTTACAACTTCATAATATATTATCCTTGACTACTTAACCATTCGTAACCCTTTGGTCTGTAGAATGAAATTTTCTTATTTTAGTAATTTATGAAATTCCAAAAGTGCTATTAATCTCAATTATAAAATGGAACCCCTTCATTATTTTCATCAAAAAACATTGATACTTATATCTCAACATTATCATGACAAAATAAATTATAAAATTTATTATGCACATTATCTAGGTGATTATATTCTCAAAATACCCACCCTTGGGTCCTTAAGATGATATCTAATGGGGTAGTTTCAAAGAAGAGATAATAGGCTTAACTGGTCACGTTCTTTTTGAATCTTCATTTACCTCTTATAAATATATTATATTATACAAAAAAAATAAAAACAATACTATAATAAATAATCTAAAAGGATTTTTTATTAACTACTTTTATTCTCACTTTTTCATCAAATGGGATGTGAAATTATCACTAGTGTGAACATACATTTTACCATCTAAACAAAATAATAAAACTCATTTTCTGTAAACATATTAAATGGATTGTAATAATGATACATAAGATGTTTATTTCTGACACAAATTAAACCATTATACCTTTTAATCATAATATCAAATCTATCTTCTTTCCTTCCAATCTGTTGGAAAATAATAATGTCTCTCTTGGGTATGTGTAGACTACCACCTCCATGAAGCAATGTGGTTTGGTTTTCATTCCAATTTTATATGTATATTAATAATGATATATTTAATGATTATAATATATATATATATATATATTATATAATTATTATTATATAATATTTAATAATTATTTTCCTGTTTTCATTCTATTTTTAGGAAAGTGAAGACATTTTCATGTGTGCGTATGACCTACCGTCTCTATGAACATAATTAATTATTTTTATCTCTAATATTATGGAATAATATAAATATGTATAAAATGAATATATATGATATTTATATAATTATTATAATTTTATATCTTGGGTAACCATGATTATTTTACCGATATAGAAACTACTAAATGAAAACATACATGAAAAACAAAGAATATGTCACCAAGAACTATGATTTCAATAAATAATTATTAACAAACGAGGGATAAAGAGTTACAAGTAAATAATATATTGTGATATATGTATTATTATGGGTTTTTACTATACTTATAAATATACAATATTTATTATACAGGGGTTTGGAATATGTATGAATGAATTTAAGCCTAAGGTAATGAATTTTCATCTCACTTTTATTTCTACGTGAGCCGTACAATATTCACAATTTGTTTCTTTTATGTGGTGCATATAAATCAACTAAATTTATTTTATTATTATTTTGATCAAATTTATTTGTATTAAAATATCAATTTATGTGTTTTAATTTATGGGTCATACAATGAATTTTTTACTAAATAGGTATGACTTTTATGTAACAATATCATTATTTATCATGATTGTTTATGGTTATTTTTTTTGATGAAATATTGTGATCTACCTATAAATAAAATAATTACAATTATTCTAATTTTCATATTTATTAAATAAAATTTTTTCACTTCATTGTACTAACCTAATGTACTATAAAGACTGAAAATAATTTACGAAAGAAAATAATTTCTATCAGTGTTCGAAAAACATTTTGCTTCAATATCCATGTTTTAAAAAATGTATAAATATTTTCTTTATATTGAAATAAAATAATAAAATTTACTTTTTACTCATGATTTATTTTAAAAAAAATTAATATTAATTTTCTTATCATTATCTAAATGTGATAATTTTTGAATTTTTTTAAAAAAGATGAAGGAAAATTTTTAATTTACCTTATACAGCATGAACAGAATTTCCCGCTATCAAAAAAACTCATGGTATTTAATATTCCTTCTAAATATTTAAATGTAACATTAAATGATAATTTATTCCTACATATTTGGGAAATTTTTTATATTTAATTAATATGTGACTTTAAAAGGAATATTTTATTTTCATTATGAAATATACTTATAGATATTATAAATAAATTTTTCATCTATGTTGCGATCCATTTATGTTAATTTTGTCTAATTGGGGCTGATCCAATGATACCATTGTTATTATTTCTCATGATGGTTTATGGTTGTGGAAAAAAATTGAATGGAACCCATTACATTAACTAGAGTAATTCTATAATGAAATTATTATAAAACCCATTTCACATTATTGGTTTTTATTTAATGAATGTTTCTTATTGTCTCTCATATACATATTATTTTAATTATGTTATGGTTGGTAATATAATTTTATATATATCTGATTCATTGCGTAATGATTAATATCTCATGAGATAAACTAGATAGGAATGGGGAGGGAACCCAATTTTGTAAGGGAATAGTTCAACTATGATATACTTGGGAGTTAACCTTTATTACATTGAGGGTTTTGTGGGTGAACCCAATATGCTACAATAGTACTTGGGGTGAAACGTGACTTCTATAATGGTTTTGGAGTGAACCCAATTCACCATGATAGTATTATATGTGAGCATTTACTATTAAATAAATGATTTTCTATTCTTATTTGTATTACACAATCTCATATCTTATGATGATTTAACCTCTCATGCCATATTCTATTTGATTACATTATGATTAATCTATTATTCATTTCCATGATTTATGACATGTCTCTTGTTTATGAAAAATAATGCATAGGTAAATTTTTCAAGTGTTCTGCTAATACAATCATAACCTTATACAAAGTTTGTTTTTATGTGATAAATTATACTTCCATTGTTTACCCTTACTCATCATCTAGGATCACACGTTTTTAAATTTCAATTTCCCTAGGTTATGATGAAATTTATTAATTATTATATTTCTAAAAAGGGTTCTACCTAACAAGAACTAAGTGGGAGATACTTTTGATATATTATGAATGAGTTTCTTAAATACAAATGTTTACAAAAAAACTACACATATAATATATTGTCATGGATGATTATTTTCTTTATGTTATATTCATCTAGAATTATAAAATATATATATATAGAAGGTATGGGTAGATATAGGAATAAAATCTACCAATATCATTATAATGACATGATGGAATCACTAGCCATATCTAATAACCCACACCTACAATTCTCTAGATGGAGGTAATAACCACATCAGACTCCCCAAGGTATCCAATATATGTCTACTCACCCATCCACCCACAATCTACACAAGTTATACCCTCCTGAGTACTCACATTTTAGTTAGGGAGGAACACTAACCCTACTCGCCAATCATATATCCCAATGTCTCTAAGGAATCACATGGTTCTATCAAGGCCTACCTAATACAATAAAAAATTTCCAATACTGTATTTTATAATAAAGTGTCTATGAGATCTTATACATGGAATACTATATTCACTCAATTAATTTTTCACCCCTTGAGGATATTTCTATATCATGTATTAAATTAAAATTATACCACGATTCATTTTTATTTAAGAAAATATCTTCAGTACAATGTCCAATAAAAAAATATCACAATGTCGGGTTTATTTAATTTAATTCATACCCCCTAGGTTTTACAAATCTCAAAATTTACTGAATGAGTATGTCCACAGCCATAGATATCTTAGGTATCATACAAGTGTATATTGTTTCATGTTTCACTTAATACATTTTTTTACTCTCAAAGCCTTCATTCATGATTTTTATTCATCATGTTATTGATTTTATTTCCCAAATACATAGTGTGTAACTACATCACTATATATGGGAATATATCTCAACCATACAATACTAGTAAAACTTATGTACACTACATGTACCTATGTATATATTTTATTCATTGAAATGGACCATCTTCCCATGTGAATCAGATGAAACCATTCAAAATAAAAAACATTGATTTTTGTCATGTACATTATAAGGTTTTTTGTTATATACCTTACAATCCATGAACCACCACGTTGGGTGTTTTTTGAGTACTCAACAAAGTACTGGAACATCATACATAGTGTGTCCTCATATAATTATGGTTTTTTACCATATTTTACCTTATACCATATAAAAAACATTACATTTGTTCTTAAATTATATTCAATGTTATTATGTTTACAAATAAAAATACCCTATGATTCTCTCAAAACCATTATTTCTCCCCATGTCAAGCCTCAAGGGTGGAAATAAAACATCCTCTTCAATTCATATTAAATAAAAAAACATATAAAAGCTAATATAATTTTTAGAATGGAAAAAATCCAAAATACATGAAACATTATAGTTAAACACCACAACATTGATTATTTCATCACTCCACTAACATTCCCCATCATTCAAGGTCGTATTTGAAAAACTACATCTCACCAACCTCTACTCCTTCCCCTATTTCTCATTCTCTCTTATCAAATCATTGGAATGTGAGGATATTCACCACCTCATCAGACATGTGAGGGATATAATATGGGTAATATATAAATAATATACTAAAACTATGATTTAAAATCCGACCTTCTTCTCGGAACCCTCATTGATTATTTATCGCACCTAGGTAATAATGCCCATTATTGACTCAACTGTGAAGTGTGACTTTCAATCCAAGACATTTTTAAGGAGATTTAAATGTCCATGTAAGTGGGAATATTACAAATTTATCTAATAAGTATTAAAATATCATAAAAAAGTTGTGATTGAAGTATCACCACATTCCATCCCAATGGTAAACACCCAATTTTAATATCAATGGAATAATCAAAAAATTATGACATTTTTAAATAATATGATATTCCTGCTATTACCGTCATAATAATTGATACATGAATATCATATTTACCTTGAAATTCAAAATTTATGACAATTCATGACTTTAATGTACCATCCATAGAAAATTTGATAAATAAAATATATAGAGAAATTATCCATATCCTAAGAAAATCGAGATATTTCCATGGGTAAATTAATAAACAATTATTTCAAAATGTAATTGATAAGTGGTAATAGTTTTAGAAATATATATATTTATTTATGGTTGAGTTGTGACATTTTTTGTAGTGGTTTTTTATAAGTAATGTCTATGGGAGACCAAGGTATAGAGCACATATGATTTTGGTGGTGTTTTATGATGTTTGGAGTATTAAATTAATTTAAATTATGGATAATGTGGTATATTCAAGGGTTAAAATTTCTTATGGTTTGGGGGTTTAATTTACATAGAGTAGTTATATATCATTTATTTATTATCCATGAATTTTTGGGTCAAATATTTTTGTTTTTAGACGTATTTAAGATGTGAACACTTAGCACCATGAGAATTATAGAGTGTGATTATGAGTGTTTACCACTACAATAATGATAAAAAAGATGAAATGATTAGTCACAAGGTGTGTCATCCCGACCTAGGAGCCACTGAATTATGCCCTGATCTAACTATCCACATACCCTCAAGCATGCCTCCCCATACTCCAGAGGGTGCTGACTAGTAGCGAGGGTTTGGTAAGTCAGTTTTGGGGAGAATATACTATATTTTATTAGAATAAAACACTAATGGATGAAAACAACAATAACCATGGGGGAAAGTGTGTAAATAACTATAATAAATCCATGTACTATGATTGCAAAAACATGATTATACAATAGAAAAATGTAAAGTAAAGCATGATGTGACAATTCCAATGTCATTTCATTAAAATGAAACTAAATGTAAAGAAACAATGACTCCCAAACGGGTACCAAAACACATCGAGTTCTCTCTCCCCTACTCAAACCCCAAACTACAACTTACCCCATGTCCTTTCCCTTTTCTAGTCCTGATACAACAAATTATACTTAGCTGCTGATCTGGAGGGCCAAATAGGGAGTGAGTACAACTGAGTAGAACACCACCAACAGTGTCTAAAAAATGTCCAGTATAAAGAGAGTTTATGCAATGTTATTAAGAAATAAATACAAATCATAATTTAAATATTTATCAGATTTCCCGTTAAACTTTAATCATCCCATTAGGAACAGTTTCAACTCGTGTTTCGCATTTGAATCATCATTCAATATTATTAATCATTTGGTGAAGTTTCTTCATGCATCAAATATCAAATTTTAGTTGAATCATCATTAATTGTTATCATTCATTTTGTATATGTAGTCATTTCTAGGATAAAAATATTGTAGAGTGTATGTCATCATGCCTTAAACTGCTTCCCTCATTTGGTGTAATTGTTCATGCTTAGAACCCCATAATATCAATCTTGGATAACTATTGGGGAGGAATTTCATGTCCAAGTCCCAAATTCTAATCATTCTAGAACGGTATGTCTAGCACCACAAAAATATCATCCCTATAATCATTCATTAATTGAAAGTAATTTTCCACATAATTACATTACTAATCAAATGATAAGTTAAAAATTTCGAAGGTTATTAGTTAACTCAATAATTAACTATGCACATAACCGATTAATTACTTCATCAATTAATTAATCAATCAACATAGTTCAAATTCCATAATTAATGCTTCAAAATTAATTATCTATATCATATCTCATCTTCTAATTATCAATTCCTATAGTTAATTATCTTTTATCAACATCATGGAACATAATTAATTCTCACAATTTATTATCTTTGATCAACATCATGAAACATAATTAATCCTTATAATTAATTATCTTATTTAGAAAAAATCATAATTTCATAATTAATTCCCCCCAAATAATAATATCAACACAAAAATTCAATATCTCAATTAGAATATATCAAACCATAATAAATCTCTCAAATATCTATATGGGGAACCCCTTAATTTGTTCCATGATTCATTTATCAATTAACCACTGAGGAAAAATCTATTCAATTCCACTTTACTAATTACTCCAATTTAGGAAATCAATTATCAAGGGAATATAGAAATTATAAACTCGCCTTCACACATCATAAATCATGACTATGGGAGTTTTATGTAGACCACATACCTCAGTTTATTAGTGGAAGTAAGTCTGATGGATATCCCAAAAATATGAGTGTTATAAAATTGTTGATCATGATCTGGATCTAAATACCTAATCCATATTTAAGATCAAAGACATCAATGATAATGAAAATCTTCATCTAGATCCACAATCCTATATCTAGATCTCAACTCATAGGTTTATATCCACTGAACGGTGGAGATCTTCCATGAAATGATCTAGAAAATTTATGGGAAAGAACATGAGAAGCCTCGGGATGAAATATACATACCCGGGGTAGAGCAGATCTTCAATATGGATTTTGATCTTGAATAATGGTGTTTAAAAATATTTTGAATCCCTACAAATTGATTTGAAAAAAATTGAAATTTTCAATCCTGATCCTAGGTTGAATTATATAGGTTTTGGTGGTTTATATTGTTTTAAGACTATGTGTCAACTATGCTAACATCCACTGTCCACACGATTAGTTTGGGCATGATTTTCCAAAACTATGTGAAAACTGTGCACAGCCCCTATTATCCCTAGTTTATTAAAAACATCATCCAAACACTACCCAGGTCATTCCCCAACATAAAGGCACTTAATAATTGAAAATAATTACCTTAAAACATTCCAAATATTTCTCCAAAAAAGTCCAAGATCATACAATCTCCCCACCATATAACAACTCGTCTTCAAGTTTCACTCATGAACTCTTCCATGATTTGGGTCCAAAAAGATTGGGTTATTGAGCCCTCATGTCTGCTTTTCATTCCAAAGTTTCCTATTAAACACTTCAATGTTTCCATAACACATGATCTAATGGCATGGTCTTTCCCCATAAAAAATTCTCACAATGAACCAACACACGTATGAGATGCTCCTTAAAGGAAGAATCTATCTTGAGATCATCATCTTCCACATCAACCATAGGATAAGGGTTTGGGTGATACAGGAACAATTATAAACCAGGGTAAACATCATTCATAACAATGAATTTTTGTGGAAGTGCTAATCGGTGCGCCACCGGCCCAATTCTCTCCAACACCTCAAATGCTCCTACAAACCTAGGAGACAACATGCCTTGCCTCTGTATCATATGGTGATCCTATCAATGTGACACCTCATTGAATACACTATCCCCCTATATTAACTCTAGGAGTTATCTTTGTCTATTATCATATGACTTCTGTCTACTCTGAGCCATAACCATACATTTCAGAATCAACTACCCTTGCTCTGATATCTCCTGAATGAGACTCAGTCCCAACTACACTGACTCACCCACCTCTTACCAAAATAGTAGTGATCTACAAGGTCTACCATAATGTGAATCATATGGTTCCATCTGTATAGTTTCGTGATATCTATTTTTATATGAATACTCAACTAAATCTAAGTGCTTCCCCAAAGATCCACCAAATTCAAGAACACATGCTTGCAATATATCCTCTAACACCTGTATGGTATGCTCTTACAACCCATTTTTCTATGGGTGGAAGACCATACTTAACAGAACCTGGGAACCTAGATCCTGTACTTATACCTTCTATAAGAATGAATTAATTCATAAATTGATATTGGAAACTATAGTATGTTTCCCCACATACAAATGAATAATCTCTCTCACATACATTTCTCCCAACTTCTCTACTGTAATGTATTCCTTTATAATAAAGAAGTGTTCTACCTTTGTTAGTATATCCACAATGTCCCAAATAGAATCATTATTCCTTGGAGTCTTTGGATGTCTATCCACAATTTACCTAGTCAAATTATCCAACTTCCATTTAGGAATATGCAATGGATACAAAAGGATTCATGGTCATTGATCTTCTTTCTTCACCTGATGATAGGTGAAACATCTCGTTACAAACCATGTTATATCCCTTTTCATTCCTAACCACCAAAATTATTTTCATAGGTCACAGTACCTTTTTGTCACACCATGATGTCCTACCCAGCATGAATCATGAGATTCTTTCAAGAGTTCCTCTCACATAATCATAGGCAACCACAACCCTATTTTTAACATAGATAATATCATCCTCATATATTACCCATTCTGAAGGTGTATCCCAACCTTAATGTCTTTTACTTAAGACTAAACACATCAGATTCTTGTCATACCTTCCCCTGATCTATTCCAAGAGTGTAGACTCCACTTACACAAAAATCATAACCATCCTCTCCCAATTATCCTAAAATGACAAATGCATTTGTGCCTCTAAAGTCATCATCTTCAACTCTTCACTTGAATCATGTAAAAACTGAGTCAGAGTATTCATTAACTAGGAATTATGCACACTATTACCCTTTATGGGTGTATATTCTAGTTCAAAATCAAATGAATTAATATACTCTACACATCTTCCATGCCGGAGATTCATGTGGCGCTTTGAAAATATTTAGTTCCAGATTTTGTGATATGTAAGATCTGTAAACCTTTCACCAAAAAGATAGTGTTTCCAACACATAATATCATAAACCGCTGATGTCATATCAAGGTCAATAATAGGATAATTGCATTCATTTGGCCTCAAATACTGAGACCGATCAGTATTGACTTGATCCCATTGCATCAACAATGATTCGATTCATATCTTAGAAGCATCCCAGTACATTGTGTACTCCTCGCCCAACTGATGTAATATCAAAATTGGTACTGATGTCAAGTGCTTCTTCAACTCCTAGAATACATTATCACATGATTAATTCTAGTCAAACATTATCCTTTTCTTTATCAAACATGTAATTGGTGTGTGAAAATAGGAAAAATCTTGGATAAACCTTCTGTAATAACTCGTTAAACCAGAAAATCAAAGGATATCAAAATAATTCTTTGGATTCTCTAAATAAGTCATTTCCTACAATTTTCTAGGTTCACTTCCAATCCTTATTCTGAGATAATGTTCCCCAAAAAGTGTACCATCTCAATCCAGAACTAATATTTAGATATCTTGGAATATAGGGGAGGCTCTCTCAGTGTACCCAGAACGATGTCAAATTGTTGGGCATGATCATCATGAGTCTTATAGTACACCAATATGTCATCCAAAAAATTGATCTAAGTATGGATAAATGATATTGTTCATCACAGCCATAAACAAATTTGTAGTGTTTTTCATCCCAAACAAAATTACGACAAACTCATAAAGGCCATAAATGCTTATAAAAGAACTTCTTGGAATATCAAATGTCTAGACCCTCACCTGATGAAACCCAGATCATAGGTCGACCATTGGGAAATTATAATCCCCCTTCATCTACTAAAACATTTCATCGATACTCCGAAGATGATATTAGTTATTTACATTCATTTTATTCAACATATGGCAATCGACACAAAAGAATAAACCCCCGTCGGCCTCCTATTAAAACAAAATTGGTGATCATAAAGGTGACGTAGTTGGACAGATAAACCCTTTATCCTTCAACTCCTCCAACTCCTCCAACAGCATTTTGAGCATTTGTAGTTAAGTAGGTTTCATTATGTATGGTGGAAAAGATACCAGATCATCCCATAGTTTTTCAATTTTTTATTCAATTACATTTGTTTTCTTATATGTCCCTTGCCTCCTATATCTATAAATGAATAATAATTATATTTTATTACATATACAAGAATTTTATTATGTTAATAAAATATTAATCTTCAAAACACTTCTACTCTTCCTTTTATTATAAAAATGAAATTATCATATCTGATTTGTCAATTTACTAAAATAATAGATGATGTGTATTCCCTACACCCTTTAAGGTTGGTTATAAAACCATTATTATTGTCAAAAAATATTATAATATGTATATTAAAACTTATTTAGTGTTATGGATCTATTATATATAAAGAAAAAAATTAATGAAACAAAACTCATGTGCGATGATTGATAAGAATGTACAAATAATTTAAATAGTTATCAGTAACATTTTATCTAATGAATCATCATCATAACTATAAAAATGATATATATGAAATTTTAATGTTCAATTAGTCCATTAATAATATTTAATTTCAATTCATCATATCTATTCACAATTTAGATGATCTTTCGAACATGTATACAAGTGAACCAATCATAAAAACCAAGGAAATAAACCCACCAGAATGATGAAATTGAATATTATCACTCAACAAAAAGGTGATAAATGAATATAATAAAATTATAATAAAAAAATATATTTTTAATATTTTATTAAAGTAAATAAATCATTAATCTAATTTCAATTCCCAAATTTTTATGTGCAAGTGAAGAACACTTTTGGATATAAGGTGACAGTTTTATCATCTCACCTTCATTTATATAATATATACCTTATTCACCACAATTTTTTTAGGCACTATTTGTATAATTTCCTTGGATTTTTTAAATCATGAAATCTTTTTATCTTTAGGGTATTAAATGGATAATTTTATCATCATTTTTTAAATGGGTCATATGGTTTAACTGCTTTCACAGTTGTAAGTTATGCTCCCCGAACATTCATTTTCTCCTTTAGATTATTCTTTATCTCTTTACCCAAATATAATTCTTAATTATTCTTATTTAATTCTCAAAATATAATATTTATATGCTAAAAGAGTTTTTATCTCCCTTAGTTATTCTTAATTTGATTTGAAATTACATGTTTTATATGGTTTTTTAATTCCTCATAATAAGAAATCCATATTAAAGAGAGAAATCCAATTTCTTACTCATTTTCAAGTACACTCCAAAATAATTTTGAAGACACCAATATTTTTATAATATTACAATTTTATCATGAAACAATAGCTTATTTCATTTTTGTTTTTATAAAAACAAGTTTTCTTATTTCCACATTAAATTCCCATATATATTTTCCCTCAACCACACTGAAGTGGCTCGTTTCTAAATATTATTAAACATTATTTTTACATTTTTTCACTTCAGTTTCAATTTTTCTGTATGAATATTATTTTAATTTTTCTAAAATAATTATACATTCAAATTGTTTTTTTAGGATATACATGTTTATAAGTATAATGATCGACTATCACCCAGAAAAAAAGATGATTAAAAGAGATGAATTGGTCGACACATCTACATAATGGTCCATTAATTTTGATAAAATAATTTGTTATGGTGTTTTACAAAAATGAAGAATAGTCCAATTAATAAAATTATATAAATATTATCATTCCAAAAAATTATATGATAAAGGGGTTATTTTATTAGATTTAAATTAGTACTGATAAAAGAAGTAAATAAAGATGTCTTAGTTGAAGCCTTAACTATAAGCTTATGATGTCTCACATTATGTATTAACTCATTGTGATATAACAAAGGGATATTCCATGAAATTTTTTGAATAATAGAATATTATTTGTTATGTTTCATTCTTATTTGATTATTTTTACAGAACTATTTTGACCAAATTTTATTCATACTATTTTGTGTTCACATTTATGTTTTAATAGAAAGGGTTGCTAGATATTCACCTTACATTATTGTTTATTTTTAATGCTTCTATTATATCATGTACCCTTACTATTCATTTGATCTCCCCACTTTCTTATGTTATATATTCCACAATATGTAATGATGTATATTGTGAATAGTTTTTAGAATTAATACAAGAGTTTATGGGTGTTTCAAATGGAGTTATTATGTTTCTTTCCCTTTCATGTTGTAATGTAAAACATTTGTTTGTATCTTGTTTACCAAATCTACAAGTCTATTCTGTCCATTTAGATGTGATCATTTGTTCTTAGTACTAATGACGTGAATTAAGGTGTCATATCTACGCTACTGGGGTCATGGTATTTATAGGGTCTATCATTAAAATGTTAGAAGAGAATATTAATGTTATTGTTAATGAATAGAATATCAAACACGCATCTAAATAAATCAACTAATCCACTCAAACCTCACCATTTCTCACTCAAAAAATAACATATGATTTTTTTAAAATGATATAAAAATAATAATTCATGGTTACTCAAAAACACGTCCCTACAATTGATATATATATTTATACATAACCTCACATTAATATGTGTATCTCACATCCAAAGAAAAAATGTAATAATGGACATGAAGGACATCGACAATGTTCTGTCCTCCATCTATGAATGACTCAACCTAATTACATCACAAACTTCCACCAACATATAATCCACAATAACTAGGAATTTCAACTGATTAATGTCTCATATTTTGGAATCACCACCAACTATGTATTCATATCCTGGCATCATCATGAACTATGTCATCACCACTAGTCATTACCACCAAGTGAACTAATACATCTAGTAATCTCCCATAACTTATCTATAATCACATGAAATACCAAACAACTATTCCATAATATATTATAATTACCACTAACTAGATTATCATCACTTTTAAATGGATCCAACTAATCTACCCTCACTATTTCTATAGAGAGAGCAGGTAAAACACCTAGAACCAAAGAAACGTGTTGGGCTTCACCTAGAAAGGATTCACTCAAGCTAGGTACCCATATAGCTTAGATGAAAAATGCATGTTTAATTGTCACACATAATACCTATCAAAAGGGTCCAAATCATAAATTACCAGTCTTGACTACATCACTACCACATCACCCAAAACAATATTCCACCATCAACTGCCAAAACAAAATTCCACTTACACAAAAAAAATGCAACACACAATCAAATCCCACAGTTTGTTATTTATTTATAAATTCAATTAGTTTCTATATTTGAAACCAATAATAGTTTAATTAACCATTTACAACCATATATAATGAAAATATTCATTCCAGGAAATCCTAGGATTAATTTTCATCAATATATTATTTCATTCAAAAAAATTTATCAACATTAAATTCTTTATTCCAATTTCACATTATTAATTTTAACTAATAATTATTTTATTCAATATATTACTTATATAGTTATACTTCATGACATTATAGATTCATCACTTCTGTCCTCGTCACATAGATACTAGGAAACTACAACACATGAAAAAATATACCAATTTATTCCTCTCATAGAAAATATTCCATATCTCTCCCCAATGTCATCATAGTAGCTCAACCACCGCACATCAAAAACTATTAACTGACTAACCCATACAAACCCAAAAACACAACCCATACTAAACTAAATTAAACACTATTTTCTAAACATACTTCATAATTGAATGAGTCATCACTATCACAATAAAACATAAAGAACACAACCAAAAGAGAAATATTCATCAAGCAAATCAACGCATAAGGAATTAAATTTCAAATCTTATAATTCTCTAAATATAGTTTAAATGATTAATTTCATCACATTAAATAATCTCTTGTAATGTATATTCCAAAAAATCATATTTACATAGACCAATGGTTCATTACCATTTTTACATGGTTTTCCTTTGACGATAGGTGAGTTCAAAAAAAATCACAGCATGGGTTCTCAATTCATCATAACACATCCTAAAAAATCATTATTAACAAATGTGGTTTTTTAGAAACAATATAAATATTAATAATATGATAATTTATATCTGGAAATCATATAAAAAACATTGGATTACACACTTCCCTGTCAGTTCCATTTGATCTAGTTGATTGAATTATTTAGTCTTACCTATACATTCAGTCAATGGAAAATAAAAAACATGATGATATAAAAAAATAACAAAATAATTATATATTGAGGATCATATAACTAATATGAGATATTTATGAATTATAATTTTATAATAATGAAAATTAATGCTGATCATAAAACCAAACAACATAATTAGGACTCAGATAAATCCGACCTACAACAAGCCCCATAAATCACTCACCATAAAATCACAAAGACCAACCATCTCCAAAAATATAAAGCCTCCATATAATAAATAATTGGTTAAAAAAGAGGGAGATAAAGGTAACCAACATAGGATCCTAAATATTTGATCCCCCATTATCAAGGATCAAAGATAACAAGAAGTGGATAAAATACCCTAAAATCAGAGAGAATCGACACTTGGGTCGAGGGGAATGAGGAAAGAATTATTTAATTTGATGGGGATAGAAATTTTATATTAGTACATGAGAGATCCAATTCAATGAGTAAAAAAATTCATCTCACAATGAAAGGCCAAGGGAACCAGAAATTCATTATGTTATAAGTTCTTTTTTGAAGTGAGAATTTTGAGTCAAACCTCTACTGAAAATCAAATCAGCATATCCTCTAAAATTTGGAATTTTTCACACTATGAATAAATCCTTTAATGTTGTGATCCAATCTAAAAAAATATAACTCAAAATTATTATGAAAAATTCACACAACGATTCAATGTTTAACATAGTGAAAAACACCTAGTAAATCGCTAGAAATTTAATCATAAAAACATAATAATAAACCTAGCTTAACACCTTAAACCAAACCTCTATATCTATTTGGCACTCATTGATACCATGGGCCAAATTTCACACCATGAACAACTCCCCAACATGAAAATATTACAAACAAACAACACATCCTTCCTCAAGTATCATCTCGGAACCTCTATCACCAAAACTACCCTAATTAATTGGCTATAAAATCTAATAAATCACATTATATACATCTAAAATTATTTTCATCCATGATAATAAAAAGAAAAGACATAGAATGTACGGATAAATGAAAAATTACAGAAAAACCATTGATATGCCTCATGGTACAAAAATACATATATAACACAACACCAATAGTATACAAAAAGGAAAAGGAAAAATAATATTTCAAAACATGTAGTAAATTAGTCATTAGAGTATCATAGAAAACAAATATAATAAGAAAACCCAAGGTTAAAAAAACATCATATACAAAACTCACATCTTCATCTCACATTACCAACTACTCTTTTCAAAATATCACTACCTCCATTTAACATTAAACAAGGGGATAACTTACCACATAATAAATTTTATTGAGGATCCTTCATCTCAACCAGCTACTCCATAAATATTGAATCAACCCTATTATATATCCCCCCTTCATAGACATGGGAGTCATCATGAATATACCGAATAAGGTTGGAAACAAATAAAATGTTTTGAATCATGTCCATATATGGTGGAAGTGATGCCAATATAAATATTTTACAACATGCCTCATCACATCAAATGGATCGATAAAATATTGATAGAGATTAGACCCCAAAGAAATTGTTTCTCCCATAGTGAGGGAAACCCATCAAGAATACAAGGTATCCAACCTCAAATTCCTAGGGTATCCCCATATTTTTAGAATAAATCATCTATAAATTATGTCGTACACTTATACACTCCTAAAAAATCAAGATATTCTTTGTATTACATTTCACCACATCTTGTCCAAGGACTACTGACTCTCTAAATATCTTAGAACACAATGGTCTTAAACATGGAAAACCATACAATTCCTCAAATGAATCTATATCAATAAATGAGCGGTTTATAATGATATATGTAGGCTTAACTAAGGAAATGTTCTTCATTAAGGATCTACCAATGTACACGACATAATCCCACAATATATTATCAAATGTATAGATGGTATACTCCACTGAGCCATCCAAATGGGGATGAAAACATATTCGTAAAAATAACTAGAATTGAAAATCATATTTTGATCCTCACTATATTCAAAAGGTAAAATGAAGATCATGGTAATGGTTTATGGTATTCATTACCATAGGGATTCTTACCAATTATTCCAGGAATCAACTCACGAAATCATTCCATTCATGGGACTCTTTATTCAACATAAATTTTTATAAAATAATCAACTGGTCCATGGAAATCCTAATAGAATAACATCCCCCTTATCCCATGGTAATTCAATGATGGATTCTATTGATATATTCTCTCACTTCCATATAATGACATCTAAATTCTTCCATAACCCTCCAAGATCATGTTTTTTTGGTTTTCAATTACAGATAGACCAAACACTATGACATAAAAATTATTATAGACCACTTTATCTTAGTCCACCAAATCTACCTTTTGAGTCCACAAAACATCTTACTCACACTTGGGTTCACCGGTAAGGGTGGCCTATTAAAAAAATTTCGAACTTACACACACATGGAAATTTAAACAAAAAATATCTCTGGTATAGCATATGATGTTATCCATCATCTTACAAATGTTCTGGAGTATCACCATGACTAAAGTGATCCCATAATACCTATTTTTTCATGTATCCCAACTATGACTCTAATACATTCCATGACAAGGAAGATACTACAACCATTTGACACAAGCAGTGTAACCCCCCAATGTTTTAAAAATAAATTTAAAAGCATGAAACATTGAGTCTCTACATAAAGAAACTATGGTTTAAGTAGATATTTATAAACTACACGTAAAACATAATTTTCCCCTTCTGGGGTTTTATTTTCCATTTACATAAATCTACAGTTGTGATCAGTATGTTATAGAAAGTCTAGTAGAACCTTCCTATTTTTTTGGTTAATAGTAACATACCCTTATGATTAGTAATATGAACATTATTAATAGTAAATCATATTATTATTTTTATTTTCTTACATTTATAATTTAATGAGTTCTTAATTAAATTTTCAAGGTGACATAAAATAACTTATAGTATTAAAATTGTTATTTTTTAAATAAATCAAAAATTTATTAAAAAATTTAATTAATAATATATTGAAATTTATTTTCAAAAAAATGGTGTTCATTTTTGAATTCAATATGTTGAAAAATGGTTTGGTTTTGTTTTATATTTTTCCGAGATAGTTGAAATTTCAGTGAATAGTAAAAATACCATTTTAAGTTTTCAGTGTGTTTGATGAAATCATAATGATGTATTAATGATGTAATTATCCATTTCAACACATAATGATTCAAATAAAAAATTATGACTCCCATGTGGAAAATGTTATCGGTCAAAACCATGGGAAAGATAATGGTTTTGCAAATACCACTAAAGAGGTGTCCTTTTAAAGTAATTGAAAAATCCATCACATTCACTATAAATACCATCCTCACACCCCTATTCCTCTCACACATCTCATTCATTGATTAATTTATAATTCTATTAGACCCCCTTCCCTAGTATGTTACCCATGTCCATGACCTACTGGTGTCACCAAGAGGCCATAACCAAAGCCCTTAATGAGGATCTCATGGAGAAGAGATCGAGCTATAAAGACCCTCTTTCATTTTTTGGTGTTTTCTTATCAATTATTTTAATTACATATACTCTTTTATCCTCCCCTTATCAAAGAGGCATGAAATATTCATTATTATATATATTATATATTTTTATCATGTTTATGTAAATCTATATAATCATTCTTCCTCTCCTCTTCCTCTTATTCAAAAAAAAACATCATTCGTGATGTGTGATTTACCGACATCATGGATGATGTGCCTTTAATTTAATTTACATCCGTCAAATATTGTTCTAGAACCATTTTAATGGTTTAAAAAGTTTTTATATTGTATAATATGAAGTCTCTTTTGTTCTGTAATTAAATTCTATGCATAATATTAATTATATATGATGAAAAAAATTAATTATTATCAAAGAATCATGAAAATTATTTAAATTAATATCAATAATAATTTATCTAATGATTTATACTTATACCATATAATAAAAACGATTTATGGAATCATTAAAATTTTTGGAGACACATTAAAACCTTTTCATTCCACTTCTAGAGTTTCACTTCCATTCAACAGGAAATGCCTTTATGAACAGACCGTGGAATTAATGTAATGAATGGACTCGAAACAGTGCAAATAACAAACTATTACTAATAAATGGGTGAAATAATGTTATAAACAGATGATATTAGGTGTTATAATAATAAATATGTTTTTATTAAATATTAATAACACTCATTAAACAATTATAGAAGATTTTTTAACAATATTCTTGTAAGAAGATCCTGATGTAAGGGAATTCATAACCCAGTGTCAATTCTTTGGATTAAAATTCTATTTCATCAATTATTTGTTACTAAGATTATTTCTGTAGTGAATTTAATTAAAATTATTTTGAATAATGTTTATTTAAATGTTATAAACCTATTCCTTTCATTATATCTATTCTAAATTCAATTATATGATATTTCTCAGGGACCTTTCAATAAAACAATTCTTTTTCAATTCTATTTTATAAAATTAAAAAGCAATATTTTTATGCAATTATTCTGGTTTTATGATTATTTTTTACATAATGGGAATTATTTATAATACATTGTGGGAAATATATCTCTCTCTAATGAATTGTGTATGTGTATGTTGCAGGTCGGCTATATGTTTACTCCAACTCTATCTATGATAGTTACAGCATGAGGTATCCATGAGGGATACATTGTGAGGTCATCGTGAGGGTTACAAATCATAAGGTAGCTTTGTGGGCTATAATATATGTAAATAAATCCCCAATATACCTTTATGTTTTCATATATTTTTTTAATGTTTTATGTAAATATCATATTTCACAAAGTAAGTATATATGGGTGAGAAGTATGCCTTTGTAGAAATGGTTTCATAGGTTTATAAGTATTCATTGTCTAATGATTTCTTTTTTTCTTTTTATATAATTTGCTAAAAATTATTTTCTCAAACCATTTTTTTAAATATTTTTCAGTCGTTATAAGGGTTTGTAATAGAAATAATGAAGTAAAGGTAAATGTATGGATGATTTTTCAAACGAATTATTTTGTTTTTTAGACTAACAATTCTATGTTGCTGAGGAAATGGATATTTTTAAAATGGTACCCACATTGTATGATTGTGTGTAGATATTTATATATTATTCCCTAAAATTTTAAAACTATATTCCTAAATGATCTTTGGGAATTTAATGTAGTAAAATCTAATGGAAATTTCTAGATTATGTAATTATTATGTCTTAGTACTTATAGTTGGTATCATATGCATGATTTCGATAACATTAAAACTTAGTATGTTGTTGAAAATATAACATAAATTGATTGTACATTATATTTATGTTGAAATATAATATAATATAATGATTACCAAGTTTCTTCATTTAATATATTTCTTTTCAGAATGGTTTTTCACAAAATAAATAGGGAACATGAATTTGGAAGGATCTGAGAGGCTGATATCTATCTAAATCCATAATCGGGAATAGTGGGTATAGGATTTGAGAATTTTGTGATAGTAATGGCTTAGATGACATATGAAATAATTGATGGTGGTGTCCATGAAAGGGAACAACCAGAGAGACTACAACAGAACTTGATAATAGTGGGATATTTTATGAGGCGACCTGCTCCGGATTTCAGTGGATCTTTTGACCCTGTAGTAGTTAAATGATGAATTAAATCCCTTGAAAAGATAATTTATGTTATGTTATGTTCATATAATCAAGAGGTTAGTCCTTCCATTAATTGTTTTAAA
Source organism: Viscum album (assembly GCA_963277665.1). Lineage (NCBI taxonomy): Eukaryota > Viridiplantae > Streptophyta > Magnoliopsida > Santalales > Viscaceae > Viscum > Viscum album. The sequence goes on from OY728139.1 coordinate 1,094,395,452, forward strand.
GGGAAATTTGATCGATGCAGGTCAATGGCCTAGAATATTAGGGATAGAGTGGATGTTGAATCCCTAGAGTGGGATGAATTTAAATTTATTTTACATGAAAACTATTTTCCTAAAGTGGATCAATAATGGATAGAGAATACATTCCTTAAATTATGGAAAAAGGAGTATCTTTCAGTGACCATTTTTTAAAAAACATCACCTGACTAATAATGTATGCTCCAAAACTAATTCTAGATCTTAATGGTAAAATCAACAATTTTTTATCTTGATTAAATCCATGATATCGAAGTGAATTGGCCTCTAAAATTTTCAAATGTTATGTGAATCATGTATGATGTGCTAAGAGGGTGTAAATGGAGTTTTCACTTGATAATTTTTACATTGAGAACAAATAGAATAAGTAGTCCTGATGTAAAGTGATTGGTAAGAATTACTCATGAAATATGATGGAATGAAGTTTAGTTTCATGTTTCTGAAAGTTTTGGTAAATAGTACCTTAGGGAATTCTTTAATAAAATTGGGAAGTGTTTTTGATGAGGAAAGTTTGAATATATGGACCAATATTGTAATGAATATGATCTTAAGATTAATTATGGAAATAAAACTATAAAGTGTTTCAAATGTGGTGTGATGGGTCATTATGAAAATGTAATCCCAATATAAGATCTGGGTGATAGAAATCAGAAATACTATAATAATAGAGGTGTAGTGAGATCCCTTGTGACTACATTATTATATTTCAAGCCATCAAATGAAGTGGTATCTGGTAATTTTTTTTATTTACTCCATTTTTCCTCAAGTCATGTTTGATAGAGGGTCTAAACATACCATTATTTTTGATAAATTTTCTTGTAAATTGGAAATATCACCTTCGTATATGAGACTGCAACATATTGTTAAAACACTATGGGGAATTATTATAGAAAAAAAGAATTTTAAGTATATTCATATTATTATCAGTGTAAAGACATTACTTAAAAACTTTATTTTTTCCCTGAGACGAGATTTATGTCATTCTGCCTATGGATTGGATTTCTATTTTTCATATTACAATTGATTATAGTGGTAAAATTGATTTTTTCATAAATATTTCATTTTTGAATACAATAACACACTCATTCAATTGATAACATATTAGGATTATGTGAAACTATTCAAATTCGGAAATGAATATAATATTTCTCATATTGTTGATAACAAAGAAACTATTCAGAATAATGATTTTCCAGTAGTAAATGATTACCTTGATGTTTTTCCTGATGAGTTACATAGTTTTATTTATGATATGGAAGTTCAATTCAAAATTTACATTGTTCTTGATGCTTATCCAATTTCAAATCCCCCATATCTAATGGCTCAAATATACTTCAAGAATTGAAAATATTTTAAAGGATTTGCATGATAAAGGCTTCATTCATCAAAGAACATAAACTTTTGGAGCACCTATTTTCGTTGTTAAAAATAATTTTGGTTCCATGAGACATTTCATTGATTATAGTTATTTTAATATCATTAATATTGTGAATATGTATATTTTTCCTCACATTGATGAATTGTTTGATAATCTGCAAGGACCTCATAATTTTTCCAATATTTTCTTGAGATTCGGGTACTATCAGCTATTGGTGATGGAGGATGACATTCCAAATATATATTTTTGAACTAAATATAGCCATTATGAATTTTTTTATGCTATTTGTTTTAACTATTTCACCTATAGTATCCTTGTATCTTATGAATAGCATATTTCATGAGTTCTTGGATAAATTTTTGGTTTTTTACTGATGACATTAAAGTATATTCTATAAGTAAATAGGATCATGAAAACATTTAATTATTGGTTGGAAAACATTAAAATAATAGAAATTGTATATAAAATTAGGAAAGTGTGAATTTTTGTTGGAAATGTTTTTGTTCGATTGTCACATTTTTTCTGAATATGGAATAACTATTTATCTTTCAAATAGTGAATGTTGTTTAACAATATCCAAAAGAAAAAAATATATAAATTGTTTTCATAGTTTTCAAAGTTTGGTCGAATTTTACATGACGGTTGTTGAATGATTTTCATGGTTATCTAGTCCACTGACAAAGTTAACTAGAAAAGGTGGTAAATAAATCTGTACAAAGGAATATGATAATTATTTTTAGGAATTGAAAAGATGATTTGTGAATGCTTATGTTCTGTACCAAACAACAGGAAATGGAAGCTTTTCTATCTATAATTATGCTTCATTAAAGGGGCATGGTTGTGTTCTAATGCAAAATGGCAATGAAATTTTTTATAATTGAATACAACTAAAGCCTCGTGAGTTTAATTATCCCACACATGATTTGAAATTAGTAGTTGTGGATTTCACTTTAAAAAATTTGAGGCATCATTTATATGTATCCAAATATGAAATATATACAAAAAATATGAAGTATGTATTCAATCAAAAGGTATTAACCTTATGGTGAATAATATGTATAGAATTAATAAAAGATTATGATTTCACGATTAATTACCATCTTTGAGAATAAAAACAAGTGGAATATTCCTTGAGTTGAAAACATTATTCATCATTAACTATACTATGACTAGAGAAAATACTGTTTGATCAGTAATTTAATAAATTTTGGCTTGGATATTGTTGGTGCAGGAAATTACTCTATTTTATTTTAGGTTTTACTACATTCATATTTGTCATTTATAATTATGAAAGCGCAAAACGATGATGGGGAGATACAGAAAATTAATTAATTTTTAGAAATGGATATGTTTCTAGAATTTAACATTGATAAAGATTGTGTTTTGAGATTTGAAAAAATATTAAGTGTGGCTTCTGTTTCCCAACTCATGAAATAATTGTTGTATGGAGATCATTGTTCTCTATTTTCAGTTCATCCTCATAGAAAAAATAGATAAAGATGCCACTAGGAGTCATAACTGTGGGATTGAATGTAAAGAGATTGTGAAGATTATATTATTACATGTTTGACATGTCAATAGGTTAAAGAAAATCGGTTGTTACTGAAGGGGATTCTTTAGACTTTACTAGTTCCAAATTGGAAATGGTAAAATAAAACCTTGGACTTAATTGTGGGACTAATAAATACTTTTTGTGGTAAAAATGTAATCTCGTATATTTTTTATCATCAAACTAAATCTACTCATTTCTTTCCAATTCTAGATATTGTGTCATCATATTAGCTTTATTGATTATAACATAAATATTTTTTTACATGGAGTTACTCATTCCATTATATATGAATCTGATCCTAGGTTAACGTCTAAATTTTGTAAATAACATTAGAATTCATTTGGAATAGAATTAAATTCCAGTACAACTTTTCTTCCTTATTCATATGGTCAGTCAAAATAGATGATTCATACTTTAGAGGATATACTTTGAGCTTGTTCAATGGACTACCATGGAAGATGGGATCAATCTCAGTCCTTATATGGGTTTTAATATAATAACTCTTTTCATTAATGTATATAGATAGAACCTTTTGTCCCATTATATTGGAAATGGTTTCAAACTCCAGCTTTTAGGGATGAATACGGGGAAAGAAAGTTTATGGGACCAAAATTATTAGATAAAGTGGCAGGGAAATGGATGATGATCTAGAAAAACAAGAGTAAATATCAAAGCATGTAGTAAATTTATTCAGATATAGGAAAGAAAGTATTTTTTCATGGTAGGTGATCATGTTTTCCTTATAATCTCACCATGGAAAAGTATTATGCAATTTTGTAAGATAGGAATGCTAAGTCCACTATTAAATGGAATTTATCAAATCATGGAGATAGTTCGATCGGTTGCCTACTGAGTTGCTCTTCTCATGATTTTATCTTAGGCAAATAATATTTCCCATGTTTCGATTTTGAGAAAGTATGTTCCTGATTCATCACATGTATTGAACCTAGAAGCATTTTAGCAATAAGAGTGACTTTCTTATAAAGGGAAACTGGTTCAGATTTATGATCTACGAGAACAAGTATAGAGTAATAATGTAATCCAATAGGTAAATGTTTTATGGATAAACCACATGGTTGAAGGAGAAACATGGTAATAAAAAAATTCTATCAGGGAAAGGTACCCTCACTTGTTTAATAATAAAATAAAATTGCAATGACATAATTTCCAGAATATCAGGAGAATGTAACAACCCATGATTTTTTTAAATAAATTTAAATAAATGAAACACTACATCACTACATAATAAATATTTTTATGTAGATAGGTATAATCTATCTCTTAAACTTCATTTTCATGTTTCTATGATTTGAACTTCGAAAGATAGGACACTATGGTTGCGATCAATAATTTATTTGGATTCTAATAAAACCAAGTTATTTCTTAATTGAATTGAAATAAAACATAATGATTCATAATATGATTAGTGATATAACCCTTATAGATAATAAATAATAATATTTCTATTTTTATAATGGTTAAAAGATAATGAGCTCTTAATTAATGTTTTCAAGGTGATATTAAATTAGTTATAGTTTAAATTTTTTTTAGAATAAATTATGATTTTATTTAAATTTTTTTTAATCATATATCTATAATTGTTTTTAAAAAATGGCGTTCATTTTTGAAATATAAAAATCAAAAAACGGTTATGTTTTTACTCAATTTCTCTAGCAGAGTTGAATTTTCAGTTAATAGTAAAAACAATTTTTTATGTTTTCGGTGTGTTTGATGACATCATAATGACATAATAATAATGTAATCATTCTAGATGACTCTTGAGGACTAAAATATGTTATGACGTGTCCCATTTGGACAATACCATGGGAAAACCCATGGGAAATAATTGGTTTTTCAAGCACCATTGTTGAGGTGTCCTTTGAAATTAATTTAAAACTGCCACACATTCACAATAAAACCCACCTGCATCCCCTATTCCTCTCGCACCTCTCAAGAATTTAGAATTATCTAAATTCTTCCCTATACACTCCTTAATTAAATTCCCCATATCCAAGACCTATTGGTCTAAAAAAATGACAAAACTAAAAGCCTTAACAAAGATCTCATTTAGAAGAGATCAAGAGGTAAAGATCCTCATTCATTTTCTTGTGTTCTTATTTCGATTCTTTTTTTCTTGTACTCTCATATTATACCGTTATCAAAGAGGGATCAAATATTCATTATAATATATATATATATATATTATATTTGTGTAAAAACTCATCATCATTATTCCTCTCTTATTCCTCTTATTCTAAAAATATAAACATTGTTCGTGATGCATTGATTTACCGACATCTTGGATGATGTGTTTTCAATTTCATTTACTTCCTTACAATATGGTAATAAAATAATTTTAATTAATAAAAACGTTTTTAAGTGTATTAGATAAAATCTCTTATGTTTTTAAATTAGCTTTATGCATAATATTAAGAGAATATGATGAAACAAGTCTGTGACTATTGAAGAACCACCAAAATGATCTAAACAAATATCCCCAATAATTTATCGAATGATTCATCCTCATACCATATAATAAAAATGATTTATGAAATCACATCATATTCTGGAAACATATTAACACTATTTCATTCCCCTTTTATATTTTCCCTTTTATTCGACAATAAAATCTTTTACGAACATACCATGGTAATCATGTAAAGAATGCATTCGAAAAAATGGAAATAACAAAATATTATTAATAAATTGGTCAAATGACGTTATAAAATGATCATATAAGGTGTCATAAAAATGGATATTATTATTTAAAATATTAATAATACACTTTTAGTCAATATACAGTAGGTTTAAAAAAAATTTAATTAAGAAGAACCCAAGGTTGGGGAATTCATAAAGGTATTTCCATTCTTTGGATTAACCTTCTATTAAATTACATATGTGTTACCACGATTACTTTTTTGATGAATTTATTTCATATTATTTAATATTATATTTATTTATAGTTTATGAATATATTCCTATCATTCTATCATTTTTTACTTCAATTATATTATATTGGTAGGTAACGTTTCATTAAACAATTTCATTTAAATTTAAATTTAAAAAAATTCAAAAGCAATGTTTTTATGAAATTATACATGTTTTATGATTTTGTTTTGGTTCTATGGAATTTTTTATGATGAAGGGTGGGAGCTATTATTTCCTCCAATTCATTGGGTATGTATATTTTTAGGTCGGTCGTATAGTTACTCTAAGTGTAACTACGATAGTTACAACATAAGGTTGCCGTGAGGGTTACATTGTAAGGTAGCCATGTGGGGTTACAAATCATAAGGTTGATATGAGGGTTACAATATAATTACGTAATTCCCATAGATACATTAATGGTTTTATATATGTTCTTTAATGTTTTATAGAGATATCATGTTTCACAATGTATATATATGGGTGAGTAGTATGTCTTTGTGGAAATGGTTTTATATGTTTTTATATATTCATGGTTTAATGGTATATTTCTTTCTTTTCAAATCCATTACTGAGATTTTTATGCTCATCCCATGTTTTTAAATGTTTTTCACAGGTTATAAGGATGGTTAATTTAAATAAGGAATTCAATATAAAAGTTTCTAACATATTTCAAATAAATCATGTTCTTGTTTTCTTTTAATGGTTATATGTTTTGGAAGAAATGGATATTATTTTAATGGTACCCACATTGTATGCTTCTGGGTTGATATGTTTATGTTGTGTCCTAACATTATAAAACTCTAAAATAAAAAATATATTTGGGAATGTAAAGAAGTGAAATATAGTTAAATTATATATATTATGTAATACTTAACACTGGATATTTATAAACTTCCTCATACTCTGTAATGATATCTCCATGTGACTTCCTGGTCAATCCGTCATACAACATATTCCCCTTCTCTATGGTATGGATGATATCGATATCATAATACTAAAGAAACTCTATTCGGATCCACTAAGGTAGATTCATATCTCATTGAGTGGAAATATACACCAGACACTTCTTTTCTATAATGAACAAAATTTGCTCACCAATGAGGTAATGTCACTACAGCTTCAGGTAAAAAACTATTGATGCCAAATTCAAATCATGTGTTACATTGTTAAATTCATGTCGATTCCAATTTATCAAATTTTAATAGATCAATACCTTATTTAATAATAATACACATCAAAAACACATGTTGGAAACTTTATAAAAGACATGAATCATCACTCCCTTATCATGAAGATAAAGCACTGGAACAATAATCAACCACTCCGTCACGAAGTCAAATATTTTCAGACATTGATATATCTAAATTATGGATATATCATTCATATCTAGAGCTATGAATTGGATTATTAACTGAGATAACTCAGGAAAACCACTAATAATAGCCACTGATAATAACGAACCAATAATCCTCTATTATTTTCTTGGGTACCGGTCAATCAAAGACAACCTCAATCATTGAAGGATCCACCAATACACCCTGCTCAGACACCACATATCCAATCAAGTGCACCAATCATATAAAAAACATGAAATTAGAAATATTCTAATAGAGATGATGGTCTGGATTAACCTAAATGACATCTATAATGTTTTCAACATGCTCCTCCTTAGATTTCAAATATATAAGGATGTTTACGATGAACTAATCTAAGAAATAGTTTTGGAACTCATGGAAGACATATTTCATTTATTTGTCAATAAAATATTGTGTATTCTTAAAAAATAATGAAATTATTATTAATTAGAATTTTCCATTCCAATACTGAAATTTTTTATTCTGGATATCCTCCACCTTAAACCTCAAACGATAAAATCTCTACCATAGATCAGTATTAAAAACCCAACTAGATCACATCATCTATAGATGAAAATTTATAAACCATTAATGGGGTTCATCGTACTTTAAAACCACCAAGTTCAACCTATTATAATTAACACACAACTACATACTATCATTCACCTTATTAGAGAAGAACACCGAAGCACCGCAAGGATATACATTGTTCGAAATTAAATCTATTTATAGAATATCATAAATTTATATCCTTTTCAAGCATGGATATCTTGGATTCATATGATAGGGATCGTTTCAAATTTTATAGGCACCTGGTTGTAACTCCATATAAAATTTATAATCACTTTGAGGGGGTAGTTTCATAACATCATCCGAGAATACATATAGGAACTCCAAAAAAATATTTGGAATTCACACTGTTAGATCTTCCACTAATTACTCTTCCAAAAAAGATAAGAGTGTCCTCATACACTAGTTTCAAATATTATTACCCATCTTAACAATGAACACCATCACTACGAATCAACAACAACCTATCAATCATAACAAGGAATCTCCACCAACATAGTTTTCATTTCTATAAAATCTCACAAACTATTTCTTCATTACCTGTCATCACCACCAACTAAGCCTCCTTTTCCAGGGATCACTACCAACTGATTCCTCATCACCATTTATATAATCTAGCTAATTTTTCATCTCAATTCACCTCCACTAACTCATCAATCATCATGACTAACATTAAGTGAGCTTGGAAAACAATAGGAACCCAATTCCCCTATTGGTTGTCGGATATAATGGCTCTACTTGATTGGTATGTGTTAAGGTTTAACATGAAATTATAAATATAACATTCACAAACATTTCCAAATCTATGGATCTATATCACAAAAACATTCCTCACCCATAAAACCACCACATAATGCTATGACGATAATGACCAACTATATCCACTAATAAATTTAACTCACTACACAAAAAAAACACACAACCAAAAGATCCATTTCTATCAATAGATTCAACCAATTTTATTATTTCCAACCAAAAAATATTTCATTATCTACTCAAAACCTTATTTATTGTTAAAAAATTCAAATGCTTACACCATCTATAATTTTTATCTATTTACACATTCATTCTAAACCAATATATGAAATTAATATAATTAATAAAATAATGAAAATTAAATTCTATATAAAAATTACTAAATTTGATCACTTACTTATTACTTACATAACATTTCATTATGATTTAACAATTATTTGCTTTTTCTATAGAAACTAGAAAACTATAAGAAATTCTATGACATTACATCTCATCTATATTTTATAAAAACATCCACATATCACTCCAAATTCATCATTGTAATTCAATAATAACACCCCAACAACCATTAATAAACCAATCTAAACAATCCCTTGATATAACCCAAACCTATCCAAAAGGATCCCCACTACCGTAACATAGTCTACATCTAAACCGATCACATCCATCACTGTATGACCCCCTATAACTAATCAATTACTCAGGAAGAATTTAGTAATAATATTAACAAACATAAAAGTACATTTCATCTCTCATAAATAATATATAATCAGTTAAAAGATTAATTTCATCATATTACATCATCTCCTCTATGGGATCTTTTAAAAAAATTATAAATTTACATAAACAACTAGTTTTTTCCAATATTTACCGGTTTAACCACTAATGAATGGTGAGATCAAATATTCAATCCAATTAAAGGTTGTCAGTACATTTTAACAACTTCTCCCAAAATTATCATTTATAATAATGTATTTTATCAATTGAAAAAATATGCATAATCATGTATAAAATAATATATAAGGTAGTTGTTAATATATGAATACACAATTCCACTTTAATTTTCATAGTTCTAGTTGATTATCTTTGATATTGGTTATCTAACATGAAACAAAAGGAAAAATTAATTTTAATATCATTGAAAAACAATTAAGGAGAGAACAATGATCCCTTACATCAATTATATGCTTCTAGAATCATTGAAAAGGGAAAAAGGAAAGTAAGGGTGATCCCTAATCAAAACCATGAAAAAACCCTAATAAACATAATCCATGGTAAAAACTATGCATTTCACTCTATAACATCATTCTAATTAAACATCTCCACAACCAAATCCACCCCAAAGTGAATAATAGGGAGAAACCATTTCCAAAGGATTTGAACACACCTATAATAAATGATATTCAGCCCCCTTGTGTCAATGATCATATCCCATATGAATATATTGATTGGAAATCTAAAATCACCTTAATTCACCCATGGGATGATGGAAACACGTAATCCTTGATGACAATCAGAGCTTAAAAAATTGTAATAGGGATAGAGGAAATACACTAATGAAAGGATGCACTACATCAAACTGAGAATGAAAATGTGATCCTCAAATTCCCACCATGATAAGTGTTTCCATAGGATGAGAATTTCAATTCAACTAGTAACAAAAATCATGTGGATTGATCCTAAATTTTTAGGAACCATGCAAGATAAAAATAATACTATACATTACTTTAACCATCTATATACTAAACAACAAAAAAACATCTCAAAAACATCACACCACAAATCAAGTGTTCATTTTTTGAACTACACCTGAGAAAGATCTAGAAATCCAACCAAGAAAACTTCTTATTTCAATCCACCTTCATTCCTTGAACCAAATATCAAGAAGTTTTCAAGCATCATTCACACTATGAAATGATCATTCATTTCATAAACCACTCTCACATCATAAATGTTTTGTTCCAAACAAACTATCCTTCCAAAATCCTCCTTCGGGAACCACCCTAACTAAAACTACTTAATGTAACTAGTTTCACGATCCAATTCATCAAAATTGTATATAGAAGAATCAATTTTTAAATATGAAATAATATTAAGGTATTTTATATTTATTCTCATAGTTTTGTTGTATTATTTTCTATAATACATGAATTTCACATATGTGATACCATAGATATTTCATGGAATAAAATTAAAAATAAAAAACTAAATACATATGAGAGTTTATAAAATTATATGATTGAATCACTATCGAGTAAAATATAAATAATGGAGATGAGATATAAACTCCTAAAATTGATATGAGACAAATTATCTAAATAATTTAATGGGTGAAACAATTGGATTTAGAAAGTGAAATTAAATTTTTCATACAAATTAATTTATTAAAATATTACATTATGGTGAATTCCGATGACGTTTTTGGTGATTTATATAATGTGGTCGATTTCAATGAAATAGGGAATCTAGATCTCAGTTATATTAATGTAAAATAAGATGTATGTGATGAATTTATCTCACATGTTGTGATTTTTTTGAAATGGTTAAATGGTATATTTGTTGTAAAATTACAATTAAAATATTTTATGTTTATATATTATTTCAATACATTATATAGGTAGAAATGAATAGTGTATGGAGATGATGGTGAGGTTTATATATAATGATATATTAAAAAAATTCCCAGAAAATAATGTTATCAAAATAAATCTTAAATGATATTTCAATAGAAGATCCTTGTAATCAATGTAGATAGACATAAGAATTTTATCTAGATCAAGGAGAAAACAAATTTAAAAAATTATTCATTTGAGTTCATAAATTAAATGGTGGTAAATACATAATAAGAAATCAAGGATTCAAATCAACTAGATGAATAATATGATCTTAAAGAAGAATTTGATGTATCAATTCAAAGCATAAATATTTAAAGGAATAAAAAAAGGAAAATTGAAATAAATCTCATGATAAATTAATCAGCATGTAGACAAAATCGCATACTAATAAAACATTGTGGAAGATCAAACATAACTATAATAAAACCATTTATATTTTTATTACATTTATAAAAATATTAATTTCTAAACCATGTTAATTGAAGATATTAATGATTACATTAAATTATGATGGAAATATATTAGATTAATTAAAGAATAATTGGTCAGTTTGAAAATTAAAATTAAATCAAAATAGAAATATGTAAAATCTGAGAAGAATCTATAATATATGAATTTATTAAAAACATAAGCCAATACAAAGCTAAAAGAGTAACAAGAATATTTTATAATTGATCAAAATATAAAAAAACCAAATTTTATGGCTAATAGTCAACACTATTATATTGGAAAATATGAAATGATATTGATATAAAACATAATTCTTAGAGGAATGAAAACTTTTAGTGAAATTGACCAAATTAAATCATCATATGTTGTTTAAAATATGAAAGATACATAGATAGTTTAGAGATATATGGTGAGAGTGAGAATCTATTTCTAATTATGATTTTAAAATTTTATTGTTAAATGTTTCACTCAATAGATTATTATGATATGATAAGAAGCTATAAACAAGGTGAGGTACATGGGATAATTAGTTTGAAGATGCGAACCTAACCTAATTAATAAAGGAGTAACATTTTTATGGTTATTTTTTCAATAATATATAATTATTTATAAGTCTTTAGCTTCAAAGATAATGAGAGAAAAAACTAAATCCATGGAATTCATTATATAAATTCAATGGGAAAACATAAAACTATCTATTTAAAGAATATATCCACAATCCTAGATGAATAATAAAATAGATCATTGATCTTATAGGTATTTTTACATAGAAATGCTCTCATGTCACAACACAGATGGGGAGTTCATTAATGGAAAATACGAAAAATAAGAAGGTTATATTGAACAAATAATATTCATATATTGAAATAATGGTATTAAATTAATATTGTATAGTATTTTTACATCGCACATGATGAGAAATTGTTTCTTTTTAAGGGTATTAAGATTAATTTTGGGGGAATTGTTTCTATTTTGTAATAACAGTTCATTAAATTTCAAGGAAAATACATAGATTGGATTGGATACAAAATATTTATAAAATTTATTGTTAACATTTATTGGTGATCTTTGACACAATATCATTACTAAGAGATAAGTTTGTAACTTAGGGAATAAGGATTCATTGAAATGGAATTTTTTTTCTTGATCTAATGATAGGATAATGATGCATTGATGCAATAAATAAGGTCCTATAAAAATATAATTCCGTTTTATGGAAAAATCTCATGTATTAATATAGTTTAAGAGGAAATATTCTTGTTGTGTCCATAGATAGGACATATATATCACCAAATAAATGAAAATATTTTCTTCCTTGAGAGAGATATTAATATTTATCATACAAAAAATAAAGTAATAAATTTTCGATTTCTATATGATAGATTGAAATACATATTATATAAATAATGATAAGGATATTTATTTCCATTATATGATTCCAATTTATATATGTGATATAAAGAGAAATGTGAAATAAGTGGATATATGTATTCTTTTATATTTGGTGATTATTATAGAATTATGGAATCTACCATGTTTGTATAAATAATGAAATATTTTACAGATTAGATCAACTGATATTTGAGGAACGAGAAAAATGAAACATGAATGAAGATTGAAACTCCATTATTGGATAATGGTAAAGAATACATCTCTCTTGAAGTAAATAAATACCAAAAAAATAATGGAATAAAAATTGATATTTCATTATTAAAAAATCACTAGAAAAAATAATGTATTAAAATAATAGACCACATGATTTAATAATATTGTGAAAAAACTATTCATTTACAGTTAGAGTCTAAGGAAAATTTAGAATAAGGTGGCTAAAGTGGAATTATATGACCAAAATATGGATTTTAAAATTTCAAGAGATAGTGTTGAATCATATGATATGTTTCATGGAAAACTGACTAAATAATTTTAGAATATCTAAAAAATTGTTACATTATAAACAAATAAGGTAAAAATGAATACATGTTATTGTAGATGCTGAGGGAATATTTTTTTTTGTTCAACCAAGAGTAAATTCAAAAAAAATAACTCTCAAAAATATTTATGAGAGTCTTTTTTGTATGTTATTGAAAAATATATAAAAATAGAGTAATAAGTTTAAAACGAAAGGAAATATGTGTGGAAGAGTATGATCATGAATAAATTTCTATAGAAACTCAATGTATACCACATGGTGGAGAAAATTAAACTGAATTTCAAATATATTTAAAAGCTAAGGAGAGTTAATTACAACTTTAAAGAGAAAATAGAGAGTAGAAATTGTTAGGACTAAATTTATTTTTAAATAAACTACTCCATCATTAACTGGATCATTGAAGATCAAACGGAAAAAAAGTTATATTATCATCGGTTGAGATATAATATGTTATATACTCAGCATATATTGTTCCATGGGTTTGATAAAGGAAGAAAAACATGATAAAATAAAAAAAATAATCATACTAGGGAGATATTAATGGGTTATACTGATCCCAAAATAATTGAAATGATGTATATTGATAATGGTAAGTTTATTTAAAATAAGGAAGGATTGCTATGTATATGTTATTATCAAATTGAAATCATTAATTTTGAGGAGAAGTTTTCTGCACTAGATTTTTTTGGATCAATTTTATTTTTTTTCATTGGAGAAAAAAAATGAATTCAAATTATTTCAAATAGATTTTTTGAAACAATAACTAATCTGAGTTATTAAGATAACTACTTTAAAACAATTTTGGGATTTAAATATACTTGGGGTGGGAGAAAGGTATTTCAAATAAAGAAGTCACTATAGTTCATGAATCGAGTACCAAGATATCAGTATTGTTTATTGGTTTCATAACAAAGGAAATTAAAATTCATTTGATATGGTGTTGATCAGTTCCTCTATATGAAAATATTTATTGAAGAAAAATTCATGGTAATCATCCATATTGATGATACCATATTTATATAAAATTTAATTGAATAAATGGATGGATTTTAAAACATTTTAAGATCTGATATTGAAATATCAATGAGTGGTGAAATCAAATTTCTATGGGTTGTTGATAAATTAAAAATGTGTGTACACATTTACCTCACAATCTATATCAAAAAAAATTAATTTAAATGATTTATTCATGTGATCATAATCCATTTTCAATATCAATTACTATTGGAACAAAAAAATAGATTTCAAGAAAATTTAAATTCCATTAATCTATTAAGTTTCACAAACCTTATAGAAGCATATATTATTTTATGTATAGAAGGGAGAAAATTTATTTTACCACATTTTTTGATGTATGGTTTCAAAACAATCTGGAAGAGATTCATGTAGTTATAAAAATAACCATAAAATGTATGAGTTACCCTTAAATATAGTTTTATGTATGAATTTTCAAATAAGGAATAATTTTTTTCAAATTGTCATATAAATATATTAGGATCGATAAATTGTGGGAAGTAAATTCTTATATAGAAGATCTATATTTATAGAAAGTAATTGAATTTTTTTCTTAGTAAGAATCATAAAATTAATTCACCCAATAATTCTACACAATAGTTTATCTTGATAACCATTTCAAGAAACCAATTAACTAGGATGAAAAAGAAAATTAAATGACCACATTGATGAAGTGAAGATTACCATGGTGATATTTTTTATCAATTAAAGTATGATTGAGTTTAAATGTAATTTGATAAAGCATTCATGCATTAGAAATATTGAAATATTTTTTAACATTGTCAATAAATGATTGAATAATAAATTATTAAAATGTAAAATATTGGAAAAAACAATAATTTGTGACTATTTTTTAAAATACATTGGCCATTAAAGTATTTGTGAAACAATAATTAAATTTTTTTTGTTTGACCACCTTTTAAATCATAACCATGTTATGTATATACCCTATATCGATGTTTTATTACATGACATGGTCTTTTCTAGGATGTGATTAGAAATCATGTACACATTTGGATATTTTGCTACGGGGATTTAGTAAAAAGGGATTTACACTCGTGTAAATGGGTAAATTTAACCCCTATGAGGTAGAATTTTAGAACAATAGGCATGAATGAAATGGGAGATAAAATCCATAGGGAATAACATGGTGAATATTATGATGATGATAGATGAAGTAAAATTTTTGTAGTGGATTTTAGATTGATGTTAATCATTTTAAAATCTTAACATCAAAATGTTTTACATTGAATATTTCATATGTAAATAAAAGGATATATGATATTTTCTATTAATATTTGTTTTTGATATAGTTTATAATGATTTTGAAAATAAATCGTAGTATCTTATTGAAATTTGTATTTAGTGCTGAAGAAAAAAACAAAACACATTAATTATATGACATGTCATGATTATTTATTAGATTTTTAGGGAAACATAGATTATGAAAATTGAAATATTATAGTTTATTATTAATTAACAGTGAAATATTAATTTAATAAGAAAACAATATGGGATAATTTATTCATACCATCAAATAAAAGTAGTTCATAATTGGAAATGAAATTGTAAAATGACCTCATATTATCCCACAATCTTGGTAAATTATATCGTAATGACAAGTCATGGTATACGAAGAAGATGTCACTCAAGAGAAATGATTTGGTATATGAAACAAAATAAGTAAAGATATTATAATATTATAATATATGTTTTAACAAGGATAAAAATATAACTATATTGTGTTTTATATTATAAAATATCGAAAAAGTTCTATGGATTTATGAAAATATAACTGTTGTTGTTTTTAGGATAATGGATATCATACATTGTGATTTTCAGATAAATATAGTATTCTAAGAGTAATATACCATAATATAACAAATTATTACCAAAGAAAAGAATTTATGCTGCTTTTTAGGGGATATATTTAACATATTTCAATCTGAAATAGCACATCGCAAAAAAACATCACAATTAATATTTTTTATGGTTTATCACATTTAAGTTGATATGTGATATTTTTTTGATGGAAGTATAAATTAACCATAAATAATATTTATGAAATATTTCACGTACAATGAATAAAAAATAACATGTTAACAAAATCAAAATAAAATGCACTAAAAATAAAAATTGTAAAAAATCTATTATAATAAAACATAACATATTTACTAAAAATATGTTTATAAAATTTAAAATTAAAATTATTTAATTTAGGGTTGGGGGTCATCTCCATCATGTTGATGGAAATTAAACCTTAAACCATTTTCACATCACCACATTTACTCCACAATTTTCTCATATTGGTGGTCTAATAAGGATCATTTATTATAAATCTTTATTCATTCACCATATATTCCCTTCCTTACCACTTAGGATGTCTTATAATAATTATTTTAAACTATATTTTTTATTAATTTTTCTAAATTTTAATATTATATGTGAACTATAACTGATTTTTTATTTAATGATTACAATTATTTTTTTATTATTTAAATTTTAGATTAATTTTATATTATTTTACCTCATTTTTATTAATTAATATTTTTTAATTTTAAATTAAGTAGTTTTATTTGTTTAACATAAATTATTTTTCATATTATTATAATAATAGATTTTTATGTTTTTTATAAATTATTATTTATCATTTTTAAAAATATATATATATTATTTGTTATTATTTAGATACTAATTGTATATTCTTTAAAAACAATTAAATTAATTTAAAAACATTTTAATGATTTTATATTTTTTTATGCACAGTTATTAATTTCTTTTATTTTTAATAAGATATATTCTTTTATTAATTTGTCAATAATTTTTTCTTTTTATAGATAAATAAATATTTTCAAAAAATTATGAATTTTTTACATTTTTCTAAATTATAACTGTTATTATTTTAATTTTAAAACTATTTTTAAAATCTTCATAAATATTATAATATTTTTTATTATTTCTAAAAAAATACAACTTTTTTTAATTGTAATTTATTGTCCTTTTATTTAACTAATTTGAATTAATTTATCGTAATTATTTTATAAATTTATTTTTTAATTATTTTTATATTCTTTTACTAACCTATAAAGGGAATTTTAAATTTATAAATATTTTAATTAATTTATTTTTATTTATTTCTTATTTCTGTTTCCATTTAATATATTGTATAAATTAATAATAATATTTTTTTTACTCAGGAGAGAGTTATTAATTTTTTATTATTTACTAAACTTTTTATCACACTATTTTTTAATTAACTATTTTAATCATATTTTTAAATTATATTTTCTATTTTATTTCAAAAAACATTTTTATTACTGTTTGATGATTTAAAATATATACTAATATATTTTATTATTACAATTTATTAAAAAAATGTTAATTTAAAATTAATCACTACTTACAATTTTTTATTTATAAAACTATATTATTTTTTATATAAATAAAAACATTACAAATTTACTTATTAATATAAAAATATCTAAATAAAAAACTAAAAACTAATCTAGCAATAAAAATTTAAAGCAATTCAAAAATTCAAAAAAATTCATTTGTTTTTTAAAACTAAAATTTTATAAAGAAATGATTCTCTGGATCAGAATAACAACCTCATAAGACATTGAAAGAAAGTAGGATAAAAATTATTTAACTATAAAGGGGGGAAGGTTTCGCATTATCCTTATTCAGATGAGTTTTTTTAGGGAAAATTCTGATAATTGGGGTTTGTCGCCATGAGTCTATGGTTGGATTAATTATTTATGACATTTTCAATCGAATTTTTTATTTGATATGGGTTAGAAATATATCACAAATACTAGGCTTCATATAAATATTTTTACACTCTTATTAAAATTAAGTTTTACTGACTATATCCAACCAAATTAATCCATCAACATATTTGTTAAACATATTAAACAACTTATTATGATGGATTTGGTAATCCATTAGAAATACTAACAAATTTTGATGGATCAATTAAATTTTTTCACTAGTATGTTTCTCATAAAAAATATTAGAATTTGGATTAGAATTTCATCATAAGTGGTATTTCCTATTGAAAATATTTTCAAAAAAATATTTAATTGCAAAAAAAATATCGAAGAAGAACATTTTCTAAGAGACAGGTAACTCATTAGAATATATAAATTATAAAAATGAACTATTATTGCCATTCATGAGGGGAATTCTTTATATTTTATACATCTGAATATTTTTCTAATATATGAAGTTATAGATGATTTATAGTATATTTAAACAAACCATTATAGGTTATTTTGGAGACTTATCTTGGGGAGACACATGGAATTAATAGTTAGATTTATTTTTTATAATAGATCTTGAAAAGACATATTATTAAAATAGATAGAGATATAATAGAGTGGGGAAAAAGAATAAAACTACTACATATCATAAATATCGTGTGAGTTGATGGTTCAATGGAAATAAACTTCGTATAATAGATGATCTGGGTCTATTATTTGGATGTATATCAAAATAGAAACCCCTTTGATGGTTTTTTATTGATTTTCTTGAATTTTTTATAGTAATTTACAATTACAAAAATTATTATTAAATTATCTTGAAATAGTGAGTGTATATATAATATGATTTTGTGGTCCTTGGACTTTGTGTTATTATCCTACACTTCTATAGGTTGGTAAAAGTCATGGAAGACTTAATTTTTAGTTCTCCAACAGGGTCAGTGTTGGATATGAATTGAGTCACAGGTGGTGGCCTAGGTTCAGAGATGAGATTATATAATTGGAAGAATACTACTGATGATTGTAGACTATATTATTCATTAAATATATGTTAGAGGAATTTTTGAAATATTGGGAGGGATTATTTAAATTCTATAAATTTTGTATTTTTATTTATAGTGTATGAATGGTGTAATTCATAGGCTACAAATAAATTTTGAGTTTCATTGGACTGATTTAAATTTATCAAAGTTAAAAGAATTATGTAATAGAAATATATAAGATATGTGGCTTAGAAGATACAATTTTAGAACATTCCATCATTGTAAAAAAACCATTTTCTATTGAGTGTGGGAACCCTTGAAAAGGTAAAATCTCAAAGTTAATTTTCAATTTCTGATATGATTATAGTAAAATAAGGACAATATCTTGAATTATATAATTTGATATTCTATCATTAGATCTCCTTTTTAGATCTATAGGATGTAGATCTAATAGAAGTATATCTATGATATGTAAATCTACTAGAAGTTTACCATTAGATGTTGAGTCTAGTTAAATGGAGCTAGAAGGGTTGGGGAAATATTTTAAAATTTTCTCTTACTGTAAAATTTTATTTCTTTGTTTCATTGGAGTTATATATCATATTTATTGATTATTTTATTGGGTAAAAAATTTTCAAATAAGGAAGATACACAATCTATAACTTTTTTGGGTAATGTAAAATCTTATGTATAAAATAAATATTACATAAGAATAAATATACTAAGTATAGGGTTTCCAGATAAGGTAAAACCCTTACATTTTGGAGAAGTACTTCTATTGTGAGAAAGAAATATTATATGAGTGTAAGTTTTTATAAACCTTTTTCTGTTGAGAGGATTCATAACTTTTGGCCTTTATAACATGTGAAGGAAATGTATTAGAATAAATTCTTCATATGTGATGGTATCTCAAATATATAAGGGTCTTATTCATTATAAAATTGGTATATATTTTGAGTCACCAAATTATACATATGGATCACTTGTCCAATAATAACATGTAAAATGTAATTTTACATATATTATATTAGAGTTTTTCAGAGGATTGGTAGATTTACGGTAGATCTTCATGATGTATATTTATATGATTATTCATGGGTAAGTAAAATGTCATTAGAGTGTTCTGAAATCATTTATTTTTCTCATATTCAATTATTTATGACCAAAATTCATGATTATTTCTACTTATAGGAATTATTTTGATTAATTTTGGATCTATCCAAGTTTCTCTATGAGAATATCCTTGTTAAAACCTAATGAGTGTAGTGAATTATTATTACTGAGTTTCTTATTAATTAATTGATTTATTGATCATGTTTCATGTCAATTTATAATAAAAGAATTTTTTTATAGTGTTTTTGATATAACCTCATAAATTGGGATGGTCTTGCATCGACCTAATAGACAACAAAAACATCATTACTTGTTTTTTTGGCAACTTGGTCGATGTGTTTTGGTGTCTCTGTTTGTTTTTTTGTTTCTTTAGTTTGAAATTATATGTCAATGGGTTTCTATTTTTAAATTGGGATTTATAAATATTTTTTTGATGAAAAAATGGATTCCCAATATATATGAATTAAAATGGAATTTCCACGTGAATTGAGTTCTTTTTTGTGTGTTTTTATTGATATTTAATTCAAAATATACTTCTTCCAAAATAAAATTTTTATTGAGAGTTTATACAATATGATATTTTATGAAATGTGGGAAGTGATTCATTTTAAATTCATTTTGAAGATGTTTTTGATATTTGTTTTTTTGAAAATATAGATTTTCAAGGAGAGAGGTTAGTTTCTCCTATTTCACCCAATATAAGAATATGCATTATTTTTAATTTTAATGTTCTTATTGAGCTTCCCAATTTTTATTTCCCATTATATTGATCCCATTGAAAAATGATACAAATTTGTTTTCTCAAATGGTAAGATAGAAACTACAAGAGTTAGTGAATTGTAAAAACCTGGTATGATCAATGTAAAAAGAAGTACAAAATAATTTAGTTAATAAGTTAATATAATTCAATACATATAATATTAAAGTGAATTATGAGTGTGAGAAGAAAATAAATAATATAGAACATATGGAATTTTAATTTAGTTCAGATCAAAGTGATCCTACATTTACTCTTCACTTATTTCCTACCCTCTGTGATAAATTTTATTCACTATAAACTAAATTTTAAAGTGATTGATAAATAAATTAAAAAATTGCATTCTATGGACCAAGGTAAATCCAACCTTAATTCCCTTCAAACATATTGATAGAAAAACCCCAATAACATCATCATTATTTCTGGGACAATGATCAAACTAACACTCCTTCCATTTTCCTAGGACATGTCACACCATATGTGATCTTTCCTTTTGTATATATTAGCATATGTGGGACACATCATTCTAATGGATGAAAAAAACTATGTGATTTATGTTTCCACGCAATGAGAACATTAATTAATAGAATATTTTATCAAACTAAAATAGAATTCATTTAAATCAGTGAATGATTTATATATAGTTTCTAGTGTGGAAATTACAAACTTTACCCTTCAAGAATGTCTTATGATGTTAAAGCCTCATGAAATCCATCTCAACCTAAAAAATTAAAAATAATAGTGTAATAATCAGTAACAGAAACCTTATTCAAATTAATTAATTTATTAATTCATTTTAATCTTCATGAGTGCTTTATACATTAGTTATTGATGAATTTTAATTGCTAATTTAACAAACAATATCACTGAGATCATTATTTACAAGTTTTTTCCTTAAATTCAATTAACATCTATAAATGTTTATAATTATATAATCATAAAAACCCATAGTTATATATGTATGTTATTTTCCTTCAAAATGAAGTTGTGTTTGTTTCATATTTTTTAATATATTATATAATAAAACAAATTCACCATAATATAAATACCAACAATGATTTTTTATATTTTTTTGAATATCACATTTAAATTGTAAATATACCCAATAAAATTGAATGTAGTTCAATAAAAAATTAAAAAAATAGAACCAAATAACTAGAATAAAAAAATTGATCAATGTGGTATCATAGAATTATCACACTTGTGAACGATACTTTAAAATGGAAACAAACCATTAGTAATATAATGAAAATTTTAAAAAGGAAAAATATAGAATATTGAGAGGAATTTTAGTGAATTATAACTAAAATAAAAATGTTGTTTTTATATGAATCATGTAAACAATATGATATTTTTTAATAGAAAACTATCCATTATGAAAATTAATCCCACAAAAAGTATTAAGTTAACCATTTGTAAAGTAACATAACTAAAAAATATAAAAAATAAATGTAATAAATATTAATCATGAACATATTAAGTAAATATAAAATATAATGATGTTAGAAAATAAATGATCCAATTAGATACTTAGAGAACATATACATATTTATATTATAGAGTGTATTTAAATTAATGATTTTTAAACATAATTTTAATGTTAATAATTAAAATTACATATGTTAGAAAAGTATTTTAAAAAATAATTTAATTTTTTTAATCAAAAAATTGAAATTTACTAAGATTCCTTTTTTAAAACATTAATTTTAGATAATTAGTAAAAATATAGTTTTAAAAATATTGATGTTTTATGATGTAATATTGATATAACATTGACATAATAAATCCTTAAACTATTAGATCAACACAAAACTAACTTAATGATATAAATATATTATTTAAAAACAACAAAATTTATTTTCCAAACCAAAAATGTAATTTTAAAAGTGTATAAATAGAAATTATTTGAATAAAAAACTAATTTTCTTATTTTCTTCTACATACAATAATATATTGTTCATATAAAAGGTTATAAAGTGAAAAAACATATATTTTTAATCAACTATAGTAAATAATGTGAAAAATAACACTATATAATCTTTTATCTTTTAAATTATAAATTATTCAATATTTTCTCCCAAAACAACTCATCGCCTCAGGTAAAAAAACCCTCCCATCCTTTGGAAAATCACTTCCCATTCACTTTTATAGACTCATGACCTATCCAATTCCAAAAGATCTATTATCTTACTATCCTTTTGCATAGTTTGATTCTATTCATCCCCAAACCTATAATAATTTAGTCCCGTGTCAATATATTTTACTTCAATGAAGAGGTCATCCAATGATCCAACATTGTTAGTTTTCCCATCCTATTCTTTTTACACTAAATGTAAATCATCTTTTTATAAATTTATGAACCATTTAATTTCTAAATATAAAATATATTAATTTTATTATGATAATTTAATAACTAATTTTATCCATTTATAGTATCATGCACTCTTTTCTTCTTTTTTGAAATCCTTTGTTAATGGTCGATTTTATCCACCTACGAGGACATTGTCATGCATTACATATCATTAATTTCATAGATCGATGGTTTAGAGTTTATATTTTATTTATCAATTAATTTTTATATATTCAAATATTATTATGTAATTTAAAAAAAATATCTTTAAAAAATCAAAACATAAAAATGAAATGATAAAGGGGTAATTTAAGGATCCCTATTAATCGATCAATTTCACTATTAAATAAATAACATTATAATGCTAAAAATTGTCCAAAGACAACATGATTGAATGGAATATGGTTATTGGTTATTATGTTAATAAAAAAAGTTTATTATATACGAGTGATAAATGTGACCAAACAAAATAGTACTTAAGGTTCGGGGATCTACCTCTACCATTAGTTTTTGGATTCCATTGTCTAAACCTAATTAAAATTTTAATTTTAATTTTATTATAAAAACACTTATTTTATTTTATTATTTCAATATTATAGATATTTACATATCCACTCATAGGTATCTCAATTATTTATCCTCTTGAAAAAATGTATAAATATTATATGTGGAATCTCGAACCTAACTCCTTGACTTGGATTATGCTCTTTTCCACTATATTTTTGCAATGATTCTTAAAATGTATCTTTTAATTTTTCTCTTAATTTTTTTCACTTATTTTCTTAATTATCTTCATGATTTTAATTATATTGGATGATTTATATGTTATATAATAAAGTTATCGAAAAATAAATTATTTTCCAAATAATTTATTTATTCCTTATGAGTTATTATTATTCTCTCCATTACATGTGAACCATTATAAAAGTATTTAATTTCTAATAATATATTTTCCCTTCATATTTTGGGAGATTCTAAGATTATTCATTGAAATATTAATTATGATATATTTTTAAAAATCATTTTTTTCACAAGGGTTTATCTCGTGATTACTATTATTGTATGTTACCTTTCTATATGGAATGCATGATTATGCACATTTTCGGAAGTGGTGGGTTAGCCCATAATTATATATAAATACAATGCATTGGGTAAGGTGATATATTTTGTGATATTATTTTTATTATGTTTCGACATTGTTATTTATTTAATAATAATTTTTAAAATTTCTATTTTTACAAATATATGATCCATTAAAATAATTATTTATTTTTTCAAAATTTAAATATGGGATCTATCATCATTGTTTTGATGTTTCATTATTATATACAACATTACATGTATTTTTTAAATGATTCCCCCATCATTATATAGATAATATTTTTCTTATGATATAATAATGATTATTATGTTAACCCATTTACTATATTGATTCGTGTCTCGTGTTACATCCATGTTATTACTCCCCGTATTGTGATATTGTCTCACACAATACTTGATATATGTCTTTATTTGATTACATGTATTAAGAGAATTATACAGGATTTTTATAGGACCATTCTGAAGGATTAAAATAATGATTAAAATTCCACAGGTAGTCTTTTTATATGAACCTAATTAACCCAAAACACTAAACCTTCCAATTTGAGGTTTAATTTTTAATTTTTTTCAGTTAAAAATGATACTAATATCATTTATGAAAGAGTATGTTCATTATCATTGATATAAAATCAAGGATTAGTTAATTTAGAGTAATTATAAGAAAATATAACATACGATAAACACAGTTATCATAGGGCTAAAAAACCATGTTAGGGAAATATAAATGAGTTTATTGAGGAAATTATTAATGAAATCAGAGGTGGAATTCAATATCTCATATAGGAACATGATCTGTTGTCATATTTTATAAATGGTAACCTAATCCAAGTGGAGAGTCTTGCTTTTCCAAAGAAGTAGAAATTTGCCATTTAATTTTATCTTGCACCAATGAACATTGATATTTGTCGGATCTTAAAATCCACTTATTTCAAGAATATTTGTTAAATTCTATGAAGGATGTATTTTTATTATTTATATTTGAGAAAACGATAAAGATTCTATAGTTTTATAACATTTAAATGGATTATGGTATCAATGGTGGACATTGGACAACATTATGAAGCACAAAAATATAGTGAATGTAATGGAGTGGGAAACATTAAGAATATATTTCTTAAAAATTATTTTTGTTCAAATAGTAATAGAAATATGTTTAGGGAATTGTTTAGTTTAAGAAAAAAGAAGAGTGAATCTTTTTCAGCTAATGATGTGAATTTTGGAAGGCTTTCAAGTTAAAAATCATGTTATCCTGACAGTAATGAAAGTATAATAGATCAATTATTTAGTGTCTTTAATCCACATATCTAAAAAATATATCTATCTAAGACTCTTAGAGATATAATCAATTATTGTGTCCTGAAATCACTATATAGATAGAACTTTTGATATTTTATAGGGGAAATGGATATTTGATGTAATAGATGTAGTTTCAAGCTAGATGATCAAATGATAATAGATGGTAAATGATCCAACCACCTAAATTTCAGATATGTAGAAATAAGTACCATGTGAACTGGCTCAATGGAATTATTAAATTCATTAAATTTGTAAGATAAATTAATCAATAAATTTATCAAATAATATACATGAATATGCTAAAAAATATGAAGGTCCAATGGTAGGAATATACCACTACCCTACATATAGTTCAATTCATTGATTATAATAAATTTGGACACTATAAATGTCAATACACTAATCCATGTATCTTTTAGGGTGATAATATCAAAAATCACTTAATATTATAGATAAATAGAAATCATAGTGAATTACCACTACATAGGTGGATAACTGAATTGATGTAGAGAACGGTAGACTTACTATACCCTCAAGAATAGAGAATGTATTATTTGATTCATCTTCATTGTATTATATTATATTTATCATTTTTCTAAAACCACTAATTCATATCAATGATAACATTATGTTTATATATCTATGAAAACACCAAGTTGTTCAATCATTATAACCCATGTTTCAAACTCCTTCCAATTTTTCTTATATTGGAAGATTCTTCCAAAGAATCCCATAATTCTTTAGAATATTTAGATGATATACTAGGCATGGATTGGATCTCATTAAATATATATTCGATCAACTATCATGAATGGGAAATTAATTTCCATATCGTAATAAATCTAGGCTTTCTATAAATGTTAAATGATGATTATGAATCCCATTTATCAATTACCTCGATCGTTTTGGGGTCGATTCAAAATAAAAAATCATATCTTTATTTAATGGTTGAGTAGAAAAGAATTATCCACCAGGAGTAAAATAAAACATTAATGGAATATGTGTGTGTGTGTGTGTGTATTTCCAAATGAATTTACTTCCCCTAGATCATGTGGTGGAGTTCACAATAGAACACATACTTGGAGAAACCTTTATTACCTAGATCCCATATCGGATGGAACCAATAAAACTAGATCAGTTAAACAGATAACTAAAATATAATTTTGAAAATTAGTTCATCTTCCAAAATGTATCCCCTGGGGTTAACATATTCACATTATCAATAAACAATGTGGGCCAAAGTTTTTTTCATCAACTATCATGATCTCAACAAGATCACTATAAATAAAACGTATCCACTAAAATTGATTGAAGGCTTCCTTGATAAATTTTGATAATATTAGTACATCTAAAAAGTATATCTACATTCTCTATATAATCTGATCATGGTGAATAGATAATATATTCAAACCACTGTCTTCCGTATGAGATATGGACTCTATTATAATATTTTGATTCAATTTTTACATTCAAATACCATAAAAATATTCCAATACATGGTGAATAATTGTTTATATGCTACCTCAATTACATTATGGAATTATTTATGAATAATATTCTCAAATAATATAACAAAAAAGTGGAACATGATATTAATATTTGGATTCTGTTATAGACTTTGGTGGGTGATAAGTTATACTCTATGTGAATAAATAAATACATTTAGAAGTGTTGATTTATATTATTAGATCACATTTTCATGATTGATGGAATTCATATAGGACCCTTAAAGAAAAATTCAATTAAGGAATGTACTAGAACAAAACGATTCATTGAGATCCATTGTTTTCATAGATTCTATAAGAATTAAAATTTGATTATGAAAATTATTCTATGATTATCTATCTCACTGACTAAGTTAACATATAATTGGGTAATGTATGTTTAGACATTATAATGTGAGGGAAAAATTTAAGAATCTTTAAAATAAGATAATCACTACAGCAGTACTCACACTCTCTACATGTGGATATTTTTTCATGAGTTACATTGATTATTAATATATATTTATGAGTTTTATACTCATGAAAAATGAAAAATTGATTTTTTTATGCATCATCATAATTGAATATCCAAGAGAAAGACTACCAAAATCCTGATTTAGTATTGTTGTTTTGATATGTTCATTGATGATATAGAGACACTAATCGATTGGGAGAATTCATCCATATAAACTAATCTTTTGTGTTTAATGTTTTTATTCATATATAAGACGATAAACAGAAATCATGAATATAGTTGGAAATAATCATGGAATATGATTTCTCAATTATATACCATATTGTAATTGGGATCAACGATGTTTGATCTCTCAAGAGAAAGGTGATTGGTACTCTATATATGGTGAGGGTTGGGAAATAACCCTTCATTAAAAATATGGAATGTACTGATTTGGAAATAATAATTTCAGGAAATGCGTCCTACCATAACAAACTGATTTACATACCATTTATCGAATAGAATATCTTAGAGGAATAAAGAGATTATTTATAGCAAAAAACTTAAAGAAACAATAGAAGGGGAATCTCATGAATAGAACATTGAAAAGGCTGGATTAATTCTTTCCATAACATCACTATTTTTGAAATCATCATTATATGTAATGAATAATGTATTAGATTATACGTATAGCTCACTATTTATTATTAATCATTGATTTACCATGATGTTTTGAGTTATTTGAGATAACATCTGGAGGGACATCATGAATAAGAAAGATATTGACTGCACCTAAATATTATTAGTATTTCATTGTGTTAAATAAGAGGATAAAATAGTGAAGGGATGATGCATCCATTACCCATATAAAAAGGAAAAGGGCGAATATAATCAACGACAATGAAATGGGCCTTCAAAACCCAATAAAAGAAACAACATCATATGGCTTATTGTGGATCAACTCATCATGACTCCCCACTTCATTTGAATTCAAGAATATTTCTCACGTTATCAACATTCTAAGATATAGATAATGAAGGAGGGGATACTACATGAGAACCATTTTCAATCATATCTAATCAAGATCTATGATTTCACTCTATGCTTTTATGGATTATTCTACATGAAAAAAATAGTGATTAATCTTCAGTTTGGCATATCACCCCCAAAATAATGACCAATATGAATGGACCCTTTAGACACTCATGGACACACTGTGATTTTTCTCAATGGAAGTTAAAGGAGTTTGGGATCAACATCCTACATTGCTTGAGTTCTCAAATAAAATAAGTTTCCAATCAATTATTTGGATGGACCAATATGATGATTTATATGGTAAGGGATATTGAGCACAAAATTGTTGGATTAATTTTTATAATATATGTCCCTTGGTCCCAAACATGCATATAATTTTAATTATATGTTTAAAAAATTCAAAATACATATTAATTTTTATCAATATAGATAGAATAGTTAAGATGGTAATTGTTAAAGACAAATAGAGATTAATTATAGAATCAAAAAATCATTTAAATATCAACATATAATCAAGTAATGAGGATCAGAATGTAAGTAATTCATATCCTTGTTTACATTAATCCCTTTTATATCCTTGATCACATATGATTCGTGGCCTATAGATTAGTACTTCTCCCAAACACGGTTCAAGTGCATATAGTGTTATGTTTATCTCTCCTAACAATGTAAATAATAAATCCCTCATATATACTAAATATAAAAGTGGTATAAAATGATAACAGACTCTCTTATGAGTAGTAACTAGTAAAGATATTAGACATTAGATGCAATGTTATTTGTAATTATATAACAAATATTTTTAATGTACTTTTGAAAAAAAATATTATATCAAGAGGATACATGTGAACCAGAGAATGAAATGAAGTAGAAGTGTCACAATATATTGTCAACAAATAATGTGATTATAAATTTTGAGAAAGAAATTTCAAGAGTTTGTTTTAATATAATGGCTCAAAAATTTAGATATTTGTAATTTTATTTTTAAATAAATATTTTTATGTGTAATATATTAGAATTTAGTGTAGTATAAAACAAAGACACTACAAAATAAAACCGCAAAAAACTTTATTATATTGTTTTTGAATAATTTACATAAAAATATATATTCCCAATATAATTGAATTGAATGTAATGGAACAATAAAAATAATAATAAAATAACTAGAAAATGAAAAATTAGGATAATTATGGTCTCTTTGAATGATCACACCTATGAAAAACCTCTACAAAGAAAAAACCATTAGTAATATAATAAAAATTTAGAAAATGAAAAATATAAAAATATGAGAGTAATTTTTTTAAAGATAAACTAAATAAATAAGAGGTAATCTTTGGATGTATAAACAAATATGACCATCAAAATAGTAAACTAACTTTTTTGAATCGTAACATGGTTGTTTGAATAATAAATTCACCGTTATTATTGATTCTCTACCAAAAAATAGTAAATTAAATATTAATTATATTTACCAAGAATAAATAAACTAAATATATGTACTATAATTCCTCAAAATAAAAATTTATATAATAATATAAAATGAAATATATATGAATTTTTTAAAATTGTATTTAAAAATATTTTATAGAAAATATTATTTTTACATTAATAATTAAGATTATATATTTAAAAAAATGTTTTGAATTAATAAATTCCATTTTGATAATTATCATAGTGAATGATTCTGAGCATAATATTTCAAATGTTTTTTGAAAACCCTTAATTTTTAGGTAAATAGTAAAAATACGGGTTTTCAGAATATTGATGTTTAATGAAGTAGTCCTGAAGTAACAATGACCTAATAAATCATAAAATGGTAATCTAAAGCCATAAATATAATTATAATGAAAATTAATTATTTAAATACAATAAAATTATTTTTCAAACATAAAGATAAATTTATAATGTCTAAAAATATACAGTATTCCATTAAAAATAATTTCTCTTCATTATACATTAATTTTGTAAAAACTAATAAATTTTTACTTATTAAGAGTATTAACGTCCTAAAAAGAGAGTTTCTTTAATCAAATATGATTCATAATTTCGAAAACATCACAATTGAATGTTTTACCTTTAAAATAATAGTTTGAATAATAATTTATCGCAAAAATAAGCCCTTATATAAATATAGCCACTACCTTCCCTTGTAAATACACTTCTCAAAGCCTAATATTATCCTAGTTATATCCTCCTATGAATTCTATAATCCTTATAGATTTTTAAGTTACACTTTATCCTTATTTATTAATACCTTATTCACATGTCAAAGGGGAAAGATTCAATAAAGAGGTAATCATGTAATCTACCTTTTTCATCTTTTCCATCTTCTTGATTCTTTTCTCCAAATCTATATTATTTTTATACCTTAAAAAATTATTTAATTTATAATGAAATACTATATTAACATTATTATGATATTTTTATATCTATTTCAATTGGTTTATAGTATATATACTCCCCCTTTTTTGACATATACTAAATATATTTGATTACATCCCCCTATAAGGAAGCTTCCAATGATTTACATTTCATCACCTTTATAGATTGATAGTGTAGACTATATAATTTTTTATACATTGATTTTATATAATTATAATTATATTTTTGTAATTTATCAATGTTTTAAACTATAAAAAATCAAAACGAGAAAATAAAAAAATATATTATAATTTGAAGATACTTATTCATGAAATTTCATCATTAAGTGGAAATAAATTAATAAATAGTTTTTAGATGTTATAATTTAAAATTAATAACATTAAAAATAAATTCATCATATATATAACCTTTTATGAAAAATAATATTATATAGGTGTTGAAAATGATACAAACAAAAACATGCCATATGGTTATGGGATCTCTCCCAATATTTGTTTCTGAGATTATTCCCCATTTTCTAAGCAGCTTCCAAAATGTTCATGTTAATTTTCTTCCTAAAAACCTTATTAATGTTTTTATTTATATTTTATATATATTTATATATCCATTAATTGAAATCTAAATTATTTTTTCTCAAGTAAATACATATATATATTTGAAGGGGACTCTCAAACCCATCTCCTTTATTCAGATAGTCTACATTACTTTTATATTTTTCAATGATACTTCACAAATACCTTTTATGATTATTATTAATTTTCATTTCTTTTTATTCAGGTGATATTAATATTTCATCATTATTTGTATTTTCATTCTACTAATCATGTATTTTAAATATGTATATATATATATTCCAAAAATATCATTAACTCATCTAAATTACTTATAATTCTCTCCATAACCATAGTTATTTTCTGAGAATATTTAATTTTTGAAAAATATGATTTATATTCTTCTTTTTGGAACCTCTAAGGTTATTCTTTAACATGTTTTTTATGATATATTCATGATACCAATTTTTTTACCATGGGTTTAATTTATGTTTATGATTGATATATGTTACCTTTCTATGTGGGATTCTAGATTATAAGTATTTTGAGATGGGATGGGTGGGAAATCACAGATATATCACTATAATTCATTGGGTTATATTTTATATCACATGAAATTATGAGTATTATATATGAACATGAGGCAATATTTGTTCAATATTTATTAAATAATGATTTTTATACATATGTTAGACATTAAAATGATGTTTTAATTATTCATAATTAATGAGAGGCATTTCACCAGAATGTTTTATTGTTTATTTATTATGCATATTCCATATTCCATGTATATTTAACATGATTCCCTTATATTTATGGTGATGATAATTTGAATGTGATATGATGAAGTTGATTACACTCACCCATGTACTATTTTTTTAAGGACCCAAAATTTCAATGTAATTTTTTTAAATATATAGAAATTTTAGGAGTCCGTAAAAATTTACGGTGCATGATTCTGAGGCCTGGAGTGCCCATAATGAATTTCTGATCTTTGTTCATGTAAATTCAATAAACTTATGAATGGGGTTTTTTGTATCTTTTGAACTAGTTCTTATAATTGAAATCTGAGGGCACTGTTGAACTCGCAGCGCTTGTATATACATAAGAGGACCTTCACATAGATTGCATTAGGTCAGGGGTGAAAGATAGAATTTGGGTTTTTCGTGGAATAGAAATAAAATAAAATATATTTTACTTTATTTATCTTTTTGTTGAAACCTAACATGTGGATGTTTTAATGGTGGGGACCACTTGAACTAAAACATCCCACATTTGTGTTATGGAGGTGGGGACCACTAGGCCTAAAACCCCCATAATGGGGGAAACTTCTCAATTCCCAATTAATTATTTACCTCCATCAATTTGAGCCAATTAAATTGATACAATTAAATATGCCAACAACCCATTTAACTGTTAGATCCAAAAAACAATTAATGAAATGGGACAACATTTTTAATTGTTCCAACTTTATTAATCTAGTTAATTAAAATTAATAAGATGGCTATTTTCACAGTTTTGGGTGGAATTGGGAGAGGAGAACTTTTGGAGGATTATTCTCTCCAACGAAGAATGTGTTCTACAACGAAGAACACACTCCCCAATGATGAACGCTTTTTCCAATGAGGAATTTCTTTAACGTCAATTAACCCATGAATGAGGAAACACTGATTTCGCTGATGAACGTCTATCCCCAATGACATTTTCTCCTTCCTCATGTCCTCCGTCATAAAATCTCCGAGGTAGGTTGGTTGTTTGATTTTTCTCCCCTTACATGTTCTTGATAATTCATCATAAAAATCAGGAATAGATATAGTTGCTTGCTACTACTCTATCACGGAGATTGTGGGCCAACCAAACATGGAATGACCTCTCTGAAAATATTTTGTTTAATTATTGTGTTTTTTTAAATGGAGGAAGACAGAAACCAACCTCGGTGGGGCACGATAATGGCGGCCGGAAGCACCACTGGCGGTGAAGAAGGTGATGGCACTGCCTCGCGGCCTCCACGCCGCCTGTGGCCTCCATTAACCATATCCTCTGCCACCCCATGGCTTTGTGCCATCCTCATCCTCTGCCTCCATGCAGCCTCGTGCCTTTAGTGGCCTCCACTAACCATGGCCTCCGTTTCCCCGTGGCCGCCCCCCGTCTGCGGCCTCCACCGCCCATGGCCCCCATAGCCCCCATGGCCTCCGCGCCGCCCCATGCCGTCCAGACCAGACCACCATGCCGGATTACCCAGTGCGGTCTGGGCCACCTAGCGCTGTCCAGGGCAACCCAAACTGGTTCGGCCCAAGCTGGGTCGGGCGGGGTGGGTCCGACCGGGTCGGACCGAACTCGGACTCACTTCGACCCATTTACACACTTTTGGCCATATCATTGGCACCAGACGTTCGTTAGACGAACTGTTTGTAGTGCTCGAAACCCTGGAGCGAGATGGTCTCTTGGGTATACCCCAATTGTGATTTGGATAAAGTTGGGATATGTTTGTGCTGGATCGAGCGCAAATTCAAATGATCCATCAGACAAAAATACTAATAACATACAGATCGGGCGTCTGATTGACACACCGTCTATTGCATTGAGACCCCTATGATGTGGTGGTAATTTGGGATACTATTTCATGAGACCTCTTGGTAGTTAGAGTATTGACCAGTGGCATGAGTATCAGACCCTCCAGGAGACTATCAGGCTTAGTACGGGAACACAGTAGCTGGTGGTGAAGTTAAGAATGAATATCAATCTTATGTGGGTCAGCACAAAGCGATCATGTGTGGGTCATAACATAAGGATCTGGTGTCGTTCAACACCGAATGATCCAAGGTGGGCCAGCACAGAGCAATCCTATGTGGGTCAGCACCGAGTGATCCTGTGTGGGTCAGCACATAGCAATCCTGTGTGGGTCAGCACTGGGTGATGCTTTGTGGGTCAGCCCCAAGCGATCCTGTGTGGGTCAGCACCTAGAAATCTTGTGTGGGTCAATATCTAGAGATCCTATGTGGGTCATCACTGAGCGATCCTGTGTGTGTAAAAAACAGAGCCTCTTAACAGAGTAATATGGTTCAGTAGTTACATCTTATCATTTGTACTTTTGCACATAAGTTATACCTTGTGTGAGCTGAGTATGTACCTGTATGGTACTATCCTTCTTGGTAATACCGTGGTGGTATTCTTCAATGTGGCATACATGTGCGGTACTTACCATCGTGGTATTACATCCTTTGTTGAATAGTTGAGCTTTGGTATAATGAGTTGGGCCTTGTGATTCATCATGTTTGAGATTTTTTTACTTGATAAATTAGGTATATTTATGGTCATATACCTATGTAGCATTTTCAGTTGAATCCATGATTTGTGGTTTATCCTTGGTGGATTCTATATGACCATGGTGGTATTGGGGTCCCTGCTATGTATCATTATACTCACCCTTGCATTGGCTAGGCCCGCACCCTATTCTGTTTGGTGCAGACGATGGACATCATTGACTGAGGACGAGAGTATCAGGACTGGAGGTGGCTCAGAGTTGGACGAAAGATGAGGCAAACCACAAAGACAGTCATTCATGAGATGTACATACCCTTTAGGTAACATTCATGGTGGACGATCCAGGAGCTTATTTTCACCTATCAGTCGTCTTGTATATTCATGTTTTCCTTGTACTTTCTAGTTGGGCTTGTATTCTGGCCCCTTTTACTTTTTGTACTAACTCTATTTTCAATTCAGTTTACTTGAGTTTGTATATTGTTGTGTGCTTGGATGTCTGTGTTACAGGTTATAAAGGCAATGCCTTCCCAGTTTTAGGGAATACATCTTTGGTGCTAGTCTTCATCCCATGGCCAATGGAAGGCAGGCTGGGGGTACTCCTGGTATAGGCCCCGGGGGATGGGTTGTGACAAATTGTCATCATAGGAGTCGATTCTCCCATAGAACATATTACTTTGATCCTTCCTTTTAATAGAAATAGTGTTAAGCGTAGTGAGTGTGGTCATCAGTTTAAGGAATACATTGTTTGTGCGGAAGCTGGCGTATACATACACGAGGACCCTGAATTCTGATTTCTGACTCAGTGCACAAAAACACTCATTGTATGTGTGTTTTGAATATTTTTCTTTCTGATATCTTTGATCCAGCTCACCAAGTATAAATTATTGATCGTGGCACACCTATTTCTTTTTTTGATGCCTCCACATTGACATCCAGCTATGGTTCCGGATATAGTACACACTGATAGCCCAACGAGTGATGAGGCCTCGGTGCAGGGCTTTCTACTAGAGGAGGCACCATCGGTACCATTACCCATTGGGCCACCAATGCCACCTGCCCCAGCAATAGACAGTTCAAGATGCTTAACCGCATTGCATGAGTTCCAGCAACAGAGGCCACCCAGGTTCAAGGGAGAGATAGACCCACAGGAAGTTGAGGATTTGTAGGAGGCCGTGTTGAGAGTCTTCTGACTAGTAGGGACACCATCCTATCTCATGGGGATCTTTTCCGGTAGTATTTTGCAGGAAAAAGTAGGTAGATGATGGATCTTGATGCTTTATGTTTATGATGAGGTGAAACTTCCCTAGGAAGACATTAAGAGCCTGTTTCGTGTAGAGTTTGTCCCAGTGACTCTTCGTGCAGTGCACATAAAAGTTCTTCTTCATCTGCATCAGTGCGACATGACTATGGCTCAGTACTCAGTGTGGTTCACTGACCTCTCACGCTACTCCACTGATATAGTGTAGAACCCATTCTGCAGGGCCCAGACATTTGAGTAGGGACTCAGGCCGGAGATCAGGTCTTCGATGATTTTTCTCAGCATCCCGACGCAGGTGGGGGTGTTAGAGTGAGCCCTCTTCGTGGAGAGTTTTCTTGCTGAGCAGTCACCAACAGCGAGACCCACCACCAAACATCATGTAGCGGAGTCTTCAGCAGCTGGCAGCATGTAGATTTCATAGAGGTCCAATAGGACAAGACCTATAGGTGGATGACCGCATGATTCAGGGTCGGTTGTGCGGGGCACCCGAGACAGAGCCATTCATGCATGGAATATGCAGCGTTACTCATGCGGTGGGCTGGGTCACATGAATAATGATTGTCCGACCCACCATACATATGATCAGCAGACAGTCGAAGGACCTCCATGGCTGAGACAGAGGTTCGACTGAGGAGGTCCGTAGGGATAATGTAGACATGGCAGAAGATCTAGTCATGTAGCTGGTAGTGAATTATGATTCAAGATTTTACCACGACCACCATCAGGTGGTCCACCCCGACCACAAGGAGTAGGAGGACATGGGCAAGCTCGGCTCCAGCCAGCTGAGGCCTATGATCACGGTGCTCCAGATATGATACATGGTACGATCTATGTCTACTCCACCTTAGTTGCAGAACTTATAGACAAAGGTGCAGTCTTTCTTTTATTGCCACTGCAATCATTCAGAGCTCGAAGATTCTAATGGAGCTGTTGGCTCGATCCTTACGGCTAGATACTCTTACTGAAGAGGTTTGATGATTATGCAGTGGTGCCGGCAGTGTGAGATTACACTAGGAGGCAAGAGCTTCGGATGGGATCTTCTAGTAGCGACGTTGAGGCATTACGATGTCATCTTGGGTATGGAATGGTTATCTATAGTCCATGCTCAATTTGACTGTATTAGGTGCAAAGGGAAGTGTGTCTGCATGGATGGGACCAGGTTTACCTTCACCGGCGACAAGGGAGCCTTTACATCATATGAAGAACTTACTTGAAGGAGAGTTCATCCAATCACTCACCAGTTAGCTAGAATTACCCTCAGAGCAGTAGATGTGGAGAGTCCAAGTTATCCTGTACTGGTGGACCAGTACACGTATGTCTTTCCTGATGATGTTCCGGGTCTACCTCCTCACAAAGAGGTGGACTTTTTTCATTGACTTGTACCATGGGATGGAACCAATATCTACACCAGTTTATCAGATGGCTCCTACTATAATTCCCCAGCCTTAAAACATTACATCATATTGAATTAAATCAATAATTCACATTGAGGATCTTCTTAGGTATAGAGTTTTATAGAATTGGGACATAACTATTACATCTCACAATATTACAATGTTGACACTTCTACTCAGCTTCCTTTTTTTCATAAAATAAAAACTTTTAAAAAGAAACATGTCTACTTCAATGTTTTATATAACATGTCTTTCCTTGATCCCATATTTGACCTTATTCATCTTTAAGTCCTGTGGAAAACATTTCAAAAACATGGGATGAGCCTAAAAATCTCAGTAAGGGATATAAAAATACAGAAAGAAAACATTAGTCCATCTATACATAAGAATCAATGAAATCATACATACTCATAAAACATAAGCACAATAAGAAACCTCATGAAATCATAATATTTATGAATAACTCATAAAATCATTATCCATAAAGGTAACTTGAGGCATTCATAACATTCTTACGTAGGGAGTAACCCTCATGGTTACGTTTGTAATACCCATTACAGTATATTACCTAAATCTCTTCTGAGAAACCTTAGTGTTTAACCCCTTCACATTACCCAATGCATTGGAGAGATATCTTGGGCTCATGTACCCATAGTTTATCACGGAACCACCCAAATTCATAAATAATTCCCAAGAACCATGACATAATCATATCACATAAAACAATTATAAAGGAAACATAACATTTCCACATTTCAATCACATGATATCAACACAATACATTGATATAATAAAAACGTTATAAAAACCATTTCTAAATACCAAAATAAATGAAAATTATAACATGGTATTTATTTTTCGTTTCAAAAAATTTATGGCTTGTAGAGGAAGTCAAAACTCAAATAATGGTCACAGCGGCAGAGAAGTCATTGTCGCCGCATACGTAAGACAAAACATTCCTTTTGTCGTTTAGTAAAATTCATCATATAAAATGTTTCCTTTTTATAAAGGTATAAGCCAAAAGGTTTTTTACACCATATAAATGAAATTTGTGTATAAAACAAAATATGCCTCAATTAAAGGAGATTGAGACGAAGTCCCTTACAAAGATGTTATCCTTAGATTAAGGATAAATCAATTATGTAATTATGTGTGACAAATATAAATACACAAAATATAAGTGTATATTAAGTTTAAAACAATCATAGGTCATTAAAACATATTCATATCATGACATAATCAAGAAGTGGAGGTTTAACCCAAATAATTGAAATTGGGTTAAGAAGTTCCCTTATAGAAATTCGATAGCCTAACAGCGTCACTTTAAAATTCAGAAAAAATGAGTTGATGAGAGATAAAAAGGATATCTAATCACTTGGACATAAAATTTACCATAATAAGGATATATAAGAACATATCCCGACATAAGAAGATGTAAATTAAAAGGCCTAACAAAAATAAGTCCTTTAAAAAGATGACGGTGAAAGGTTCCCTTGCCGATTTTGGTAACTTTCGAAACGTACACCCCATGAAAGAATGACTATAAAATGTTGATGTAAATACCCATAATTGAAATTATTTTACACAAAGAGTAAAATAATGGGTATTACATTCACCACTCAAAGGAGATTATGTAAAATATAGAATGAATATCATGGTAATAAAAATTGAGATAAAACCCCCTTACCTCTTATTAATCAATCGAGTCGTATGACCAAAAGATAATAAACACAATATGAATCACAGAATACCATGAATATTAATAGAATCATGATAATATATATAAAATGGTAGTAAAAAATACACCACATGAAATAATTAAGTGGTGAACAATGGAAATTTTACATAATTAAAAGTGAGATAAGAAATCCTCTTACGAAAATTCGGCAGCCTAACGGCGCCACATAAAACTCCTAAAAATGGATTGACGAGATCAAATAGGTTCTCTCAACATATGAACATAAAATGTAAAGTAATAGGAATATAAAATAACATCCCGAAACATAAGAAATATGAGCTTAAAAGAAATGAAATAAAAGAGAGTACTGAAAAAGATAGAGAGACGAAGGATCCCTTACCATGTGTCCGACTTGACTCGCTCGTATTTTCCTTATTCTTCCTTTAAATCGGGTTACTCCCTTTGGTTTGAACCAAAAGGGTTTCTTGAAGAGAATTATTCCTATGGTATGGCTTCAAGGATGAATAGAGGGATGCTGGGAGCTTATTTGAGGAGAGGATGGATGAGCCAAAGGGCTTGAGAAGTGTGAGAGATGGGTACGAAGTGGGGTCTTTTTATAAGGGAGAGGAGGGGCTCTTTTGGAATGCATGAAACTATAATTTTATTATATAATGCCTTTCAGTTTCAAATGGTCTTAAAATCATTAAATTTGAATATAAGGTGGCCCGGGTTCAAAATAAAATCATCCAATAAGAATTGGACAAGTGATGGATATTATTTTAAACATTATCTTCTTATTTAATTAAATCATTCATTAATGACGTAAACACTGCATCATCATTGTGTCATAAATAATATTATTTTTTTGATGTCTGAAAATTATAAAAAAATTACCATGATGTAGTAAATATTTTTAGATTTCTAATAAATATTTATAGTCAAAAATATAACTTATATAAAATTATGTAAAAATTATTTTAGTAAAAAAATACATGTTTGTGACATTTTTATTTTTACTTTAGATAAAAGGTATTAATGTCATTATCTTACCCATGTGGCTCCATGGGGTCCCAAAAATTGACCCATGAATTTTCTTGGTCGGCCATGACACATCCAATAAGGTTAGGACATGTGTGAAGGTATTTTTTTATTTTTATAATATTATTTTTACCTTAAATTACCATAATTACCTTTAATCGCGGTTAACAAAACTGAAAAGTTATTATTCACCAAAACTATTTTCATCCCATTGAACCACATATTACTTACTAATGACAACCATGTATGTCAGATTTTTGAAATTCAATTCATAGAAGCGGTAAAGTTTCGTTTAACGAAAAATTCAGTTTCTTAACTAACATTTAGTGATTTATCTATTAAATAAAAAAATGATGTTTTCCAGAAAAATAACAATAATTCACCCTAATATATATTTGATATTATGAATTAAAAAATGATGTCTATTTTAAAAAAATCAAACCATATAAGTTTCATTAATTAATTTTATAATTAATTCCCGTTGTCAAAACAAAAAGTGTGTTTTTAAGAAACAATATCTATCAAAAGATTGCCTATTGTTTATGTCCAATTTTAAAGTGAAATTAATTCCAATACCAACAATTGGATTAAATTTTAAATGTATATTAGAATTAAACTTTAAAAAAAATTAAAAAGACAATTTATCCATATAAATAAATTATATTAAAAGGTGTTTTTGAATAAAAATACAACATTTTTCACTATTCATTAAAATTGAACTTTATTAGAAAAATAACAAAAACAAAAACAGAGAAAATCTTTATTTCCTGATTATAAAGAATGATTTTATTTGGTCCAATAAAACATATAAAATTTAAAAAAAGTAGTTTTAAAAAGGTTTCACCGTCAAAAGGCGGTTAATCGGCCCTTTAAAAAATATTAGGATATTTATGCTTAAAATGGGACTCATTCATATTTTAAGCCTCTATCATTTATTGGGTAATTGTTAAAATATTTAACAAACATATATAATCATTTTTTAGTTAGTTCTGTTCATTCCTTCCATTACAACGGCTAGGGGTTAACTACAATTTAAACTAATATTATTATATTATTAGTGTGCAACGTAATATTTTAAAGAAACTTGTCGTTGTGTATTGGGAATGCCATAGAACATAGCATTCCAATTAAAGTAATATTAATATTTTATTCAAAAATATTAATAAACAGGAAAATTTCATATTCTTTATTTAACTGGGATGTTACATCCTTCCTGTAACGCCCCGACCCTAGTTACCCAGAGTCGGTGCATTATTACGTATCATTGGCATGATCACAAAGGATCAAGTCTCGAAAGACATGGGGCGCAGGTACTGTAGCAGTACTGTAGCAGCGACGACACTATTCATCAGCGGGTACTGTAGTGGCGGCAGGGCACTATAGCGGCGGCGATACTGTGCGGTACTGTAGCAGCAGGTTACTATTCACAGAATGTGAATTAGCCTTAGAATTTGGGCCTACGGGCTATGTAATGGGATCCAAGCCCACATGGCCTTCGGGCTATGTAATGAGTTTCCCTCTACCCAGTTAAAAAGAGGGCTTTGCTTTGATTTAATAATAAAAATGAGGCTTCGGCCCCAACCTTTAAAAAAATAAGGTAAAAAAACTAAAAAAACATCTTGTCTTCATATCCCCTCATATTATCCCTGCAGTTCATTCATAAATTACTTTTTCACATCCTGGGAGAAATAAAACATTGAAAGGGGTGAGCTCAGATGCTCAGTAAGGATAACAATATATCAGATGATTTCATAGATAAGAATAAATGATTAAACAAATTTATAACTAAAACAAAAGCCTTTTAAACATGAACTTCAGCATAATATGGCAAAGATAAAATGAAATAATTATATTTACTTATTCACATGGATATTCTAGTAGTCAAACAATCACATGAAATATCAATAACCACTTTCATAATGATGGAATGCATAATGCCAGACTATCATGACCACATAGCCAAGGCCTCGTGCCAAGACTAAAAATAAGATTTTGTCAAGGTCTTGTGTCAAGACACTAGTTTGTCTCATGAGACCTACCAATGCATCTAGGAGCTATAGTGGGCTCCTCCCATCACATAATAAGTCCAATGCATTCCTCATATGGACATGTTTAAATAGAACATAAACATTCATATTAAAACAAGCATATGAAATGTCAATACTTTAACCACAAACCATGAATGGTATAAAAATAGCACATCGACAGTCAAACATAACTCATTCGATACAATATGGAATATTTTATTTTATCAGATTAACATTAATCGAGAATAATTAAGTATATTGACATAGATTAATATCATCATCAAACTATTGAATGAAATATCCCCCATTTCCTTGAAAACATTTAAAATTCACCATATTTGTCAAGAATCCATTTAAAATAGTTTTTTGAATCAAAGATTCCCATACCACTTTGAAACTTTTAAAATAGATTTTTATTTGAAAACATTGATTTCCATATAAATAAATCCTTAAATCCATTTTTTAAACAAGGAAATTAATGAGAAATAGCTAGATTAATAAATCTTTAAAACATTTTAAAATGATATTTTAGTTAGAGTTCCTAACCAAAAGAGAGACAGTTGAATACAAATAATTGAGATAACAAAAACCTTTTAATATCATTAGAATAAAGGGATTCATGATATACTTTGTCAAAGTACATTATATACACCATATAAAAATGATTTGGTGTATAACAACAAAGGAGTCTCAATGGAATGTAAATTGAGATGAAATCTCCCATAAAGGTCGTATCCATAGGTTAAGGAAAAATCAACGACATAATTATGTGTGACAAATAAAAATACACTCAATATGATTTGATATTCATTGTGAAACAATCAAAGGACATTCACACATATTCTTGTAAAAACAACACCAATGGATTGGATGCTTAACTCAACAAATCAAGATTGAGTAAAAATTACTCTTATCAATTTCATACAGACTACTTGAGAATTTATCAATGGAGTGATTATGTGTATCAAAATTATATCCACAGAAAGGGGAGTGGAAATTATGACAAAATAATATGAATAGTTATTCCACACATTATCTTGGAGTAAAATAATCAATGAAGTATGCGTAAAGCCGAATGAGTGGAAATTGAAATTTCAAATTACCTTATCGATTTGGTAACATACGAAACAAACACCCATAAAATAAGGATCATAAAATGATGATGTAAATATCCATAAATTAATGTATATTACACAATTAATAAAATCTTGGGCAGTACACACACTACATGTAATAAATAAGTGGTGAACAATGGAAATCTCACGGAATGAAAAGTGAGATAAGAAACCACTTACATTGTACTTTTTACATGTATGAGGCTAGGTTAACCTCTTGTATAATGGTGAAATAATTGTTATTGAATTATAAAATAATCATATTCATTAATATGATATCATATATGATCTTTTAATATTTATTTGTAAATAATATCATACAATTATCTTCATTTCAGGTGTTAACAGGTTCATTTTCCTTTATATTATTTGTTATTTGAGCCATATTTGTTAATAATGGGATTTATATTATTCATATAAAGAATGATATCAAATCTTTAAACATTACTTTTAATCATTAAATTAGAATTAGTCTTTAATGGATATGATGGAGAATGAATCTCATCGCATTCGTGGAGACGGTAGTCCATATGTATGCACGAGCGACAATATCATTTTTTTGATATTAAAATAATATTAAATTTCATTGTATATAATATATACAGAATCATTATCATGTTATATTTATTATTTACATGAATTACACATCATTATTATACCCATCCAAATAATAATTTATTTAATAACAATTACACCATGACGTGGAGACGGTAAGCCGTACGTACACACGTATGGTGATATGTCATTCAAAGAATGGGTAGAATACTAAAATATGGTTGTAACATATTTATAATAACATAAATGTATATATAATATAATAGAGTTATTATTTTAGTATGGTAATAAAAAAGAAATAAGAAGTGGAAGAAGAAAGGAACTTGAAAAAGGGTGGTGAAATCATTACCTCTTATTCGGGTTCTTCCTTTTCATTTGATCAAAATGGATCTTTTGAATTGCTTTATGACTAAAGGAA
This sequence comes from Viscum album, assembly GCA_963277665.1. NCBI lineage: Eukaryota > Viridiplantae > Streptophyta > Magnoliopsida > Santalales > Viscaceae > Viscum > Viscum album. The sequence goes on from OY728139.1 coordinate 1,094,440,047, forward strand.
GGCATCTAGAATGAATTGAGGGATGTTTATAGAGTATTTGGGTAGGGGTTGGCCGAACCAAATGGCTTTTAAGGTGTGAATTAATGATAAGGGGGAGTGCCCTTTTATTAGAGGGGTGAGGGGAACCTTTGGAAAAGCTAGAAATATTATTTTATAATAAATTCATATTCGGATTATAATGGCTCAAAAGTGGATTATTTAAAGTGTAAGGTGGGATAGGTCTGAAACCACTCAACCAATAGGATTTATATATGTTTGGTTTACTATATTAACCTTATATTTAAGTATTAACTCTTAGTTAATTAGTTTCACTTTTACAATGTCACTTTGTATTTTTATATTATATGGTTAATAAAATTACTATATAAATCCAAGAGTCCCCAAATTGGTCCATTAATGATAAACTTATCATGATATAAGTCTCTTTTCTGAACCTTATATTTTTAGGAATTTGATATCAATTATTAATATAATATTGGTTTTAAAAACTCTTTTATATCAATTTTGACACAATTCAATAATTGATTTTTGTAAAAATCATAACAGAATGATTACTTCAAATAAAGATAATTAAATCAATCCTAACATGTAATATTAACCTATAATATTATTTTAATTTATAAAAATTCTCAAATTAAATTTATTTGGGTATTTATAATATCAATTATTCAAATTTTTCATTAATTAGGTAATTACTGCATCACCATTGTGTCATAAATAAATTGCATTATTTAATGTCTAAAAAATATAAATAAAATACCATTATGTAAGAAATATTTTTATATTTCTAATTAATATTTATTTTCAAATATAAAACATATATAACCCTATGTAAAAATTGTTTTTCTAAAATATATATGCTTATGTCATTTTTGTATTTATTTTAACTTAATTAATATAAAGTGTCATTATCACTTACAAGTGGCTCAATGGGGTCCCAAAATCAACCCAAAGATTAACATGGTAGGACATGTATCCACAAATAAGATTAAGACGCGTTTTAGGATAATTTAGTATTATTATAATATTATTTGTTATCCCTTATTTATCAGATTTAACCTTTAACCATGATAAATAAAATATTTACCGAAGTAATTATTCAAAATGTCAACAAATAAAAGTTACATATTTAAAAATTTTAGAAATAATGTTACCAAATATGGAATCAATTTTTACAAATTCAAAACCCAGAAGTGGCAGAAATTAATTTAAAATTAATTCACGTTGTTAAAACAAAAAAGCGTGTTTTTAAGAGATAATAACTATCAAAAGATTGGCACTTGTTTATGTCTGGTTTAATTGTGAAATTATGTCCAATAAAAAACATTGATTTAAATGGTAAAAATATATTCTAAAAATACTTTGAAACCACTAAAATTCATAATTTATCAATAATAATTATTTCGATTAAAAAATAGTTTTTAATTAAAATTTAGTAATTTTCACTATTCATCAAAATATGAAAGTTATCCGAAAGGTACCAAAATTTCACCCTAGGATAATTTTGATATTATGAATCCAAAAATGAAGTCCATTTTGAGAGATAGAATTTATAAAATTTCAAAAAGTGGGTATTACTATTCATAACGGTTACTTTGATTGGTCGAGCTGTGTTACAACTCGAAGTTGCGTACAACACATGCTACTGTATTAATCAAAGATAAGTGTACCGTGTAAGATTGGGGTGTTATATTCTTCCCTCCTTCAATAAATTGTGTCCTCACAATTATTAAAATTGGGCATTGGAATATAATGGAAAGTCCCACATCAGAAAAAGATTCAATAAAACTATCACTTTAAAAGAAAGAAAGAGAATAGAAATGTTACCCGAGATAACCTATACTAGGATTACATGTAGAAAAACATGGATATGGATGATAAAATAAGTGTCATGTTATGATGGAGAGGGATAGAAAACATGATTAGGAGAAATTTAACAATAAGAAAACCACCAACTTGTGATGGGACAAACGGTCACTAGTTTCCCAGTAAGAAAAGTAAATGGACAACATTTTTATAATTTTTCTTAGATACATTACAGAAAGATGACGAATTCATTTCTGAGATTGACTAATAACATAAAGAGATATACTTATTTTGTTAAAGTTTCGTTCTTTAATAAATTCCTACTACTAATTTATTTTTAAATGATAGGTATTCAAGAAGACTTGGTCACACTTGAAGAGATAGAATAAACTTTTTATAGAATCACATGATCCACGAAGGATAAAAAATATATTTACCTTCTCTTTAGAGAATAATCAAAACCAATTTGGTTACTATAAGATCTGATGATCCCCCAAAATGATATTCCATTAGAGAAAGAAACACTAAACTTAATTTGTAAAATTAAACCAAAAATACCCCAAAGATAAATAAATAGCATTAAATAAATAATTGTCTATAAAATCCTTTAATAAAAACCAAAATAATATTGAAACTCAAAACATAGAAGAATTTGGTTATTTAGTCTTCCACGTTAAGTGATATCCCTAACTGACAACAATTACTATTAATGTCAAATACTTAAAAGTAATTAACCTAATCACATATTTTCTTTTATAGGTTAATCATTTCCATAAATAACCCAAATCACTCTAAATACAAATTAAAAACATAGATAAAAATCCACCATTACTCCTCAAATGAAATCCCATAGTATTCTATTTTCATTGGGAATATAGTGTCCCCAACAAAGTGAACATCTTCCGAAATAAAATTTATCACTTATTCACCAAATCATTTTCCTATACTAAGGGTATTAACTTGATATGAAATAATATCCAAAATAAAATTATTATTGACCAATAAAATCATTTAACTAAAAATAATAGTCACATTAACTTGGGACTTCACATATTCCAGTGGTAGGCGATAAATACCCATCGCACTTTGGTTGTGGGTTTGATTCCCACATCATTGTCTGACGTGACCAGTTGTCACACGGTCTGCGTGTTACCCTTTTTCAAAAACTATATTTTACAACATTACGAAAATGAGATAAATTCCTCAAAATAACCATAACATAATTTAACCACAAATGTTATCTCATACCTTGCATTTTCATCCCAAATTATAATAACTTGTAATTGCCTTAAATCCAATGATCTTATAAAACCAAATGTTTATTTATAACTACATCCATAAGAGAAAAGATAATTCTTCATAAAATATCATTCTCACATGGCAGACTTTAGGGTTAAAAATACAAGAGAAAATTATTCCAAAGTAAACCCATCAACAAGGAGCACTAATACTTTTTAGACATTTCTCCAACCATTTATTTCCACATAGCATCATCTTTGTCAAATAAAATATATTATATAATAGGGAATTCACTCGGGTAATGTCCAGGTCCCCTACATTTTTGGCAAATGACTGTAAATGGATTCTTGGGACCATTATTATCTTATTCCATCATACTCTTCATTTTTTTCGGAAATTCATTACATTATGTCCTTCCTTCCCACACATAAATCATTTCTTTGTTCTGTTGAGACACTTTCCTGGGTGTCTCATTCCACATTTCTTGCATGATGGAAATTGAGGATTCTTTTTTCCATGGTCTCCACTACTGGAGCTCTTATCATTCATCACCTTCACCTTCTTTTTTGAGTCCATGAATTGGTTAATATATATATTGATGATCATATTTTTGGAAAATTGATTTGGCATGAAGATGATATCTTTTACGCCTATCAAGATTCCATTTTTTTGCTCAGTTCCACCACCGTTCCCACCTTGTAAATCATTATCAAATACACTATGACTTCCTTGGAATCCAGCCGTTGACTAAAACCAGAAATAATTTTGTGAGTAACAGTAGTCATAAAATCATTTAGAGAATATCATGTCCCCATATTCTCAATTTGAAACACATTAGGATTAACCAAGGTTATTTACTCTCATCTTATATATAATACTTCAAATCGGTTTGTAGAGAAAATGTAAATTATCCTAAGCATATCCCCCAGGAGTGTCGTAACCAAGAGGGCAGCAAGGCCCATTGTCGTGCACCAGTTCTTGTTCGAGTCTATCTTAAAGAGGGGTTTTCAGGTTTTACCCCTAGGTACATCTGTGATAGAGCTGCCTCTACCTGGTCGTATCCAGACAGGGATGTATTTCTCGGAAAACTCACAAAATCTCTACAATACCAAAATTCTAGGAAGTTCTTCTATACTAATCCTCAAAGTCCATATTAGGTCTATGTGCTCCAACCAGAGTTTATCTAAATATAGCTTCCAAGGTTTGTACTAAACTTCCTCTGATACCAACTGTAACGCCCTGACTGTAGTTACCTAGATTCAGTGCATTATTACTTAGCATTGGCATGATCACAAAGGATAAAGTCTCGAAAGACCAATTAGTTTAGTCGTCTTGGAAACACTAGATATATTCATATGTCTTAAATTATAATATAAGGTAAAAAAACTTCAACAACATCTTGTCTTCATATCCCCTCATACTATCCCTGTAGGTCATTCATAAATTACTTCTTTACATCCTGGAAAAAATAAAACATTTAAAGGGGTGAGCTCAGATGCTTAGTAAGGATAACAATATCGTATAAGCTTTTATAGATAAGCATAAACACTTAATTTAATTTATAACTAAAACAAAAATCTTTTAAACTTGACCTTCAGCATAATATGGCAAAGATAAAACGAAATAATTCTATCTACTTATTCACATGGATATTCTACTAGTCGAACAATCACATGCAATATCAACAACCACTTTCATAATGATGGAATGCACAATTCCAGACTATCATAACTACATAGCCAAGGCCGCGTTCCAATACTACAAATATGATTTTTTCAAGGCCTTGTGCCAAGACACTAGTTTGTCTCATGAGACCTACCGATGCATCTAGGAGCTGTAGCGGGCTCCACCCGTCACTTACTAAGTCCAATGCATTCCTCAAATGAACATGTTTAAAGAGAACATAATCATTCGTATTAAAACTATCATACGAAATGTCAATACTTTAACCACAAACCATGAATGGTATAAAAATAGCATATCCACAGTAAAACATAACTCATTCGATACAATATGAAATATTTTATTGTATCAGATTACCCTCAATCGAGAATAATGAAGGATATTGACCTAGATTAAAATCATTATCAAATTATTGAAAGAAATATCCCCTATTTTCTTGAAAACATTTAAAAGTCGAACTATTTTTCAAAAATCCATTTAAAATAGTTTTTTGTTTCAAAGTGTCCCATACCACTTTGAATCTTTTATAATGAATATTTATTTGAAAACATTAATGTCCATAAAAATAAATCCTTAAAACCATTTTTAAAACATGGACATTAATGGGAATGATTTAGAATAATAAATCTTTAAAACTTTTTAAAATGATATTTTAGTTAGAGTTACTAACCAAAAGAGAGACAGTTGAATAAAAATAATTTATATAATAAAAATCTTTTAATATCATGAGAATAAAGGGATTAATGATATACTATGTCAAATTACATTATATACACCATGTAAAAATGATTTGGTGTATAACAACAAAGTTGTCTCAATGGATTGTAAATTGAGATGAAATCTCTCATAAAGGTCGTATCCTTAGGTTAAGGAAAAATCAACAAAATAATTATGTGTGAAAAATATAAATACACTCAATATTATTGGATATTCATTGTAAATCAATCAAATAACATTCACACATATTCCTTTAAAAACAACACCAATGGATTGGATACGTAACTCAACAAATCAAGATTGATTAAAAATTACTCTTATCAAGTTCATACCGATGACTTGAGAATTTATCAATGGAGTGATTATGTGTATCAAAATTATAACCACAGAAAGGGGAGTAGAAATTATGACGTAATAAAATTAATAGTGATTCCACACATAATCTTGGATTAAAATAATCAATGAAGTATGCGTAAAGCCGAATGATTTGAAATTGAAATTTCAAATTCCCTTATCGATTTGGTAACATACGAAACATACACCCATGAAAGAAGGATCATAAAATGATGATGTAAATATCCATAAATTAAAGTATATTACACAATGAATACAATCATGGGCAGTACACACACCACATGCAATAAATAAGTGGTGAACACTGGAAATCTCAAGGAATTAAAAGTGAGATAAGAAACCCCTTACTTTGTAATTTTTCCTTGTTCGAGGGTAGTTTAACCTACTGTATAATGGTGAAATAATTGTTATTGAATTATACAAGAATCATATGCATTAATATGATATCATATATGATCTTTTAACATTGATGTTTTTATAATATCTTAGAATTATCGTCGTTTCGGGTGTTAACGGGTTCAATTTCCTTTATATTATTTGTTATTTTAGCCATATTTGTTATTAATGGGACATATATTATTCATATAAAGAATTATATAAAATCATTAAAAATTATTTTTAATCATTAAATGAGAATTAGTCTTGAATGGATACGATGGGGAATGAATCGCATCGCGTTCGTGGAGACGGTAGTCCTTACATACGCACGAGCGACAATATCATTTTTTTTATATTTAAATAATATTTAATTTAATTTTATATCATATATAAAGAATCATTATCATGTTATATTTATTATTTACATGAATTACACATCATTATTATACCCATACAAATAATAATGTTTTGAATAACAATTACACCAAGACGTGGAGACGGTAAGCCGTACGTATGCACGTATGGTGACATCTCATTTAAAAAATGGAGAGAATACTGAAATTTGGTTGTAACTCATTTATAAAAACATAAAATTGTATTTAATATACTGGATTTATTTTATTATTATGGTAATAACAAAGAAAGAAGATGTGGAAGAAGAAAGGAACTTGAAAAAGCGTGGTGAAATCATTACCTCTTCTTCGAGTTCTTCTTTTTTATTTGATCAAAAGGGCTCTTTAGGTTGGCTTTATGACTAAAGGAAGGCCTCTAGGATTAAGTGAGGGAAGTTGAGAGATTATTTGGTCAGGGTTTGGCCGAAACAAAAGGCTTTTATGGTGTGAATTAATGAGAAGGGATAGTGCCCTTTTATAAGAGGGGTGAGGGGCACCTTTGGAAAAGTTAGAAATAATATTTTTTAATAAATTTATTTTCTGTTTATAATGGCTCCAAAGTGGATTATTTAAACGTTAAGGTGGGGATAGGTCGAAAACCACTCAAACAATAGTATTTATATAGGTTTGGGTTACTATATTAACCTTATCCTTAAGTATTAACTCTTAGTTAATTAGTTTCACTTTTACAATGTCTCTTTGTATTTTATATTATATGGTTAATAAACATACTATATACATCCAAGAAACCCCAAATATACCATTAATGATAAACCTATCATGATAAAAGTCTCGTGGCCGAACCTTATATTTTTAGGAATTTAATATCAATTAATAATATAATATTTTTTTAAAAACTCTTTTATATCAATTTTGACACTATTCAATAATTGATTTTTGTAAAAATCAGAACAGAATGATTACTTCAAATAATGATACTTAAATAAATTCTAAAATGTCATATTAAGCTATAAAATTATTGGTATTTATAAAAAGTCTCAAATTACATTTATTTGGCTATTTATAATATCAATTATTCTAATTTTTCATTAATTATGTAATTACTTCATCACTATTGTGTCATAAATAAATTAAATTATTTAATGTCTATAAAAAATAAATAAAATACCATTATGTAATAAATCTATTTATATTTATAATGATTATTTATAGTCAAAAATATAACATATATATCCCTATGTAAATTTTTTTTGCTAAAATATATATGCTTATGTCATTTTTGTATTTATTTTAACTTAATTAAAATAATGTGACATTATCACTTACAAGTGGCTCCATGGGGTCCCCAAATCAACCAGAATATGCCCATGGTCGAACATGTATCCACCAATATGGTTAGGACATGTTTAATGGTAATTTAGTATTATTATAATATTATTTGTTAACCCTTATTTACCGGATTTATCCTTTAACCATGGTAAATAAAATATTTACCGAAGTAATTATTCAAAATGTCTAAAAATAAAAGTTACCTATTTTACACAATTTGGACATCATGATTCCAAATATGGAATCCATTTTTCCAAATTCAAAACACAGAAGTGGGAGAAATTAATTTAAAATTAATTCCCATTGTTAAAACAAAACGCGTGTTTTTAAGAGATAATAACTACCAAAAGATTGGCACTTGTTTATGTCTGGTTTAATTGTGAAATTATGTCCAATGAAAAAATTGAATTAAATGGTAAAAATATATTCTAAATATACTTTAAAACCACCCAAATTCATAATTTATCAATATTAATTATTTTGATTAAAAAGTTTGTTTTTAATCAAAATTTAGTAATTTTCACTATTCATCAAAATATGAAAGTTATCCGAAAAGTACCAAAATTTCACCCTAGGCTATTTTCGATATTACGAATCCAAAAATGAAGTCAATATTGAGAGATATAATTTATAAAATTTCAAAAAGTGGGTATTACAATACATAACAGCTACTTTGATAGGTCGAGGTGTGTTAGAACTCGAAGTTGCGTACAACACACGCTACTGTATTAATCAAAGAGAAGTGTACCGTGGAAGCTTGGGGTGTTGCCCTTACACCCTTTTGGAAATTGCATCCTTGAAATTTAAAAAAAAAATGGGCTCAGAAACTTTATTGAAAGTCTCACATCGAAAAAAGGAGTATATTGAACTATCACATTAAAAGAAAGAAAGAGAAGTACAAAGGTCACTCAAGACATCAGATACTAGGATTCCATGAAATCATGGATATGGAGGAGAAAAAAAACATCACGTTCTGATGGAGAGTGATAGAAAACATTTTTAGGAGAAAGTTAACAACAATAAAACCACAAAATTGTGATGGGTTAAACGTTATTTGATTCCCCAGTAGGAAATGTTAACAGACAGCATTTTTATTTTAAGTAACTTTTCATTGAGGAATTTATTAATGAGCTTAACTAAATCATAAGGAATCATACTTACTAGTCCTATAGACATTCATCTTTTACTATATTTCTTACACAGACTCTATTTTCACCAAAAGATGATTATTTAGGATGACTTGTTCACATATAGAGCGCTATAATCAACTTCTTTGAGAATCATTGAATCCACTAATGATGAACAATATATTTCCCATGCATTTAGACCATAAACAAAACCAAAATGGTTAGTACAAGATCAGATAAAACCCAAAAAGGATAATCTTTTACAAAAGAAAAACTACCCTTAATCTCCAAAATTTGTCCAACAAAACCCAATTTTCATCAAATACCATTCAATAAACAGTTATTCTTAAAACTTCGCAAAGTAATCCAAACTAATATTGAAACTTGAATCCCCAAATTATTTAATCACATAGCCTTCCAAGATAAATCTTAACATTTATCTCCAAATAACTTCAGTTACTCTTAATGTCTCATATTGAAAAGTAATTAACCTAATCACATATCCTCCCTTATAGGTTAAACATTTCCATAGATGAACCAAAATCAACTTATTCATGGTTCATTAAATCATCTAACTAAAAATAATTTATCAAATTAACCAGGGAATTCATGTAGTTCAGTGGTAGGTGAAAAATATCAGTCGCACTTTGGTTGTGTGTTTGATTCCCACAGCTTCGTCCGACACAATGGGTTGTTATATGGTCTGCGTGTTCTCCTTTTTCCAAAACTATATAATTATTAAAACAGTCCCCCAAAAGAGATAAAATCTTCAAAAATAACCATAACATAATTTAACCTCAATGTTATCTCATTCCCTTAATTTTCCATCATAACATATAATAACCCATAATTACCTCAAAAGTAAGGATCATATAAACCCTAATGGTTACCTTTATAATTATTACTTTAACTTGCACATCGAGTTGGTTCTCTTGTACATGATGCATTAGAACTCCCCAAGGTTCAAGTGGTTAATCATGACACCTGATAGTTGGTTTAGAATAACCACGAGATTTCTCATTGAATCCCCCATTTCATTCAGTCTCTTAATCAAATAACCAACACAGTTTTCTTCAAACCCATTGTCACTTTGGTGCCTGCTAGATCCATTCATTTACTAAAACAAAAAATGTCAGTGTGAGTATAGCAACAAAATCATCAGGTACTAATGAGGAAGATAAACACTAATATATACCTATCCAAGTTATCTCAAAATCATTCCAACATTCAAAATTAACAATTACTCCATCAAATATACTAACCATAGTGGTTATACACAACTTGCCACTTATGATAAACAACATTATAAACTCTAAAGTTATCTAAACTGACCTCTGATACCAACTATAAAGCCCCATCCTTAATACATTACGTAATATTGAATTAAATGAATAATTAACATTGAGGATCTTTTCAGGTTTATAGTTTTAGAGATTTAGTACATAACTATTACATCTCTAAAGATTAAAAAGAATAAACTTCTACTTAGTTTCCATTTTTTTCATAAAATAAAAACTCTTTAAACAACATGTCTACTTCCATGTTTTAGATATCATATCTTTCTTTGATCCCATCCTTAACCCTATTCATCTTTATGTCTAGTGGAAAAAATTTCAAAAACCTGAGATGATCATAAAATTCTCAATAAGGGATATAAAAATATGGAATGAAAACATTAGTCCATGTATACATAAGAATCAATGAAATCATAATTTACTCATAAAACATAAGAACAATAACATACATCATGAAATCATAATACATAAAGGTAACTTGAGGCATTCATAACATTCTTACATAGGGAGTAACCCTCATGGTTACGTTTGGAATACCCATTACAGTATATTCCCTAAATCTCTTCAGAGAAAACATAGCGTTTAACCCCTTTACGTTACCCAATACATTAGAGATATATCTCAGGCTCACCCTCCCTTAGTTTATCACGGAACCACACAAATTCATAAACAATTCCCAAGAACCATGACATAATCGTATCCCATAAAACATGCATAAAGAAAACATAACATTTCCACATTTCAATAAGAAGATATCAATACAACACATTGATATAATAAAAAAATTATCAAAACTATTTTTCAATACCAAAATGAATGAAAAGTATAACATGGTATGTATGTTTCATTTAAAAAAGTTATGGATTGTAGAGGAATCCGAAACTCAAATAATGGTCATGGAGGCAGAGAAGTCATTGTCGCCGCATACGTAAGACAAAACATTCCTTTTGTCATTTAGTAAAACACTTTGTATAAAAAGATTCCTTTTGAATAAAGTAAAAATTCAAAGGGGTATATAAACCGTATAAAATAATGTTGTGTTTAAAACAAAATATGCCTCAATGAATGGAGATTGAGATGAAGTCCCTTACAAAGAAGGTATCCTTAGATTTATGATAAATCTTTTACATAATTATTTGTGACAAATATAAATACACCCAATATAAGTGGATATTTAGTGTAAAAAAATCAGAGGTCATCCAAATATATTCATAGCACGACATAATCAAGAAGTTGAGGTTTAACCCAAATAATTTAAATTGGGTTAAGAAGTTCCCTTATATAAATTCGATAGCCTAACAGCCGCACATTAAAATTTAGAAAAATTAGTTGATGAGAGATAAAAAGGGTATCTCATCACTTGGACATAAAATTTACAGAAATAAGGATATATAAGAACATATACCAACAAAATAAGATGTAAATTAAAAGTCCAAAAAAAGGAGTTCTTTAAAAAGAGGAGGGTGAAAGGTTCCCTTACCGATTTGGTTAACTTTAAAAACATACACCCCATGAAAGAAGTACTATACAATGTTGATGTAAATACCAATAAAAGAAATTATATTTTAAAAAGAGTATAATAATGGGAAGTACACACACCACTCATAAGAGATCGTGTCAAATATAGAATGAATCTCACGGGAATAAAAAGTGATACAAAAACCCCTTAAGTCATTGTAATCAATTGAGTCGTATGACTAAGAGATAATAAACACAATATAAATCACAGAATACCATGAATATAAATAGAATCATGATAATATAAATCAAATGATAGTACACAATACGCCACATGAAATAAGTAAGTGGTGAACAATGGAAATCTCACAGAATTAAAAGTGTGATAAGAAATCCCCTTACGAAAATTCTGCAGCCTAACGACACAACTTAAAACTTACAAAAATGGATTGATTAGATCAAATTTGGTCTTTCATCATATGAGCATAAAAAGTGTAGTAATAGTAATATAAAATAACATCCTCCAACATAATAAATATGAGCTTAAAAGAAATGACATAAAAGAGAGTACTTAAAAAGAATAAAATAGGGAGGATCTCTTACCACGTGTCCGACTTGAATCGCTCATATGTTCCTTGTTCGTCCTTTAAATCGGGTAACTCCCCATGGTTTGTACCAAAAGGGTTTCTTGAAGAGCTTTCTGCATAAGGTATGTCTTCTAGGATGAAGAGAGGGATATTGGGATATTATTTTAGGAGAGGTTGGATGAGCCAAAGGTCTTGAGAAGTGTGAGATATGGGTAGGAAGTGGGGTCTTTTTATAAGGGAGAGGAGGGGCTCTTTTGGAAAGCATGGAACTATTATTTTATTATATAATGCCTTTTAGTTTCTAAAAATTCCAAAATCATTAAATTTAACGATAAGGTGAGAAATTTTCTAAATAAAATCATCCAATAAAAATTGGACAAGTGTTTGATATTATTTTAAACATTATCTTCTTATTTCATTAAATCATTCATTTATGACGTAAACACTACATCATCATTGTGTCATAAATAATTTTATTTTTTTGATGTCTAAAATTTATAAGAAAATTATCATGATGTAGGAAATAATTTTAAATTTCTAATGAATATTTATAGTAAAAAATTTAACATATATAAACTCATGTATAAAATATTTTAGTAAAATAATAAATGTTTGTGACATTTGTATTTTTACTTTAAATAAAAGGTATTGATATCATTATCTTACCCAAGTTTCTCCATGGGGTCCCACAAATTGACCCATGGATTGTATTGGTCATCCATGAAACATCCAATATGGTGAGGATTTGTGTCAAGGTATTATTATATTTTAATAATATTATTTTTACCTTAAATTACCATAATTACATTTAATCGCGGTTAACAAAACTCAAAAGTTACTATTCACCAAAAAAAATTTATCACATTGACCCACATTTTACATAATAATGACAACCATGTATGTCGGATTTTTGAAATTCAATTCATAGAAGTGGTAATGTTTCATTTAATGAAAAATTGAGTTTTTTAACTACCACTTAGTTGTTTCACTATACATCAAAAAATGATGTTTTTTAGAAAAATACCAAAAATTCACCCTAATATATATTTGATATTCCAAATTAAAAAATGATGTCTATTTTAAAAAATTCAAAACCTATAAGTTTAATTATTTAATTTTATAAATAATTCCCATTGTCAAAATAAATAGCGTGTTTTTAAGAAACAGTATCTATCAAAATATTTCCAATTGTTTACGTCCAATTTCAAAGTGAAATTAATTACAATGACCACCATTGGATTAAATTGTAAAATTATATTCTAATTACAATTTAAAACCAATTAGAAAGTTAATCTATCCATAAAAATAAATTATATGAAAATGTGGTTTTGAATTAAAATACAACATCTTCACTATTCATTAAAAATTGAACTTTTTCGGAAAAATAACAAAAACATACACAAAGAAAATTTTGATGTCCCAATTCTAAAGAAGGATTTTATTTGGTACAATATAACATATAAAATTAAAAATATGTATTTTAAAAAAGGGTTCGCCGTCAAAAGGCTGTTAATCAGCCTTTTAAAGAATATTAGGATATTTAGTCTCAAAATTTGATTCATTCATATTTGTAGCCTCTATCATTTATTGGGTGATTGTTAAAATATTTAACAAAAATATATAATAATTTTTCAGTTAGTTATGTTCATTCACGCCATTACAACAGTTTTGCATTAACTACCATTTAAAATAATATTATTATATTATTGTTGTGCAACATAATATTTCAAAGAAACACATTGTTGCATATTGGGTACGCCATAGAACATAGCATTCCATTTAATGTAATATTTACATTTTATTAAAAAATATTAATAAATATGAAAATTTCATATTCCTTATTTACATGGGATGTTACACCAGTAGAGCTTCGTGAGCTAGGGGTACCACTAGAGGACTTACAAGAGAAAGAATTCATTTGGCCCAATGTTTCTCCTTTGGTGGCATCGATTTTGTTCGCCAAGATGTTGGATGGGATCTTGAGACTTTGTGTTGACTATCAGCGCCTGAACTAAGAGACCGTGAAGAACACATACTCACTTATTAAGATTAACGACCTCTTTGATCAGCTGAAGTGAGCACAATGGTTCTCAAAGATAGACCTCAGATCAGGTCATTACCAACATAGAGTACAAGATGAGGATGTAGAGAAGATGACATTCAAGTGTCGGTATGGCCACTACAAGTTCTTGGTTATTCCATTCGGCTTGAAAAATTCTCCAGCAGTGTTCATGGGACTCAAGAACAGGATCTTTCAGTTATACCATGATTGCTTGGTAGTAGTCTTCATCGATGACATTCTGATCTACTAGGCTACTTAGGAGGATCATTCCTATAATTTACAGGTAGTACTGGACACACACTGAGAGCACCTGCATTATAGTCAGCTATCGAAGTGCCAGTTTTGGATTTGAGATGTTCACTTACTGGGACATGTCATATTGGAAGCTAGAGTTGCATTATATCCAGTGAAGATTGTGGTCGTACATTCTTGGGATCTACTTAGGAGTGTGATATAGGTATGTATTTTCCTGGGGTTGGTCGAATACTACCAAAGATTTGTACAATATTTCTCCAGAGTTATAGCACCGCTATCAATGTTGACGAAGAATGTAAAAACCTTCATGTGGTAAGAGAGATACAAGTAGTGTTTTCAAGAGCTGAGGCAGAGGCTGAATAGTGCCCCCATCTTGAGGCTACCAGAGGAGTGTGTAGGGTACGTAGTTTTCTACAACGAATCATGGACCGAGATAGGATGTTTCCTGATACAAGAGTGACCAGTGATAACATATGATTCTTGACATTTGAGATTGCATGAGTAGAACTATGCTACCCATGACCTGGAGTTAGTCGCAATGGTCTTCTTCTTGATGATTTTGTGACATTACTTGATGAGAGAGCATTTTATAGTGTACTCTGATCATAAGAGTCATAGGAATATCTTCTCTTAGAAGAACCTGAACTTGAGACGGTGACGTTGGCTTGAGTTCTTATAAGACTATGACTTTGAGATAGTGTATACTATGGGAAAGGGGAACGTTGTAGAAGATGCAATCAGTAAGAGGTCTGGTAAACAGATGCTAGGTGAGGAAACAGAGCAGGTGGATGATTTTCATATGTCCTTTGTGGATCGAGATGGAGTAGTTTTTCTTCAGTCTCATACAATCACTCCCCCACTTCTTCATCGAGTCATGGAGGTGCAGCATGGGGACGGTGTCTGCGACGCTCGATGTGCTCTAATATACACAGGACAAGAACTTGAAGAATTTTCTGAAGGTGGGGAGAATGTCAACTTCTTTAGAAGATGTACTATGGTACCAGGGTCACTTTAAGAGGAAGTGTTTATGGATTTTCACACATCCCCTCTAGCAGTACATCTAGGAGTGGTGAAGAAGTACCGTGAAATCCAAAAATAGAACTGGTGTCCAAGAATGAAGAAAGAAGTAGCAATGTTTGTCTCTCGGTGCCTCACTTGTTATCAATTGAAGGCAAATCATCTGGTACCAGTAGGCTTGGTTCTACATTTAGGGGTTCCAGAGTGGAAGTGGGATGGGATATCCTTGGTCTTCGTGACAGGACTTCAATGTAAATCCAGATTTCATGATTCTATCTGAGTGATCGTCGACCAACTCACCACTTCAGCCCACTTCCTACCGATCATAGAGCAGGGTTCAGTTGAGAGCATCAGACGCCACTGTGTGTAGGAGATTGTGCTGCTACATGGATTTCCCGTGAGGATGGTCTCCAATAATTTTTCACGTTTTACATCTCGGTTATAGAAAGTGTTGCAGGAGGCTTTCGGGACACAGCTTCATTTGAACACCACCTTCCATCCTCAGACTGATGGTCAGACTTAGAGGGCCATTTAGAACCTCTAGTACATGATACATGCTTGTGTTGTTGACTTCAGTTTCATCTAAGAAGATCACTTGCCTTTGGTGGTGTTTTCATAGAACAACAGCTATCACTCCACCATTGTGAGGACACCTTTTGAGGCATTGTACGGCGACCTTGCTGATCACCTTGGTGCTGGACTAGCCGAGGGGAGTCAGCACTAGTGGGACCAGATATGGTATGGGACACCACCGAGAATGTTCAGATCGTCCAGGAGCAGATGAAGTCAGCACTGAGCATGCAACAGTCTTATGATGACCGTAGATGGAGACCTCTGGAGTTCGAGGATGGCGACTACGTCTTTCTACGGGTCTCACTCCGATGATTTTTATAGAGATTTGGATAAGGCGGAGTGTTATCTCCAAGGTTCATCAAGCCTTTTCAGGTCCTCGACAGAGTTGGAAAGGTGGCTTACCACTTATCACTTCCACCTCAATTTCATCGGGTGCACGAAGTCTTCCACCTATCCCAACTGAGGAGATATGTGCACGACCCCTCTCACATCATCAACCACTGTGAACTAGACATTGATGATGGGGTGACTTTTACAGAGGTTCTAGTAGAGTTTGAGGATTGACAAGAGTAGTTCCTTCATTTGTAGTAAATACTTCTGGTGCAAGTTCGATGCCATCACAGGAACCTCCAGGAGAGAACAAGGGAGCAAGAGGCTAAGATAAGTGCTCAATACCCTCACTAATTTTCTTAGTTTAGTGATGTGGCTTACGGGGTTGTAAATCCCTATGGAGGGGAGAATATAAAGGCATGTAATTTCCATGTAATTTTTTTAAAATATATGGGAATTTAAAAAGTCCATGAAAATTTACTGCACATGATTTCGAGGCCTGGAGTGGCCGGAATAAATTTTTGAACTTTTTTCGGGTATGTTTAGTAAAGGTACGAGCTGGTTTTTTCTAACTTTTGAATCGGTGTCAGAATTGAAATCTGGGTGCACTGTTGAACTCAACATTTCGCTATTCTCTTAAGGGTACTTTCACATCGACCGCAGTTAGTCGAGGGTGAGAGATAGAATTTGAATTTGATTTTGGAAATATAAATAAAATAAAATAAGCTTTTAATATATTATTCATTTTGTTTAAACCTCCAATGTAGATGGTTTAAATGTGGGGACCACCTGAACTAAAACCTCCAACACGTGTGTTATGGAGGTGGGGACCATTGGCCATAAAACCCTCAATTTAAATTTCTAATGGTGGGGACCACCCGAACCCACATAATGGGAGAAACCTATCCACTCCGAATTAATTATTTACCTCCATTAATTTTTTCAACTTAAATTGATACAACTCAATATGTCAAAACCCCATTTAATTGTTAAATCCAACCAAAAATTAATGACATGTCTCAGCATTTTTAATTGTGCCAACATTATTAATCTACTTAATTTAAATTAATAAGTTGGTTATTTTCAAATTATTCGGTGGAATTGGGAGTGGAGAACTTTTGTTGGATTATTCTCTCTAATGAAGAATGTGTTCTACAATGAATAACACACCCCCAACGAAGAATGATCTCACCAATGAGGTATGTCTTCATCATCAACAAACCAAAAATCTAGGAAACATCAATGTCACTGACGTCGATCTCTCCCCAACGACATTATCTCCTTCTTTAAGACCTCCATCCACAAATCTATGATGTAGGGTTGTTGTTTGATTTTCTTCCCCTTATCAATTCATGATAATTCATCGCAAAAATCAGGACCATATTATAACTGCTTTCTACCACACTAATTTGGAGAGTGCATGATAAACAAACATGGTCTGACCTCTCCAAAAATCTTGTGTTTAATTGTTGTTTTCTTCGCATTGGAGGATGATCGAAACCATCCTCAGTAGAGCATGAGAATGGTGGTCGACAACACCATCGACTGTGACATAGGTGATGGAGGAACGACACAGCCCCATGGCCTCCACGCCACCTGCAGTCACTACAGCCCACATCATCTGCCGCCCCACAGCCTCACACCATGCATGGCCTCCGCTGCAACACGGACACGCACTGTCTGTGGCCTCTGCGGCCATGCGGCCTCACGCCGTCAGCAACGCCTCCCCCCGTGGGCTCTGCTACCCCACAACCACCACGGCCCCCACAGCCTCTGCACTTCCCAGGTCCGGCCGCCAACCGAGCAGGGTTGGCCCAGGCCAGGTCGGACCGGACCCGGACTGACTTCGACCCATTTACGCTTTTTGGCCATAACGTTGGCATCATACTTCCATTTGACGAACCATATATGGGGAAGAAAACCTATGAGAAAGACGATCCATTGTGTGTACACCAATTTTGATTTGGATAAAGTTGGGATATAGCCGATTTGGATCGATCACGGAGCCATCTGGGCCATTAGGAAAAAAAGGCTAATAACATATAGACCGGGTGTTCGATTGACGCACCTCCCGTTGAGTTGAGACCCCTATGACATAGCATTATGTTGGGATAGTTTGTATTGGGACTTAATGGATGTTTTATTATTGACCAGTGGAACCTCTAGGAGATGAGAAATCATAGTATGGGAACCCAGTAGCTGGCTATAACGTGATGAATGAGTAGTGATCCTGTGTAGGTTAGCACCGAGCAATCTCAAGTGTGTCAACACCTAGCAATATTATGGGGGTCAGCACCAAGAAATATTTTTTTGGTCATTACCTAGTGATCATGTGGGGGTAAGAACCATGTGATCTTGTGTGGGTTAGCACCTTGTAATCCTATGTGGGTCAGCACCGAGCGATCATGTGTGGGTCAGCACTGAGTGATCCTGTGTGGTTCAGCACCTAGCAATCCTGTGTGGGTTAGCAATGAGCGATCTTTTGTGTTTTAACATAAGATCCTCTTAACAGAGTAAGATGAATCAGTAGTTACATCTAATAATTTGTACTTCTGTACCTATGTTATACCTGGTGTGCGCTGAGTCTGTACCTGTGTGGTACTATCCTTCGTGGTAATACGTTGGTGGTATTCATCAATGTGGCATACCTGTATGGTACTTACCATCATGGCATTCCTTCATTTTTTGGAACAGTTGAGCTTTCTGCTAATGATTTGGGCCTTGTGATTCCCTAGGATTGAGATGGTTTTACTTGATAACTTAGGCATATGTATGGGAATATACCTAAGTAGGTTTGTTAGTTGTATCCATGAAGTGTGGTTTGTCCTTGGTGGATTTTTTGTGACCTTGAGGGTCTCGGGGTCCCTATTAAGTTTTGTTACACTCATCCCAACACGGGCTATGCCCGCACCCTCATGTGTTTGGTGCAGACAACAGACAGTGCTGACATATGACAAGAGTACCAAGACTAGAGGTGGCTCAGAGGTGGATATTAGATGAGGAAAACCATAGAGGTGGATGTTTGTGAGCTGTATCTACCCTTCACGTAGGATTTGGGGTGGATGATCGAGGATATTATTTTCACCTGTCAGTCATCTTGTACATTCCAGTTTTCCTTTTACATTCCAGTTTGGCTTGTATTCTGGCCCCTTTTATATAATGTACTAACTCTAATTACTATTCAGTTTACCTGAGTTCATATCTTAGTGTGTGATTAGTTTTCTGTGTTATTGGTTATAAAGGTAATGGCTTCCTAGTTTTAGAGAATATGCCTTCGGTGCTAGTCGCTAGCCCCTAGCCAGGCAGGCTTGGGGTACTCACAGAATTGGCCTCAGGGGACGGGTCATGAAAATATTTATTCAGGTAACATTTTCCTTCCCTATAGTTCCTCTATATATAGGAATTTTTTCTCACTATTTCATTCATTAATATCCATAGGTGATTATTTATATTAAAATGATTTTGTATGATTCTATTAAGACCATGATAAATGAATTTAATAATTTATAAAATTTCATTATTAATCACATTTTTTGAACCAAACATGTCATGATATTAAACAATTTGAATCTATTATATATTATAATAATGTTTTTAATCATAAAAATAATATAATAATATTATATCAAAATATAGGTCTCTATAAGTAGAAAGGAAATTTGATAGCTACCTTTGATTATAAATTTCACATGTACTCAGATAAAATAATTCTTGAATACTATGTCTTTAATATATGATCTCTATCAATGAAACCTAATAGTTCATCATGATAAATCATTAAAATATTAAATATATCTCCATGCTTCACTGAACCAAACAATATTCATGAAATTATGCTCTTAGAATCTCATTTTTGTTATATTAAACATAATCTGAACCATTAATGAATAATGATTGATAATATCTCCCTATAATGAAATCAATCATTTAATGAAAGCATCACAACAACTAAAAAACAGATCATTTGAAAAAATAAAAATTTATATTCTATAAAACAAGAATGGTCAAAAATGTAAAATCATCCATAGAATGAAATATTAAAATGATGAATAAATATTGTTTACTAACACTAATTTCATTAACTCATGTCTGTATACTCATGTATAATCATTTAGAACAAAGTGGCATGGTTTTACTCTAGATTTACTACCACTGGTAGTGTTTTTTCAACTTCTCAATGTAATCGTCTGGCATATTATTATATTGAAAAAAAATGTATAGTTCAGTCTCAAAAGTCTTATATTATTCAAAAAAAGTGTAACATCCGTGTTCCATTTTAAAACTTATAAAAATTTAGAAATATATATAATTTCATCAGGGTCAATATGAAAACTTAAGGTCCATTATCAGAATAATAAATCTCATTGAAAATTTATATGGGTTAAAGAATTATTTATTGTTAAAAATAGGATGGTTAGGGTCGTATAGTTTTTCAAAAACATGAATCATAAGAGTAAAAAAAGAAAATATAATTCTTAAAAATAAAAATCATAAGTTTAATTTTGAAATCACCTGATATCTCAAAAATGATTTCGGGTAAGGTATTTGATGAAACATGAGACTATCAAAATGTAAAACTCATTAATTTATTTCATGATAATTCTCCCATAGATTTCGTAACATATACACTACAAATCGTAAGAGTTTTTTCATAATCAAAATCCATGAATCCATCATATATAGCATATTTACCTGAATATTTAATATATAATACTTGGGTAAAAAATTTCCATAGGGAATGTTCAAAAGAATAAAAAAATGATTAATAAAAATGAATAACAAAATAATAAATAACATTTCAATATAAATATTATATTGAGGGATTTTATTTATAAAAACATAGAAAATGGGAGGCATGGATACACTCAATAATCATGAACTTTTTAAATAAGAACTAAAAAATATATATATTCTCATACATTTTGTAATTGATCAAAATACGCAAAAGTTTCTAACAATTATTCCCAAAAAATTTGATAAATCTTCCGAAAATATCTAAATTATATTTTGTTAAACACTACATATAATGAACAAGAACTTATCTACCCCTTTATCAAATTGAAAAAAAATTAAAACTATAAAATAACTCTATAAAATAAGAAAATATTTCAGAATCAAATATCTCTCCTAAATTTTAATATAATAAAAAATCATGATTTAATAAAATTTAATACTAAAATTTTAACACATGATAAATAATTAATGTTTGAATAAATTCTATAACGTTTCAAATCTTTCAGTTTTAAAAAATTACTCCCCATATAATCATGAATTCAAAATAAGTATTTTAAAAAAATCAGTAAGTCTCTTCCATAGGGAAAACCACATTACAAAAATTACTATGCTTAAGAAGAATAAAAAAATAAATAATATATATCATGCTGATTCAAAAATAGACAAGAAAAATTTATTTAAATGTTTTCTCCTACAAACTAGACTAATAAAAATAGATACATTATTACATACTAAAATTATATAAACTAAAATTCCCCCACTAAATTTTTGATTCCAACCATTTTAGAATTGTCAAACTAGTTTTTTCAGAACTATGATATACACTTATACAACATCCATTATAAAATATAATGATCCATGAATCATGGTTAATGATATTCAATTAATTATACAAACATATTAAATTAATTAAAAATAAGAAACTATTAAATATATGTTAGTAAATTTGAAGATAAAAATTTCAATTTCTCACTGGCCATAATAAAACATATAGCTCAATGTTCTTATTGGCATATGATACAAATAAAACTAAAAAGGTGTGCATGATGAGCAGTAAAAAAATAATCGGCCATAAAAACTTAACATAGGTCTTATGAGATTCTATAAATAACATTTGAGAGCCCATGTTATATAAGAGTGAGCCATTTCATCATTAAAAATTGATTTAGATATAAAATACTTCTTATGAAAAAGATATTCAGAATATTGTAATGAAATATATGATTCATAACAGAAACATTCTCCAAGAATAAAATAATTTATTGATTAAAAATAGTATTTTTAACTTTTTAAAATCAATTTTAATGCATCTGAGAATGTTTCTTATATAAAAAATAAAATTTCTTATTTTTCAAAGATCTAGTCATCCTTTTAAATATCAAAAATTAATCTAAACATTTAATTACACTAGGGAACATGTATAAGGAATTTATAAAAAATCATCTATCAATATAACATTATCCTTTGAAAATCCCCCAGGTATTCAGAATCATTTCTATTATAGCCATAGGTAGAGTTCCAAAATATCTCTTTCTCTTCCTTAAAATTCATATTTCTTCATTTAGATTAGATTTTTCTCGATAAAAATTCATTTTCTATTTTACCATATTTTTATCCTATTTTAAATTCTTGTACGAGGCTCCATTGGAGATAAAATTATCTTCTAATTTATCAACATTCTTAATAATAATTTTAATACTAGATTTGAACAACTAGAATGTTCATTAGAATAAAAATATGAATCCAATTTTTAAATTATATCTATTTTATACAATAAAAAATACACTTTTTCATCCTTATTAATTCACCCAAGTCAATTAAATAACAATAGTAGGAGAGTTCATATGTGACCTTATTATATTTTTCCATAAACTAAAGGTTGTCAATATACATTACACTTTTTTAGGGATTTAGTTAAACCTTAAATTTCATAATCTCTCATGGATTCCATTATTTTCTTATCCTTATTCATAAAATCTTAGTGTTTCCATTTATATTTCAATCTTGGGATGTATGGCTTAATATGACATTTTTTCATAATTCATAAGATGTTAGATCTAAAATATTTCGATTTTAAATTGAACAACCTTTCATTCAACCTTCATGTACATACATTATTTTTAATAAAAATTATTATTGATATTGTTGTAAACCAAATTTATGACCTTTGTTAGAATCTTGAGTCTATTAGTCAAGGAACCTAATTCAATATGAGAATAACGGGAATAATTAATAATAACTTTTAATGCAATAAATTTCTACTTCTAATCATCTACATTTAGATTTTCTTTAGAAGAAGTGAATACTGAAATAGTGATCCAATAATATCATCAAGTGAGTGTGGTTTGAAATTTTTTACTTCATCAATGGAAATATTCTTCATGTAAAGTATTTTGGGTAATTATATAGTAACTCATTAAACAATCACCATGTTTCTCAATATTTCACCATGTTTTTTCATACCATATACTATAATTTAGAATCTTTGGAACATCTATTTAACTAATTCCACTTCTCCAATTTTGAAGTACTAACATTCATCTATCAACACGTGTATATTGGTTCTAATCAAATTTTATGCAACATAATCAGTTACTTGAAAAAATCTCTATATGTCATGAGAAATTTTACATATAGATACATGATGAAATATTTCTAAAAATAACCAAGTATAAAATATTTATAACTTCATAATTCAAGGAATTCTTTACTAAATCATATCTACATAAATAATTTGGGTCAAACATTGGTTTTTATAAGGTTTTAAAATCCTAGTCCAATGGTAAATTCCAAACTTCTTAACATAATATTCCATTAATGATTTCTAGTATCCATAATCATTACCATCAAAGTAATACTATCTCTAAGGAATTATACTGTAATTATGATCAACTAATTCAATCAAGAAAATTATCTTTTTATCAGATGTTTAATTCTATTAAAATGATTTAAATAGACTAAAATATCAATGAGAAAAATGTATAAACAATAATCCTAATGAGAACTAGCTCTAATACCAATTTTTTAATATTTTGAGACAGATAATATAAGGGGGTGAATTTTAAAACATAATATATTCATGTTAAATAAAATATTATGGGTTAATTTAATGAATAAGCTAAAAAATTTCAAAACACATAATATTTCAATGATTAAAGAGTGTGATTAATAAAATTAAATAATATAGAACAAAAGAAACTTTTATATTCATTTTGATTAAATCGATCCTACATCAACAATTCACTTCTCTCAACTTTATGAGAGACATTGAATTTTTTATTTCCTTGATTTTTAATGTAGTGAAACCCTTATTAAAAACCTTTTTTCTTTAACCAAGTCACAACCAATATTCCCTCATTATGTAAACATGGATGGAATTACCAAATATATCCTTCATTTTTTCCAATTATAAGGAAAATCTTAACACTCCATCATTTTATTTGGAACAATGTATGACTTATGTGATCATGCTTCTGGATTATATTTTCATAACTAATACATGCCATTTTATTAGGGCCCATAACCATGTGTGGTTTCTTCATTCTTGAAAATATTTTTATAAATAAAGATGCTACATTTCACAGATATATTATATAGTAAAACTGAATAAATATTTATAGGTATTTTCTAGTCTATAAATTTTCATATTCAGCCTTTTATCAGTGGAGTAGGATATTAATGATAATGTGAATAAAGTACATCCGTAGTAATTCAGTATATAAATGGAATAATTTGGCACAAAAACATTAAAACACTTTAGAAATATCATAATTCAAGTATATATACATTATTTCATCAACCATTATTTGAAGATGAATTATAAAAAATAATTTCATCAAATAAATAATCATCATGTCTATACAAGAAGATGTATGTTAAATTTTCTTCAAAGTTATAAATGTTTACAAAAATATAAACATGTAAATACAATCATTACATGGGTTTAGAGATATCACATATAATCTGATAAATTATATAACTTATTCCAGATATTTATCATTTATTATTATTTAACATAAATCAAAAAATTTCTTGATAAACAATTCATCACATCAATATATCCTCATCAATCATATAATAAGAGGATTATTATGTAATAATAATCACATCATCTTATTATTAGTATGTTTGCTTCAAAATAATCTCAAATTTCAATGAGTAATGATTGATCCACATATCCTATAACTATAATAATCCTATAATTAAATATCCCAAAAAACTATTTATAGAAACATTAAAAAAATAATGTAAAAAATATTAAACAAGAATTACCAAACTAGTATAATTTCATGAAAAATGAAATGATAAAATGTTGATGAAATATAATTTTCTGAATTAAAATTTCATTTTCTTAACCTGATAACCCCTGGAAGGAACATTTATAATATGTTTTCATCATTATAATAGTTAATTAATTATTAAGATTGTGTTACATTCGAATTATAATATATGGATGTGTCATTGATTTTGTTGACTTGAAAACATAATGTAGAGTTCACTCTTGAGAGAATGTTCTTATATAAACATAAATGTCACTTTAATATTCATTCTTAAATGTTAGTAATTTTTTTAGAATATATAAATCTTTACACATAATTGTGAAAACATTATGATTATAACTAAAATCATAATCGGTGTTGTGAAATAATAACTTTTTTGGAAAAAAATGTAAGGGTAAATGCTAAAAAATAAAATTTAAAATAGTTTCCCAAAAATATTAATTGTAAGAGTGATAAATAAATTGTATGAATTAAACTAAAAATCCTAATTGTAATTTTGAAAAATTAATACATTTGAAAAAAAATTAGTATAACGTCATTAAGAATATATTCTTATATCAAAATCTAAGACTCATTACTTCATATTTTAAGACTTATATATAAGATTTTGTAAAACCATCACTCAATGTCCTGAGAGTACTCCACTTTAAAAAAATTGAAGAGAGTTTAATATATAAAATACTAATAAACAATTTTATGAAATAATACTTATTGAAAAATTTACGTCGATTTAGAGATTTTAAAATAATAAAAAAAATACTATTAAGAATGAAAATAAATATAAAATATAAAATATATAAATATATAAATAATAAAGATATAGATTGTAATTTTAAAAAAAATCAAGCAAGAGTCCACTCAGAATAATTTTATTATAAAATCCTATCATTATATTGTGTTATATAAAATTTTATGTATTTTCATACATGTGTGTGCAATAGTTTTTTAGATAATGTTTTATCATTAGTATTGAAGTGTTTGGTTTGGTCTAAATTGAGGCATTGACCCCTTAGATGGTAGAGGTGGTTAAAATTTCAGAGGTTTTGTGGAAGAAAGACAACTACCATGAGGTTATGTTCAGCTATATTCTCAGGTATATTATTCTTAGATTTAGCTTTCTAGGTATAGTTAATGTTTGGAAGGCATGTTGGGTTGGCACATGGGTTGGGATGGAAAATCCTTTAGTTCTAAGGTTATCAAATGCACATATATAGTCTATATTGTAAAACATGAAAAAAATGAGTGGGAAGTTGTGTTTTTGGACATATTGTGATTAACCATGGGACTCACCTTCTGAATAGTGGTTCTGTTTATGCCATAGGACCTACCCTAAGAGGAAATGGTTCATCATATCTGAGTGGTTCTCTATTATGAATCCTTCCTCAGATTTTATCCATTTTAAAGGGATATATAATCTTTCATGTGATCTTACTTATATTGGTGTGATTAAGATCATGTGAGAGGTTTCCTATTGAGATTCATGCCTTCAATTTACTTTTGTATGATGATCAATGGATATAAGTTATATACAAGAGACCGAACCGGTATTTGTGTTGTTCATCATATATCATAGAATGGATATTTAAATACCATCTTTAGATTGCTTATTGTATGTTGAATAGTGGAAATGAGATATGGTCTGGTGATCGTGACCAGATTAGATCGTTCAACCTATAAAATATGTTGGTTATTTGGATTTCCACCTTAGATTTCTTTAATATGTAATGTGTTTTACCTATATCATTGTTGAATATTTAGATTTATTTATAAGGTAAAATCCATATGATGTTAATATGATGTATGTATGACCAAAATTTGTTATTTTATTTGAGTTCATGTGTCGTGGAGTTCAAGTTAACACATGGAATAAAAATGTGTATTATTGTGTGTTCTTTTTTATGTTATCTTCCATGGTGGGCAAGATACATGATCTCAGCTTGAAACCTTATATATATTTCATTCACATATATTTTATCATAATATTAATCAGTATTACGGATGAAATTGGGATTTCAATTAGGTCATTGGACTGACCCCTACCAAAATATGTTGCATGGGTTTGATGTATATAGGTATATATTCATTTTTTCTTTTATGAACAAATATAAATTAGAACTATAAAGGTGATTCTAGTCTAGTAGGTTATGAAGACTGAGGATTTTATGGGATGACTATGTGAGTTGGGTTGGAATATTGTGTTGTTTATTTTTCATTTGTTATTCTACATATGAATTGGATTTTGTTCCCTAATTTTACTTATATAATAATTTTTATTATTTGGGTTTATCTATTACATATACTATATAATTTTGTGATGTATTGTTTAGAATATTAAAATTTTATTATTCTAGAAAATGAGAACCCTCTTGAATCCATGTTATTATATACATGTTTTCATGTTTAAAAACTACATGGATAGTACATCCTGTATATTTTATATACCTAATATTTACCCTTTGACCATTTTTTTGATGTTATAGTCTCTTAATTATTTTTAGGTCATTTTTTCGTCATTATCCTCTTATATATGTTGTGGTATGATTGATTTCTTATAGTACCCCCAATTGGGTGTCGTTTGAGTGATCTAGGATGGGACAATACAAAATATTATTGTAGCATGTTTTTGGATGGTGAATATTGTTTAGATGTGGGGTAATGTCATCAAGACATGGTAGGTCTATCAGTATTAAACCTTTCCAACATATCTTCCTTTCAAACCAATGTTTCTAGTGGATGTCCAATAGTCTGGACTAGGCACTCTAAATGTGTTATCAAAATGAGAAACAAAATGAGGTAAGAATGAAGCATAGGATGTATCAAATGTATTGGATAGAAAATAGTGACCTTATCGTTACATATTAATAGTGGAAATATTAGGTCTTGATACACATGTTTATAAGTCACTTTTTTTAGTATGTTTCCTCACCTGAATCAATTTTTAGATGAAGACTAACAATATAATCACTGTTTTCTAACATATATTATAAGGGGTTTATATTATCATATATTTAAAGATATACTTTTCATTATTTTCATTATTATTTTTTAAAAACCATTGGGTAATGATATTTAGGATTAGCGGTTTTTGAGAAAACCCATGTTTTATAAAATTAAATTGTATATTGTCACAATTCATGAAAAACTGTTTTCAAAATATATTTTTACTTGGAATGGTTTTTAATTGTATAGAGTTTGGTAAGAATGGTGGAAAATAATTTTTTTTAAAAAAATTTCATAGTGTATTGTAAATTTTTTTTTGATTATTAAAAAAAGAAAGATCCAACTCAGTAAAGGCATTGGTTATGTCATGATTTTGTGGTAATCCCTGAGACGACACGGGGTGTTTTGAAAACAAGGGTGAATTTTTAGTTGTAAATTGTTTTCAAATGATTTAAATAAAAAACAATTATATGTATAAATTAAGTCTGTTATGATTTATTTTGTTGTAATAGAGTGATCCATATGTTTGAAATATATACTTATCTAGTGTGATATATTTTTCAAAAAAATCAATGTGATGTCTGTGGGTGTGGTCTGGTTTGGATTCATATTGTGAAAAATAATGTATTGTATGTTTATAGAATCCATTCAAGAATTTTATCAGTTTACTGAGAGAAAAATTGTTATTTGAATTATATATTTTAAGGGTATTTCATGGTTTTTTCAAAAGATGTATATATTTTAGGTTTGTGAGATAGATGTTTGATATTGGATTCAGGTAACAATAAGTTATATTTTTCTTTATTTGAGGAATTTGATTCGGATTTAATATTCCATCTCAATTTTTGTGAGCACCATTATTCATAGTCGACCATTTTCAATGGATTAATATTTTAGAGAGAATCATAATTCTAAAAATGAATAAATATTTTCACTTCAATGTTTTGGAAGTAGTAAGTCTAGCCGAGAAATATCTATGTGATTGGTGTTGGTGATGGGAAAGATGAATCAAAAATTAGTTTTAGGATCTGAGATTATTTATGATAATAAAAGAGTTATTTGATTCTAGGTATAATATTATGATCATGTTTTGATCAGTAGAAGTCTATTTGATTTGGCAGTAGAGATCTTGGTTGATTAAATTCTTTGGTTGTTAGAAAACATGGTGAATTAGTGGATAATAAATGAGAAGTCTATTTCAATCAATATGGTTTCTTGAAAACCAAATCTATCTATGTATGAGAATAATTATTTTAGGGAATTTTTAAAAACATTAATCACTATCGATTTTTGTAAATATAGAAAACTATTTTTTAATTGTTTTGTAAGTGAATACAGAGTATCAAGTCATATAATATTTTCTAGTTTTAGGCTAACATTCTACTATTGGTAGATGTTTGGTTGTGTTTTGATCATTAATTAATTTTAAAATTGATCGTTGAATAATTTAGTTGATAATGGAATATAATATAAGAATTCTATAAAATCTTGGTATTTAGTTTTAGGGTATTACTACTATATGTAATATCCCATGAATTATTTGGGAGTTTTAAAAAATATATAAAAATATATCTATCTTAAAAAACTTATACATTAGAAATATATTACATATGTCTTCAGAAAGATGAAATTTATAAACCAGAATGACTTGTGAAACCCCATTTTTTGTTGATTAAGGAATTATATGAGGTATGTATTTATCAAGTTAATTCATAATTATGCATATTCATGATGGAAAAATATACACATAGTCTAGATGTCCATAAGTAGATATTCCCAAAGTATAACTCATGAAATAGATTTACCAAAAGTAGATCAATTGGATGTAAATCTCATAGAATTAGATATTTTAGAATTATATCTATAAAAATATGACCCATTGGATGTTGAGTCTTATTTAAGGTAGTGTCGAGACTTGGATAACTTTTGTGAATATTTTTCATTGTCTATAATCATACATATAGTTTTTTCTGGATTATACTCTGCTACATTTTGTATTTTTCCTAGGGGAAGAATATTATGTATGGGGAATATATGTTCATTTGTATTTTTTTCATCAAATGGAAAAACCTAATATATTAATTACATATTATAGAATAGTAAATATAAGATTCATTGATTTTTATGATTAATAAAAAATCCTTATGTATAAGAGAATATTGTTTAATTTAGAGAAAATATTTATTATGATTTAACTTCAATTGACCTTGTTCTCATGAAATAATTTAGAACCTTTATCCTTTAGAACTTTTGAATACACTATGAAAGATTAACTTCCTCATAAGTAATGGTACCATGAATATATAAGGTCCCACTTCAATGAAACATTAGTAAATTATTGGAGTTTCCTTAGGATGTGTAAGGGTTACTCGACCAATACCAAAAAGATAAAATGGATGATTTCCTAACATATATTTCTTTTTATAAATAATAGAGGATTTGTTTTTGAAGATTATTTCAATAAGGATAGGATGCTAATAATTTTTTGAATGTGATTTATGGATGAAAAGGGAGTTTTAGAAGGATGACTCTAGAAAGAGAATTTTGAACATTGAAATTTAAAAATACCTTTTGGAAATATTGATAGATGATATGTAAATGTATTTTTAAGAAATAACGGTGATACATAGTCCACTAAGTACATAAGGATCATATGTAACTGTCCTTTTTTTCAATAATATTTTAGTTCAATAGTCATTTTTAATATTTTTCAAAATTATAATAAATAAATAAAATTAAATGTAAATGATGGTAGATTATGATAATTTGACTAAAATTAACTGAGCAAACCAAGACCACATTGTTACTCTTCTCCTCACCCCAAAAGAGGACCATTTCTAATTAATTCTAAATAATTATGTCATATATTTCAAGGAGTAGTCCCATGTCAGGTTAAATTATCTAGAGTATTTACTCTTGTTTTATATAATCATTTTTTCTATTCATTCATCCCTAAATTAGGTATTTTTTCATATTATCAAATATTCCATGATTAGAGCCATATTAGCCAAGAATAAAAGTTAGTATTGTCTTGTTAACTCTAAATGATGTATTTATTCTTGATATTATTGAATATCATACATATTTGTTCATTATATACTCATGTTTCATCTCTATGATTTCTTTATACTTGTTTTTCATGTTTTGTGGAATCCAACCCACATAAAACTGGGGCTTGTATAAGCCCAATAGTAAATAAGGACTGTATATATGACTAAATTATTTGTTGGTTCCACCGTAGTTGATTGGGTGTGAGAAAAAATATTAATTGAATTTTTTCTGAGTTAAAATTTTGGTGTAAATGAGTTTTCCTTCTCAAGTGTTACTTTAGAATGCGGATTCTAATGAAATAATTTATTTTATTTAGAAATGTTTTAAAATGTTGACAATGTGAATATAATGGTTCTTGGGTTTTGGTTTTTAGTTTTGAAATGATATTTAAAAAACATGTGGGGTCCTGTAAATAATATTTTCATTTTGGTTCTATTGAAGTATATATGATGAGTAATATACAATGTGGTTACATTTATAAATTATTTATAAATATTTTTTTCGACATAGTTTTAAACCTAATTCTATAATGGATTGGATGAACATTAGTTTTTCTGGTTTCGAATCATGTGGAAAAATTATAGTTTACTAGTTATTGTATACTTATTGTGTATCATGAATATTATTTCTTAGTATATTTTTTATTTCATGGGAATTATTGATTATATAGAAACTCTATACAATAATACAAATTTATTTATGAATTTATGTTCATTAATACATGTGGCCCAATGAGTTAGCTAGATAATATTCGTCTTTTGGTATCAAAGAGGTCATGTTTGTCTAAATTGATCTTTTATCACCATAGAGGGTACAGAGAGGGAAAATGGATTTGGTTTTATGAAACCATTCTTATTACCATGAATTGAGAAACATATTTAATCTTGGTTATATTAGTATTGTAATCGGTTCTCTAGAAATAGTAAATCTTTTATGACCTATTATATTTGAATAATTGCTATATTGAAACACATTTAGATTTGAATATGTCATGTTTTTGGATATGGTATATCTAAGTAAAATTGAGATATCCTTTAGGGAAAAGGTTTGGTTTGGGGCATTTTGTGATTGACCATGGGGCTCAACTAGAGAAGGGTTGTTCACCTTATTCCATGGGACTTTTTTGAAGAAAGAATAGTTCAATTTTTTGGAGAGTATATCTTTTTTATTCTCTTCTCATATAACATAATATATTGCTAAGGTATATCATTTTCCATTGGATATAACCTTTTATTTTATTTTACCTCGTTTGAGAATATAGATATTGAATATTTCTTCTCATATATATTGTTTTATGTGAACTGGTGAATATAAGTTATAGCAATGTGACCTATGGTTTTTTAGTGTGGTTCAGATTGTGTGAGAATATGGTTTTTATGATTCCCTCCTTATATCACTTATTATATATTGAATAGTATATTAGAGAATTATTTATGGGAACTTATCTACAGGGGAATCTTAGATTATAAATGAGTTAAACTATTGAGATACCCACCTTGTATTTGTTGTTGAAAAGATGTCTTTATTATATGCAAATTATTGTTTTTAATATGAATTTCCTAGTGGTTACCTTGTAATGTGTGTGTGACAGATGTATGAACAATGTTTGGAAAAGTAAGTGTCGTCAAGATTCATGGTGGATTGGTTATAACATGATAAACTAGAACATATTGTTCTTTGTGAATTTCTGTTATACCTTCATATGGGTGGTTTGGATAATAATTTCTTGAATCCAAATATATATTTTCATCACATCCATTTTATCATAATAACATTAAACATTCATTAGGTGATGGGGATTATTATTGGGTTATTGGAAACAAACCATTATCGTGTACATGGTATGTATTAAGTGTGTGTTGGTATATATTAAATTTTTCTTTTAGGTATAGTAATTTCATGGAGATGGAAACATTGTTCTAGTATAGATAATTTTGGAGGCTGGTGATTCAATAGAGTGGGTATACATGTTTCTCTATAGTCTAGTATTGTTTATTTTTTAGTAACTATTCTATATATGTACCATCAAGTGAGTCATATTGAACGTATATATTTATTCTTCAAAAATATTTTTATTTTCTAATAATAAATTTTTATATTGATATGCATTATATAATTGGTTACTATTTTATTGTTTTTATGTTATAGTGACCCATACATTTCAGATAGAAATATGAAATATTATTAGATGAAGATTCAATAAAAAATAATAAGATCTATGCTGAAATCGTATATGTTAACTATCTTGTGAAACATGGATACACAAAAAATTGTTTTTAAAGTATCTACATCTGATCCCCCTTAGTCCTTTTTAACTAGAATCCTTCTTAGATACTTCACACATAAATATTTATTCATGACATGGGGAAAAGAAAACAAAATAAATGGGGGCATAATATGATTAGTAAGGGTAAAAAAGTTTGGTATCGATGTTTATTTAAAAATTGCATGAGCATAAATGTCATTATAACATGATCATAACCATTCAAATTCATACCTAATAAAACATATATCATAAATATGTCTCCTGTAATGTAGAATATTAGTTCATAAGACTTGAACTATAATGGACTGAGATAACATGATCTATGAAAACATAACAATGGAATTAAATCATTCCATAAAATAGTGGAATAATGTTTGGAATAATAATAATTATATAAATACAATTTCATGACATCCCACCAAGACATTTATAGCATGGTATGTACGGGATAACCATTCATGTATCTATGTCGGGTTTGGGATGACCTCATGTATTCCCTATTTTGGGAACAAGATATCCTATTGTGTACTTAGTTTTTTTGGACATGGAATAAACTCATGTGTACCATATGGTCTCATAGAAAATTAATGTTTACCATATCATTAGAGGGATATCTAATTTCAAGCTTACCTGACACAAAATAAAAAATCCATTCATATTTTTGATACAATATCATAAAATACATTACACATAACTAAAATCATGGAAAATAAAATGGGTTTCATAAAACTTTCATCATCAAAATCCTAAACCATCAGGGGAAATAATAAATATGTTGTCATTGGTTCACATATTGAGTAAATATTATGTAACATCGAAGGATGTTATTATGGATCAAAAATTCCTTTCAAATATTGATGGAATATTTCATGATGAAAATATCATTTGTATTATTAAATAATATATTAAAATATATAAAAAATTGAACTATTATGGAATATAATTTCATAAAAATTATACTTTTAAATTGTTTTAGAAGTCTTTAATTAATTTAGAAGTCATGACGATGGAAAATTATATTCATTTCATGTACATTAAAACAAAGATTCCTTTTAAATTTTCTATAAATTGTCAAAAGTGCATTATTTATAAAATTAAAATAATATTCCATTTTAAACATTTTTTTAAAATAATAGACAGTAAAAACTATTTTAAACAATCATATTATAATTTTAAAACCATCTAGGAAAATCTTTGTAGAAAACATGCACATTTTAGAAAAAGGATCTTCAATAGAAAACATACATGAATTTGGATTTCCACAGAAGAATTTGTCTTGTATATTGGGTGCTTGAAGTGATTAAAATGCAATAAAAAAATGTAATCTCAAGAAATAAATTGGAGATGAGAATTCTTGAAATCTCATCATTATAAATTCAATCATTAAAATACCAAATAAATAATGATATTGTAATGTAAATAAATTAAACTGATTTTTACTTGCATGGAGAGAACCTTAACCTCATGTATAGTGAATTTAAATATATTATATTACAATTAAATATTAATTTAAATACATTTAATATCATATATGATCCAATTATAACAATTTAACAGCCATTTATTAATATATCCTTATTAAAATCGTCATTTTCATGTGCTTACTGTTTATGTTATCATGGGAATTTTTTTCTGGTTCTTCTAGTCCATGTACCTTGATAGTGGTTCCACCATCTCAAGAATTTTACTTTTAATATAAATAACATATATATTAATTATATAAATATTTATATTTTTTCATAAATGGTAAATACAGAATAAATCATTTAGATCATTCATAGAAATTGTGGAACATACATACACATGAATGTTGCTTTCACTTTTTTATAGATGAAAAGAAATAATGGTAAATAATAATTCAACATTAAAAAATAGTTATTATATCATATACAACATATATATTAATTAAATACATCTTCATGACATTACATGTAATGATAAAATGAAAAAATGGTGCACATCACTTCGTGGAGCTGGTAGTCCACATGTATGTATGGGAGAAGTCATCATTTTCCAAACAATTCAAAGGTAACATGGTAGATAAGTTATTATAATTACATAATAACAGTTATGTAGTAAATACTTCCCATATATTTTAAAATCATCATAATATCCATCTCTAAATGACAGTGATTTATAATTAATTGTATCCATGCATGGAGGAGGAAGTCAACATGCATGTATGAGTGATAATTTCCTTCACATTTGAATGAAAAGATGGTGGATAATGGTAATGACATGACCATAATTAAATTTTTATATATTGAGAATAATTTATTAATTAATCTTTGATAAATGACACATATTTATATAATGTATAAGAACAAATAAATTAAGGAGGTTGGGTAGGAATATTACCAGTACTTCTGTAGGACTCTTTTAAATACCTTCTTAATGCCCCTTTTAAGGGTATTGAAATAATAAAAGAGACTCTAGTTCTTAACATGGAATGTTTGAAATAGGTTCATTTAGGGAATTTCCCAATAGATGTCTCAATGTGGTATGAAGAAATGATATAATAGGTTCCCACTTTTAATGGAGGAAATGGACACACCTGCAATTACTAGAAAGATTATAAAATAAATAACTAATTCTCAATAAAAATTGTTCAAAATGATCATATTTCATAACAAAGAGAGGATAATTTTTAAATAACATCATTTGGTGGAATTTATATAGGTTTCACGTTATTTCTAGCCTTATCATTTGGGTTTTCCCCATACTTAACATATCTTAATCAAAACTACGGTAATAAATTTCCTAATATTAAATGTTTATAATATTTCTTATATGGTTAATATTTTCTCATAAATCACATAGGGGTGACTTTTTAGACACTTTATCAACACAGATTTATTCTTTAATTATTTTTATGATTTTTAAATAATTTAATAAAAAAAATTATTATAACATACTTTTAATTTCATATTACTAATTATTCAAATAATTTGATTTTAAAAAAAATTGTAGATATTGAATTAAAATATGTTAAATTAACATATATACTTTTTTATATTAATCCAAATAATTCATGGACTCCAAATAACATAAATAATATTATTTTTATAGTTTTTATAAATATTTAAATATTTTTCTACTGCATGCACAAGAACTATGATGGGGTTGTGGAAGAATTTAAGGTAATAGGTTTATAATTTAAAAAATTATTAGGTTATGAAAATTAATTTATCATTAAAATAAAAGTTTTTAATAAACATTATCCTCTTTCTAACCATATATTAAATTGTTTGAGATATTAAATTCAAGAGATCAACATTTTGGAATTTTATTTACTTAAAATTATATGAATTTCATTACCAAGGGAAAATGGATAAAAATTAAATATATTATAATTTGGGGTGTATATGGTCAAATAAATTCCATCCAATAAAATAATTCATGCTTTTGGATGATTCTGAGACCTTCCATCATGGTATTAGCACCTTTTACCCAGTTTACCTTTACTAAGAAGGGAAATATATTCCATGCCTAATATTAATAAAACAATCAACTTGATCCTCCTATTTAAAAATAAGGATTAAATTTTTAATGATTAAATTGATATAATTGGAGAAAAATATTTCTTAAATATATTTGAAAAATGAAATGATATCCTTTTTTTAGAAAAAAATACACTTTTATTCATAAAACGTTATTAATTCCTTCCACATTCATAGAAAAAACAATCAATGAATGTTAAAACATTTAAATGAATATATAATACAAAAATGTATTTAAAATTAATCACCAATAGTGATAATATATTATTTATTTAGATAAAAGAACATTACGCATATAAAACAGTTTTTTAGAAAATAATCAATTTTACATTCAAGTGATTTTTAGTTTCACTTCTAATCAATTTAAAACAAATGAATTCATTTTATACATGTTTAAACCATAAATTTTTCATTTTTTTGTCACTCATATTCAAACCCACTAACCCAATGTTTATAGGATAATTTTACAAAATAAATAATAATATTTTAATAGTATATCATAGTTTGTTTATAGTTGATGTTTCATATAAAGAAATCTGTCAATTAAAAAAATATAACCAACAATATAATAAATAATTTGGGTTTTATGAGACATTGGGGCCTCTAGACTCTATGTTTACATTTTTAAAATGAGTTTATTCAAGAAATGATAGTCTTGATATAAGGTGAATAGAAGTTACATAATATATTATGGATTCTATGATGATATGTTAATTCCATTTCTTGAATGGGTTTTAATTGAAGGAAATGATACATATGTATAAATCAATTGAATAAAAATGTACTTTCAATACTCATCACAAGACATAAATATGATGTTAAAAGCTATAAGAGATTAATAAAATCCATGAAAATTAGTGGTAATTACATGAATTTCAAAGTCCAGTTGAACTGAATGATTGTTCTTGGCCTTTCTATATAATTATAGTTTGACCATATGTAGACTTATTTATTTATTAACTATGATTAATTGTATAATCGGTGGTAATATCTAAGTGACAGTAATATTGTAAAATTATGATCGACATTGGAAAAATTTAACATTTTTCTTTTGTTGTTGTTGGACTTAATTTATTAACAATGTAAATACATTGAGTTGATTACATTACATTAATTTTTTATATAGTATATTTTCATGGTATTGTGTCACTGTTAGAAGATATAGTATTGTGCATTTCTGTGTGTTTATTCCACTACATTTTTTGATCAATTTTATTAGGGATTAATTTTTTCAAGGATGTATTCATGCCTCAATTTTCTACTCAATCATTCAGATGTTGTAACTTATAGTGGATATTATTTTAGGTATCATCTCCAATAAGTTGTTTCAAATAATTTTTTAGGGCTGAGCTGCACAGTAATTAGTCTTAGGTATCATTATTATTATCATGATATCATTTTTGTTGTGTATGATTATAATTTTATCAAATTTTATGGCATGTAAAAAGGCATGGTATAGATAATTTTTTGTTATTGGGCATATGTTGGATTCATGATGATTCATATGGATGACTATTTGATTCATAAAAAATTTGATGATTTTTATAGGTGACAAAGCAAAAATTGTAGAGAAATTCATATAATAATTATTATAAATAAAGGATATTATGTTAATCAAGTTGTCACTAGATCGAAATGTAACTTTTAGCATATAGAAGTTGACGGCTATAGGGGAGGTAATGAAGACACTAAAGGACATGTATGAGAATATATGATTTTTTAAAAAATGTCATGATATGTATATTTTTTTTATGACCATATTATAAATTAGAACTATAGATTATCATGTAAATAAATTAAATATGAATTTCATTTATCTATAACAAGCTATGTATTTATTTATAGAAGTTAACTGGTATTTACTACTTCTATCATCATTATAGGAATCATGGGTCACTATGGTAACTATTATAAGTAGATCTTGTAGGAAATTTGACATGATTCCTAGTAATTTTATGGATATAATCATAATCAATGGACTTATATAGGGTATTTCCATGTACTTAAAAAATAAATAGTACATGAAGAAGGAATAGGATATTCACCTCACATGAAATTTCAAATAAGACTAGAAAATAAGTATAGATAGTGGATTCAAGGTATATTTAATAAAACAAGACAAGTATGTGGGAAAAATTGGATAAATGGGTATCTTTAGAAGTACTATAAGAATCACTCGGACACTTATTGAATGATATCATAAAAATTTTCTAGTTTCACTTGTGTTTAATATTAATGATATATAATTTTACTACTGATCATTATAGTAGAATCCTAGTCCATTGATTCCAAACCATAATTTCATTCATTGTAAAAGAAATAATTTCTGATAAATAATGAATATCAAATATTTGGTAAGGTGTATTGGCAGATGATATGCTCTTAATCTCATAGTGAAGGTGAAATAAACATTCAGATATAAAATTGTAATTTTGTTAAGATGAAAGTTGTTTGGAAATACCAAGTTAATGGAGGAACCTAATTTTCATTGGTCATATGGATGATGTTGGATTTTGAAAATGATCTGCTAATGTAGTATTGAAATTTACCCAAGGATCTATGGTTATATCCAAATATATAAAGTATATAACATTTTATCTTAATAGATTATCAGATAAAGTAAAAATTTCCATAGTAACAACATAAGAAATTCTAGATTTGAAGCATAATTGTCTCAATCACCTCATTATGAATAAAATGAATGTTATTACGGAAACGTTTATGTAAATCCTGATTACACTTAATTTGTAACATGTGATAGATTTATACTCATAATTCATAGAAATTTATTATTAAAAATGACTGAAAGGTGGACTATATCAAAAATGTTAGCACTTGTTCACAAGGGTGTTATGGGTACTTCCCAAAATAATTCTCATGGGTGATACTTGTAACTTATGACATTCATTGATGTTTCAAGAATGAAATTATGAGTTTCATCACAGAAGAAATTTGTTTTCAGAATGTTATTTAATCGAAGGATGTGGTGTAAATAGAAGCTGGGTGGAATCCAAAATTATTTTGGTATGATAATGTTATTAAATAAAGTGGAAGGAATTTATAGAACTAGTTTCTATAGAAAGAAATCTTGATGGAAATAAATATACCTAAGACATAAGAGTAGAATTTTGTTGTTGGTTTGACAAAAGAATTCATTACCTAGGAATGTATATAGAATAGGGTCATATTCTTGAATAACCAAGATAATTTTTGTGGAATTGGTAAACTGTGCAGTGTACTTATTACAAAAAAAATAAATTATCACTAATAGTGTAGAATATTCTAATGTAGTTATTGTTTATTGAATCATATGATGTTAACAACCAAACAATGTTCATTTGTTTCGAATATATACTATTTGATTAAAATGATAAAGAAAAAAATCAAATATAGTTCATATAAATGTTATTTTTATATATAGTGATTAAAAATTTGAATTTTGATATTGGGATGATAAAAAGGAAAAAATAATTAAAAGATTTAATTTTATCTTCCTTGATATTTTTGTATGGAATGAACAATAACTGGATGAAAAATATATTCAAAATAGATAATAAACAGACCATTTCCATGTGGATATGAATGGAAGTCGAAGATGGATGCTTTTTCTAAAGTGATTGGGGAGAATTTAGAGTTTTAAATATAGGATAGTGTAATATATATCCAAAATCATTATCTATATAGAAGATCGGGTTAGTGTACTGAATGTTGATTCTCTAAAAATTATGTAATATCAATGAGAAATGAATCATGTTTATGTATGATGATCTAAAAGAGTTAAATCATTTGTATAGATTTTCTGATATAATGTGAATTAAATTATTCTAACAAATATAATACAGATTAAGAATCATAAAAATGTTGTACCTCTTAGTCAATATTAAAATTATGAGTTATCTATAAAATTTTAGTTGAATTCATTATATGAAAATTTAACCAGGGAACTAACAAAACAACCATTGGGTAAGAACTCACACGATAAAAATGGGTATTTATTTTAAAATAATAAGATGGTGGTAGAAGAAGGTATAATTATAGAATGGTTGTCATAGGATTATAGTTGAAGTAAATAATTGAATTCCCTAAAAATATTTTCTGATAGATACGCACACTACCATATAGATAGTGTTGATCCTGGATTCTTTAGATATTCTTCACATAGATCTCATTGATGTAAATATCATTCTCTTCATAGATATTTATAGTATGAAATTTGTTGAATGAAACTGTTAATTTTCATGGATAATCATAATATGGTTTTGGTATATATGTTAAAGATGATCCCATATGTATTGAAGTGGGTTCTAAATAAATAGAACTGTAATTCTAACACATTTTATGATGACAAGGGTTTCATATAGAGTAAATCAGGTCACTATTTCTATCATAAGACTTTTTATGATGATAGTTTCATATTATCCACTAATGTAAGTACGACACACTCATAAAAGGTCAAAAAAATAAGAGTATTCAAGAAATAAGAGGGGTAGTAAATTCACTATGAATGATCTTTGTGTGGTCAAGAAAATCTTCTCGATAGGTATTTAAAGAGACTATGAAACATGGATATTGGGTTTTTTTAAAAAATACATCATTAAGATAATCAAAATATTTTGTATGTCTAGATGTAAGTCAATCTCTTCTCTACTAAGTAGACATTTCAATATTAACCAATGGAATGTTACTAAAATAAAATATTAAACATTGAATTTGGGGATAATTTTGTTTTAATTGGTGGTTAGAAACATAATATATTCCTTGGTTTATACTCTCTTATAGAGTGGGATTTGTCAGACGATTCTTGTCAACCACATGGATAGAACACTGGACTCCCTAAAATTGAAATTTTGATAGCTCAAATTATCAAAATATAAGACCATATATTTCAATTCATATGATTTTTTAATGGGAATGTAGATGAATATGTTGCAAGTTATTTAGTTACTCATAATATTTAAAGAGGTATTAGGTTCACATTAAATGAAACAAAATTGGTGTGTGCTATCATGATGTGCTAAATTTTAAAAAATTTAAATCTTACTAGCTACCGTAGAATCAGAAAGTAGGGCCAGACCAAGAAATAATGGGACCAAGGTCACTAAAATGGTCTTTACTAATAATTCTAGGCATATAGACTTTAAAGGTGTTTTTTTGTTTTATATTAAAAATAATTACCAATTAAATAACTAAACAGAACAAAACAATATGGTATTAAATTGATGTTGAAATTTTGATAATATAAATGTTACTGGGATATTAAATTGTTAATATAGATTATTCAGACATTAAAAATACGTTTTGTTGTGATTAAATATGTTTCGCATCCAATTATTGACAGTTCCCAATTTATATGTTTTTTATAGTCATGTTTTCATTTTCATTATATTTATTTAATGACATGGTATATAATATCATCAAAAAATTAGGAGTCTAAATAATGTGTTGAACTATTTATTGAAATTACATGACTTTATTCTCACAAAGTTTCATTACCTATTTATGCAGTAATCTATCAAAATGGATAATTTAAAAAAACAAAAATTAAAAAAATTATAAATTAAAACTAAGTTAAAAATAAATTAAAATTTTTAAGAAAATTTGGGTTCATCAATTCCCCTATATGTAAACTTTTTCACTCATGGGAATAGAAATCCAAAAAAACATGAAGGCACACTTAGTCAAATCAAAATAATATAATAAAAGTATCAAACAAATTAATCATTTTATAAATAAAATATGATACTTCCTTAAAATACCAATTGTAAAAAAAATATCTTTCACCCGAATTATTTTAAAAAAATCTATATCCATTCATTCATCAATGTGACCTACCTCTCCATCCCTAAAATCACTCAAGAAAATTTATGATCAAATATATAACCAATTTTTATATAGATGAATTACTACAATATTCATTCCAATAATTTCTCTTATCCAATTATGGAAATGAATATAATGCACTGATCATTAAGAATTCACAATGGGTTCAAGTTTTCTCTAAGGTAGTGGGGCATTAGGTTATAAAATGTCAATTTTATAAAATGCAGGTTAATTATTAAAATTAATTCATGTTAAATATCATTTTAATTTACTCCCCATAATCTCACCCCCACCACTATGTGTCCCTAAGAAAATGATAAAATCGACTCCTAAGATGTAGATGGATTTATTATTTTCACAAATAATGGAATGATATACATGAGAGTATAACCTCTAGAACCCCGGGAAATAGATATAAGAAAAAATCTCAAAACATTTATATAAATAACTCAAACTCTATAGAGACTCAATGAAATTAGTATATACAAAAAACCTCTCTTGCTCCATTATTAATGAGGTATTACTTTTATCTATACTCATTAATATTAGGTTTACCCTGTAATAACCCAAA
The DNA here is from genome assembly GCA_963277665.1 of Viscum album. Lineage (NCBI taxonomy): Eukaryota > Viridiplantae > Streptophyta > Magnoliopsida > Santalales > Viscaceae > Viscum > Viscum album. Next base: position 1,094,483,772 of record OY728139.1, read on the forward strand.
ATTTTTTCGTTAATAGAACAAAAAAATTATCCACATTCCTATATAAATATACAACACTGAATAGAGGTACTTTAAAATAAAACATATATAACATGATTTGTAAATTTTTATCTTTTTACATCAACTAACTCATTATTCCTCAAAAAACCCAACATACGGACAACTCCTTACCCCACACAAACATTAACATATCATCATGAAAATTTTGAACATGGGATCATACTAAAAATTATTTTTCATGGATTCAATGGGATACACAATAGTGAAAATATAATGGTGGATCTGTGGGTAAATCGTGATAAATAAAACCAACAAATTAATATTTCATTTTAGTACAAAATTCAAAATTCATAATTTTAATGGAAAACGTGGAATGTTCTAGTATACATAGAATGATTAAGATTCCCCCATGAAAAATTAAGATAACCAGTGTAGTAAAACTAGTCTAGTTTCCTCACTAGTATAGAAATATGAAATATGGAATCATTATATATAATGTTTTGAATCCATTTTTTAGTGGTGATTTTTTGTTTTTGAGGTGTTGTTGGATGATAAAAGGGATGATCAGGTGGTGAATGTGGAATGTTTCTATTGAAATTTGATCCTGGAATGTTTCTACATCATGGAGTCATATTTAGCATTATATTGTTGGTCATTGTGGAATGGAGAGTATCAACTATCATGTAGGAAAACAGTATGAAGGGTTTCATAAAAACAATAATTTTGGATATAGCTACTTTATAGTGAAAGGATACCACATTTTTGGTTCTATAGAGGTTTAGTTCTATTTTTTGGATAAACAAGTTAAATAATTAGGACTTAGGTTTGAGTTTTTGTGGTCTTCAAAATTTCATACCCCATAAATGTGGATTGTAAGCTATAATATAGCCATATTATTGGAGAATGGGTCATGTGGTATAGTGGTTTACTATAAATCATGGTCTTCTTCCTAAAATTTAGTATTTTTTCATGGATGATATTAATTTTATTAGACATGGTTTTTACCAGGTAGGTTGCAGTGTGGTCCCTTACCATGTGTCATGGTCTTATCCTATGTCAGGTAAGTCATGGTGTAGAGGGTTCTGTCTTGGTCATATAACTTCTAATCTACCTATAAATACCCCAAACCCCCTTATAACTCACTATTCTTCTTAATTTATCTCTCGAATTCTAGTATTCCATTGGAGATTTGTAAATGACATTGAAGATGATTTTGATCAGATTCAACCCATTCTTATAGAGATCAACCCATAGTGATTTGAGGTGAGGTATTCTACTATTCTTGAGGGTTATTCCATGTTCAATATCATTCCACAAAATTATTTCATTCCTTGTTATGGAAGTTTTTTTAATTCATTATTAGGTAGTTTTTTGTTTTATTTGTCTGGAATGTTTGTGGTGCCATGCTCTTGAAGGATATATATTTCCTTACAGGAGTGGTCATTATTGGTCCATGTTGTTTTTTCATTTACGTTTGAATAATTTTTAAGCTTTGAGGTGTGGGATTTTTTCCTCAACATTTAATTTTTATATTAAATCATAAATTTATATTAATTTATTTCTTTGGGTTGTAGTGGAATCAACCTTCATAAATATTGGTCTAGAGTACTACAATGAAATTTTTTCTAGTTGAAGAGATCACATGTGTTTTCCCACCATGATAACATTATACTTCGTGATTTTATAGATAGTATGATATAAATGTTTATTATAATTTTATTAGGATTATTAATCATGGTATAGAACATTAATTTGAAAAGAAAATTATGAAACATAAAACTAGGAATAATTTTTTTTAAAAAATTGATATAGGTTTACAAAAAATGTTTATTCTTATAATTTCAGAGAAATAAAATGATTCTTGATTAGTGTTTAATTGAATTTATTCTTCCATATGATAATTTAATTGGATAAGGAACTTGAATCTTGAAATTATTATTTTTAATAATATTAATAATATATAATTTTAATTATAATTGTTGTTTTCCTAACTATTGAAACTTGAAGTGGATCGCGAAGTGCATATTTTTTTAATTAATATCTTGCAATATCTGATACCCTAGGTTTTCATAGTTATAACTTATGATAAATGATTTTCTTAATTTAAGATATAATAAAACTAATTATTTAATAATGATAAATGATAGGGTCCTTGAGAGCATGTTTTCATATAATGTATGGGAGGACTGTTTTTAGAAACTGGATTCCTTGTAAAATTTATTTTTTCTTTTCAATATTATTTGTTGTTCTATTGATTTTAGTCATTCAATGTGATGTGATATAATACTGCGATGGATATTAGATGATGGGACATGTGTGGGGTGGCCTGGAATTTTTTGATGTAGTCGATGCATGTGATGGAGAGTTGAATTGAAATATACATCATAGTGACAGAGAGGTAATTGTGTTTGATGGAATGAGTTTATGTTACACATTATTTTTGTTCTGCGAAAATAAGCCATGTTTTCATGTCATTGTTTTTCTTATGTGAGGGTTTCCGAAGATTCTTTTTTTATTACACTTTCCCTACTACATGAGGTAGCTAGTGATACTTGGTTGTGCTTATCTCTGAGGGTATATTAGGAAGTTCATTATAGTACATGGAGTTATTTAATGGAAAAGGATTAAATAATGTTTTAACTCATGGGGTTAGCTCGTATTGTAATAAATATTTTGATAATATTTAAAAACTGTAAACTATATTTGATTATTTCTAGTGGGAATATAATTTTCTTGGGGGTTAATCAAATTTAAACAAAATAATGTTAATTAATAGATAAGAAATTACTTAATGTAAGGATTATTTTTAATAAGGGAATAAGTAATTTAATTTATGTATTCTTATATGTTTTTCTTCTTATAGGATATCTAGGTCTTAGTGGTGATAGTTCAATGTGGAAGAGATAATAGCTGGAGTTGACTATAAGACCTGGATAATTTCTATAGTGTGGTTGTGGGATATATTGTATCTTGGATGTTTTGTGATTTTATACATTCCCCCACTAGTGTTTGTCATGAGACTGACACTAGGAAGTCTCTTGGAGGGTGTTATCCACAATATCATGGTTAGTGAGGGATATATGGATGACTACCCCCTGTATCCCCAAACACTTCTTCTAATAGTACAATTTCCTAGTATTCATAGTGGTTATCTTCCATGTATATGTGTGTATAGGGTTGTAATTAATTTTGAAAATTTCGCACACACGTATCTCAAGATATAATTTCATTAGATTTGTTAAAGGAATCTCATGTATGGGTTGTGACGACATAAGGTAAACTACTCGGTATATGGGTTGTGATGACTTGATGTACAGTACCTGATGTATAATATATGTAGTACAAGATATGTTGGATCCTAGAAACTACTAAATTACATTATAGAGATGTGGATGTGATGAATGGATTATGTGATTCACATTATTTATGTTATGATACATTATCCCATCTGTCTTCAGGCTAGGTTCTTTTATAGACTTATGTCTCAGGATGTATAATGTTGGGTAAGAGTGGAAAAACAATGGGGAAGAATAATTGATGTATCATTTTTATTAGTATAACATATAATCCATTTTCTTCATTACTTTTTATTGATATTTGTGGTGACATTGGGAACTTGGTATATGAGTTTAGGTGATGAATTAACTTTACATGTTGTTCAATAGGTATTAGAATTATTATGTTTTCTTCTCTCAATATACAACACGGATGATCCTAGTTAGTATAATTTTCATTATCACAAAATATATATATATATATGTCCTATTTTTCAGGTCTACAAAACAAGGTTGGAGACCTAGCTGGATATTTCTAGTAAAGGGTTTTTCTGGAGCTTTATGGGTTTTATCACCAGTATCAATTTTATATTTTCAGGCTTATAGTATTCATTTTAGTTTTTCACATATTTTATGGAATTAATTTTATTTAATTAGTATTTATTTTATATTTAACTAAAATATAATATCTTTGGTGTACATGTCTAATATTGTGTTCATCAGGTTTCTCTTAGAGGGAAAGTCCTCTCAAATATGTGTATTTTACACCCTCAATTATTATTTATATCTCATGGCCTATTGGATGTAATATTTTAGCATAATTATCTTCATTTTTTCATTTCAATTCAAATATGGTTACTTTTGGGGAGTGGGGTTCATGTTAATGTAATATAAATGTTTTATGTTGCGGGATAAGATGGATTTTTTAAATAGGCTCTAGTGAGAAACCATGTGTTGGTATAGAAATAGTGTGAAATTAATTTTAATCACATTGTAATCTAGGTAGACTAAATGAGAAAATGGTATTTTGGGCCCCTAATATTATGATATGTCTACCTTTATATTTATCAATCATATTAAGAAAAGTGGTCCCAGTTATGGAGTAAGTACCATGGAAAATATCATGTATCCTTCTTCATTGAAAGTCTGTTTCAAATGGGTAGACCTTGGCATTTTGTTAAAAAAATAAATAAATAAAATAATTATTTAATTAATAAAAATTATTCCATGTTCTATTTTTGGGATTCTCTAACTATTTCTTCTTTTCTATATTTGGATTAGGTTCGACATCCCTATAAAGTTTTCACAATGGATGTTCCTCATTATTTATCAATAGATTTCCACAGAGTAGTGTACGACCATGATGAAACTTGGAGAAAACAGTGAGAGTCTCAATGATAGATTCTACAGAATTATGATGGGTCCATTTCAAAATCATTGATTGAGGATAGGTTGGATGAAGTTGAGATAGATCTCAGATTGATATGTGCATGGAAGGAGCACCAGGATTCATCAATGTTGAAAATGAATTCTGGAGTAGAAAGGGAATGGGGGATATTATTCTTCATGGATCTTGAGGAGTTGTATGTCTCATGGTTTATGTTCTAATAATATATTTGTGGAGATTTTCATTCTACAACTTCGAAGTCATTTAGTCTCCAAGTGCTCTTGAACAATCAATATGGGAGTTCAAGTATCCTAAATCATATGAAACATGTAACAAATTAGAACCATATTTTCATCGGTGGGGAGTCTCTAGGACTCTTCATGATGTATAGTTATAGTCCAAGGTTCCTAATTTCCTAGAAATAAGATATTTCAAATATTCAAGGGTCAGTCCCAGTCCTCATCATCGCATTTCTCAGGCGGTGGAGGCCCTTAGGCCTTTGTCAAGGGATCAGATGAATTTTTTTTGTATGGAGGCCAAGGTCATCAGTCGAGAGGGTGAAATTCTATTCTAAGAATGAACTATTCATCGGGTGATCCACTTCATGTTCCTTCATTGAGGTAGTTTTAGTTGAGACTATAGTTGTAGGATATCCTAACATGGAATCAGTTGATATGTGATAGGGAAATAATGGTAAATCCTAGAGATGATAAAAATACATTCATAAAATAGAACAGTCATGGAGGAGGTTGTTATTAGGTTCAGATAGATCATGGAGAAGGCCATGGATAGCTTCATGCCCTATATGTTTAGATAGAGGGTGATCCAAACATCATTCAAGGTTCCATTTTCGTATATTTAAAAAAAAATTACATGCCTCATATGATTCAAGAGCTACAAACTCCATGGTATAACCATCCCTAGTCCATGCTTTAGTACATGAGGTGGAGAGGATTATAGTTCCCGAGAATTTGACTATGTAAGTTAGAGGTTAATTTGATCTGTAAGAAGTATGTAGATATTATGATCTAGTGTTGGGGAAGCACCACTAATAATGAGACATCATATTCACATGAATAAAAACATTCGACATCATTATCATTACAGAATTGATTTATTTTTTGAAGTGCATTGAATACATCTTTAGGAGAAGGATTGTTTTCTATGGTGTTGAAAGAGATTTTGTCATTTTCATTGGTGAATGCGCCACATTGGGGGTCCAGACATATGTTTCCTATTTTTTTCCTTGATGGATGAGTTGATGTTTGGTTCATCATTGTTTTAGAAAATGGTGTTTCACATGGTTTTATAAGTGTAACGGAATTTTTTCTATACATGTTTTTGGTGTTACCCCTGTGATGATATATAATGGTAGGGATAGATCAAGGGTTAGTCATTTCTATGATCCTGATGTCTCTATATAGGATGGAACAATTTTATTTTCAATATCTATAGGTATAACTTTATAATACATTGAAATAAGAATTTTTTTGACCATGTGTGTCACCTTGGGGTGCACCCATTTTCTTTGTAGAAAATATTTATTTTTGTAAAATTTTTGGTATCAATTATCACCACTTGATCCAAGTGATGGTGAAGTAATGATATCCTAGGCCATAGATTAATTATTTATTTTATTAGTTGAAATGGGTTATTTTTTTCTCAAATATGGATCTACTATGAGGATATCATCAAATTTGGGTGAAAGATGGGGATAATTTGACAACCTATTCCAATGTCCTTTTGGGTATTAAAAATTCATTGTGCTTAAACTCTATGTGATGAATTCTCCATCCATGTTCATGGGTTTTATGAATGTGTTATTTGGGTAAATTATGGATTAGTTCATAGTATTTTTCAATGATGGAATCATTGTGTACCCCACATCTAAGAAGAAGCTTATGGATCATCTACATGAAATTTTTAGAGTTCTTCTTCAGCGACTTGTGTTTTGAAAATTTTCATGTTGTTAATTCTGGACATGTGAAGATCATTTATTCGGTCATGACTTGTCCTGATGAGGAGTATGTTGTACCTCTCGAACCCCTCGTGGTTTAATTTTCATGATCACAATCACTCTCTTATTTATCTAATCTTGTTTTCAAGTTTTTTTTTGTTCATAGGCATGATTTCAGGAGTGAGAAGTGGCAAAGGAAGAAAAATGGACTGAAATTCAGTCCACCGGCCAACCGGTGGCTACACCACCGGCTGGCCGATGGAGGCCTGGACAGAAGGCTTCTTTCTGTCCAGAGCACCGGCCAACCGGTGGATCAGCACCGGCCAACCGGTGGCACCCAGACAGAAGGCTGAGCCGCTGCCTCAGCACCGGCCAACCGGTGGCCTCAGCACCGGCCAGCCGGTGGTGCCTGAGCCCGAAGGCATCTCCATTTTACAAGCACCGGCCAACCGGTGGCTCTGCACCGGTCAGCCGGTGGAGCCAGTCAAACTAGCCGTTGGGCTTTGACCAGCCTGCTCCCAACGGCTCCGAAGCCTTTTCCAACGGCTCCGAAGACCCCGAACGGCCATTTGAGGGTTCCCCCTCTATAAATAAAGGACTAGGAACCCCCGTAACCCTAAGGATTCATTGTAGAACTATTACCAAGCCACGAAAGCCCACGGGACACATTTTCCATCATTTGGAAAACCTCCGGCGGATTGCTTCAAGGATCTCCATCTTGCTCCAACTCAATTCCACATCCAAGGAGCACCACCAAAGAAGCTTGGGAGCGCCCTTCATCAGCTCCTTCAATCCATTGGCACCCAAGACTTCTCCATTACGGTTTTTCATTGCTTTATTTATTTTGAGCATCAAAGTGGGTTTGTGCCTACAAACCCCATCTCTTTCTCTCATCCTTTCATTTGGCTTCTCACATCACCTTAAGGTGTGAAGAGGTCAGTCAAGCCATCCCTTTAAAAGGCTTGAGACATAGGTGAGCTAGCCTTCACCTGTAAGAAGGCTAGTGGGTTATTTCTCAACCATTAAAAGCAATTGGGTTCTTGCTCAACCAATAAAAGCAAGCTGTAATAGGTTCTAGACTAACCTTAAAAGTCTAGTGGGTTCTTGCTCAACCATTGAAAGCAAGCGGTAGTAAATCTCTCAACGGTTGAGTTGGGAGCGGAGACGTAGGCTTGGGTTTAAGCCGAACTCCGTTATCAAGTTGTGTGTTTTGCCTCTTTTATTTCCGCTGCACATTCACCTTGATTTTAATTTGTCAATCAATTTTTAAAAGGAAATTCACCCCCCTCTTGCCATCACTCCTTTCTTTCTCCGCCTAACAATTGGTATCAGAGGCAAAATTTGAGTAATACCTTCACCGGTTTCAAATTCAAGATCCATTGTGATGGCTTCAACTTCTTTCGCCCCTGAAGGCTATTCATTGAGTCGGACTCCATTCTTTGATGGAACCGACTACAATTTTTGGAAAACTCGTATGCTTACATTTCTTAAAAGTATTGGCTATCCTATATATAGAATTGTTATGCAAGGCTTTTCTTTATCTAACAAGGATAAGTCCAAATGGACCCCCGAAGACATTGCAAATTTTGAGCTTGATGGAAAAGCCATGAATGCTCTTCATTGTGGGTTAGACCGTAATGAATTTAATCGTATTTCTTCTTGCTCATCTTCTTTTGAAATTTGGAAACTTTTAGAAGTAACCCATGAAGGTACTAAAGGCAATGACAAGCCCAATTGTCCACTCAACAAGAAAAGGGCCAAGCAAAAGAAAAAGAAGAAGGCATTCAAGGCCACATGGAGTGATAGCTCCACATCCTCCTCCTCCTCCTCAAACGACAATGGTAAAAAATGTCTAATGGAATTCCATGAGGTAACATCTTCCGACTCCTCCTCCTCTTGTTCTTTAAATTCAAATTCTTTCAATAACATGTCTTATGAGGATCTCCAACAAGCTAGAGATCAATTGGAGGAAGGTTTTCACGAACTTTCTTCCAAATTTGTTGCTTTAAAAAAGAATTTCAAAAAACTCTCTTCCGAAAAGGAACAACTTCTCAAATAGAAGGAAGACTTGACCCTTAAAATCCAAAACCTTCCCGATGTTGAGTCCATGGAATCAACTATCAAAGACTTAAGGGAATCTCTTGCCAAGTTCACCCAAGGGGAACAAAATTTGAACAATATGCTTCGTTCCCAACGCATATCTAGAACCACCCAAGGGCTTGGCTATTCCAAGCAAGCTTCCTCTTCCCATGCTCCAACTATTTTTGTAAGGGGGAGCTCCCAATATAAATTTTTCAATTATTGTAAAAAACCCGGGCACTTAATTTATGATTGCAATTGCAAAAACGCCCGGTATGGTAGGCCCAAAACTATTTTCATTAATGATGAATTTTATAGGAGAAGACCCGCCACTAGACAAGTATGGATTGAAAAATCCCTCTTAGCGAGTCTCACCGGGCCAAAATTTGTTTCGGTTTCAAAAACCACTCCCCGGTGATTTATTGTTTTTATTTAGGGGGAGTTAGGATTGTTTAAAGCTTTTTTGCGTCTTTCAAAACTTTTCAATTCAAAACTTTCAATTTCAAATTTTTTTTTCAAAACTTTCAATTCAAGTTTATTTAATTCAAAACTTTCAATTCAAAACATTCAATTCAAATTTCAAAAATTTCAATTGATTTAAAATCTCTATCTTGTTTTTCAAACTATCCCTCAATCAAGTTTTATGCCCCGTGCTATTTTGATAATCACAAAGGGGGAAAATTCTTGGTTGATTGGGGGATAAATCTTTCTCTCATGCTTTGCTTTACTTTTCATTTATCATTTAAAGCATTCCTTTCATTTCATTTTTACATTGTTTGTTTTGGTGATTGTGATCATCAAAATAGGGGGAGATTGTTGTACCTCTCGAACCCCTCGTGGTTTAATTTTCATGATCACAATCACTCTCTTATTTATCTAATCTTTTTTTCAAGTGTTTTTGTTCATATGCATGATTTCAGGAGCGAGAAGTGGAAAAGGAAGAAAAATGGACTGAAATTCAGTCCACTGGCCAACCGGTGGCTACACCACCGGCCAGCCGATGGAGGCCTGGACAGAAGGCTTCTTTCTGTCCAGAGCACCGGCCAACCGGTGGATCAGCACCGGCCAGCCGGTGGCACCCAGCAGAATAGTGTTTGCTACTGCCTCAGCACCGGCCAACCGGTGGCCTCAGCACCAGCCAGCTGGTGGTGCCTGAGCCCGAAGGCATCTCCATTTTGCAAGCACCGGCCAACCGGTGGCTCTGCACCGGTCAGTCAGTGGAGCCAGTCAAACTAGCCGTTGGGCTTTGACCAGCCTGCTCCCAACGGCTCCGAAGCCTTTTCCAACGGCTCCGAAGACCCCGAACGGCCATTTGAGGGTTCCCCCTCTATAAATAAACGACTTGGAACCCCCGGAACCCTAAGGATTCATTGTAGAACTATTACCAAGCCACGAAAGCCCACGAGACACATTTTCCATCATTTGGAAAACCTCCGGCGGATTGCTTCAAGGATCTCCATCTTGCTCCAACTCAATTCCACATCCAAGGAGCACCACCAAAGAAGCTTGGGAGCTCCCTTCATCAGCTCCTTCAATCCATTGGCACCCAAGACTTCTCCATTATGGTTTTTCATTGCTTTATTTATTTTGAGCATCAAATTGGGTTTGTGCCTACAAACCCCATCTCTTTCTCTCATCCTTTCATTTGGGTTCTCACATCACCTTAAGGTGTGAAGAGGTTAGTCAAGCCTTCCCTTTAAAAGGCTTGAGACATAGGTGAGTTGGCCTTCACCTGTAAGAAGGCTAGTGGGTTATTGCTCAACCATCAAAAGCAATTTGGTTCTTGCTCAACCAATAAAAGCAAGCTGTAATAGGTTCTAGACTAACCTTAAAATTCTAGTGGGTTCTTGCTCAACCATTGAAAGCAAGCGGTAGTAAATCTCTCAACGGTTGAGTTGGGAGCGGAGACGTAGGCTTGGGTTTAAGCCGAACTCCGTTATCAAGTTGTGTGTTTTGCCTCTTTTATTTCCGCTGCACTTTCACCTTGATTTTAATTTGTCAATCAATTTTTAAAAGGCAATTCACCCCCCCTCTTTCCATCACTCCTTTCTTTCTCCGCCTAACAGAGTATCTATAGAGCACTCAATGTTTTAAGTCATTGTTTAATGAGAATCCCCAAGACTATTATATAACTGTGATGTTTCCCTTTTATTTAAGGGTATTATAGTAGGTTCATGGGCATTTTAACTCACGTTTGGACTACTCATATGTCCTTGAAATGAAATGATTGAGCATTCTTGTTCATTAATTAGTGTCAGTTATCTTTCTAATAAAAAATGGAGACTTTTTTCAGCACCTTGATTTTTCTTTTACTAGAAGAGGTAGTTAAGTTCAAGTATTTTTATGATTCATCGCATCTTATTTTGGGTTTTGTAATTATGTATAAGTGATTAGTTTTCTCTTATGTGTTTTGGTAGTTACATACCTAATTATATAAATAGTTCACCATTGATATTGACTTAGTGGAAGTTGTGTTCCTTGATTTTTGATTATATTACCTCCTTAGTGAATGTATTGTGTTTATTACCGACCATAAGATAAAAAAGTATGTATTCTCATGGTGTTCCATAATTATGAAACTGTGGCGATGGATGGAATTATTATTATATTACAACATTGGGAATTCATATACATTATGAATGTGTAATTCTGTAAAATATACAATGAGAAGAAATTTATGTTATTATTTCATGATGAATTTGGAGATTTTGGAATATCAGTAGAATACCTCTTAGCGAAGTATAATGATATAGTAGAGGATTGTGGTATATATTTTCATTTTTATATAAAAATGTATTCTTCTTTGGTCAAGAATGTAGAGGATTCACATTTAAAGGATTTTTGGGTGGAGGTCTAGAGTTATCAATCTGTATTTTCTGATCCCATTATTGTTGTTCTAAGGATGAATAACATCAAATTTTTTTCTATGGGAGGATTTCCATCCCTTTGGTGATGCGTGAGATGGTTCTCAATGAGTTTCATCGCTCACCCTTAGAGATGTTTCCATGAATAACATATATGTTCCAATCTATGATACGGATGTTTTGGAGCCCTAGGTAGAAGAATGTAGTTTTAGAGTTTTTTTCTTGTTGCTTGGTTCTCTAGAATGTAATGGTTGGGCACCCTGTTCTTGGTGGTATTCTCCAGTCATTGGATATTCCTCGGTGAAAGTGGGAGGGAAAATATATGGAATTTATTACCAGTTTACCCTTAGATCAATGAGGCAGTGGTTATATATTGGTGATAGTGGACTATTTTATGAATTACCTCATATTTATAAGGATTAAAGAGTTTGTATCAGTGAAGGTTTTATCAAGGCAGTTCCTATAAGAGGTGGTGATAATATACGACATCAAAATAATGATTATCATTGATCATGATCATCATTTTACATTTAAGATGTGGATAGGTCCCCAACATGGTTTTGGATTTCAATTATTTCTTACAATTCCGTTTCATAGAAAAATGTATGGTGAAATAGAGAACACTATATAAACTCCTAAAGTAATTATACACTCTTGGGTCCTTGTTTTTAGAGGTTCATAGATAAGGAACCTACTATAACAAACCAGGCCAGGTTACCCTCAAACCTAGAACCCGATCTATTCTGTTACATACCTGAAGGGAATTCTCGTTCCCCACGGGCAGGCGAAAATCACATGAGCATCGAGAAATAGAATAGAGGGAATTATTTTACCCATCATTATTGAACACAAAAAATATATGTATACACAAAATAAAAGAGTCAGTGGAAAACTAAAAGAATATATATACGATGATAGTAAAAGACAACAAAAATGAACGACTGCAAAAGTAGTGTAGGCTCCAAAGAAAAGTCCAACTACCAGGACCAAACCAAACAACTACTCTATGTGATGGTATGGATGAAATCCCAACATATCACCACCAACTAAAAAAAACTAGCAGACATGAAACTCATCACCTCACTGTGGTGCTTGGCATATCCATGTATTAGAATACATACAATGTTCTATTCACCACTAAGGAGGAGCTCGTAGTATATGCTAACAGGCTCAATAGGACCCCACCTAGGTGTCCCATATCATGTCTTTGTATAAAAATTCTTTTATAGTTATTTTAGATAAGACAAGGGATGATATGAAGTAAAAATGTTTTATAGAAAACATGGTAAAAATTTACCTTTTCGCATTTCTAAAAAAAAAAGTAGGTATAACATGCATATCCTAGATAACTCAAAAAAATAGAAAAAAATAGATTTCGTAGCACAATAATTAGTACCAAGGATCACTATAGTTACGACTTGTAGACTACTCGTACCATAATCAAACAAGTACACAACTGTGTTCCTAGAACATTGGCCTAAGAAGCATAGGAATACCACATGAGTAAACTAGATAATACCAATATATGTCCCCTTGAACAAAAGGCCTGGTAAAATGAGTAAAACCCCATGAGAAAATCACCTGATAATCAAAAAACAGGGATAATGGCCTCAAGTTAAACCATCCACCTATGTACCAAAGTTAAATAATGTTCTCATTATCACAAATCAATTTAACTATTTCAAAAGTACCCATATCATTTTCATTTATAAAAAAATCATAGAAACCCCATTTCTCTTTAAAACCACTTTTTCAACACACACAAAAAGTTATTACATTTTGATAAATCAATTTTTTAAAGAAAAATAAAATCAAGTTAATTATCATAGGATAGAGATGGAACCATTTACCACAAATCATGGGCCGGACACACCTAAAACGGTATCCTCATTCAACAATACCCAAAAACACCATTAGAAACCCTAGAATCCAATACACTCCAAAAAAAATTGATCCAACCAATAATACAGTGGGTTGACATAAAGTAAAGACTCTACATACCTCAAGAACAGAAATCCTATGCACCATAACTAACTGAGGAATGGCCTTCAAAATGAGATCTATCTAATGGATCTAGATGAAGACATGTAGAATCACTATCTTTGGACAATAGATTTGATAACTCAACCCTGGAGAACCTATATGATCAAAATCAATGAACAAGTTGAAATATCCCTTAGATGTAGAGATCCACTGCCATCTCAAGGAAGATCTGACATCGAAAAGATTGAACTAGATAAACGATTCTCCAGAAATCGCCAGGAACGAGATCTAGTTCAAGATCTAAAGGAATGAAGAAAAGAACTCAAACAAAAACAGTTGCACACCTATTTTAAAAAATATACACAGGCTTCTAAATTATGTGTAATATAGTTACACATGATAAAATCCACTGTGTTCATGTAAAAAAATAAGTAACCTTGGAATAAAATTCATTATATAAATAATTCATGATGTGAAACCACACTTCTTAATGATTAAAATTTCACATCATGAATCCCCTTTCCCAGATTATACCAGGAAACCATTAAATGTCATGGAACCTAGTTACATATTGTGAAATCATCCTTCAGGCTACAAAAAATGGGTTTTAAAAAAGAAAGTCTAAAAAATATCCTACTTTTACATTATAGGTATCCTCACATTTCACTCCTTGTCCTCTCCATACAATGGGAAAAATGAAAACCATGAAGAGGTCAGGAACATAACTAATAGATGAGTAATGAGATGTTACAAACTCCCCGCCATAAAGACTTTTTGTCCCCAAGAAGTCATGTTTAATATATAATACCTTGAAAAAGATGATCATACGGTCCCCCATAAATTAGCCACATTCCCAAGTCTCATGAGAATCTAATCCTTGTTTCCATATAAATTTAACTAATGGAATCAACTTCCCATTTAAAACATTCACATGAGTGTCAATAATCTAAACTTATTTCTCCATCAAAAGAGATATATGAATCTAAATCAATTCTTTCCCATCTTAATACATGAGTGGGATATGGGTGATAAATCTTTAGTTGAGACTTAGAAAAAATAATATGAATTCCTATCAACTAAAAAACAAATGGTAACATATATTAAACCTTACCAATACGGTCAATAACATTAAACTGTCCAACATATATCAGAGCCATCTTTCCATGTTTTTCGGGTCGACTGTGACCCAACTAAGGATAATATTTCACAAAAACTCAGTGACTTACGGAAAAATCAAAATTTAGACATCATTGATCAACATATGGTTTTTGTCAACTATATGTTTTTATCATACCTCTATCTACATCCAAAATATTTACAGACATTCCATAAACCAAACATTTCCCAACAAAAGATCATTCTCCCACCTCATCCTAATAAGGTGGTAGTCTAGACCGGCGACCATAAAACACCTCAAAGGTATCCATTTTGATTGTATATTGATATATATTGACATAAAAACTCAAACAATGATATATTGGTATCCCATGATCCTCTATAATCCAAGACACATTTGAGGAGTATATCGTCCACAATCCAATCCACTTTCTCTCCCTAAATGTATGTCTTGTGATGGGATATTGTGATCAACTTGACAAGATTTAACATTTCCTATTGAAAACCCCTCCATAACCATGAGGTAATCCTAGGATCCCTATCTAAAATGATGGCTGAAAGACTCCCATGTAACCTCATAGTATCTTACACATACAGGTTACCCATATCTTTAACTTTAGTGGTGTCTTTGATGAAAAATAAATGATAACATTTCGTTAATCAATCAACAACCACCCAGATAAAATTCATCCCTTGGGGATTCTATGTTAATCCATCAATGAAATCAATGGATACCTCATCCCATTTCCATATCATCAAATTAAGAGGCTGATCTAAACTATAAGGTTTCAGGTGCTCTAACATTCTTTATCGGCAGGTGTAACAGCATGACACAATCACCGCGATGCCACACTTCATATCGAGATACCAGAATTGCCACTTCATGTTATAATACATATTCATACGGCTTGGATGAATGGCCCAAAAAGATACGTGACAATCAAAAATGAAAAAAATTATTACAGATCTTGGGATGAAAACTCACTTCTTGGAGTGGAGCATACAATCTGATGAAATAGACCATCCAAAAATAGTATTTCCACTATAAAGGATTTCTAGAGTCTCTAGAAACACATCATCCTACAAATAAGTCAGAAAAATAGACTTCATAAGAGGTTATCATAATAAAAAAATTGTTAGTTTACTGCCAAAACCATCCTATTGAGTATCTATGTGAAATTGGGGGGAAATTTCCATAAGGATACACTCCTCCTTCGATTCCATAACAGTATGTGACAGTACGTTCCTACTAAGAATGTATAAAATTACATATCCCTTTCCTATAGTATAGGTGATATTGATATAAAATTTTTGAAGGTATTACAACCATCATCTATTTTTGATATTCACATCCTTCTGAGAAAAGATATAACTCAAACTCTTGTGATCAGAGAAGACTGTGAACCTCTCCCAAAAAAAGAAAGATCCTCCAACATTTTAGAAAATTAATTACCATGGAAAGCTCTAAATAATTAGTTGGTTAATTATTCTCATGCACTCAAAGCTGAAAAGGACCATAAGATACCAGATGGTCATCTTTCATAAGCATGCATCCCAGACTAAAGATTCACAAAATAACACGTACCCATTACCAAGTTTCAGGTAATATCATAATTGGATCTAATAGAAGAAGTCATTTCAATTCATCAATAGAGTACTAACACTTCACATCCCATGTAAATTTCATTACTTTCCAGGTAAGATCAGTCAATAGTGAGGCCAATATAGAAAAATCCTCAACAAACAGTTGGTACTATTTACTAATACAAAGGATGATCTGTTTATCAAAGAAATTTTATGGTTCCTTCCATGAAAAAATTGCCTACACCTTCTCTGGATCAATTAATAATCCAATTTCATAAATCCTATGCCTTATAAATATTACTTATTGAATATTGAAACTACATTTTAGAATCTTTTCATGCAAATAGTGATTTATTAGAATTTCCAGAACCAAACACCGATGGTTCTTATGCTCACTCTCGGATATTGAATAAATCAGAATATCATCCACAAATACAACCAAAAATGTGTCTACATATTTATGGAATATTGTATTCATCGAAGTTATAAGATCTAAATGAGCATTAGTTAAACTAAAATACATTATGGGATTTTCATAATGGCCATCAATACACCTAAAAGTTGTCTTCGGTATATTAGACTCCCAAACTCTAAGCTGATGATAACCTGACCGAATATCAAATTTTGGAAAACCACATTTCCCCCATTAGCTCATCAAACATATCATCAAAATTAAGAAAAGGATATTTGTTCTAAACTATAACCCAATTATACTTCGGATAGTCTAAGCGTAACTGTAGTGAATTGTATGCTTTCATGAAAAAGAGAATTGGTATTTCACAAGTTAAAATGCTAGTTTGATTGAAAATCTTTTCCAACACTTTTTCTAACTCAATATTGATCTCTTTCAATTCCAATGGTTCTATATGATATGAGTGTATCGATATCGGCTTCATCCCTAGCACTAGTTCAACTAAAAATTATATCTCTATCTTTTGGAAGAATACTAATGAAGTCATCTAGGAAAACATTAGGAATATCTCAAACATCAATGATAAGATCAAAAATAAGAGAGATTTCATTAGCCTCAAACAAAATATTAGATAGAAAAATCCAATGCTCTAGGAAGGAAGGCCCTCCATGACCAGATCTCAGGTCCCACTCCCCCTGAAAAAAAACTCTTATTAGTAGTAATAAATGAGACACATAAATGATAACAATCAAACTCATATCGATGTGAAACAAGATAGTCCATACTGATGTTGACGTTGAATATATCCAGATCAAGAATGGGAAAATCCTATACCAACATGATCTAGTGTCATTAACAAATAAGAAGGAAACTGAAATCCCTATAATTTTTTATTTCCAATAGTTGTCTCTAACTCTATTATAAAGTACATAAGTTCCATTAAATGTTTAAGATTGTCAAAAAAATAGTAGATATAAAATATTATGTGGCATGAGTATTGAATATAGAAATTTCTACTAAAGATACAATAAGGAAAGTACCTCTCATTTTTTCTGAACCAACATTGACATACACTGGAAACTCATATACTGTGTGATTTTGCTTCACTATTGAGGCCTATGGATAGAGCCCTATAGTCTTTGAAGCATCTGATGACACCATAGTATCATTTGGAGCTGATGAACCCAGACCATAATGAGGTGTAGTGATATCCTGATAGATGTGCTTTAAGTGACCAATGCGTCCACATATATTTATCATCTTCATGGTCATAGGAAAATAATTACTTGTTTGTAAACCCTTTATACAAATATAAGATGTTTGAGGTAAATTCTAAGTTGTAACAGACAGTGTAGAGTAGGCTCACTATTGAGACATGCCTCTATGACTTCTCCAATGATCCTACCACTTCTTCTTCTTCCATTTCAATCAACCAAAACAACCACTAGATGGAAGATAAGGGTTATAAAAACAAACCATCCTTTCTGTATCCATATATTCCATTATAGTTATGTCTAACATCTCTGAAAAGATAGAATGTTTCATCATGAAAACCTATGACTTGATTTCTGGTCTCAAACCCTCTAGGTACTTCTAATATTTTTGTTGTAAATTCCATACCACGTATAAAGAAAAAAAAGTACATGCTTAACACACTAGTTGGTGTATGGTGACACTAAACCCTATCCCTGATGTAGTGATAAGAACTCCAAATATTTCTCTAGAATCACCAACTCTAGACAAAAAAAATGATGGAAGGATTGGTTTTTAAAACCCTTCCAATACTACTCCACGTGACTATCTATGTGGACCGTAGATTCCTATAATCGCATATGAGAACCCTCGAGCCCAAACGCTACACACTTTACTCTGATATTCTCAAGTGTTTCTAGATAGTTGAAGATATGGTCGATCTTATCTCTTCATTTCTCATCCTATGAGGTTTAGTAATTCCGTTAATGAAGGTAGCTTCTCACGCAAGAAATCCCATGATCAATCACTCTCTCTCGCCCAGCTCCGGGTTGTACCACAACGATAATGTTATAAACTCGTGTTATATCCAAACAATATTGAACAAGCTTCTCGTACTATTGTATCAGTAAATTTCTAAGATACAATCAGCTTCACTTGAGTCTCATTAGCTTGATCCTCCTAGGGAACTCATTGAAAATTTCTCAGCGGCATACTGATTCACATTGAAACAACAAAAAGATCATACAATAGAATAAATCATAGCACAAACTAGAAAACGCATAAGGAAAAACTGAGATTTATAACAAAACACAACACTAGAGACACATATCACAACATCCCATGAAATCTTCAATCTCATGAAGACAATATATAGTTAGGCGCTCATTATAACTTATATCTCATTTTCTAACAATCCTATCTCCAATCAAACAAATTTCCCAAGGCAAGGACTCTTGATGAAATTCATCATTTGATACCATCTTTTAACAACCTAACATGGGTTACCGTCAAACCTGGATCTCGACCCATTCTATTACATAACTGATGTGGGTTACCAATAACCACAGTCTGGTGACAATCACATGGGCATCGAATGACACACTAGAGGGATTTATATTAACCATCCTGATTGAACATGTGGTATATATGTATATAAAAAATGAAAGAGATGGTAGAATACTAAAGGAATATTTATGAAATAATAGAAAAAATATAGGATAAATGACCAACAAAAAATTTAGTAAAATATACAATGAAAAATCCAACTATAAGGACCAAACCAATGAATTACACCATGTGATGGTGTGTAAAAACACACAACATCTCACCACCAGCTACCCAAAACCAGCTAATCTGAGCATATCTGCCCAACTAGGAAACCTAAATTTCCATGAATTTTAAGACATAAAATGTTGTACACACCACCAAGGAGGTGTGATTGGTGTGATCAAAGAGTCTCATTAAGATCCCACCTATCACTTCCATATCCTATCTCTATATAAGAATTCATGTATTCTTGTTTTAAATGAAACATGTAACGATAAGCAGTAAAGTAGTTTTATAGACAACATAGTAATCATTTACCTTTTTCATGATTCTAAAAAAATTCATTTATAACATGCATATATAAGATAAATCAAGAATCCAATATGTACAAAATAGAAGCAGTGACATAGGCGTTGGTAACACAGATCACTATAGGAAAGACATGAAGACTTCTCGTACCATAACAAATCATGTGCCCAATCTATTTCCTAAAAACATGCCTAGGATGTAGAGGAATAACCATGAGTAAACCCCCACCCCCAAACATCAATATCCATCCCCTATAACAATAGTCCTTGTAAATAGAGAAAATATCCATGAATAAACCTCATGATAATCATATGACACGAATAATGGCTTCATACTAAACCTTCAACCTAAATACCCAACGTAACCCATGTACTCATTTTCCCAAATCAATTTTACTATTTAAAACATAAAAATAACATTTTCATTTATCAAAAACAAAGGGAAAAGCTATTTTTCATTAAAATGATATTTCAACACATACAAAAAGTCATGTCAACTTAGTAAATAAATTTTATGAAGATTGAGAACATAACGATAATTTTAATAGGATAGAGAAAAAACCACCCACCTTAAAGCTTAGGTCGTACACACTAGTAATGGGATCAATAATCAAAAAAATGCAAAAATACAAACAGAGACCCTAGATTCCAATCTACACATTATGATTTGTCCATCATAATAAACAAGCGGTCAATGGAAAGGTACAATAGCACATACCTTAAGAATGGATGCCCACCACACCACAATTGAACTTCGAATGGCCAACAAAATGAGATCTCACAAAAGGTTCTAGAAGAATTCATGAAGAATCACATACATCAGCCATTTTATTTGAAAACTGAACCATAGGGCACCACCATGATCAATAGTAGCGGAGAATTAAGAAAGATCACTTACCCGGAGAGAAACACCCTAGCCACAATGAATATCCAATGTCGAACGGATCTATCAAAATGAATAAGAGTCTCTCAAAATTGTCTGGGAACAGCTCTAGGATAATATCCAAGGGCCTTGAGAAAATAACTAAAACCAAAATAGTAACTTGACATTTTAAAAACAATATTTGGTTTGCTAAAAAACATGTAATATAGTTACAAGATCTAAAATCCATGTTTCTCAAGTATGCCAAAAAATCCATCACCTCTGATTAAAAATTCATTATTTAAATAATTCATGATGTAGAAGCACTCTTCATGATATGTAAAATTTCATAGTGTGAATCCCATTTCATGGATTATACTCATAAACACTTACATGTCATGTAGCCCAATTACACAACGTGAAATCATCCATCATCCTTTTGAAAAAACATGTTAATGACGAAAATCAGACAAATCTATAAATTCATCATTATAGTTATCCTTTAAATACTTTTTCGGTCCTTTAAATACAATGGGAAAACTTATAACAATAAAGAGGGAAAAATCTACCTAGTATATGAGTAATGGGATGTTACACCTTCCCTTGGTTGAGTTCAATTACAACAATAGTTTTCACTCTACTATAGGTGTCACTCATTTTGTTGCTTCATATGACTGATGTCAGCATTCTATATTTTGTTCGACTCGGGTACGATAAGCTGTAATTTTTGGGTTAGAACTAGTGAAGAATATGATAGATATTATCCATGTAATTTATGAGAGGATGAAATAGTGTAGGATAATTAGATTTACAATGCTGATTATACAATAAGGCATTTGTATGTGTAGTTAGAGATAAATTATTCATAATGATAACTCCTCATCATGTGTAGTGAAAGATCGGTCTTGCGAGAAATATTTCACCAATATTTTTTTATATCATTCATGTTGTTCATTCATATATGATTTGTGGGGTATTGTATATCACTTACCATGCATATGATCTTGATAAATTACGTCTTTTAAGTAATATAGCTTTTCCATTATTTGCAATATGACTCTAACTTTATTCATTGGGTTGATATTAACATTTTAAATGATGTTCCCATATAATACTAGCCTATAGGCATCCAGTACTACCAAGAGAAGGTGTCCAATGGGTGTTTTATTCCCATAGGCCATGTATTGTGGTGAAACTTAGGAATGGAGGATTGTATATATGAATGTAAGTTATAGATTTGTGCTTTTTATCCTAATTTTCTTATTTTTTATCTCTAATATTCTAGTGATTTTTATTGTGGTTGTTGGCCCTTATTTGGTTATAATATTTTTTCCACTTTTTTATGCTTTTTTTGTGTCCAATATTTTATTCAAGAGATATATTCCCCAATAGTGCATATTATAAGATGGTTAATGGTTTTATTAGTTTTTTACATGGTTTCTATATGTGATATGGTTGATATTTTGTTTTCAAATGTTATTGAGAGGTGTCTCATGTGGTGGTTGTTTGGATGAACCATTTTTTCCTTATCTATAGGTTTGGTTTTAAATTTTCATTGATGAGAATAGTTTTAGAGATATATGATATATGGGAACATATTTTGGAAGATTTTCCTTTGGGAGTATGGGTGTTTGAGGAGTCATTGGGGTCTGAGGGAGTATTAGGGGTATTGCTGCCAAAATATTAGCATGGTATGTTTCTACAGTGTGGATGAATGGGTTCCACTATAAGGTTGGAATCTATGTATTGGAGATTCCTTACTACTATATCGGGACCCAGGAGGAATGGTTTTGGAGCTACTATTATTTTTGGCATAGTTACACCATGGTAGAAGGTTACGACCTAGGCCCCTCCCCTTAGAGGGTGAGTTCTTCGATGTGGAGAGAGTGGCTACAAAGTGGAAACATGGGGTGGAGTATTGGTGGTTGTTTTGTATTCAATACACCTATGTAATGGAATATAGGTGGTAGAATATACTCATTCTTATAGAATGTTTCGTGAGGTATAATGGATAACAAAACTCAATGGTCCACTTCCTAAATAATAGTATTTTATTCATGGTTACCACCATGTTTCTAGGATGTGGTTTTGAACTGGTAGGATTTGGTGTGGTATCTAACCCTGAATCATTGTCTTTTCTTGTATCATCAATTATTTTTAATTATTTAGAGGTATTTTTCAAAGTATTATATCTTCTTTTTAGAAAATTAATTCCCCAAACCCATTTGTACTCAATTTTAATCTGATTTTCTCACCTGAACCCAAGGCACCCAAGAGATCTTTTTGAATTTATTTTATTCCCCTTTTAATTATATTCAATCCCCACTATCTATTGGTCAAATACTATTTATATAAGATGGTACCTCACTATTTTCTTTTGGATTACTCTCCATTCAATTTAATTTACTAATATTATTTATTTCCATGTTATTGAGGTTTAACATCTTTGTTCTAGTATGGTTATATTGATGTTTGTTTGCACCTTTTTGACATGGAATTTTTAGTGAGTTGTATTTTTCTTGTAAGAGATTATATCGAAGATCCATGTTGTCGTCGTGTTTTTTTTAAGAACATTGATGCATTAAGGTATTAGGTTTTTTGCTTCTCGTTTTTATTTTTATGTGAAATCAGAGAGTTATCATGGTTTATCCATTTTTTCAATGGAGTAATTGAAATAAATAAATAAATAACCATATTATTATAAACTAGTGGTCTATGTTTGTAGTTATTTCATGTGTTTTCTCACTCTGATAATGGTTTGTCTCTTGATTTTCTTGATATTGTTATATCTATTCTTATTCAATGTTGAACCTTTTTTATTATTTTTTGGTTTTAGTGTTAATTTAATAAAAATTGTTACATAACATAAATTTGCTAATAATTAGTTTGATAAAAAATAAAATATTAATTTTTAATGAATTTTTTTATTCTTATAGTTTGATACATGTAAAATGATGTGTTATATAGGTTTAATTAAATTTTTCATTGATATGATAATTGAATTGGATAAATAAATTGATGTAAGAATTTTTTTTGTTAATAATAATTATTATAAAGGACGTTATTGAGAATTTTTCATTATTAAAATTTTCAAACAATAAATTGTGATCAAATAAAATGTTTCAATAATATATTTATTATAATAGTTGATACCTTATGTTTTCATAGTTATAAAAAGTTATAAATAAATCGGTTTATTTAAGATGGAATAAAATCAGTTGTTTGATAAAGATAATTTTTTCTCTCCATTGGATCTCGTTTTAATATAAACTCTAGATGCCATGTTTTTAGGTTCTATGTGAATATTTGACTTTTTTGTTGTTCTGTTCAACATTTTTTGTTCTCTGGATATGATCCTTACTATTTGATGTGATGTGATCCTATGATAGTAGTGTGTTAATGATGTATGGGTGGGATAGCTTAATGTTTGTGGAAATATTTAATGTCTATACTGGAAGGATGTATGATGATATGTGTGATAGTGTCCGAGATGGAACTAGGTCTGATTAAATGGGTTGAATATGGGATTCCCGTCATTGTTCTCAATGTTGGGATATTTTTAGCAATGTTCTTCATAATGGAGAGTTGATAAGGTTACATGTTTCTATATTATATTCCCAACTTCAGGAGGTAGCTTATTTTACTTGGTTAAGCATCTCCATTAGGGTATATTATAATATTTAATAGAGTGACCTGAATTATGGAATAGTAAAAGGATAATAATTTTTTATCACATAGTGTTGGTTATTATTAGAATGAAAATGCTGACAGGCTATAGAAAACATGGAATTAGTGGGATTATTCTTGGAAAGAATGGACTTCTCTTGGCAGTTAATGAAATCTAAACATGTCAATATTAATTAATGGATAATGAATTAATTAATGTAATTTTTAATATTAAAAAAAGGAATAAGTTATTTAATATAACTATTCTTAAATTCTTGTGTTCTTATATGATATCTATATCTTAGTGGTTATTTTTGGGAATTTGAGATATGATAGCTTCCATTGATCCTAAGACTGTGTTAATGACCGTAGTGTGGTTCTATGCTATATTATATAATATATGATTTTTTATCTCATATTTTCCCCACACATGTTGGTAGGGCGATTAAAACCCAATGGATTTAGAGAAGGTGATTTCCCCAACATCTAGTTTGGTGAGGTTTGGATGGCTAACTACCCCCTCTCAGATTTCTCTCTTATCCTAGTAGTATTATGTGATGGTATGAACTGTCTTTATCTTCCCCACATATGTGTGTAGAGGGATTTAGTTTCTTATGGTTATTTCAAAAAAATGAATATTTGGAAATGTATCATAAGGATTATTATATGCACGTCCTATATGGTATTTTCATTCTTCAGGTACATTACTCAGTGTATGTTATGTGATGGATAATGGTGCAATACTTGATATAAGATACATGATATATGGGTTTTAGTGGATACAAAAAATTGCCCTCTTTTTATTTGAGGATGTGGATTGGATGATGTGTTGTTGTGATGCATGAGAATAATGTCATGATAAATTAACATAGGTTTCTTCATGTAAGATTATTTTGGAGAGAGAAGGATCATGATGTAGGTCATTGTGATAGATTGGAAAACTTGTGTGGATGAGGAATCAGGGTACATGTATTTTATGATGATAAAACATGATCTCATGTATTTGTTACAAAGTGAGAGATATCCATGATGAGGCTAGGAAAAAATTTACATACTTCGGTGATGAGTAAGCTCCACTTATTATTCACGGACATTTATCATGTATTCCCTATCTTTTTTAAGTGGATATAATGAGGATCTCAGTGAGTATACCAGTTATTCTTACCATATTTATATATAAATATTTCTTCAATGTATCTAGTGTAGGTCAGATATCAGGGGGGATATTTCTAGTTTTTTGTTTTTTGGGAATTATTTAGGCTCCATGGTTGTTGCCAAATTTATCATTCTGTGTTTCATGATTTCTTTTTATTTTACTAATTTGGTATAACATTACAATCATGAAATTGAACAATATTTTACCTTAATATTGATCATGATTATTTTTTTGTTCTTATCGTATCAATTATTCAACATGTTTCTCTTAGTGTAAAATGCATCCCATAAATTTTTATAGTACATATTTAGTTCATGGTGTTAACATGTGGCCAATTGGGGATGGAATTTTGGAATCATTATATACATTTACTCATTTCTGAACAACGAGTGGTACCTTTGGTGGATGGGTCATGAAAATAATTATCATTATTGAAAATGGGTGTCTCATAAATAAAAAAAATGCTTTAAATACATTTTGAGATCATAGAATGATATTTGGGATAATAAAAATCATGAAATAAAGAATAAAATATTTTCAACTAGGTATCATGTTCTATAATTGTCTAAGAACAAATTGGTATCTCTCTAACTATGTTATTACATAAATAAAGAAGATATTGGATAAATAATGATAGAGATTTTAACACTTATTCATTTTTTTCTTAATTTTTTTTTTCTATTTTAGGTTTTAGTTAGTTATTTTATATGGATTTTTAGAATCATTAATAAAATATTTCAAAAAATTTAACACTTTACTGAGTAAATATATATAGGCTCTAAGAGGATACCTATTTTTAATGAATCTCTATAAATGATGCACCATTAAAGATCTAATAAGGAAAAAACATTCCCACATCATATCATAATGAAAAAACAAAAAAAAATATATTTTTTGCATGGAATAAAATTTCCATGAAAATTGAAAATCTAATAAAATGTCTTGATAAAATGAAAAATACCTACATATTCCAATTTTATTTCCAAAATGAAACTAAAACCAAAAAACAAAATAAGAGATGGGTTTCCTCCCTATAATTGCATGTTTTAATATCTTAAACCATACAAATAGACCTATATAGATATATTCAGTCCAATGGCTTGGTATTAAATAGAATCTTCTATAAGATATAAATGGTGATTCATTTCTCTAATGACCTCTTACTAAGGATCAATATCTTTAATTTTCATAAAAGGACCCACTCGTTGAGATGTCTCTTCATCTTCTCAATACATTAACACATCTTGTGAGGGAGCCTAACCCGAATAATAATATTTTAATCAACCATGATTTATATTCAATTTACAAAGGAATATTTTTCAAATAAACCCATGAATATATATAATAATAAAGAAATCCTAGAATTTATATAAAATCAATTGGCTTCTGATTAGTTTTAAATATAACATCTTCAACCAGATGGAAAAAAAATCATTTTAAATAAAAAATTTAATGATTCCTATTATATTTGAAGTGTGATAATTTTTTATGTGTCTCAAATTCACCTTGAATGGATTCATGTTCCTATTAGATATTACAACCACATTATGGTGATAGAAAATGTGATAGTATATATCCCTGACCAAATTGATTTAATATTTTGATTCATAACCATAATAATTTAGTTGAAGAGAATTAATTTTTGACCTTGTGATAAATTTTTTTGTTGAATTATCTTATCAATAGATACTCAAGATTTAAATTAGTAGATAATATAATTTTTATATTATTATCTACTTATCTAATCTAATTCATTCATGTGTTGAAATATCCTTTCTTGTGAGGTTTTAAAATCCATTTTGGCTTCTCTACGTCCAAGTAATATTTATTTTCTTGATTAGTAGGTTCATAAAATTTATTTTCAATGACTATATTGTATGGGTATATTCTAATCAGTATATTCTATGAAGTATTGAGGGCCCAAAGTTCGTTTTCATGTTTTTTATATCAATATTTTTGAGAATTAGTAACAGTTTTCTTGACGATGAACTTGACCTCTTGGTTGGATGGTTTTCATTTTTCAATGGACAATGACTGATATAGGGTGACCATGTAATGATGAAATCAATTGCAAGTCATTAACTTCTGAAACATAGAATGATCGAAGTGACAATCATATTAATTAACGATGAGTTTTGGAATACCAAACGAGGTAAAAATGATTTATTCTAAATTTTTAATTAAAACACGAATAGTTATTTTCATACATGATTTATCTTCTACCCACTTTAAAACATAATCCACATATACTAGGATTTAAATAATTCTGAATCATTTTTGGGAAGGGAACCTGAATTTGAGTCTCTAAATATTAAAATTTCAACACTCATAATGTGATGTCTTGATATCTCACACTTCCGACATATGTCTCTAATTATTTTTTATTTATCCTAATTCATGGTGAACTCTTAAATATCCAAATGTGTGGTGTTGTAGTAGAAAATTTTTTTTGATTCCTAGAAATGATATGATGAACTCTAAAGTGTCCTCCTAATTTTTCAAAATGGAACTTATTTGGAACATTGTCATCTTCTTCCTTGGGGATACATATTATAATAATTCTATCTATACAGTTCTCAAAAATTAATAAATCATTCCAATAGTATAAGTGTGATTGATAGAAAAATATGTTCTTTTACTCTATTAATAAATCATGATGCACCAATCCTAATGAAAAGTAATTAACGATATCATTATACCAATGTGTGATAAACTCAATTTCATTGAGTTCTTTACCAATAATTTTTTCATTGATTAAATTAAAATTGATATCATAACATCAAACGAACGATTCTAGGATAATAATATTCTGTAGATATCAAATGTGATTGGATATATTAATGCATATATATAGTAACATTGGTGTATAATGGGTGTGACTAGAATTTATGGAATGAGAAGAAAATTGTAAGAATCTCATTTTCATTTGTTGTGTAATTATTTAGAATCATTCATTATGAATCTTATTAACAATATTGGTCTAAAAATAATTCTTTTCCTTTGTCATAAGGTATCACTAACTTCCCAATCACTCGAATCACACATAAATTTAAATGGTTACACCTAGTCTGGTGAAGTCATTACTGGGGTTCTACCAAGAATTTTTGTAATATTTGGAAATCTTCTTAATATTTCATATTAAAATAGAATGTTACCTATTTTCCTAACAGGGTACTAAGGGGTGGGAAAATAATAGATAAATTCTTAATGAATCATCGATATAATCATTCATTCCTAACAAAACATTTTCTATAAAAAAAGAGATATAGATACATTTATTTTATAATTGAATTTCTCTTGGCCTGGTCAATATTTATAAGTTTTTTTAATGTTTTTGTTAGATTTAGATTTCGATAACCAACTATTTATATTATTAATACATTTTTGTTCAATTTTCTTATAATATTAATAAAAAAATTATAACAAATTTTAAATTATTTTTCACGAATTATATATAATAATTTCCTATGGTATATATCACATTTATAAGGTTATATGAGTTCCCTGGTATGAAAATGACCCATAAAGGTAATGTTTGAACTCATAAATATACTTCTGTAGTTGGATGATGGTCAATTATGGGCCCATAGTATTTTTATTATCTTGTGTGGGTACTCATAATTAAATTATAGTTCATCTCATGATAATCACACATGCTAATATTATTAGTAGAATGTTATTATAACATATCCACCAGTATGAATTATTCATTTTTATATGTTGTTGGATATCCCAATATATGAGCCTGTGTAATGGTCCATAGACTTTAATATTATCATTAATTCATTTTTAATTTTTGTATATAGATTTATTGACCACAAATGTGATGACATATGTTCAGAGGATGAAGGGTATGTCTGGTACATTAGAAATGACATATTTTTAATAGATAAGTAGTTGAAAGATCCTCCCTTCCCTCTTTATAAAATTTGATATTTAATCATTATTATTGAAATGTAAGTGTTGCATTAAATTCCATGGACAAATTTTAAAGACATGTTTATTTTAGATAATAAAATAAAAACATCTCATGAATATAGGTTGATGAAAATAATGTCATACGTTCTTGATGAGATATTAAGACAATGAGATTATATGAAATAGATAACACTCTTATGTGTTTTTTGACAATGAAACATTAAGTTATTTTTTACAGGTTCCCTGAACCATTGCAAGATATTAATGTTGGTCTGTAGAAAATTTCCAATAATTCCAATGAGAAATAATATTAAAGGGAAACCCACTATGTTTTTCTATTGATATATATTAAATTCTTTTTTAATTTAAATATTGAAATAACTACTTTTCTTAAGACTTAGGAACAATTTTATTCGGGTTTTTAATTTATTGTATAAAATAATAAATATTTATTCATCATATTGTGAATAAAATATTTTTTACGAATAAAATATTTAATTAACTATTTTTTTGTGTATTCATTAAATTTTTATGAGGAGGAATGGTCCGGTATCTTATCTAGTGATAAATATAAAATTTCAAAAGGGTAAAATAATACTCATTTTTCAATCAGTTACCACATTCAATAAAATAATAATATTATTATTTGTTTCTATAGAGTGGGGTAATATTTGGTTTACTATGTTATTTATGGGATGTTTTTAAATTAAATAAAGTTTAAACCTAAACCATGTCTCTATAAATATGTTGTTATGTCTATTGTGTAGTGTTATTAGAAAAATTTAGAATCATTTCTCAGAATAGAAATACCTCTCTAATTACTTCTTCCCAACACCCCTCAAGAATGAGAAGAACAAGAGAAAATCCTTCAAGACATACTAAATTAGATGTGATCAATATGATCAAAACAAGACGATAGATCCATTTTGATAGCACACAGATTCCATCAGTGATGTTGAGAAATCAAAGGACCACATTTTTATCACTACTAGAGGAATTATACACATATATCCAGAAAGAGCAGTGATAGTGATATGAAAAGTGTTTTTTTAGATGATCTACAACATCATAATTTAAGAAAGTTCCTAAGATAAGGTAATATTTCTTCAGATCTAAATTATATAAATTCTGAATTTAATTTTCATAAGATACTCTCTCTAGTTTCCATGCTTTTCCATGTCAATGTTTGATGGAAACAATTTTTTATACCTGACAATTAAATTTTGAAAAATTGTTGAATGATCCATCTAATCTGAAAATTTTTTTATAGTTATTCAACTACTGGGAACATCTCCTCCATCTAGAACCTTCATGATTTATCAGATAGGATAAATTATAAATTTATAATTATTTATATGATTTGTGATCAATTATTCACAACTGTGGAACAATATTTCATTTGTAGATTATTCATTCTTTAATATTTTGTTTAATTACATGATTTTTAAATTTTATTTCATTCATTGAATAAATATATTTTGTTAAAAGGTACAAATAAAAAAAGAACAAGAATATTTTCCAGGAATATGTACAATGGATCATGGTCGGTTAGACTGGGTTACATGAAGTGTAGTGAGAGTACACATTGATTACCCAAGTGCATTGCACAAGGACATGTCACGGGATACATGGAAAGCTGAGAAGTTATTACATGTGGTAAATTTATTTAACACCACATTTAGACATTTCGAACCTAAAACAAGGATTTTTAGATTATGCTTCGTATAGATGGTACACAAATCTTGTATTTTAGATAGCTTTTTGGTGAAATTCACACCAACTGTGTAACATCACATTTTTTGGACCATAGTAGAATTTGAAAAATATCTAAATTTTACCATTTCATGGATAGGGAATTCTTTAAGATAATTATCAGAGTGTAATTATAAGAGATTTAAAACTCAAATTTGTTTTTTTGACCTGGTTTAAGGATTGAGAGGTGCCTTTGTGTTTCTCTTAGTTTTCATACTCATGGACCCTAAACACTCAAATCCAGAAGTGGATGGAAAAGGCATACGTTTTTTCTAGAACTGTACAGATGTCATTGAGAAATTGTGTGGAAAATCTTGAAAAGCTAGAGATAATGAATGATTTTCTATAACTATGCATAAAAACCACATATCCAAGAAGCAATTGTAGACCTCTTCACATATGAAAGAAACACAGTTTTGGCATGGTTTCTCCAACCTTTCCCATGAACCATGTGAGACACATTCGTAGGTAGTATGCCATTCATGGTTAGTCCTTTATTTTTCGAAACATACAACCAAAAAATGTGCCTCATTATAATGTGTGTTTTTACAATTTTTTCCAAGATACATTTTTTATGTTTCTCATATCATTTTTCTCCACCATGCACACAGCTCCAATCCTAGGCCACTTGATCTCCTCCCTCCCTCCATCATAGGTTTTGAGATATCTCCTCCATCTGGCATCAATATTGACTATTGTTTATTGTACTAGAGGCCTCTCAGTAATAGATTCACTCATCATTCTTCTTTTCTTTGATTATCTCATTGGCATTGATGCTATATTTATGTGATATAATTGACCCTATTTTTAGGGTGTTTTTCTATTTCCTCTATTATCAAAAACTAACTAATATATAATCTTGATATTGGATTATTTAATCAACCTTGTTATAAGGTATGTGTTCTATATATTTTCCTTTCATGTATCTCAATTTTATAAAGTACATTATTGTGTTGATTGTTGGATTCACAGTGTGTTTCCCTTTATGTACAAAAGTAAATATGTAATACCAAATTCCTTAATTTATGTCATCATTATTATTTAATTTAAATCATTGGAGATTTTTCACCACAACCCAAACCATCCCCTTGGGGTGAGTGGTAATTAGTTATGACTTAAATTCATGTATACATAAGTGAACCACCCTCCTTGTGTATTATTTAAAATTCTTATAATAATATTTTATTTTTAATTAATAGATCTCATATCATGGTGTGTTGATTTGTCCTCATGTACAGGTTTAATACATTAATATAATGGAATTGAAATAATAATCTCTCCCTTGATTAATAATAAAACAACCTATATGGTGTGTTGTCTTCTTAAATAAAAAGGCTCAATTGAATGTGATAATTGAATTGATAAATTGGTATGGACCTTCTTTAAGGTTTGACTAATGATATGGGACAGTCACATACATGAATATTTCTCCTGATTATAATTGAATGGTTTTAATATCTTGGATGAACACATGGTGTAATAATAAATGATAAATTAATTATATTAAAAAGGATCCATTATGCCTTGAGTGATGTTGGTTGCCTCTTTATGGAAAATTGAGTTAAGGGATCATTATGAGAGTATATTACCTTATAGTAATTAATTACTAAAGGTATGTAGATTAAGTTCATTAGATATGACATGTCACACCCCCTAGGTTATGGATGTGGAAATGACGTCCACATCACTTGGGTTTTGTAACATCCCAAGTAAGTAATGAATAATAGATATTTTTATCTATGTCTATTAATGATTAAGATAGTGTTTTAGAGGCTCAAAATGAAAATAAATACAATCTTATGCATGGAATACACTAATATTCTTAAAAGATTGTTTTACTGTCTTTTGATGGAAAACCCATTTTAAATCTATCTTTTGACAATTTTATAAGCTATGTTTGTCAAAATAAACTTATTATTTATGATTGGGACATCAAAATATACTTTGTGTGAATTTTTGGTATTTTTCCGATAAAGTTCATTTTTTAATGAATAGTGAAAATGTTGTATTTTAATTCAAAACCTCTTTTTAATCTAATTTAATTATATGATTAGAATATCTTTTGAATTGGTTTTGAGGTGAAATTAGAATATATTTTTACCATTTTATCCCATGGTGGTCATTGGAATCAATTTTACTTTGAAATTGGACTTAAACTAGTGTCAATCTTTTGATACTTATTGTTTCATAAAAACACGCTATTTGTCCTGACAGTGGGAATTATTTATTAAATTAATTAATGTTACTTAAATGTTTTTAATTTTTTAAAATAGTAATCATTTTTGAATTCGGAATATCAAATATAGCTTATGGTGAAGTTTTGGTATCTTTCTGAAAAACATCAATTTTTTATGAATAGTGAAACCACTAAGTGGTAGTTAAAGAAACTGATTTTTCGTTTAAATGAAACTTTGCCACTTCTGTGATTTGATTTTCAAAAATCTGACATACATGGTTGTCATTAAGAAGTAAAATGTGGTTCAATGAGATTAAAATAATTTTTTGGTGAATAGTAACTTTTAAGTTCTTAATCGCGATTAGTGGTAATTAGTGTAGTTTAAGGTAAAAATAATGTTTTAATATTATGAGATGAGAATGACACATGTCCTACCCTCATTGGATGTGTCATGGCCGACCAAGGAAATCCATGGGTCAACTTGGGGACCCCATGGAGCCACTTTGGTTGGTAAATGACATAAATAATTTTTTATTTAATGTTAAAGTAAAAATGACACAAACATGAGATGTTTTACTAAAAAAAATTTTACATGGTGGTATAAAAGTCATATTTTTGATTATAAAAAGTCATTGGAAATATAAAAATATTTCCTACATCATAGTATTTTTTTATAATTTTTAGACTTTAATTAAATTAAATTACTTATGACATCATGATAATGCAGCGATTACCTCATTAATAAAGGATTTAAATAAAATAAAATGATAATGTAAAATCTATGAACTACACATGTACAAAACATATTTGATGGGTCTATTTCGAACCCTTATCACCTTACCCTCGAATTATATCAATGTGGGACCTTTTGAATCCGAAACGCATTTTAAAATAATGTAACATTTCTTGACTTTCCAAGAGTGCCCCACCTCTCCTCTTATAAAAGGCTCCCACCTCTACCTCCTTACCCACACTCCCAAAGCCTTTGTCTTGGCCAACCCCTGCCCATTTTGTCTCTCCACATCCCTCTCTTACTCCTTGATGCCTCACTTTGGGCAGAAGTCTTCCCAAGGAAGCATTTGAGCTCAAACCAAAGGGAGATACCCGATTTTAAGGTAATGTCTTCACTTGAGTCATTTTGTTATATTTTTCATCTCCAACCCCCTAAACTCTTTTTATTCATTTATTTTGTAAGAACTACAGTATATTCAATATACTAGGATGTTGTTATACGAAGGATTCTGGCTACACTTACACACACCTACATCTAATGGTTAAAGAACATACTGTTTCCGTGGATGGTGAATTTATGCCTCCCGAAACGATTATTGTTCAATATTATTTTAACACCTTCAAAGGTGGCCATTAATATGACACTATATTTATATATGATATATAATATGTTTATGTTTTCCTTAAGCTTCTGTATTTTTCAATTTGGGCATACCTTTATGGTTTCCATTATGGGTAAACGTGATATCTTCCTTTAAGGAAGTGCGGACTACCGCCCCCTCAAAGTGATTTGATTCGTTAAATACCATATGTGGGGGTATAGGGGATGAAACTATGATATTATATATTATATTATACTGGAATTATAATATACCTTTATATCATTATGATTCCATTCTATAAAATACGAAATAGAAATGAAAGTAGCGTTCATGCGTACGTACGGATTACCGTCTCTATGAACAGTGCATTTCATTTCTTACCTCTAAATGATTATGTAATATTATAAATGCATGAATGTACTGGATATATATGAAATATATGATATCTACATCATGAATACCATTCTGTATATAATGGATACGTGAACAACTTGTAATTATAAAGGGGCTTATTTTTTACTCAAGTACCAATGATCGTTAAAATGACCATTATTAACTTAAATAATTACATAGTGTTCAAGACATGGCAAAAAGTGATATAAAAGGAATAATGAACTTGAAAAAGGTTCTTAAACATTTATAAATTAACTCAAGTTTATTATTCAGAAGATTAAAGAACGACCGAGTCAAGTCGGACCCGAGGTATGGGACTTCGTCTCAATCTCCTTTCATTGAGGCATATTTTGTTTTATACACAACCTTGTTTTATATGGTGTATAAACCCCTTTGACTTTTACATTTATTCAAAAGGAATCTTTTTTATATGAATCGTTTACTAAATGACAAAAGGGAATGTTTTTGTCGTACGTATGCGGCAACAACGACTTCTCCGCCGCCGTGACCATTATTTGAGTTCCAGCTTCCTCTACATGCCATACCTTCTTTTTAAAAGAAAAATAAATACCATATTTTACTTTTCTTTTATTTTGGTATTAAAAATGGTTTTCAAAACGTTTTTATATCAATGTCTTATATTGATATCTTGTGATTGAAAGGTGGAAATGTTATGTTTCCTTTATGCATGTTTTATGTGATACGATTATGTTGAGGTTCTTGGGAATTATTATGAAGACGGGTGGTTCCGTGATAAACAAAGGGCGGGTGAGCCCAATATAGCTCTACAATGAATTGGGTTACATGAAGGAGTGATACATTAAGGTTTATCCGAAGAGATTTAGGGAATATACTGTGATGGGTATTCCAAACGTAACCAAGAGGGTTACTCCCTACGTAAGAATGTTATGAATGCCTCAAGTTAGCTTTTTGTCTTATGATTTCTATTATTTATTCATGATTCGATGAGGTATATTAAAGTGATTATGTTTTATGGGTAAAGTATGATTTCATTCTTATGTATATATGTACCCATGTTTCCTTTCCATATTTTTATATCCCTTACTGAGCTTTTTATGCTCATCCCAAGTTTTTTTGAAATGTTTTCCACAGGTCAAGGGAAAGGTACATGATATGATGATAGTGTCAAGGAAGTGTCAAAAAAGAATCCAAATTTTATTTTAAATATGTTTCCATTGATGGGAAATAAAAATACTATCTTTATATAACCACTTTGTTTATATGTGGAATGTAATGCAAGTTTTATGATCTAATTCTCTAAAACTCTAAACCCAAAAATATCCTCAATGTGTAATCTTGTAATAACTTAAGATTAAGTAAGGTTTAAGGCTGGGGCCTTATAGTTGGTATCAGAGGTCGGTTTAGATAACTTTAGGGGTTAGAATTCGATTAAATTATTATCCAAAAATATTTTTTTATGGTCAAATTTAAGTGATATAGTATTTGAAGATTACCATGTTGCTTCATCTAAGACATGTTTGTTCAGAATGGTTTTCCGCAGAGGAAATAGGGAAGCAGTGCTAGGAAGGAATACAGAAGGAAATAACCTTCTGAATCAGCATCCTAAGATGGTCGGAATTGGAACTGAACAGTTTGTTGCAGTAATGGCGCAGTTGACTCAAGCGATAAATGGTGGTGGTATCCATGCTTGAGATCAGCCAGATCAACCGTAGAGGAACATGTTAGTGGTGGAACATTTCATGAGGCAACATCCCCCATCATTCAGAGGATCATCTGACCATGTGTTAGCTGAAGGGTGGATTAAAGCACTAGAGATGATTTTCGATGTCATGGGATGTTCAGACAATCAAAAGGTTAGTGTTGCTATTTACCGTTTGGAGGGTGAGGCAGGTCAGTGGTGGTCTATGGTTAAAAATATCAGGGACTCTGATGAGATTGATGCTCTCAACTGGGATGAATTCAAAGGTATGTTTCTTGAAAATTATTTTCCTAATGCTGTTCGACTTAGGATGGAAAAACAATTCGTGGAATTGAGGCAAGGGGAAGACTCAGTGGCTACATATGAAGAAAGGTTCACTCGATTGGCAAGGTATGCTCCAAATTTTATCTGAGACCTTGATAGTAAAATCAATCGTTTTTACTCAGGATTAATGCCAAAATATTGAAGGGAATTAGCTTCTCATGTGTTTAAAAGTTATGAAAAGCTTGTTCGATGTGATGAGAAGGTGGAAATGGATTTTTCCGACGATCATGTGTTCTATAACAACCAACAGAAGAAGAGACCGAGGTGGCAGGAGAAAGGGAAGAATTCTTCCAAAAAATCTGATGGTAAGAAATCTAAGTTACCAGTTTGTGATAAATGTGGTAAAAGTCATGCTGGGGAATGTCTTCTAAATTCTGGAAAGTGCTGCTGATGTGGTAAGATGGGACATAAGGCTCGTGATTGCATTGAAAAGGATCAAGGTGAAGGTAAGAGAAAATTTGATTTAAAGTTAGTGAAATGTTACAAGTGAAATGAGATGGGTCACTATTAAAACGAGTGTCCGACAAAGAGCTTGAGTGATGGGAAGCAGTTAGAATACCAGCAGAAAGGGGTGGTGAAATCCTTTGCAACTACTTCAGCAGATGTCGGGCCATCAAATGAAGTTGTATTAGGTATATTGTTTGTTTTTTCAGATTATGCCAGTGTGTTGTTTGATTCGGGGTATACACATTCTTTCATCTCTGAAAACTTTTCTAGTAAAATGGGAATACCATCTCAAGAAATGACTCCTGAACTTTTGGGAAAAACACCTGGGTGAAATGTTCAGGCAAAAAGAATTTATAAGAACCTTAATATCCTTATATGTGGAAAGAACCTACTTGAAAACCTTATTATTCTACCTCTAGTAGAGTTTGATGTTATCCTGGGTATGGATTGGCTCTCTATTTACCATGCTAAGATTGACTGTAGAGATAAAGACGTTTCTTTTCAAAAATACTTTCAGTTTGTGTACAAGAATGAACCCTTACTATTGATAACTTATCAAGAGGCCAAGAAACATGTAAAAGATGGAAATGAATGTTACCTTGCACACATCGTTGAAAATAAAGGAACTGTACAGATTGATGATGTGCCAGTGTTAAATGAGTATCCTAATGTTTTTCCTGACGAGTTGCCTGGAATAATACCAGATCGAGAAGTTGAATTTACTGTTGACTTAGTTCCTGATGTTAGGCCAATTTCAAAACCCCCTTATCGAATGGCTCAAATTGAACTTTTAGAGTTGAAGGAGAAATTGAAAGATTTATTAGAGAAAGGTTTCATTCGACCTAGCACATCACCATGGGGTGCTCATATTCTATTTGTTAAAAACAAAGATGGTTCAATGAGACTTTTCATTGATTATAGAGCCTTGAATAACATCACTATTAAGAACAAATATCCTTTGCCTCATATCGATGATTTGTTTGATCAGCTCCAGGGAGCTCAGTATTTTTCAAAGATTTACTTGAGATCGGGGTACCATCAGCTGAAGGTAAAGGAATAAGACGTTCTGAAGACTGTGTTTCGTACAAGATATGGCCATTATGAATTTGTTGTAATGCCTTTTGGGCTAACCAATGCACCTGCTGTATTCATGGACTTAATGAATAGAATTTTCCATGAGTTCTTGGATAAGTTTGTGGTGGTTTTCATTGATGATATTTTGGTGTTTTCTAAAAGTAAAGAGGAGCATGAAAGACATTTAAGGGTTATCATGCAAACCTTAAAAGAAAACAAATTGTATGGGAAATTCAGCAAGTGTGAGTTTTGGTTGCAACAAATTTCTTTCCTTGGTCACATTGTTTCTAAAGATAGGATAACTGTTTATCCTGCAAAAACAAAAGTTGTGGAAGAATGGACAAGACCCACAAAATGTAACTGAGATTCATAGCTTCCTTGGTTTGGCAGTCTATTACCGAAGGTTTGTTATAATTTTTTCATGGTTATCTAGTCCAATGACTAAGCTAACTCGGAAGGGTGTTAATTTTATCTAGACAAAATAATGTGATGATTGTTTTCAGGAATTGAAAAGAAGATTGCTGAAAGCTCCAGTTTTGGCACTACCTTCCAGGAATGGTGAGTTTGTTTTCTATAGTGTTGCTTCACTGAAAGGACTTGGTTGCGTCCTAATGCAGAATGATCAGGTAATTGCTTATGCTTCACGACAGTTGACAACTCATGAGGTCAATTACCCTACACATGATTTGGAATTATCTTCTATTGTTTTCACTTTAAAAATTTGGAGACATCATTTGTATGGAGTACAGTGTGAAATATATACTGATCACAAAGGTTGAAAGTATATATTCACTCTGAAATAGTTAAACATGAGACATAGGAGATGGCTGGAATTAATCAAGGATTATGATTGTACAATTCATTAACATCTGGGAAAAGCAAATAAAGTGGATGATTCTTTGAGTCGAAAAAGTAATGCTTCATTAACAATGTTGCATTTGGAATGTGATCCTTTGGTTATGGATTTGATAAACTTTGGCAAAGGAGTTTTTGACGCAGGATGTTCTTCTGTTTTGTTTTAGGTATCAGTGAGATCACCTCTATCAGATAGAATCAAGAAAGCACAGAAGCAAGACAGTGAGTTGCAGAAAAAGGTAGAGCTGGTTCAGAAAGGTAAGTTGCCTGAATTCAACATTGATAATGATTGTGTTTTGAGATTTGGGTAGATATTGTGTGTGCCTTATGATTCACAGTTGAAGAGAGAGTTGTGATGTGAAGCTCATAGTTCTCCATTTTCAGTTCATCCTGGCAGTACTAAGATGTATAGAGATCTGTGGGAGTATTACTGGTGGGATGGAATGAAAAGTGATATTGATGATTTTACTGTGAAGTGTTTAACATGTCAACAGGTTAAAGCAGAGCGGCAGTTACCGAAAGGGATGCTTCAGCCTTTACCAGTGCCAGACTGGAAATGGGAGAATATATCCATGGACATTGTTGTGGGATTACCAAAGACATCTCGAGGTAATAATGCAATCTGGGTTATTGTTGATCGCTTGACTAAATATTCTCATTTCCTTGCTATACGAGATACTTTTTCCCTAGATCAACTTTCCCAATTGTATCTTAAAGAGATAGTCAGGTTTCATGGAGTTCCCCTCTCCATTGTATCTGATCGTGATCCCAGGTTCACTTCTAACTTTTGGAAAGGCCTTCAGAAGTCTTTGGGTACTGAATTAAATTTTAGTACAGCTTTTCATCCTCAATCAGATGGGCAGTCAGAACGAACAATTCAGACCTTGGAGGATATGCTACGAGCTTGTTCGATGGATTATCAGGGAAGTTGGGACCAACATATTTCTTTGGTTGAATTTTCATATAATAAAAGTTTTCATTCTAGTATACAAATGGCACCATTTCAGGCATTATATGGGAAGTGGTGTCGAACTACAGCTTTCTGGGATGAAGTGGGTGAAAGGAAGTTGATGGGACCAGAATTGGTAGAAGAGTTGGCAGAAAAAGTTCAGCTGATACTGAAACACATGAGAACAGCTTATATTAGGCAGATGAGTTATGCAGACAACAGGAGGAAGGTTCTCTCTTTTGAGGTAGGTGATCATGTTTTTCTCAAAGTATCACCATGGAAAAGTGTGATGCGATTTGGTAAGAAATGAAAGTTGAGTCCAAGGTTCATTGAACCATATGAAATTCTGGAGAGAGTTGGATCAGTTGCTTACCGAGTGGCTTTACCTCCGAGTTTATCTCAGGTACACAATGTTTTTCATGTTTCGATGCTGAGAAAGTACATGCCAGATCCATTTCATGTTTTGAGTCCAGAGGTAGTTCAGCTGGAAGAGAAACTATCTTATGAGGAACAACCGGTCCAGATTCTTGACCACAGGGAGCAAGTGTTATGGAATAAGGTGATTAATCAGTTAAATGTTTTTTGAAAAAACCACATGATGGAAGAGGCAACATGGGAATCTGAAAATGCAATGAGGGATAAGTACCCCCATTTATTCGATAAGTAAATAAATTGTGGGGACGCAATTTTCTAAAGGGGGGAAGGATGTAACATCCCAAGTAAGTAATGAATAATAGATATTTTTATCTATTTTTATTAAGGATTAAGATAGTGTTTTAGAGGCTTAAAATGAAAATAAATACAATCTTATGCATTGAATACACTAATATTCTTAAAAGATTGTTTTACTGACTTTTGATGGAAAACCCTTTTTAAATCTATCTTTTGACAATTTTATAAGCTATGTTTGTAAAAATAAACTTATTATTTATTATTGGGACATTAAAATATACTTTGTGTGAATTTTTGGTATTTTTCCGATAAAGTTCATTTTTAATGAATAGTGAAACATGTTGTATTTTAATTCAAAACCACTTTTTAATCTAATTTATTTATATGATTAGAATATCTTTTGAATTGGTTTTGAAGTGAAATTAGAATATCTTTTTACCATTTTATCCAATGGTGGTCATTGGAATCAATTTCACTTTGAAATTGGACTTAAACTATTGTCAATCTTTTGAAACTTATTGTTTCATAAAAACACGCTATTTGTCATGACAGTGGGAATTAGTTATTAAATTAATTAATGAAACTTACATGTTTTGTATTTTGTGAAATAGAAATCATCTTTGAATTCGGAATATCAAATATAGCTTAGGGTGAAGTTTTGTTATCTTTCAGAAAAACTTCAATTTTTGAGGAATAGTGAAACCACTAAGTAGTAGTTAAAGAAACTGTTTTTTCGTTTAAATTAAACATTGCCAATTCTGTGATTTTATTTTAAAAAATCTGACATACATGGCTGTCATTAGGAAATAAAATGTGGTTCAACGAGATTAAAATAATTGTTTTGTGAATAGTAACTTTTAAGTTCTTAATCGCGATTAGTGGTAATTAGTGTAGTTTAAGGTAAAAATAATGTTTTAATAATATGAGATGAGCTTGACACATGTCCTACCCTCATTTGATGTGTCATGGCCGACCAAGAAAATCCATGGGTCATCTTGGGGACCCCATGGAGCCACTTTGGTTGGGAAATGACATAAATAATGTTTTATTTAATGTTAAAGTAAAAATTACACAAACATGAGAGGTTTTACTAAAACTATTTTTACATGGGGTTATACAAGTCCGATTTTTTGATTATAAATAGGAATTGGAAAGATAAAAAGATTTCCTACATCATATTATTTTTTTTATAATTTTTAGACTTTAAATAAATTAAATTATTTATGACATCATGATTATGCAGCGATTACCTCATTAATAAAGGATTTAAATAAAATGAAATGATAATGTAAAATCTAAGAACTACACATGTCCAAAACCTATTTTATGGGTAGCGTTCGAACCCTTATCACCATACCCTCGAATTAATTAATTTGGGACCTTTGGAATCTGAGAATCATTTTAAAATTATGTAACATTTCTTTACTTTCCAAGAGTGCCCCTCCTCTCCTCTTATAAAAGGCCCCCACCTCTACCTCCTTACCCACACTCCCAAAGCCTTTGGCTCTGCCAACCCCTGACCATTTTGTCTCTCCACATCCCTCTATTACTCCTTGAAGCCTCACATTGGGAAGAAGTCTTCCCAAGGAATCCTTTGAGCTCCAACCAAAGGGAGTTACCTGATTTTAAGGTAATGTCATCACTTGAGTCCTTTTGTTTTATTTTTCTTCTCCAACCCCCTAAACACTTTTTATTCATTTCTTTTGTAACACCTATAGTATCTTCAATATAATAGGATGTTATTATATGAAGTATTCAAGCTACACTTACACACACCTACATCTAATGGTTAAAGAACATATTATTTTTGGGATGGTGAATTTATGCCTCCCAAAACGATGATTGTTCAACATTCTTTTAACACCTTCAAAGGTGGCCATTAAGATGACACTATATTTATATATGATATATAATATATTTATGTTTTCCTTAATCTTCTGTATTTTTCATTTTGGGCATACCTTTATGGCTTCCATTATGGGTAAACGCGATATCTTCATTTATGGAAATGCGGACTACCGCCCCCTCAAAGTCATTTGATTCTTTAAATACCATATGTGGGACGTATAAGGGATGGAACTATGATATTATATATTATATTATACTGGAATTATAATATACATTTG
Organism: Viscum album; assembly: GCA_963277665.1. Lineage (NCBI taxonomy): Eukaryota > Viridiplantae > Streptophyta > Magnoliopsida > Santalales > Viscaceae > Viscum > Viscum album. The sequence goes on from OY728139.1 coordinate 1,094,526,861, forward strand.
TATCATTATGATTCCATTCTATAAAATACGAAATAGAAATGAAAGTAGTGTTCATGCGTACGTACGGATTACCGTCTCCATGAACGGTACCTTTCATTTCTTACCTCTAAATGATTATGTAATATTATAAATGTATGAATGTAATGGATATATATGAAATATATGATATCTAAATCATGAATACCATTCTGGATATAATGGATACATGAACAACTAGTAATTATAAAGGGGCTTATTTTTGACTAAAGTACCAATGATCGTTAAAACGACCGTTATTAACTTAAATAATTACATAGTGTTCATGACGTTTCAATAAGTGATATAAAAGGAATAATGAACTTGAAAAAGGTTCTTAAAAAAGAAGAAATAAACTCAAGTTTATTATTCCGTAGATTAAAGAACGATCGAGTCATGTCGGACCCAAGGTATAGGACTTTGTCTCAATCTCCTTTCATTGAGGCATATTTTGTTTTATACACAACCTTATTTTATATGGTGTATAAACCCCTTTGACTTTTACATATATTCAAAAAGAATCTTTTTTATACGAATCGTTTACTAAATGACAAAAGGGAATTTTTTTTCGTACGTATGCGGCGACACCGACTTCTCTACCGCCGTGACCATTATTTGAGTTTCGACTTCCTCTACAAGCCATACCTTCTTTTTAAAAGAAAAATAAATACCATGTTTTACTTTTATTTTATTTTGGTATTGAAAATGGTTTTCATAATGTTTTTATATCAATGTGTTGTATTGATATCTTGTTATTGAAAGGTGGAAATGTTATGCTTCCTTTATGCATGTTTTATGTGATATGATTATGTTGAGGATCTTGGGAATTATTATGAAGATGGGTGGTTCCATGATAAACTATGGGCGGGTGAACCCGATATAGCTCTCCAATGCATTGGGTAACGCGAAGGAGTGAAACGTTAAGGTTTCTCCGAAGCGATTTAGGGAATATACTGTGATGGGTATTCCAAACGTAACCAAGAGGGTTACTCCCTATGTAAGAATGTTATGAATGCCTCAAGTTACCTTTATGTCTTATGATTTCTATGATTCATTCATGATTTGATGAGGTATGTTAATGTGCTTATGTTTTATGGGTAAAGTATGATTTCATTCTTATGTATATGTGTATCCATGTTTCCTTTCCATATTTTTATATCCCTTATTGAGCTTTTTATGCTCATCCCAAGTTTTTTTGAATTTTTTTTCACAGGTCAAGGGAAAGGTACATGATAGGATGATAGTGTCAAGGAAGTGTCAAGAAAGAATCCATGTTTAATTTTAAATATGTTTCCATTTATGGGAAATAAGAATACTATCTTTATTTAACCACTTTGTTTATATGTGGAATGTAATGAAAGTTTTATGATCTAATTCTCTAAAACTATAAACCCGAAAAGATCATCAATGTGTAATCTTGTAATAACTCATGATTAAGTAAGGTTTAAGGCTGGGGCCTTATAGGTTTCTTGGAAAGATACTCCACCCCCTTGATTATGATGTTGGGTAATACCATGCTCATTTTCATTCATTATACGTTGCATGGTGTCCTATATTTATTATTGTACTGGACATGGAGTCCTATATTGATTACAATTATTGGGAATCATGGATCTTTTTAATGTTATGAGGCTCTTATTATTATTATGAGTAGTACTGTGTGTGGAAATCCAAGTTACACCTCATGTCCTGGATAAAACAATGTATAAATACATATGTCAATAAACATTCTTACAATTATAGTGAATATATATGTACATGTCAGTCTATATAGATATATGAATATTTCTATATATTATGTCTTAGGATGATGAAGTTGTTTTTGGTCGGGTACCCTCCTAGAACCCAAGCTCGAGTAGTTTACATTTAATCATTTACATTTTATTAATAATACCTTCACACTACTATATTTTGTATTCACTTGCAGGATAGAACTAGACACCATTAGTGGTGACATACTGGGTATATCTCACAAAATTTTTGGTCCACCATTGAATTGGGGTACTCAAACAAACCTCTTGTTTACTGGTTTAGGTTTACGGATTGTGCTTCTATTATTCAGTTGTACATGGGAGATAAGAGAACATGACTAATATGGAACTCATGATTCTCATGGAAATAGAATTTGATGGTTTTTGGTCATTTCATATACCTCAACATATCCTATATTTTATTTATGACTTCATGATTTTTTTATGATTATTTTGAGAAACCTATTCAATTAAGCATGGTTCTATATTAGGAGTTGGTCACATTATCAGTTATTATATTTATCATCTACTACTATATATTTTATTTATACATCTTTTTTTATCTATTTATTTATTTTTTGGTATATCATTTTGATGCTCTAATCATGATGGTATATTCTCCCCACCATACCATCATTATAACCCCATTGCTAATTGGTAATCTATAGCGATTGGGGAGGCATGCTTGAGGCCATGTGACTGACTGACTTGGGGTATCATTTCAATGGTTTATGGGATTGAATGTTATAAATTTTTATCGTAGGTGTTTCTTATCATTTTCTTACTATTTTGGGTTATTAGATAGAGAACGAGGAAAGTTTCAACTCTCGTTAAATAGTCGTGTTTTAGAGTGATCACTGCATACAAGAAAAAAAATTATGTTGTCTGGGATGGGATTGTTTTTTGTGTTTTTCGTTGATACAATTGAATATGAATTCATTTTTAGTGATTTTGTTTTATTTTTTCTATTTATTGATTAATAATATTTATAGTATTTTATAATTTTTCCAATATGGAAAGGATGTAGAATTACACAAGTCATTCTAGTCACATTGATATTTCTATGCCATGCGTTTTTTATGACATATATATTGCATTGCTATTCTGTTTTAGATTTATTAATGTGACTTCCATGTTTATTAGCATGTCTATGATATACCATGTTTGGTATTTTGGTAACATGATATGTGGTACAACCTCTTAGATGTTTTATTATAATTATCATTTGTCTAATGTGATTTATTAATTTGTTTAGAAATTAAAATTGTATAGCATGACCCTATGAATATTATTCAATATTTTTCACACTTACCATTTAACCATGTATAGGTTTTTCCTGCCTGATCGGTAGTTCTATATTATAATTTTCTATTCTCTGGTATTTATTTGGTATGTTTACCTATATTTATTAATTTTGATACCACTCATTGTGATGTTTATGATAAATGGTTAGTTAAATAATGTTTTTTAATTAACTTAAGCGGTGTTTTTGTAACACCCTGAGATTTTATGAGAAATTTTTTATATGTCTTTTGCAACAGCAAAGGAATCTTTCACAGCACACAATACAGACTCGGCTTGCATTACATGCAATCGTGACCTTCCTCGATAGCGTGTGTAGTAGGCAATACCGGGTTTCACTAAACAACGATATATAATTATGAACTAGCCTTTATGAATTGTATTAACTAGATTTTGAATTTTATTATTCATCTTACACATTTTCTAGAACATGGTAAGAGAAGAAAAGAAATTTTTCGGGTAAAATAAGTATTTTTAAAAAAATGCTGTTTTGTCACCTTTTGATGGTGTACCCGCATTAAATCTAGTTTTTGACATGTTTATAATTTCAATTTGACAAAATAAAAGTATTCTTTTGAATCATGTTATAAAAATTTTCTTTGGATAAATTTTTTATATTTTTCTGATAACTTTCTTATTTTGATGAATAGTAAAAATACGGTAATTTTTAATTAAAAAATACTTTTTCATTTAGATAATTTATATGGTTAAATTATAATATATAATGGTTTTAAAGTATAAATAGAATATATTTCTACCATTTAATATAATTTATGTCATTAGCATTAATTTGACATTGAATTCATAGGTAAAAACATTTCAATCTTTGCCAGTGTTTTAACTTCTAAAACTTGTTCTCTTAACAACGAGATTTATTTTAAATTAATTACTACAACTTATATGTTTTGAATTTTGAAAAATGGATTCCATATTTGGAATCATTGGGTCCAAATTATGTTAATAGGCTACTTTTTATTTTTGGGCATTGTGAATAGTAACTACGGTAAATTTTATTTACCATAGTTAAAGGTAAATCGGGTAATTAAGGTTAAATATAAGATTATAAAATTACCCTAACACCTGAAAAAATCCTATTCGATGACTAAAAGTCGGCCCATATCACCTAAGGGTCAGATTAGATTCATTTAATGGAATTTTTTCCATGAAAATAATTTAATTATTATTAAAACCAAAAAATGTGACAACATGTCACTTTCTTAAATCTTATAAGAATAATAATTTTAATTTAGGGATAAAATTAATAAAACTTCGAACATTAATAGTCTCCAGAAATGTAATACAAATATCTACATCATAGAAATTTCTTTAGAATTTTTAGGGATTAAATAATTATCATTAATTATGACACAATAGTGATGATGAAATTATTTTATTAATTAAAATATCAAATAAATGGTTTTAAAAATATTAAAATAAATATTATATGAACTATTTAATGTCCTCCACTAATTTTCTAGACACCTATGACATTTTATGAATCTATTAAAGCTTTTATTTCGAACATATCTTCTGTATATATTTTATTTAAATTCAAATAAATGAATAATGTCAAAATTGACTCTTGTTATTTTATAAAAATAACATTTTATAAAATTGTTTAAAAATAACAAAAATATTTAAAAATTATAAATTAAATTTCATATGGTCCAAAATGTCATATATGTTCAATTTAGGGAAAATTCACAACACATATGTAATTATTTATAATAATTTAAAATTTAGAATATTATTACCACAAATAAAATTAAATTGATAAATCAAGATAAATCAAGATGATAATGTTTAAAATAAATTCCTAACATGTATAAATGTAATTTTTTGATGATATTACAAACCTATCTCATCTAAGCTTCGGATATGAGTCATTTTGGATGTTTTTATGTGGGGTTGGGATTTAATATAAACTTATATTTCTTATATTTCCAAAGGTGCCCCTCTCATCCCTTATAAAAGGAAACCTCCTCCCTCTACTCCTCACACCAATTTGAGCCTTCATGCTCGGCCAATCCTTGTCCATTTAACATCCCCACTTCCATAGAAACATCCTAGAGGTATTATTATTCTTCAATGACCAATTGTAGTGCCCTAAGAGGAGGTCTCAAAGAGGCGCTTCAAAGAAGAGGTAATGTCTGTTACCGATTCATTCAACTTTATTTCTTCTCACACTTCTTTTTATTTAGTTGTTTCATTATGAATTAATAACATCTGTATCACTCATATACTGATATGTTATTATAAGTATAAAACAACTCTATTTTACCATCTATCCATCCTACGGAAAACAAAATCACCGCGCGTGCGTACGTACGGAATATCGTCTCCATGCCGTGGTGTAATCTATTTTCCATCACCACCTTACTTGGATGGGTATAATGGTGAAAATAAATAACTATATATGATTATTGATAAGTGTTATTGATTCTTAAATTGTATACATACACTCCAATAAAATTCCACGATCCTGGGAACGATATCATCGCTCGTGCATACGTACGGAATACCGTCTCCACGACGTGATGTGATTCGTTCAACATGATCTTCATTGAATAATGATTATATAAATGAATTTAATGAATAAATATGATATATATTACACTAATAACATTCTGTAAATGAGGTATCTATAACCTAAAGATAATAATAAGAATTTATTCGTCAAAACACGCATAAGAACAAAAAGTAATAAACACCCGAATAACAAGTAGTAATGAAATATTACTAATAAGAAGCTAAGAATATAACCATATATGATATCATAACAATATGTATGATTCTGGAATAATTCAATAACATTATTTAAATCATTATACATGAGTTTCATATACTTACAAAGCAAATCAGACCTAAGGTAAGGGAAAATATCACAATCTCATTTTTATCCGAGATTGTTTATAATTTGGTATTTACTAGGGTGTATTTTATCATCCACATCCATCTTCCCTCAATATGTAATATTGTTTCCATCAACCTAAAATTTTTTAAATCCAATTTTACCCTTCGGTGAGTTTTTATTAAAGGATATGAAAGGAATCTTTTGTCGTTTTTCGTACAATGTACTTTTTGACTTTTCGGACAAAAGCACGAGAAGAATTTTTTTTAACTTATACGGCATGAATGGATTTTTAAAAAATTATTTCCAAGAAGCTTCGTTGACAAGTTTTCATGTTTATTTTTAATCAAATTGTTTTAGTTTAAAATTTTATGACATGTTAAGAAATGAAAAATGTTTTTGAAGTAGAAAGGATATTTTCCTCAAGAATGGAGTTCAAGTGTTTTATCAAAATTATTTTCCATCTAAGATAATACAGGGTTCTATTTCTATCCCTATTATTTCATTTATTTGATTATGTTGTGATGGAATTATTTTTATGAAATCCTTTATCTTATATGAATTGTTTTATGATGTCACGATGTTTAAGAATCCCATTTTTATTACATGGGTTATACAATGATGTATGATTTATGATTTTGTGGAACACATAAGAATAGTATCATTATGAGATGGGTGGGAAATATATATCGCTCCAATGCATTGGTTAAAGACTTTATATCTCATGAGATAGACATGGCTGGAACGGCAGGTTAAACCGGTTTAGTGAAACAGGACTGAAACGAGTAGTGATCTCGGTTCAAAAATAGACTTTGTTCACTAAGATTGTCTTGGCAATGAGTCTTGAATAATAAGAAATGATTCTCTATGATTATGTGTGTATCCCACTAAGTTTAATGTTTTATGTTATGATTATTGGGACTACATTTCACAACCATGATTAATCCCATGTTATGAAATTATGATCTCTTTTGCAGGGTAAGATTTCCAAAATGTTATGTTCTTATGAATTTGATATGACTGATAATTCTTTTGTTTACTCTTACTGAGAATTTGAGCTCACCCTTTTGTATGTTTTCTTTCCCCAGGTCAGGAAGAAGGGTATTAAGTAATATATGCCAAAAAGGGACAATAGATATGATGAAATAAATGGGAGACAGTGTAGATGCTTTATGAACCAGTTGTTTATGTTTCCCAGTTTCTAAAGACACTATACCTATACAGTCCTTTCATGGTTTTGTAATATATTTTAATAAGTATGATTCAATTTTGAAGTATTAACCATGTATGTAAATTATGGGTCGCTATAGTTGGTATTAGAGGAAAGGTATAGTCAATCTTTGGAAACTAGGATGTGAAAGCCTTATTAAGAAACTTAAGGATATGTCTATGCATAGAACACAATCTTAGTGTTTTAGAAATGGCCATGAACAACCTATGATAATACCTTAAGTGTGAAATTTTATTCTTGATTATGTGGTTTTACTATTATAATTAGTGTTGCTCACACTATTCTTCTTGGTTTTAGTCATTGGATGGAACCCAAAAAAACCGTGTTAATGCTGAATGTGACGGGAAATGCATTGATTGTCCCCCTGAGAAACCAAACATTATGGGAGTTGGAATGAAAAATTTTGTAGCCATGCTCACACAACATTCTCAATCTTTGAATCATGCATGACTTCCAAATGATCAAAGGAAGGAGCAACATTCTGTCGAATCCTTCATGAGGAAGCGTCCACTTTCATTCAACGGGTCTTCTGATCCATTAGTGGCTGAACAATGGATCAGTACCACTGAAAAGATATTTTCAGTTCTTCAATGTTCTGAACATGATAAATTCATCTTAGCAGTGTATCGTTTGGAAGGTGATGTTGATAAGTGGTAGAATCTTATTAAGAATACGAGGCAAAGGGATGAAATTGAGTCCATGGAATGGGAAGAGTTAAAAAACATATTTTTCAAGAAGTATTCCCCTCGTATTCTTCGAACAAAGAAGGAGAAGAAGTTTCTTGAACTGAAGAAAATGGATGATGAATCAGTTGGTTCCTACGAAGAAAATTTTACAAGACTTGCAAGGTACGCTTACGGAATTATTATCCAACCTGAGAGTAAGATCGATCGATTATTTAGTGGCTTAAAACCAAGTCTTTGAAGGTAGTTAGCCATAAGGGACTTCAATAGCTACGATGAAATTGTTCGATGTGCTCTCAAGGTTGAGATGGAGATTGGTGTAACCCATTAGTCACATGGGTTTGATAAGAAGAGGAAAATGGAATACAAAGGAAAATCTAAAGACCACACTGAAAAGAAGATGATTTTTCCCTTATGCTAATAGTTTGGAAAGAAACATGGAGGAAATTGTCTTAAAGGGACAAGAAAATGTTATAAGTGTGGAAAATAAGGTCATCAGGCAATTGAATGTCGAAATAATGGGAAGAAGATGTCTAATGATGCAAACAAAGGAAGGGATACATAGAATGAACCTACTACACTTCAATTTTTCAAGTGCAAGGAGATGGGGCATTATTCCAATCAATGCCTAAATACAAGGGTTGATGATGATGATGGACGTCAACAAAATCTTAAGGCCAAAGATAAAGGAAAGTCACATGCAATTACTATCGGCTACGTGGAGTACGACAAAGAATTGGTGAGACGTACACTTACCATCCACTCTAAAGTAGAAAATGTTTTAATTGGTTCTGGATCCACCCACTCTTTTATTTCTAAATAATTTTCTAAGGGTATCATCGTATTACCTCAACAATTAGATGTTGAGTTGGCTGTGACAACTCCTAATGTCACAACAGTCGCATCAAAAGTTTACAATTCTTCTCCGATTGAAGTTTGTGGGAAAGTGCTTCCTACAAATCTTGTGATCCTTCCTATAGTGGAATTTGATGTGATTCTTGGCATGGATTGGATTTCTTTATATGGAGCTCATATCAATTTCCAGAGGAGGGAAGCCACATTTCATATTCCAGATCAATCTATGATCATCTATCGATGCAAGGATGGACATAACCTTCAAGTGGAAATTTCATCCATCTTAAGGGTCTTGATTCCACTAAAAGAAGGTTATTTATCTCAAAAGTATGGATAGAAAATCACGATTAATAATATTCCCATTGTACGGGAATTTGATGATGTCTTTCTGGAGGAATTTCCAGGTCTTCCACCAAATCGTGAAGTTGAGTTTTTAGTATAACTCGTACCGGGTGCTTTACCTATTTCAAAGAAACCTTATAGAATTTCACCAATTGAGTTGTAGGAATTGACGAAGCAACTCCAAGATAATCTTGATAAAGGATTCATACGCCCTATTGCATCACCTTGGGGAGCACCTGTTCAGTTTGTTACGAAGAAAGATGGATCAATGAGACTCTACATTGATTATCGAGAACTTAACAAGATCCCTATCAACAACAAATATCCTCTCCCACGCATTGCTGACCTATTTGACCAACTACGCGGAGCTCAATACTTTTCCAATATTGATCTTCATTCAGGGTATCATCAATTAATGGTCAAAAGGGAGGATGTACCAAATTTGGCATTCCATACAAGGTATGGACACTATGAATTTATAGTGATGCCATTTGGTCTTACTAATGCCCCTGGTATCTTCATGGATCTGATGAATAGAGTCATTAGAGACTATCTTGATCAGTTTGTGGTAGTCTTTATATATGATATTCTTTTCTATTCAAAGAGAAAGGAAGAACATGAAGATCACTTGAGAATTGTATAAAGGACCCTATGAAAGGATAATCTTTATGCCAAATTTACCAAGTGTGAATTTTGGCTTCAAAAAGTTGCATTTTTTGGGTCACATAATCTCATAAGAGGGGATATGTGGGGATCCAGCAAAAAAAGAGGTTATCGAAAGATGGTCGAGACCAACAACAGTAACTGGGATCCAAAGTTTTCTTGGTTTGGCTGGATATTACCGACATTTTGTGAAAGATTTTTCAAGGATATCTAACCCACTCACCAAGTCGACTCGAAAAGGAGTAAAGTTTTTTTGGACGGAGGAATGTGAATAGAATTTCAATGAGCTAAAAATAAGGTTAGCCAGTGCACCTGTGCTCACACTACCTTGCTGTGGAGAAAGGTTTGTGATCTACAGTGATGCATCCCAAAAGGGACTAGGGTGTGTTCTCATGAAAAATGATATGGTGATAGCTTATGCCTCACAACAGTTGAAAACCAATGATCAAAATTACCCAACTCATGATTTGGAGTTATATGTGGTAATCTTTGTATTAATGATTTGGAGGCATTACCTTTATGCTGAAATGTGATATATTTATACTGATCATAAATGTTTAAAGTATATTTTCACACAAAAGGAGCTGAATATGTGTCAAAGAAGATGGTTAGAGCTGATTAAGGATTATGACTGCTCAATTCATTACCACCCTGGGAAAGCAAACAAGGTCGAAGACGCATTAAGTCGACAAGATCATGCTAGCTTATCCATGATGAGGATCACAAAAGATCCAATATTTATGGATTTACAATGGATGGATCTTAGAATTTTAATGGAAGGGGATAAATCTTATCATTATCAAATGAATTTTCAACCATTTATACATGTGAATATTCAAGAGGCACAGAAAGAAGATGTCGAGTTACAAAAGAAGGTGAGAAATGTTCCTGAATTCAACCTTGATTGTGATGGGATAATAAAGTTCAAGAATCGGGATTTTGTTCCTCCCAACCCCGAATTAGAGAAGGAGCTACTGGATGTGGCTCATAGTTCCTCATTCTCTATTCATCATGTAAGCATGAAGATGTATAGGGACCTAAAAGAGTGCTTCCGGTGGGATGGCATGAAAAGAGATGTTGCTGAATATGTCTCTCGATACTTGGTTTGTCAACAAGTTAAAGATGAGAGACAGAAGTCTAAGGGGATGTTACAACCATTACCCATACCAGAATAGAAATTGGAAAAATCACTATGGACTTTGTCACTGGACTTCCTAAAACATCGAAAGGCAATAATACTATCTGGGTCATAGTTGATCATCTTACAAAGTCTGCACACTTCATTGCTATTAGAGTGGATTTCTCTCTAGATCAGCTTTCCAGGATATATGTAAAGGAAGTGGTAAGATTGCATGGAGTACCACTTTCTACTATATCTGATCGGGATCCGAGGTTAACCTCAAAGTTCTGGCGAAGTCTTCAGCATACTCTGGATACAGAGTTGAGTTTCATCACTGCTTATCATCCTCAGATAGACGGTCAGTCTGAGAGGAAAATTCAAACACTAGAATATATGTTGAGAGCTTCCTCTATAGATTTCAAAAGTGGTTGGGATCAACACCTACCTTTGGTGTAATTTTCTTATAATAATAGATTTCACTACAGTATTCAGATGGCTGCTTATGAAGCTCTCTATGGAAAGAAATGTAGGACTCCAACTTGTTGGGATGATGTTGGGGAAAGAAAGATATTAGGACCTGATCTTGGAGATGAAATGGAAGAAAAGGTCAGATCTATTCAACAACACATAAGAGCAGCTCAGACTCGACAGAAAAGTTATGTCGAAAACTAAAGAAAAGACCTAGAATTTGAAGTGGTTGATAAAGTGTTATTACGAATATCTCCCTGGAAGAGGGTCATGAGATTTGTAAAGAAGGGAAAGTTGAGCCCTATATATATCAGTCCTTTTGAAATTATGGATTGTGTTGGGTAGGTAGCTTACAGATTGTTGCTTCCACCGAATCTCTCTCAAGTTCACGATGTGTTCCATGTATCTCTCCTGAGAAAGTACATACGTGCTCCTTCACATGTACTCAGATCAGAAGTTATACCACTGGAGAAAGTTCTCTCTTATAAAGAACAGCTGATAGAGATTATGGATCGTAGCAAAAAATTCCTACAGAACAATACCACTCGCTTGGTGAAAGTTTTATAGAGGAACCACCAATTAGAAGAAGCTACATGGGAACTTGAGGATATGATGAGGGAGTGGTATCCTCATCTGTTTGTAATGAAGTGACGAATTTCGAGGGAGAAATTCATTTTAAGGGGGATAGAATGTAACACCCTGAGATTTTATGAGAAATTTCTTTTATGTCTTATTCAACACCAATGGAATATTTCACAGCACACAATACGGACTTGGCTTACATTACACGCAATCACGACCTTCCTCGATAGCGTGTGTAGTATGCAATACCGGGTTTCACTAAACAATGATATATTATTATCAACTAGAATTTATGAATTGTATTAACTACATTTTTAATTTTATTATTCACCTTACACATTTTCTAGAACATGGTAAGGGAACAAAATAAAATTTTCGGGTAAAATAAGTATTTTAAAAAAAATGCAGTTTTGCAACCTTTTGATGGAGCACCTACATTAAATCTAGTTTTTGACATGTTTATAAGTTCAATTTGACAAAATAAAATTATTCTTTTGAATCAGGGTATAAAAATTTACTTTTGATAAATGTTTGATATTTTTCTGATAACTTTCATATTTTGATGAATAGTAAAAATACGATAATTTTTAATTAAAAACGACTCTTTTCATTGAGATAATTTATATGGTTAAATTATAATATTGAATGGTTTTAAAGTATAAATATAATATATTTTTACCATTTAATATAATTTATGTCATTATCATTAATTTCACATTAAATTCATAGGTAAAAACATTTCAATCTTTGGCAATGCTTTAACTTCTAAAACCCGTTTTCTTACCAACGGGATTTATTTTAAATTAATTACTGAAAATTATATGTTTTTAATTTTGAAAAATGGATTCCATATTCGGATTCAGTGGGTCCAAATTATGTTAATAGGCTATTTTTTGGGCATTATGAATGGTAACTACGGTAAATTTTATTTACCATAGTTAAAGGTAAATCGGGTAATTAAGGGTAAAAATAAGATTATAAAATTACACTAACACCTGCAAAAATCCTATTGGATGACTAAAATTCAACCCATATCACATAAGGATCAGATTAGATTCATTTAATGAACTTTTTCCCATTAAAAGAATTTAATTATTATTAAAACCAAAGAATGTGACAACATATCACTTTCTTAAATCTTATAAGTATAATAATATTAATTTAGTGATAAACTTAATGAAACTTCGAACATGAATAGTCTCCAGAAATCTAATACAATTATCTACATCATATAAAATTATTTATAATTTTTAGGGATTAAATAATTATCATTAATTATGACACAATAGTGATGATGAAATTATTTTATTCATTAAAATATCAAATAAATGGTTTTAAAAATATTAAAATAAATATTATATGAACTATTAAATGTGCTACACTAATTTTCTAGATACATATGACATTTTATAAATCTATTAAAGCTTTTAGTTCAATCAAATATTCTATATATATTTTATTTAAATTCAAATAAATGAATACTTTCAAAATTGACACTATTGTTATTTTATAAAAATAACATATTATAAAATTGTTCAAAAATCACAAAAATATTTAAAAATTATAAATTAAAATTTATATGGTCCCAAATGTCATAAAGTGTCAAATTATGGAAAATTGACAACACATATGTAGTTATTTATAATAATTTAAAATTTAGAATATTATTGCCACGAATAAAATTAAATTGATAATTAAGGATAAATCAAGTTGATAATGTTTAAAATAAATTCCTAACATGTCTAAATTTTATTGTTTGATTCTATTACAACCCTATCTCATCTAATATTCGGATATGAGTCATTTTGGAAGTTTTTATGTGCGGTTGGGATTTAATATAAACTAATATTTCTTATATTTCCAAAGGTGCCCCTCTCCTCCCTTATAAAAGGGCATCTCCTCCCTCTTCTCCTCACACCAATTTGAGCCTTAAAGATCAGCCCAATCCTTGCCAATTTCACTTCCCCACTTCCCTAGAAACATCCTAGAGGTCCTGGACTTCTTCAAAGACCAATTGTAGTGCCCTAAGAGGAGGTCTCAAAGAGGCGCTTTAAAGAAGAGGTAATGTCTGTTACCGATTCTTTCAATTTTATTTCTTCTTCCACTTCTTATTCATTAGTTGTTTCATTATGAATTAATAACATCAGTATCACTCATATACTGATATGTTATTATAAGTATGAAACCACCCTATTTCACCATCTATCCATCCTAAGGAAAATGAAATCACCACACGTGTGTACGTACGGAATACCGTCTCCCCGCCGTGGTGTAATCTATTTTCCATCAACACCTTACTTGGATGGGTATAATGGTGCACATAAATAACTATATATAATTATTTTAAAGTGATATTTATTCTTAAATAGTATACATACACTATAATAAAATTCCACGATCATAGGAACGATATCATCGCTCGTGCGTACGTACGGAATACTGTCTCCACGATGTGATGTGATTCGTTCTACATGATCATCATTGCATAATGATTATATAAATGAATTGAATGAATAAATATGATATATAGTACACCAATACCATTCTGGAAATGAGGTATCTATAACCTAAATAGAATAATAAGAATTTATTCGACAAAACACGCATAACAACAAAAAGTAATAAACACCCGAATAACAAGTATTATTGAAATATTACTAATAAAGATCTAAGAATATGGCCATATATGATATCATAATAATAATTATGATTCTATAATAAGTCAATAAAATTATTTAAATCATTATACAGGAGGTTCGGACACTTACGAAGCAAATAGGACCTAAGGTAAGGGAAAATATCACAATCTCATTTTTATCCGAGATTGTTTATACTTTGGTATTTACTAGGGTGTATTTTATGATCCACATCCCTGTTCCCTCAATATTTAATATTGTTTCCATCCACCTACAATTTTTTAAATCTAATTTTACCCTTCTGTGAGGTTTTAGTAAAGGATATGAATGGAATCTTTCGTCGTTTTTCATATGAGGTACTTTTTGAATTTTCTGACAAAAGTACGAGAAGAATTTTTTTTTAACTTATACTACATGAATGTATTTTTAAAACATTATTTTCAAGAATCTTCCTTTACAAGTATTCATGTTTATTTTTAATCAACTAATTTTAGTTTAAAATTGTATGACATGTTTTGAAACGAAAAAAGTTTTTGAAGTAGAAAGGATATTTTCCTCAAGAATGGAGTTCAAGTGTTTTATAAAAATTATTTTCCATATATGATAATATAGGGTTCTGTTTCTATCCCTATTATTACATTGATTTGATTATGTTGTTATGGAAATATTTTTATGAATTCCTTTATCTTATATGAATTGTTTTATGATGTCACGTTGTTTAAGAATCCCATTTTTATTACAGGGGGTATGCAATGATGTATGATTTATGATTTTTTGGCACACATAAGAATGTTATAATTATGAGATGGGTGGGACCTATATCTCCCTACAATGCATTGGGTAAAGATTTTATATCTCATGAGATATACATGGCTGGAACGGCAGGTTAAACCGGTTCAGTGAAACAGGACTGAAACGAGGAGTGAACTCGGTTGAGAAATGGACTTTGTCCACTAAGATAGTCTTGGCAATGAGTCTTGACTAATAATAAATGATTCTCTATGATTATGTGTGTATGACACAAAGTTTTATGTTTTAAGTTATTATTATTGGGATTACATTTCACTACCATGATTTATCCCTTGTTATGAAATTATGATCTCTTTTGCAAGATAAGATTTCCAAAATGTTATGTTCTTATGAATTTAATGTGATTTATATTTATTTTGATTACACTTACTGAGCATTTCAGCTCACCCTTTTGTATGTTTTCTTTCCCCGGGTCAGGAAGAAGTGTATTAAGTAAGATATGCCAAAAAGGGACTATAGATATGATGAAATAAATGGGAGACAGTGTAGATGCTTTATGAACCAGTTGTTTATGTTTCCCAGTTTCTAAAGACACTATACCTATATGGTACTTTCATGGTTTTGTTATATGTTGTAATAAGTATGCTTCAATTATGAAGTATTAACCATGTATGTAAAGTATGGGTCACTATAGTTTTCTAGTATAAACTGATGGTGGCATTCAATTTGACTAACTAATCCTGACATGTTTGAGCCATGTACCATTGGTTTTAGGGGTTAACACATATTGGATGGGATTAAGTGGATTCCAATTTAAAATTAATAATGTGTCTGGGAACATTATAAAAATTAAAGTAGTGACCCAAATATTTGAACCATCTTTTATGATCTTGATATACCTAAAAAATATTGTTTAAATATAAAAGTAGCTAAAACATATATTATACATAAATTGACCTATTATTCATATTATCCTTCACATGAACCATGTAGTTCAATCTTATATTGTCATTTTCATATGATACAACCCACAAAGGGTGTTTTAAATCTTATTGTTTAACATGATTTGGGATGCATTTTGATGAAACTAAGATGATTTGATTGGGAACCTTGTAAGTCGCATTTCATTTGTTTTTCCTTAGTACTTAACCCCATGGGGGTATGATTATGTAATATAGTAATGGTCAATTAAAGTGTCTTCATCCACCTATTCGGTGTTATATATAATCATATGGTAAAACCTTACTTGACCAGTCCAATTTTTATTTTATAAATATCACAACCTGACCCTACCCGGGCTCGATCTGCAACTACCCCAGGCCCGCCTCCATAGGCCAGGGGCTAGTGACCAGCGCTGAAGGCACAACAACTTGGGGATACCTTTTCCTAAGTACATGTACACACATATGTAGCACGCTCAATGGAAAAGTGCCGAGTAAAAGAGAAAAGACAAGTAAAGTAAAGGGAAACTGTTAAAAATAAACCACAAAGTTCATCGACCTCTAAACAATACAAAGAAAGTGCTGAGGTAAACTGAAAAGAAAAGGGACAAAACACGGGCCCAACCAAAAAGTGCCACAACCCGGAAATAGGCTAACAAAAATTAAACAGCTGGAAGGGTCCCCCACCTAGAACCTGACTCCGACCACTGCACACAGTCCACACTCCTGAATTCCTAAGCTGCACTAAAGTCAGGACCAACCTGTCCATCGTCTGCAAGGTCACACCAAGTGCAGGAAAAACACAAGCAGGGGTGAGTATAAAAATACTCAGTAGGATACCCCGAAGGCTCGAGAGAGAATAAAAGGAGGTACCGAAGGGTGAGAAGTATATCGAACACGAAAAAGAAAAGGAGTACAACTTAGAGTGCAGTAAAGAGTACAGTGAAGAGTCCAGCTCAACCCAACAAGAGGAAAGAAGGTAGACTTGTCCAGACACAAGGATCTAGAAACGGTGAGAAGATAAACTTCTTGTTGAGTCTTCACTACCTATAGTAGGAGAGTAGACTTGTCCAATCACAAGAATCTATACACGGAAATCACGTGGCATACCCCTCGCGTCTTCGCCTCTCCTGGAAGGAGAGTAACCAAACCCAAGAAGTGGGTACTGGAACAAGGTATATACATATAAATATTCTCGATCAAGAAGCGCAATGAAGATTGTAAGGGGATCTCCATCCCATAGCTCACACCAAGAAAGTGAGAAGCCAATAGTCCTAGAAGTGAACATCATCGATGCCCAGCATCCCGCACGTCGGCCTTGAAATACAAGTCAAGGGGCTCAAATCACTACACCTTGACACTATCCGATTTGGGTGGCACTAACTCACCCGTATGGTTTTAGGTCATGTATCAAGGATGCGTCTCGGTGGGGAACGTGCCCCTCACACTTAAGAGTTCTATGGAAATGTCAAACCACACCATGTCACTGCCCCGCAATTGAAATGTCTTCTCAGAGTCAAGGCTGTCATATCATTGACATGTACAAAAGACAGCCATGCTCCGGTAGTCACGGAGTAATGCCATAGACTAGCCTAGTATAAAGGACTGAGTCTCTAATGACATCTGGTGACCCACTGCACAGTCCTGCTGGAGGATAAACCCTAACCAGATATTGGGTGACCCAATGCCCAGCCATGCTGGAGGGTAAACCCCAATACATCATCAGGCGACCCACTACCCTGCCCTGCAGGAGGGTAAACCCTAATACATCACCAGGCAACCCACTGCCCAGCCCTGCTGGAAGGTAGACCTAGAATAAGTCGACAGGCGACCCACTTCCCAGACTTGCTGGAGGGTAGACCTGGAACTAGATGAAGGGACACCCACTACCAAGCCCTACTGGAGGGTAGACCCTCAAGAGTCATTCGGTGACCCACTGCCCTGTCTCTACTGGAGGGTAAACCCTGAGAAGTAAATGAGAAACCCACTGCACAACCTCGCTGGAGGGTAAACCCGAAGAATCCGATGAGTAACCCACTACCCAGCCCCACTGGAGGGTAAACCCGAATATGCTCTGGATATTTCTACAGGATGGTACAACAATGGCCAATAGAACTCGGAGTGGGTATCGTGCAACCACCCAACTCCAGAATAAAACCATGGGAAACCACTCAACCCTGCTGGTCTAAACCAAAAAAGAACAGAGCCCGGGGAAAACTCAACCCTGCTGGTCAACAGATGAGAATCGAGGAACCCACTATGTCGTGAGCGGTCAAAAGTACGTAAAGCAGAACACGACACATACATGGGGCCCACATGACGTGTGGCCCCTAGTCAACCCCAACAGAATGCACAAACGCTCTCAGGTACAAACAACCATTTGTACCTCCATGTGTTTTCGTATAATCCCAGAGTATACCACGTTCCAGTCCAAAGGCTATCGTGCACACGACGCCCAATGTCAACGCGAAGGCGTAACGTATCAAATCCAACTTTCCACCTCAACGGCCGAGGCACAGCCAACCACATCCCTTTAAAAACTAACATCACTCTCCCATGAGTGAATGCGATCACACAGCAAGGGTCCTCTACAAACACGGTAGAAGAACCGCCACTGGTACACCTTTCATATTTCCACATTTAATTAGATCACGTACGAGGATCTTCTTTCATGAACAGATTCCACCATTGTAATCCCCATGGAAAAACACACATTATAGACTACTTAAACGCCCGAAACGGTCAACCGGTGAAAAATGTACTATTCACCGTAACCAACCCGTGTGGGGCCCACTCCAAGATACTGAAACTGAACAAACATATCACACCACTGTGATCCCCTTGGAAAAACGCATGGGATTGACTACTCAATCGCCCAAAATGGACACTCGGTGAAAAATGTATTTTCACCATAGCCAAGTCGGGTGGGACCCACACCACGTCCCCGAAAAAGGTCGGGTGAACTAAGTCATCGCAATGCTCTTGGAAAAACACGTAAAATTGACTGCTTACTTGAGTGAAAAGGATATCCAGAGAAAAAGATTCATTCTAGCGCACCACACACGAGCGGTGCTTTATGGAACCCGCATCTCGGTCCCGGAACACAACGAACGGATCTCACAATTGCGATCCTCTCAAAAAAGTACACAAGATGGACTATTAACTTGTCCAAAACGTTCGCCCGGTTATAGAGTTGGAAAATCACCGTTAAAGCCCAAACGGTACCCATGGGGCCCGCACCGTCGTGCGGGTTTAGAGCGGGCGGATTACAGCATTGCAATCCCCTCAGAAAAACATCCAGAATCGACTGCTCGCACGCCCCGAACGGAGGCCCGATGAGAAAGTCGCTAAACGCTGCTCGCAGCTCAAAAGACGGGTCGTGGGGCCCATGATTCATCTCCGACATCAATGCCTGAAACCACAATGGAAAACTCTGCCTCAACGCCAGGGTCGTAACGCTACTGAAGGCGCTCAAATAGGACGTCGGATGTGTCCGCGCCATAAAAAAAAGAGCCTCCAGAAAAACGTCAATTCACTTAAAGACGCGTCGCGCCTCCGAGGTCCCTCATTTCGGGAAATAAAAATTCCCAAAACCATCTCAAAAATCCTACCTCGATGTCTGGTGTTCACAGCCGTAGACGGTAAGTAAAATAGACATCTGTAATGAAAATTATGGACGCCCGAAGAGGGGACAAATTCTCCTCTTGGGCTGGACCGGCCAGTCCGCCCGGCCTAGGCTGGCCCGGCTCGCAGTGCCGGCCCACGGCTTTGCCGCGCGGTTCAGCTGTGGACCTGGGGTCCATGCACAGACCGGACACAAGGGGCCGGTCACGCCAGCTGTGTGAAGACCTGCCTTCGGCGGGTCTTGTCTTCTCGCGGGGGGTCGTGCGCCACGACCTCGCGGTCGCCGCACCCCGGCGTCTCGCCGCCGCGCCGAGGTCCTCCACCAATGCCTTTGGCTTGCAGCCAACGTCCCCAGCTCCCCCGGCCACTCCGCCTTGGCCAGCCGCCCACCGATGCCCGCACCCAAGGATCCCTACTACCTGGAAGGCCCGCGCTGCTGTCGAAGCCCCTGCCGCCACCGCTGGAACTCGCCGGAAAAAGAGAAACCTTCCGGAAACATCTAAAACCCGCAAACTTCGACGAGCCGCTGCGGCATCCTCCGAACTCGGATTTTCAATGTGAAAGATGCGTCGGGTATCTCATAAATTATACTACAGGAATATTGGATTTGTTTGAAAATCCAACAGCAATTCGACGTGATTAATCAGGCTCAAATAGGTGCGAGGATAATAAAACGAAAACGACAAATCCTACCTTGTTGGGATTTTCCCGGAGCTTCGCTGCACATCCACCGAAGTTGTCGCACCTCGTTGGAGAGGTGGAAGATAGGATAGAGGAGGATCTTCTTACTTGGGAGAGCTCCTTCCAGGAGGTGGAAAATGGGGAGAGAGGGGGGAATGTGTTTAAATAGAAATACACTTAACCACCCGCCCGTTGGCCCGAACCCAAACATCCAGCGGGGTCTAGATTAAGCATCCCCTAGGCCAAACACCACCTCCCGAGTGCAACGGAGATCTAAGAATTTTAATCCGAGGCCCCGTTGATAAGTTATTAAACTCAACGCTTGATGTCGCCAAATTACGAAAACGCCCCAGGGGCCATTTTTCACTGACGTCCCGTGCCCGCAAATCATATACCCCTCCTACGGTAAGCAGCACGCTCCGAACTCAACGGTGCCCTCAGTTTCCCCATCCAAGTTACTGTTTAAGAGATATTCATTTTAACCATTAAAAAAATAAATTAATAATTAAATTTATCCGTTTAACGTTTCAGAAGCGAGCGAGGGTTCCAAACGTCCCGCGCTGACATGTTTTATGTCATTCCTAGGGTAAACACCCCATTCCAGACTCATCCATACACATGGATCTCTGATATGAAGCACCGTTTAGGAGTTATCCCATTTATTTGGCGTTTCCAGTGTGAACGCATTGAATATTTAATTCCAGACACTTCGGGGCTCGGAATCGCACGCCGTCTGAGGGCGTTGCTCTGGAATAATATCAAGAATATTACAAAGTCTTTCATAGCCAAAACAGGGTTCTTACACCATTATGTCCTTCATGATTTTCATCCCTAAAAAGAAAAATTCGGTAACAACTCATGGTACTATGCACACACCTAGCTCTCCCAAACCCAGAAGATCTCTTGCACAGTTCTGCATCACCGCACACATACCAAAGGTTTTGATCTGTTCATGCAAGGTCTTCCCTCTCCAATGACGTGCATAGGAGCATGCACGCGTCTTCTCAACTAAGCCACACGGGAAACATCGTGCACCCACTCTAGACTTTGGGGGTTAGGGAAAGGTGGGAGGGAAAATTTCTATCCCTTTGCACGGTCTCAAATGGTCCGAAGGACCTCGGGGGTAGCTCACCTCCCCGGTCGAACCTCTACATCAAATGTCGCGACTGGAATCACCTCCCGCACCTGAAACAAGGCCCGATGATTCCCTCCTTGAGAAAATCCATATGGTAGAACATCCAAGGATGTCTGGTCACGCAAGGTTTCACAGTCGATGTCTCATAACCAAGACCCTCTTACACACTCGGAAGCGAAGGAGTCAACACCATCAACTAAAGAGAAAGGTCCTAAGCCTTTTACCTTACCAAAAAAGGGTTACACCGACGCCTCGCTCCACCCTAGTAACAACACAAGCAAGGAGCAGGGAGAAAATCTTTTCATATACATAGTCTAACAATTCTACTGTGAAAAGTAGATGAGCTATAGAGTGTAATTCTTATCACCTCATGCTCTGAAGGATTGTAGACTTCCAAATCTCGCAGCTATCTGCGGTCCCAATTGTCAGCTCCCGGAGCCTGATGTGGACCGCCTAGTGGTGATGGGAAGACCTCGTAAGGTCATCCTCCACTTCCATCTCCTCCTGCTCCTCTGCTAGCACCACCTCTCTGGGCACTACTCCGATCATGACGCTGCATCTGTCGTGGTGGTGCACCTGCTGCCTACCCAAATCTCTCTGCAATTCTGGTTGGGTAGTCTCGTGCCAGGTGACCTCACCCATCACAAGAATAGAACTGACTCTCTCTGGACTGCACTGTTGCCCTCCGACTCCACTGTGGTGTACGACCACTCCCCTGAGTCTTGTTTTCATAAAGCCACCTATGTAGAGATTCTGCTTGCCGATGCCCGCTAGCTGCAGCAGACGTCTCGGCTCTGTCGAGCCTGCTACCACCACCAACTCTAGAATGTGACATGAAGCTCTCTGTCATCATTTCCTGCTCTAGCACCCTGATATTTGTTGAAATTCCCAAGGGTACTATGACAACATGAATCTCTCGGCGGAGACCCTAATCAAACTTCTGCGCTTGGAAGTTATCATCATGGACCAAGTTCGGGTAAAAGCGTGCATGGTCTGTGAAACTAGTTGCATACTCGACCACCATCATCCCTCCCTTATGAATCTACAGAAGCTCATAAATCCTAACAGATCATAAGAAGGAGGCGAAAAACTCCTCACAAAACAACAACTGAACGTCCCTCCATAAAAGAAACGACTCATCAAGAAACTGAGTCACCAGACTCCACCAACACCGTGCTGCTCCACGAAAAAGGATGGCTGCCAAGGCCACCATAAGATCTGTCGGCGTCTGCACAAGCCTGAAAAGGCGAACCACTATCTCCATCCAAACCTCTACTGCCTGAGGGTCTAGCTCACCACTTAACCTCAGTGGTCTCTTCCGCTGGAACTCACGGAATGTGCTCAACCTGCGCTCTAGCCCCGTCTGCTCTGCTGAAGCGGTCCGCTGCTCAACAGATTAGGGTGCTGCTACCAACCCACCCGGAGAAAGGGGCTCGCATGATGGGTCCGAGACTGAGGCCTTGTAGCTCACAGGGTCGTCGTTACGAACCCAAGCTGGTATCTTGGCTGGATATCTACGCGGAGACATCCAGAATATTATCAAGGAGTGTTGCGGTCAGATTAGCATATATGTATACATCAATAACAACAATTTGGAGATGACTTAAGAAGGATAGTAAAAGACTCAACCCTATGTGATGCACAAACCAATTTTCCCTAAAACAAGTGTCTCAACATACCGATTCGACAAGCGGGTTATCAGGGTCCTGGTGAATGGACACGTCGGTCGTCGCATCATCACTGGACTCCCTGTCCTGAGAGCTGCTCTCGAGACACGTTAACACTGTTTCCCTAAATCCCACCCAATTCCTCTTTTAGGGATGTCCGCACAACATTCCAAGGGACGAACCACCTCTGATACCACTTTTTCACGATTCGAACCTACTCGGGCTCGATCCACAACTAACCCAGGCTTGCCTCCATAGGCCATGGGCTGGCGACCAGCGCCGAAGGCACAAAAACTCGGGGAGGCCTTTGACTAAGTACCTATACACACATACGCAGCACGCTCAATGCAAAAGTGTAGAGTAAAAGAGAAAATACAACCACATTAAAGGGAAATTGTTATAAACAAACCACAAATTGAATCGAACTCTAAACAGTACAAAGAAAGTACTGAGGTAAACTTGAAAGAAAAGGGGAAACACATGTGCCAAACCAAAAATTGCCACAACCCGGAAACAGGTGAACAAAAATTAAATAGCTGGAAGGGTCCCACACCTGGAACCCGACTCCGACCACCGCATGCAGTCCACACTCTTGAACTCCTAAGCTCCACTGATGTCACAATCAACCTGTCTGTCGTCTGCAAGGGCACACCAAGTGCGGGAAAAGCCCAAGAAGGGGTGAGTATAAAAATGCTTAGTAGGATACCTCAAAGGCTTGAGGGAGCAAAAATGAGGTATCGAAGGGTGAGCAGTAGATCGAACAAAAAAAGTAAATAAGTACAACCGAGAGTGAAATAAAGAGTACAATGAAGAGTCTCGCTCAACCCAATAAGAGGAAATAAGGTAGACTCATCCAGACACAAGGAGATGGAAACGGTGAGAAGATGAAATTCTCATCGAGTCTTCGGTACCTATAGCAGGAGAGTAGACTCGTCTAATCACGTGAATATAGACACAGAAATCATGTGGCATACCTCGCGCGTCTTCGCCTCTCCTGGAAGGAGAGTAACCAAACCCAAGAAGTGGGTACTGGAAAAAGGTTTATACATATACATATGCTCAAAATATATTCCCAAACAAGATTGTTAGGGGATATCCATCCCGTATCTTATCCCAAGAAAGTGAGTATCCAACAGTCCCAGAAGAAAACACCATCAATGCCCAGCATCTGGCACATCTGCCCCGAACTGCATGTCAAGGGGATCAAATCACCGCACCTTGACACTATCTTCTTTGGGAGGCACAGACTCGCCCGCACGGTTTTAGGTCGCGTCTCAAGGACGCGTCTCATTGGGGAATGTTCCCCTCACACTAAAGAGTTCTGGTGGAAAGTCAAACCACACCATGTCACTGCCCCATAGTTGAGTGGTCAGTTCAGAGTCAAATCTATCACGTCACTGACTCGTACAAATAAGGGTCCCACTCTGGCAGTCACGGAGTAAAGCCATAGACTAGCCTAGTATAAAGGACTGAGTCTGAAATTTAAACAGGTGACCCACTGCCCAACTCTGCTGGAGGGTAAAACCTAACCAGATATCGAGTGACCCACTGTCGAGCCCTGCTAGAGGGTAAACACTAATACATCGTGACCCACTTCCCCACCCTGCCGGAGGGTAAACCCTAATTCATCATCAGGAGACCCACTGCCCAGCCCCACTGGGGGGTAGACTTGGAATAAGTCAATAGACAACCCACTGTCCAGCCTTGCTGGAGGGTAGACCTGGAACTAGATGATGAGAAACCCACTGCCCAGCCCTGCTGGAGGGTAGAACCTCAAAAGTCATCGGGTGACCCACTACCCAGTCTCTGCTGGAGGGTAACCCTAAGAAGTATATGAGAAACCCACTGCCTAGCCTCTCTGGAGGGTAAACATGAAGAAGCGGATGAGTAACCAACTGCCTAGAACCACTGGAGGGTAAACCCGGATCTGCTCTGGCCATTTCTACTGGATGGTACAACACTGGCCAACAGAACTCGGATTGGGTATCGCGCAACCACCCAAATCCATAACAAAACCAGGGGAAACAACTCAACCCTGCTGTTTTAAACCAAACAAGAATAGAGCCCAGGGAAAACTCAATCCTGCTGGTCAACAGACGAGAACCGAGGAACCCTCTACGTCACAATAGGTCAAAAGTACGTAAAGCAGAACACGAAACGCACATGGGGCCCACCTGACATGTGGCCCCAAGTCAACCCCTATAGAGTGCACAAGAATTCTCAGGTACAAACCACCACAAGTACCTCCAAGTGTTTCTGTATACTCCCAGAGTATGCCACGTTCCAGCCCGAAGGCTATCGTGCACACGACACCCAACGTCAACACGAAAGCGTAACGTAACAACTCCAACATGCCACCTCAATAGCTAAGGCACGACCAACCATATCCATTTAAACACCAACATCACTCTCCCAGGAGTGAACGTGATCACAAGCCAAGGGTCCTCTATAAACACGGTAGAAGAACCGCCACCGGTACACCTTTCATATTTCCACATTTAATAAGATCGCGTAGGAGGCTTTGCTCACCTGAAAAAATTACACTGTTGTAATCCCCACGTAAAAACATGCAAGATAGACTACTTACTTGCCCGAAACGGTCAACCGGTGAAAAATGTAATATTCATCGTAACCAACCCGTGTGGGGCCCACCCCAAGATCCTGAAACTGAACAAACGGATCACACCACTACGATCCCCTCGGAAAAACACATGGGATTGAACTCAATTGCCCAAAATGGACACCCGGTGAAAAAAGTTACTATTCATTGTAGCCAGGTCGGGTGGGAACCACACCACATCCCCAAAAAAGGACGGGCAAACAGCGTCATCCCAATGCTCTCGGAAAAACACGTCAAATTTACTGCTTACTTGAGTGAAATGGATATCCGTAGAAAACGATGCATTCTAGTTCTCCGCACACAAATTGTGCTTTATGGGACCTGTATCCAGGTCCCAAAACACAACGAATGGATCTCATAGTTGCGATCCTCTCAAAAAAGTTCCTAAGATGGACTATTCACTTGTCCAAAATGGTCACCCTATGATTGAAATGGAAAATCATTGTCAATGCCCAAACAGCCCTCATGGGGCCCACACTATCATGTAGAATTAGGGAAGGCGGATTGCACCATTGCAATCCCCTAGAAAAAACATCCAGAATCGACTACCTGCATGCCCCGAACGGATGCCCGATGAGAAAGACGTCAAACGCTGCTCGCAGCTCAAAAGACCGGTCGTGGGCCTCACACCTCAACTCCAGCTTCAACGCCTGAAACCACACTGGAAAACTCCGCCTCAATTCCAAGGTCACAACGCCACTGACGGTGCTCAAATCAGACGTTAGATGCGTCTGTGCTGTCCAAAACAAAATCACCCGAAAAAAATGTCAACTCACTTAAAGATGTGTCGCGCCTCTGAGTCCCCTAATTTCGATAATTAAAAATTCCCGAACCCATCTCAAAAATTCCGCCTCGACCTATGTAGTTCACTGCCGTATATGACAAGTAAAACGGACATCCATAATGGAAATTACGGATGCCCGAAGAGGGGACGAATTCCCCTCTTGGGCTGGACCGGCCTGGACTGGCCGGTCCGCCCGGCCTGCGCCGGCCCGCACTGCTGCCACCGCCCCCAGCTCCCCCGGCCGCTCCAACTCAACCAGACGCCCACCGAATCCCACAACCAAGGATCCCCACCACCAGGAAGGTCCTCTCCGTCGCCGAAGCCCCTGCCGCTGCCGCTGGAACTCGCCTGTAAAAGAGAAACCCGCCAGAAACATCAAAAACCTTCAAACTTCGACAAGCCGCTGCGGCCTCCTCCAAACTCAGATTTTCAATCCGAAAGATGCGTCGGGTAGCTCATAAATTATACTACAAGATTACGGTCTTTTTTTGAATATCCAACAGCAATTATATGTGATTAATCGGGCTCATAGTAGGTGCAGGGATAATAAAACGAAAACGACAAATCCTACATTGTTGGTCTTTGCCTGGAGCTTCGCCGCACGTCTGCCAGAGTTGTCGTGCCTCGCCAGAGAGGTGGAGGAGAGGATGGAGGAGGAGCTTATTTTTTGGGAGATCTCCTGCCAGGAGAAAGAGAAAGGGGGAGAGAGGGGGGTAAGTGTTTAAATAGAAACACACTTAATCACCCGCCCGTCGGCCCGAACCCGAACATCTGGCGGGGTCAAGATTAAGCATCCCGTTGGCCAAACACCACCTCCTGAGCACAACATAGGTATCGGAATTTTAATTCGAGGACCTCTTGAAAAGTTATGAAACTCAACGCCCGAGGCCGCCAAATTACGAAAATGCCCCTGGGGCCATTTTTCACTGACGGCTCGCGCCCGCAAAACATATACCCCTCCTAGGATAAACGGCACACTCCGAACTCAACGGTGCCCTCTGCTTTCCCATCAGAGCTACAGTTTATGATATTCTTGAGTTTAAACATTAAACGAATAAATTAATTATTAAATTTATTCCATTAACGTTCTGGAAGCGAGCGAGGGGTCCAAACGTCCCGCGCTAACATTTTTTATGTTTTTCCTATGGTAAAAACCCCATTCCAGACCCATCTGTACACTCGGATCTCTGATCATCGTTTATGAGTTATCCCATTTATTTTGCGTTTCCAGTGTGAACGCACTGAAAATTTAATTTCGACAACTCCGGGGCTCGGAATCGCACGTCGTTTGAGGTCACTGATCTGGAATAATATCAAGAATATTCCAAAGTATTTTTTAGCAAAAACATGGTTCTTACAATAAAAAACCATTTATCTACTTTTGAGCTATATTTATATGAGGCATTAGTTGTTTAAAATTAAAATTCCAGCCCGAAGGGTGTCTTCCGATGTAGAATTGAATTTATGTTTTATTTAAATAACATAATTATGTAATTTTATGATTAAATTTATAATGATTAATAATGGGTTTTATAGCATTAATTTACAAATTATGATTGGATGTCAACTAAATAGTAATTAATGAAAATAATTTAGATGAGACATTCATGTGTTCTTTGTGTTGTTAGCTAAATAAATGTTCTAAGAATAGTTTTCATAGTAACGGGTACTTGATGTTTAAATGGATCCTTTAAAATTTTTAGATATATAAATGTGAATTAAGGTAATGGCCTAAAATAGAACTAGTAAAGATTTTTATATCTTGAAAACTTGGGTAAGTTTTAGTTTAAAATTTTCCAAAGTCAGTGATTTTTATAGGAATGTTCAAACTTCCTATAAAATGGAGTTGACGTTTATTACGTTTCATTAAACCTAAAATATAGGTGGTAAATCCCAATGACCTCTTAACTATAACCCAACTATAGTTTCATCAAATTATTTTTTAAAGGGATAGACTAATGTATATAGATCCCTTTTAAATAAACAAACTTAATCAAAGAATTATACATATTTTAGATGTGTTGTCTCATTTGGGTGACATTTGTCTCATATTATACTTTTGGTTGGTAAAACAATACATTATCTTGAAAATATGATGTTTGATATGTTTACCGTCATTACTAGTGTTACTATTGAGAAATTATCAATTTCATCAGGTTAGACATGCATATAGAATGGTCATCCACCTAGTGGGTTTATGACCACCTTCCTTTTCTTTAGTGTTGGGTAACTCGGGAGGTTATAAACATGTTTTACAGTCGTATGTGATATTAGGAATCTGGGTAATCTATTTTATGTACCATCAGATACTAGGAAACATAGGAATGATAAGTGTTTGGAAAGTGTCAAGGATGTTCTATTTTTCATGGGAATTCATTGGGTAGTTTAATTTGATGCACACTATAACCATCAGGTTTCTAAAATAGTACAACAACACATATGTGTTTGGTGTTAATTGTTAAATCATTGAGAAGTTGCACTATGTTCAAGGGTAATATCCTTATTAGAGTGATGTGTATATTAGATGGAATCATACTTTTTCCATTTCATATGTTTATTTAAAAAATTGATCAATTGTTTTGGCACTCTAGTCAGTTTTTTTGGATTTTATTCCTAATGATACGGTGTACATGAACAGGACTTTGAAGGAGTGTTACAAATAGGATAGAGTATATATAGGTTGTCAAACTTTTAATTTTATAGTCTATATCTCCTTTTGGATTAATTCTTACCAAAATCATGTTGGCCAAATCTAGGATTAGTGTTCATTGGTTGATGGAGTGTCTGTTCTGGGATGTGTTCCCTTTCAAAATAAATAATGACCGGGACACTCTTATGGTGGGGAGAATCATATGGAATGTGTTGTATTGGGTCCTCCATGTAGAGGGAGTGAACACAATAAAACTCTCATTTGTATATGATAATATTTTCTTTTGAATTTCCACAAGGATAGTAAGATGGAAATGTGTTAGTTCTCAGAAGGAAGCATAATGATGATCTAGCTGGAAGTGAAATCATCGATTATAAAAACTGTTAGTTAGGGATGTAATTTGGATGTTATTATACTGTAATCATTGAATACCGTAAAAATGGGGGAATTGTGGTCTTTTATAGATCACACATCAGCAGGTGAAGTCACTATTCTTTATAAATGGTCTACCAAAAATGGTTTTTATGTTCTCCATATGTGTGGTTGGGTATGGATCATTGAATACCATACCGAGAACATCATCATATGTATGACGACAGTGTGTCAAGTCTTCCTAATAATTCATGAAATACTCTTAGTGTACTCAAATATTAATTAAGATCATTCTCACTATCATTACATCATCTGTGTCCGTTTAGAGAGTGTCAGTTATATACCAAGAAAAAGAAGTTAAGTGGTAAAAATGCATTAGGATCAATGAATAGACTTCATGGGAGATACACTCTGAAATCATAATTATATATTGAGACATGGTCAGTCCTCAATGATACCATGGTTCCCACGTATAATTTCCATGGACTGACTCATGAGAAGCATCCATTTTTTCCTTCAACTTGAATGCCAAGTAGAAACCACTTGGGACTCAATCAGTGTTCTTGATATGTGGGCATTCGTCTTGTATCGATATCTCACTTGTAAACACTGAAGTATGAACAACCTTTGACAATATCATTTGACTCCATATGATGATTTTATTCTTACCATAGTCTTTTATTGGTCTTTTATGCGATTTTCTATAGTTAAATGATCCTTATGTTTAGAAATGGGGCTACAACTACATTCATACTGGGAAACGAAAACAAAAGGGAACATATGAATAGAGACAACATAGGAATCTAGTAATAGGCCTTATAAGGTGTACCTAGAATGGGTTCTATATTCATTGAGATAAATGTGTCATGATCTGGTTTTGGGGTGCATCTTACACTAAGGTTGGATGCATTCATCAACAGTTGGCTGGTAGTGGATTGATATTCCTTCCATTTGTTCTGTGAATTTGGTCAATGAGGAACCAAATTTGGCATTTCATCAGGATGAGGTGAGTGCAACGCAATATTAAGCCATAGTTTTTTTAAAATCTAGATCGACCAGGATAATTGTGATTAATTGGGATTTTACCATTTTTTTGGGTAAGGATCATTCTAAGACCATCATTAGAACACACAAGGATTTTTAAAATAGAAAATTATAAAGGTGGAGGAATCATTGATCAAGATTGGATATTAACTGCTAGAATGTATTGTGGTGAGCACCACTGTTCGGTAGAGTATAGAGACAATGATGAGATTGTGTCTCTAGTTTTACTTTTCCAGGTAAGAATATTATCGATATTTCAATTCAAAACACCAACATTTGATTTAGTTTTAATGGCTGATGTACCATAGACATAAAGGAATGTTTTGTGGTGAATTGGAAATTTTTAAAATCTATGAGGTTATTTGAATGAGGTTGTGTGTCCCTAGTGGTTAAATTATTGTATTGATTATTTCCCCATGGAGTTCTTGGGAGGATAATTTTTAAGGTTGGGAGATTGCAACATCTCATTTTTTGGACCGTGGTAGAATTCTAAAGGAAATTAAATTTTACTATTTGGTGGATAGGTTGTTCTCTATGATAAGCCTCATTGAATAATTTTGAAATTTCGAACACAAAAATGTATTTTTTTTAGAGTTTATTTCATTCTTGTGAGATTTATTGAGTGTTTTGTAGAGATTTTGGAGGATAATACCCTAAAAACTCATATCCAAAATATATAGTAAGAGGCACACTGTTTGTTTTAAATTCTGTTCCCACAAAGAGAAACTATGTGGTCTATTCGGAGATGCTTGGGCGATTCATGATTTTTTATAACCATTCTCACCATGAAGTTAGTCCTTTTAGCTGGTGTACACATCTTCAAAGTGAATAAAATAATGGTTTTCACATATTTTCTCAAACCATGTGCATCAAAAGTGCAATTCCAATGCATATGTAGTAGCTCATTCATAGTTCACACATTGTTTTTCCAGCTTTGTGGCCATTCTATGTTCCTATTAAAGAAGGTTTTTTTATAATTTTTCCCCTATTATTTTTTTAATCATCTCCTCTATTGTTTCTCTTCATCATCCACAACTCCTCGCCCTAGTTTCATGATTTCCTCCCCCACTCTAAGGTAGGATTCGAGCTATCTACTTTGTCCGGAATCCATTTTCAGTGTCATCTATCATAATATAAGCTTATAAATATTTTCTTCATTATTATTTATTCCTTTCTCTATTTATCTCAAAAGCATTGGATCAGTCTTCGTGGGGGAAAGTTTGCTATATTTTCAGCGTGTTTTTCTATTACGTTGTTTTCTCTTAAACCATCTCAAATCAATCCCAGTAATGGATGGTTGAAGAATCCATAGTATAAGGTAGGTCGTATATATTAATTCCCTTAAATCCTATCTATTCAATAAAATAAACCACTGTGTTGCCTACCGAATTCATGATGTGTTACATTGTATTTACAAAAATAATTATGTATGATCTAATGCCTTAATTTTTATCATCATTTTTCATTAATTTAAATCATGAGAGTATTTTAACCTCAACCATAGACATCCCAATATAGTTAGTGGGTAATAATACTGGATGTTTATGCTTGTGTACATTACTGAACCACCCCCCATTGGTATTGTCTGAAATGATTATAATTATAAAGTTTTTTCTATTAACAGAACACCTCTCAGGGTGTGTTGAGTTTCCCATCACATAAGGGATGACAACATTAAATTAAAGGAAGAAAAATAATAATCACAACCTTGTTTAATAATAAATTCTCCTATGAGATGTCTTTTCTTCTATAATAAAATGGTGTAACTAAATAGTATAATTGAATTGATAAAATGGAATGACCAATTTTTTCATGTTTGAGATGTGATATAGAATACTACCAGGCATTTCCTTTCATATTATTTATAATTTAATGGTTTTAAAAGATTGGCTGAACTCATGGACTGATAATAAATGTTAAATGAATTATATGGAAAGGGATACATTGTGGCTCAAGGGATGTCAGTTCCTCTTTATGGAACACTTATATAAGGGGTCATGTGGAAAGTGGATTACTAAATATTTATTAAGGACTAAAGGGATATCATGTAAGGTCATTGTCCATGAATTTTTACACCCCACCGGTTGAGGACATTAGAATAATTTCTACATCACTTGGGTGGTTGGGATGATGCTCCACATGACCTATGATTAAGAGGTTGTATAAGAGCCTTCTCATTATTAATAAAGATACTTGGTATGGTATATTATGTTGAATATGATTCTAATAATGGAATCCACTTTTGATTGTGATCCACAAGATTGATGAACCTTCTTATTATTATGAAAATCTAATTTTTATTCCCACTAGTGTTATGCATGGATACCTTAGTCATTCCTATGTTCATTATTAATACTATGTATTTATATATGTGGATATAAACATATTATATTTGTATATAATATATATATATAGATCTCTGTATAAATATATGTAAATTTTGAGGTATTTTTTATTAGGATGAAGAAGTGATTTTTGGTTGGGTGCCCTTATGGATCCCGAGCTCAACTGGTTTACTTTTATTAATTTTTCATTTACTGATTATACATTCGCAATATTATACATTATATTCATGGAATGGGTAGAAATATACTCCATTGATAGTGGCTAACTGAGTATACCTTACACCATGCTTAGGACGACACTCACTGATGTACCCTAATAGACCACAGGTTTGTAGGTTCATGTTTATGAATTATTCTTATGTTGTTAATTTGTACATGGGAGATAAGAGCACTAGACACCGCTTCACTTAGCAATTGAATTATTTATGAGTATATTGTTGATCTACTCTGACCATGAGGGTGTTGTATCCCCACCATACCATAACCATCACTGCTAGTTTACAACCCTTGGAATATAGGGAGGTATTCTTGAGGAAATGTGACCAACCTGTATAGGGTACCATTTCAGTGGATTCGAGTTCGGGATATTAAACATTGTTTGATAAAGTACACATTTTTTTATTATGTGAGACTGAAATCCTTTGTAATTGATGAAACTATGAATTTTTATCCAACATACAAGTCATGTATTTCCTTAATTCCCATGTCCAAAATACATTTTGAGTTATTTTGTGGGTTATAAAGACATATTACATGTGAGATACCCGTTGTGTAGGTAGTTAGTACACATCATGTAGTCTTGCATCTGATGTACACTCTAAGTCATTTATCGATTGTTTGGACCCATGGATATCATGATACGTGGTTTGTATATGGTTAGTACACATTCTGTAGTCTATCCAAGATACACACCGAAGCCCCATTTTTTTATTGATACCTTAAAAATGAGGAACATGACATGAACCATGAAATTACACACAGTGTAGTCTCACAATAAAATAATTAATTGAATGATATTAAATTACTTATTTGCAATATCAAAATATAATTACAAAAATGGATACTTGATTTGTTTTTCAATGTTATAACTGTTTTGATGAATTAAAAATACTAAATAGATTTATTATAATTATCTTTATTTATTTCTCAAGAAGTTAATTTTTCATGAATTAATTTATTATGGGTGTCACCAAGATAATTTAGATGGTCATTATGATAAATGGGAATTAATTAATAATTTAAATAATTAATGAAGCAAATTTTTTAATAATAAAAATGAATAGAAGTGAATGATAGCTAGTATTCGTTGGCATATTGATTTTGTGTGTATGACTATTCATGAGATTTACCAAGACATGTGTTTGAGTTTGTTTTAATTAATTAAATTTTATTTCGGGGTTTTCAATTTTTAATTATTAAATTATATATGACGTCATGAAATTCATTCCTCCCTCATTTATTATATAGGGCCTATAACACCCCGAGATTTTATGAAAAATATTATTTTAATTTCATTGATGTCTTCTATTATACAGAACACCAAATTTAGCTTGTACTATATGCAACACCGTATTAGCTTCTAGTATATGCAATGCTATTCTTGGATCGTGTTACACACAATTTCATGTTCGTTTTATAATAGTCATTCTACGCAACATTGAGTGTATATATATATACATTTAATGTATAAATGAAATATGGTTGGATTATGTTATACGAAACAACGAAGGATTCTTTCACAACACGCAACCCTGACTTGGCTTGCATTACACGCAATCACGACTTTCCCCGATAGCGTGTGTTGTACGCAATATCAGGTTTCACTAAACAATGATATATAGTTATAATATTATTACGAACTAGCCTTTATGAATAGTATTAACTAATTTTTGAATGTTATAACATTATAATTTCATCTTACACATTTTCTAGAACATGGTATGTGAACAAAATAAATTTTTCGGGTAAAATAAGTATTTTTCAAAAAATGCATTTTTGCCGCCTTTTGATCGCGCACCCACTTTAAATCTAGTTTTTGACATTTTTATAAGTTCAATTTTACAAAATAAACTTCTTCTTTTGAATCAGGATATAAAAATTTACATTGGATATAGTTTTGATATTTTTCTGATAACTTTCATATTTTAATGAATAGTAAAAACACGCTATATTTTAATTAAAAACAACTTTTTTCATCGTAATAATTTATATGGTTAAATTATAATATTTAATGGTTTTAAAGTATAAATAGAATATATTTTTACCTTTTAATATAATTTATGTCATTAACATTGATTTTACCTTGAATTCGTAGGTTAAATCAATTCAATCTTTTGCAATGTTTTAAATAAAAACCCGTTTTCTTTCAACAATGGGATTAATTTTAATTTAATTTATGAAACTTTTGTGTATTGAATTTCGAAAAATGGATTCCGTATTTGGAATCAGTGGGTCCAAATTATGTAAATAGGCTACTTTTTATTTTTGGAAATTATGAATAGTAACTAAGGTAAATTTTATTTACCATAGTTAAAGGTAAATTCGGTAATTAAGGGTAAATATAATATTATAAAATTACACTAACACATGCAAAAATTCTATTGGATGACTAAAAGTTGACCCATATCACCTAAGGGTATGATTAGATTCATGTAATGGACTTTTGTCTATGAAAATAATTTAATTATTATTAAAACCAAAGAAAGTGACAACATGTCACTCTCTTAAATCTTATAAGTATAATAATTTTAATTTATTGATAAACTTCATGAAACTTAGAACATGAGTAATCCCCAGAAATCTAATAACATTATCTACATCATATGAATTTATTTATAATTTTTAGGGATTAATTAATTATCATTAACTATGACACAATAGTGATGTAGAAATTGTTTATCTATTAAAAAATCAAGAATATAGTTTTTATTAAACTAATAGTGAACATAAAATGCACAAAACCCTGACCAAAACTTACTGTTCATGTAAATGTAAACCATAACTATCCAATGGTCTAATATTTGACCATTTGGATCCTTATAGAAGTGATTATGACACTTATATTATTTTATTTTAAATAATGTCAAAGTTGTCACCTTCTTAATTTAAGAAATATAATAATTTAAATATTGTGATTTTAAGATGATAAATTATAGTAAAAGTATTAATGTGAAAGGTAATAGATTTATCTTAATCATAGTATTTTATTTTTAATTTTTATGCACCAAATAAGAATATTAAATAATAATAAAAAAATTTTGTAGTATATATTTTATGAAGAGATAAACCAAATAAATGGTTTTAAAAATAATAAAATAAATATTATATGAACTATTTAATGTTCTGCATTAATTTTATAGATACATATGACATTTTTTGGAATCTATTAAATATTTTAGTTAGAATATATAGTCTATTTAGATTTTATTTAAATTCAAATAAATGAATAGTGTCATAATTGACACTATTGTTATTTTATAAAAATAACATGTTATAAAATTGTTTAAAAATCAAAAAAATATTTAAAATTTATAAATTGAAATTTATATACTCTAAAATCTCATAACATATCCAATTATGTAAAATTAACAACACATAAGTGATTATTTATAACCATTTAGAATTTAGAATTTTATTAACCCAAATAAACTTAAATAGATTAAATAAGGATAAATCAAAATAATAAGGTTTAAAATAATATTAAAACGTGTCTAAATTTGATTGGTTGATGATATTACAACCCTACCTCATCTAAGATTAGAATATGAGGCATTTTTGGAGGTTTCTAAGTGGGGTTAGATTTATTATAAATTAATATTTTTAAGAATTCCAAAGGTGCCCCACTCCTCCCTTATAAAAGGGCACCTCCTCCCTCTCCTCCTCACACCAATTTGAGCCTTCAAGCTCAGCCAAACCCTGACAAATTCTCTTCTAAAATTCCATAGAAACATTATATAGGTCCTGGTATTCTTCAAAGTCCAATTTTAGTGCCCTAAGATGAGGTCTCAAAGAGGCGTTTCAATGAAGAGGAAATGTCTGTCACTGATTCATTCAACTTTATTTCTTCTTCCACTTCTTCTTCTTAGGATGTTTCATTATGAAGTAACAGAATCAGTATCACTCATATAATGATATGTAATTATAAGTATGAAACAACCCTATTTCACCAGCTATCCATCCTACGGAAAATGAAATCGTCGTGCATGCGTACATACGGAATACCGTCTCCACGCCGTGGTGTAATCTATTTTCCACCACCACCTTACTTGGATGGGTATAATGGTGTAAATAATAACTACATATGATTATTGTAAAGGGATGTTGATTCTGTAATAGTATACATACACTCCAATAAAATTCCACGATCATGGGGACGATATCATCGCTCGTGTGTACGTACGGAATACCGTATCCACGACGCGATGAGATTCATTCTCAATGATTAACCATTCATAAATTATTATAAAGTATATATAATAAGTAATCATGAAATATATGACATAATAATGATACTGGATTTATGTATATATATATATTTATGTCATCCAATTAATTCCATTCAATTCAATGAGGAAACAAAAACAACGTTCATGCGTACGTACGGCCTACCGTCTCCATGAACGGTGTATTTCTTTCCATCTATTATATATATGTATATTCTGAATATATATTATAAATAAATCATGTTTTATATTATGTACTTAATAAAAAATGATCTAAGTAATCATATGAACAATTACAAGTCAAAACACAGACGACAAATGAAACTATTTTACCCAAAACGCTCTTTAACATGGAATTTACAAAAGAACGGGTAATATAAAGTCATAAGTGAACCATATATGATATAATAACAATTAATATTATTCTGTAATAATTCAATAACATTATTTAAATAATTATACAGGACGTTCGGACACTTACGAAGCAAATCGGACCTAAGGTAAGGGAAAATATCACAATCTCATTTTTATCCCAGATTGTTTATACTTTGGTATTTACTGGGGTGTATTTTAACATCCACATCCATGTTACCTCAATATTTAATATTGTTTCCATCCACCTACAATTTTTTAAATTCAATATTTTCCCTTCGGTGAGTTTTTAGTAATGGATATGAATGGAATCTTTTGTCGTTTTTCGTACGAGGTACTTTTTGACTTTTCAGGAAAAAGTACGAGAAGAATGTTTTTTTAACTTATACGGCACGAATGGATTTTTACGGTTTTATAAAGCATGATTTTCATGAATCTTCCTCAAAAGGATTTCATGACTATTTTCAAGAAAATCCTTTTCTTTTAAAAATGCATGACATTTTGTGAAAAGAAAATTATTTTAAAGAAGAAATGATGTTTTCCTTAAGAATTCATTTCAAGTGTTTTATCAAAACCATTTTCCGTCTAAAATGAAATTATTTCATATGTGTATGTTTTATGTATAATGTCTCTATGATTTACATGGTTTTAATTTTATTATTATTAAATGATATCCATTTCTTTTATATGGATTATGTTATGATGGGATGATGTTTATGAAACCCATTTTATTCGTTGGGTTATTATGAATGATGTATGTTTATTTTGTGGCACAAGTAAGAATGATTTCATTATGAGATGGGTGGGACCTATATCTCCCTCCAATGCATTTGTTAAAGATTTATATCTCATGAGATAGACATGGTTGGAAAGGTAAGTTAATCCAGTTCAGTATTACAGGACTGGAATGAGGAGTGAACTCGGTTCAGAAAGGGACTTTGTCCACTATAATGGTCTTGGAAGGAATGCATTGGCTACTATGGAATTCATTACATGTTCTTAATGGATTCCACAATTACATGTTTTATTCCCATGATATTTTATCATGATTTATGTTCCATTATGATCTATGCCTTATATACTTCCATGTTTTATGTCATTGCTCAAGTTTTTAATGTTCATGTTTTTTTTAAGTTCAAATGTATATGGTATGTTTCATTTTATCCATGCTTACCATTACTGGGAATTTGAGCTCACCCTTTATATGTTTTAATTTCACCAGGATTAAAAGAAAGATTTTAGGAAAGGAAACAAAAATGGGAAGATATTTATCGGAGATGTTAAAGATCTTTCACCACGATTAGAAGATTACGTTCCAAGTTTCCAAAGACACTAAACTATTACGGTCCTTGTGTGTCTTTTTTTGTTATGTACTAAGTATTCCGCAAAAGTAATGTAATTTCTTTTTACGTCAAGCTTTGGGTATCTACAAGACCAATGTGTATAAGTCAATTTAAATAATTCCCATTAACCTGTCATTTTTCCCCATCCAACGTGTGTGATTTAAAAATACATTTAATAAAAGGAGTATCTCAAGGAATGTGGAGGTAGTTTAATATTAAACCAATGTGATACTAGCTCAGGTGATATATAGGTGGATATGTGGAATGTTGTGACATGTTTATAGACTTTAACAATAAGTTTTCTCCTAGGTAATAGATTGATTTATTGTCCTCTCAATAAATCATCCATTAGATAATCTCTTGATTTGGTTATTTATTTATCTATTCCAATATTATACATTTTTCTTTTCATTGATGTAAGAACCTGAGAACATAAATATATAAATTAATATGTAATGATAAAATTTTAAATAAATCTATTACGTGTATATTTTTTATCAAAACTTTTTTAATGACTTAAATAAAATCCCTATAATATTAATAATACATGTAAAGGATCAAATAATTAATATTTGATAAAAAATAGTACAAAATCACTCAACTTAATATTAATTCAGGCTTTCCTATATACTAATTTATTATTAATTTAAAACATATTATGAAGTCTTTGACCTACCCATGGTGGGACACTAACCTTTTTGATGGAGTTCTTATGATAGTATTAATATAACCAACATTTATCAAGATGAGTAGCATGCACTAGACTTGATGTAAATTATTGGAAAGTGTTGAAAAAATACAAGTTAATATTTCTAGATTGGGGGCTACACTCAACAGATCAAGGAGAATCAATCTTGTAGTTGTAAAATCCCTTCCTACCAATATCACTTTGAGTAATTGGCTATGGACACACTTGTGTTACTAGAAGAGGCATATACACCCTTTATTGTAGTATTTCTGAGGAACTATACAATTTGAGTTCATTTGAGAGGGAAATGGGGACTTGATAAAATTTTTATAGACATTACAAAATTAGTTTCTTTAATTATCACATTATTTTAATCGATTAAAGTACTAAAAATAATTTCCTTTTAATTGATGAAAAATGAAAATTTCATCATTCTCATTTCTCGGCGATCCATATTGTGTATATTTTATCTCCTTACTAGGAGTCAATTCTTGGAATAGTTAAAATGGCATTGTGTTGTATTTTTCTATGAATGGATATATAACATGCTAGAATCCACACTACCTAATTTTGTTTCAAAGAATGCTAATGATGGAGAGTTTGGTTTCAATGATAAACACTTGGGATTTGTGTTTGATATTTAGTGTTTAATACTTCCATCTTTGTCTAGTGAACTCAAGAAGACTTATGAAGACATGTATTCTTATAGTATACTCTATAATTAAAATGTACTATATCAAGAGATGGATATGTGAGAATTATTTCATATTTCCAAGGAACTTTTTTAGTGTAAACTTGGTGAAGATTCCCCTGTCGGGCCATATGTTGTAAAATCATTTGCAACATTTAGTTCGTAGAGGTACTATTGTTTAAACTACTGGATGAGCAGAAAAACAATCTAATTCTTGTTTTACATCATTATTACTTCAATAACTTATTTTTAATTAAAATATAGACAACATTTACATGTCCCTCCATGATCTAATCACTATAATTTTATTGGTCAATAAAAAACCAAATCATGAAAATCCTCACATTCTTGTGGTGAATAAAATGAATGGAAATCATAGGAATAATAATTCTATTTATTCTTTACAATTTCCTTCTACTAAGATATGTTTTAAGTGGTAATCAAGGGAGTAGGATGTTATTTTTTATATGTCAAAAGAAGATCCACTATAACTAAAATGGTAGCATGACAGAGATGTAAGGGGTACCTTCAGTTGTTTTTTTATCGAGTGTAATTTATTTGTTTCTATAAATTTGTCATTTGAAAGTGAATATAGTTCTCCCATATGTTTTAAGATATATGAACAATGTAGATTCTAGATGACTGCATGAGGAGAGGTATATTTATTAGTATTCATTAGATCCAGTTTTGATGATGTGTCCAATAGATACTACCACCATACATTTCCAATAAAAATTATCTTGGTTTTAATTGATCGTTATTATGTCCCATATGTTACCAAAAAAATTATTTTAGTATCCAGTAAAAACACATAGTGATTTATTTTCATGTTCAGAAATATATTTTGTTTCTTTTATAAAGGTAACAATCTTTCGTTATGTTGTTTATAAATAATAGTCCTTATGTATTGGATTCTATGAAGAAAGTGATATCAATCGATAAAATACAACTTCAAATGACCCATACCATACCCTACTATGAAGAACAATATTTTCATGTAATCAAAAATATGTATTAAAGAATAAAAGAAAGATGGATATTTAGATTCTTTTGAACTAAATCCACTTGTTGTATGTCATGCACGCTTGAAATGAAAAATAAAAAAAAAATCCTCATTTAGTGGAAAAGTGTAAATTACCAGGTAGATTCTGTAATAAGTCTGTAACTATGTGTCCAGACCATTTCCATTTGAATAATGTGGGTACTAATACTTCATAACTATTATTGATTATTTAAGTAGATGTGGATATGTCTACATTATGATGTATAATTCAGATTCCTTTGAGAGATTTATTTTATACAAGAATAAATTCGAGAACTATATTGGTAAAAAGATTAAAAAAACATCACTCTTATTATGGTGTAAAATACATTAATCAAGACATTACTGATCATTTACATAAGATTGGGATTCTATCTCAACTCACTCCTCCTTTAACACTTCAATGGAATGGTGTAATTTGATGAAGAAACAACACTTTGTTAGAAATGGTAAGATCAATGATGACTCATGCATGTTATCTATTATCCTTTTAGGGATATGATGTATAAATACTAGCATACATACTAAACTACGATCCCACTAAATTGGAAGATAGTATTTCATACCGGTTGTGGAGTGTAAAAAACTGTGGTCTCTATACTTACATGTGTGGGGTTTTGAATAATTTCTTATGGAATTTTTAAATAAAAAAGATTGAACCCTCAAGAACAAATTGTAACATTATTTGATAATACAAGTAAACAAGGGGATATTACCTATACGAACCTGAAAAAAATATAATAGTAACAATATAATCCATATTCACATATAGGGAGAAAATATCTAAAAGAGCTAGTGGGAGTGAGATACACATTCATGAATTCCCGGATTAAGGTACAAAAGAGTTGGAAAAGGAAAAGATTAAAAATATCCCAATATAAGAATATGTTCTATAGAAAAAAGTATTCTGTATAAGTATAATAGAATTCATAGAAAAAAACATGGTGGTTTTCTAGTCACTGAGGATGGTGACTTATTATTATTTAATAATAATGATCATGTATCCTCTTAAGAATTAGAATTCGGAATAGATGTATTCAATTGAAAAGAATCTATGTATTATAAAATGGGTTTAATGTACAAAAAAATAGTAATTTGGTAGATCCTCCATTGGATATAAATCCCCTTTTCTTCTCAATGAGTATTTGAGAAATAATCAAACATAGATTGAAAATTTACTACCCTTAAGGAACAACTGGGGGAAAGGTTTAAATAGTGTCAATGAATTGACTATGATGAATCCTTTTCACGAATTGGTATACTGAAATTCATTAAAACTATATATTTGAAAACAATTAGTAATATTTCAATATGAAACAACCTGATTGTTTTTTGAATAAAATTTATAAAAATAGGCTATTCAAATTGAAAAGATAAATTTATGGAATAAATAAATCATCTAGGTAATGGATAATTCAATTTAAATAATCCATATTGGAAATGGGTTTCATAAATAATGCATATGATCCTTGTGTTTATTAGAAATTTACGGGG
Organism: Viscum album; assembly: GCA_963277665.1. Classification (NCBI taxonomy): domain Eukaryota; kingdom Viridiplantae; phylum Streptophyta; class Magnoliopsida; order Santalales; family Viscaceae; genus Viscum; species Viscum album. The sequence continues at coordinate 1,094,570,045 of OY728139.1, forward strand.
AATGAGGTCATTTTTTTAATAGTATATCTTGATGACCTACTACTTATTGAAAGTTAAATGCCACTGTTATTATCTTTTGGAGCGTGGTTTAATAAATTATTCTCCATAAAAGATATAGAAAAATAGAATATATTATTGGGATCAATTTCCATCATGATAGATCTGGGAGAATACTATAAAAAAGTTAATTTATATATATTGAAAATTTACTTAAGAGATGTAGAATGGAACAATCCAATAAGTGAATTTTTTCCAATGTCACATGAAAGTATTCTTTCCATGAAAAATGTTCCTTAGACATATGATGAAAGAAATAGAGTGGAAAGGAATAAATAAGTGGAATCGATTACATTAGTCATGCTTTTTATGTTATGATATGTAAGAGGATAAATGTTTCTTATACCTTGAGTGAGGTATGAGGATATCAAGTAAACCAAAGTGACCACTATTATAAGTAAATAAAGACTATCATTATGTATTTGTTGCATATTATTGGTATGTTCCTTATCTATATAAGGGATGATGAATTAGTCATCATAGGATATGTATATTACAGTTTATAAATATATGAAGATGATATAAAATTGTTGATGGTATACATATTCACTACGAATAGAGATGTTGTGTGCTATAATACAAGAAATAGAATTGTGGTGAAAGATTCTATAGTAGAGTTTAAATATGTTATAGAGTCTGAGGTAGTAAAATAGTTTGTTTGCATAAATTTTTTTTCCAAGAGCTTGACATGGTACCCAATAGTAAACACCCATTAACACTCTATTTTTATAATAATAAATCAATGTTTCTCATTCAGGTGTAAAGTTCACATCTGTGGGAATATCATATACTTTGTAAGTATCGTATCTTGAGGGGTTTTTCTCGGAGAGATGATGTTGCAGTGATAAGAATAACCACAAATGAAAACATAGAATATCCCTTATCTAAATACTTAACTTAGAAAAAACTTGATCATCAAATGATAACTAGCAGAATGAAATAAATAGGATGTTATCTCTAGTCCATGTGGTATTCTGTTGGATTCGGTGTTCTAGACACGACTATTTTTATTTTTATTACATGTATATTTAATATTTTAATATTAATAAATCATTTTATTATATGTTTTTGATTATTATACATTTATTTGATATAATATTTTCCTATGGTATCTCTCTAATTGATAAATTCATATCATTTCCTTGCTATGATGATAAACTTAAACTTCCATGATTATATTCTTAAATATATTTTTGTGGTCAGATAAATTCTATGATGGGGGAAATACTTTTTTGATTTTTCTCTGTGAGTACTCATGAGATAATTGGACTTTATCTCATAATGTATACATTTATTAATCTCTAAGATGGTATATTATGAGAACATGCCAACTAGTAAGAATTCTTTATGTTTAAGTTTCATTAAATATTCCTATATATTGTCATGTGTAATTTTCCTTAAACTTTAAGATTGTTATTAATTCATGTCATGAACTATGAACTCATATTAACTCACCAAAACTATAATTCCATATGTTCATGGTATGTATAATATGTTGGTTACATCATGAAAGGAATACGATTAATAGATAATTTCTTTAATTTTTTTCTCTACCATTTTAATAGATGTTGTTATTTTGACCCTTTGATTAAAATGGAACATCCGCATTAAAATCCATTTAAATGGTGTAGTGATTTCTTAATTTCATATGGTCATATAAATATGTGTCAACCATATAGTTTTATAATACATATGTGAAACTTTTATGATGAGATATTATAAAAAAGGGATTATATTACATAGTGTGATCTCATATGTGGTTTTTGACATTGAGAAATTAATTTCTTTATCTTGGGTCCCATGACCTATTTCTCGATAGTAATCAAGATCATTTTGAAATCCAATATAATGTCGATGAGAAATAATCCCATAGGGTCACAGACTATGCATTTAAATTTATCTCAATTAAATTAAATAATAATTTAATTATTTAAATAAATATTATAATCAAGATTGATAATTGTTTTTATTCATGTTTTTAACTAATTACATCAATTAACTAAACTTTATTTTTCAGATTGGGAATTTAATATTAATTTATGAATATAATGTTTAATTAAATATATTTTTAGGTATTAATCAAATTCCAATGAGGATAAATAGACCCTGATTGAGTCTGGTGATAAATATTAATTTATAATATTGAAAACTTTTATGTATCCTTTCACCCGTTATCAAATTCCATAACATAATAATTATATTTTTTATATGTAATGGTGTTAGATTAAATTTATTATCTTATTTATAGTCTATTATTAATTAAATGATATTTTAACCTAAATTCTAAATTTATAAAGAGGATTTTATATCTTTAGTTTATGGTAAATTTATATTTGAGAATCCATGTCCCAAATAGACTTCCCTCTTGAATTATTCCTTCTCCCATCCACTCATTAAAAGGATGAACAAGAGATAATCCTTCAATCCATAAGGGAACAAAAGAGATCAATACAAATATCACAAGATGATATATCCACCATGCTAGCACTTGGAATTCCTTCAGTATTTTTCAGAGATCAAAGGAGAACATTTATTTCATCACTAAAGGGATTCTATTCTTGGATGATACCATGATAATTATGGTAATACAAAAAGGGGTTTTTGTATAATCAATGACATCATCATCAAATAAATTTACTATGCTGATATAATATTTCTTGAAATTTAAGTTGAACTCATTATAATTTTTTCGAGCCTCACATCCTATAACTAGGTTCCAATATTTTCTATCTTAATATTTTATGGAAAATTTTCATTTTTCATGATCTTTATGTCTTTCATAAATGGAAAATCATCCATAATATCTGACAAAAACATTTCGGTTATTCTCCCACCAAGAACTTCCAGTACATCGGGAACATTCAATTATGTAGCCCAAAAATATCCCACTTTGTCCTATGAAGTAATATTTTTCCCAATCAAGAAGCATAATATTTTATTTATATCATTTCGTAACACTAATCAAGTCTTATAGGCATTAAATTAATGAATTACTATAAGTAGATAAATCATCCATATATATTCCCAAAAAATATTTAATCATGTCATGTAATATTGCCTTCCGGAATCATTGAAATGTGTATGGGTCAATACAAATTATAAAAGTAATTCAATGATAATAGAATGAACCTTATCTAAAATTTAGTGTTCCCTTCTCTTGATCATAATGTCTAACTGCTATTTGATTATAACCTCAGTATCCATTCAAAAAATAATAATAACTATTTTTTGTTTGTCTTTTTTGGATTTGATCAATAAAGGTTATTGGGAATTTACATTTTCGTGTTTATTTATTCAATTTATATTTATCAATACACACTCTCAATATAATCATAATTCTAGTGGTTATCAATTTTCCTTTTACATTTTCAACCATTATAGTCCAATAATTTGAAGGTAAAACAAAAAATGGAATGACCCATTAACTTTCCCAGGAAAAATATATGAAACCAACATTAATAAATTTAATAGATACAATATATAATAATTATTTAATATTATGTTTTAATCTTATTTATACTTTTGAAAAAGGAATGAAATTTTATTATATATATATATATTGAGAGTCCATATGCTTGTAATGATACTCTTCAAGACAACTAATATCCAAACAATCATTTGATTTATTTATGATATGATATTGAGTAATTTATAATGTATTCACTTGAAAGATCATCATTATTGATGACAAGTGATGAATTTTATTGTCTTAAATAGTTGTATCGCATGTTCGGTGGAATAAGTTTAATCTCAAGGGTTGGAGGTTTTTCAAGTGATGGATTCAGAGATGTGAACTAAATTATATCCAGTTGCTCTATTATATTTTTTATTAATTCCACTACTTCTAGTGATTGTTATAACATTTCTTTATCTTTATACAAACCCTAATGACCCATTGCTTCCTTTTATTGATCATCACATTCTTCAACTGTATCCATAAAATATCAATTAACAAAAAAGGTTTTCCATATATTTTATGGAACTATATGTTTGGTTTTACTTCTATACTATAATAATTAATTATCCCTCTTTGAAATCAGTAATAACTCTATATGATGGTAAGAAGAGTCTCCCATGAATGACCATAATGATCGTATATTCTTATATATTAATGATAATGAAGTTACTAGGGAAATAAAATCTATCAAATATAATGAAAGAGTCTTCTATAGTTACTCAAGGATTACTCACTTATTGGTGTTTCATTTTGTTAGGCCTTAAATCTTTGATTTCCTATTATTCAAGAAATATATGTAGTATGAGTTTAATAATATCTCTGAGGTTTCAATATTTCCCAGACTATAATCCTCCAATATTGTAAGTTATTGGGAAACTTATAGGGTCTCTCTATTTATTATGTATGGATCACAGTTTGACTATTGTACATTGTTCATTAATTTAAATAATTCACACATCATCATGTTTTCTTCAAATTAGACAGAATTTCATTGAAAAATTTATCATACTTAGGAATCATAATGGAAAATTCTATAAAAATAATATTTATGTGAAGCTCCATAAAAACACCTTAATCTTTAAAAAAAATGAGCATGTATCATTGTTTTATTTAGTCATTGTGGGATTACAGGCGGTGATATTTTATATTTTACTCTTTCAAAGAATTATTCATGTAAGATTTTGTTTATTACAATTTCATATTCCAAATTTTTATCATCATTTTTAATTTATTCATTGTGAATATCTTTATCAATTATATGACCATATTCAGTAATAGTTGTAATTTTCACTTCTACTTATTGGGATTTGGTATTTGGAATGCTGGAAATTGTGTACCACTATATAATGTGAATGACTTTTCTTCTTCCTTTAAGCATACCTTTCAGTTACCTGATAGACTTCCTTTCTAGAAAACTTCTACTTGTTAGTATATCTTACCCAATTGATTTTAAATGTTTTTTATATAATCTTGTAAATTTATTATTATTTCTTATATTTCGTTGTTTAGAACTTCAAATTTTTTTATCTTTCTTCCTAGAATCTCAAAATATGTTTAAGTAAATACCATGATTTTTTCAAGTATTGGTCCTAAATCTAATTGTGTTTTATTAGAATCATGAGAATAATTTTTTTTATTTGTATTTATATATTTATTTTATTATTAGGACTGTGTATGGTATTGTAATTGATATCCTTTCCCATGTTATGGTTTTACAGGTTTGATGTCAGATTGAGCAGGGAGCCCAGGATGGAATATGTTCGAATTTAGTGGTTGGGTAGCCACTACTTCCATACAACTATGATTTTTTATTATTGTTTATCCAATTGGAATTATATGTTTTACATAAGTTAGTCTATTGTGACTAAAAAATTCAGCATTATACATTTTTTATTAGTCATATTATATGGAAATATGGAATAATCATGAAAACCCTTGATGTGTGTGCAGTGCTCAGCATGAACTGCATGGAATAACTTATGTGGAATCAATGAAAAGTTTTCTATTCTCCTATTAATATATTTAAATTTTGAAGATATTAATATCTGATAGTTGATATTATGTATTCCTTCCCTCATAAAATAGTTCAACCAATGTAAAAAAAATCTTCCATGATATCAATTAATGTGTATATATCTATAGTACCTAGCACTATAAAATCATTTCTAGTAGTTATGTATATTTCTAACTTAATTTCTTGTTTAATTATATAATATAAATCATGAAACTAGTTTTCTAACATCATTCAATTATGATTATAGTGATTTTACATAGCACTAAATCTTTCCAAATATTCTATGATTGTTTCCTATTAATTAAAATAATTTTTTTATGTCTCTATTTTTGTTCAATTGTTTTTTTTTTCGTGTAATAAAAATTATGAATGTTTATTCTCATCACTACCCATGTGAAGATAGTACATGGGTTTAAACTCTACGACCATTATTTGGGTTCACCATGAAATGAACATGACAATAGTCTTAGGATTAACACTTCTGTTCTCAGCTCATTATTTTTTATTATGTCACAAACACTAAGAGATATATTTAAATGCATATAATGTTATTCACTAATCAATCCATGGAATTATGAATGTTTCTTAAATTAGTTTTTTATCCTCTTCTTTATTCTCAAATGTTTCACCTATATTATTAGTCTTACTATTCCTGATCTGATTCATATAGATTTTGGGCATTTTTGAATCATTATATAATGGCATAACTAACTCAAACTTTAGTAATAAACCATATGTAAGTTTTACATTACAAGTTCAAAATGTCATGTCGACTGAAAATTGTATATAACTTTACTGTATCAAAACATTAAAACCAAGTTAAATGATCTTCACATTTAATTTATCATTATTATATAATAAGATATAGAATTACTGTAACTTATAATTCATTATTCATTGATTATTGGTGGTTTAGATCTCATCATGGTATCGTAATCCTATATATTCCCTATATATAATAATTCTAATGGTAACCCAAACTTTCACCATAATCTCTAAATGACTCTATATAATCACAAGGTTCTAGAAAATCTGATCATGATCAATTTCATTATTCATGGTTGACCACAACATAATTGTTATTAAGAGAGCAATAACACTTTCTGTTCTATTATTATCATGAGATAAGAGTGTACTAGAGCACTATATATCTCATAATCTCTATATATAGATTTATAGAGTCTCACTCTATATGCTTTTCATACCAAATTTTTTTTAAAAAATTAATATTATTTGATATTTATTATGTTGGGTTTATGGTTTGAAACATGCACACTAAATCCTTTCCAAAATTAATATTCTTAATTGATCCCATGTCCATTAATGATGGAATTATTGTTAATCTCTTATCTTGTGAAATAAATTATCAAATATAAATAAATATCATTTATAATATTTCTAATTACACCATTATTCTCATTCCCCCTTCCCTCATCAACATTTATCGGTCCATGAATAATGACTATTTAATATGTAAACTCAAGTACACCATTCTACTATAAATATATTATGTATTTTATTTTCCAAACCAGGAAAAAAATTATTATTTAACTCATGTATTATTTGGAAAAACTGGTGACTAAATTATGGCGATTAACCAAACCTAACTAAAAATTATCCATTATAAATTGTTAAATTCAACAATAGAATTTCACTGAGATTGAAGATACACATAATGTGTGACCCTTTATGCCTCTTTATTAGTGTAATTGGGTATAATGAACAAACTTCGAGGGTTAGAATCATTAAAATCAATGAAACATCTGTAGATAAATTAGTTAATGTTTTAACGATGTCCAAACTCCTATGAAATTTTACCATGTAATATTATATTTTATCACAATATCTCAAATCAAGCAGGTTGAATACCTGTACCATCAACCTATATGATAAATGTCTCTTTCTTTGACATTATAGAAATGAACATTCTCATTGAGCACCATATCCATGGATTTATTTATGTGATTCCACTACCATAAAATTTTATGAGTTGTTAGCATTTTTCAAGGGATAAATCCTTTCTTGGATTATCTATTAATGTAATATCACTCATGACGCAACCAATATATCATACTTCCCTATAAGCATAAGTCATCATGGTTTTTTCCAATACATAAAACTACCCACGTCATGATATCCATTAATAATAATATTATATTCTAAATATCTCTACACACGTCCTTGGATAAGGACATCAAATGAAATATGGAAATATGGATTTCCAATTAATGGGAATGTTCTCATAACATCATGTCTTGTATATTACCATTGGTGAACACCATGAGAATGTGTATCAATGTCTTATGAGTCACTTTACCCTAATATAATTTATTTTTTGTGTCCCAATAAACAATATTATATTTCCGTAGAACAATATTCAAGAATTATATTATGTCACCTTAAGGTTCTCATCATAGTGGGGAACTACTATTACCTTTCATGATGACATATATTCTAAGTACATTATCACCTAAAAATATAATCTTGAAGAATGATGAGTATTTTATAATATAATAGATTTAATTAGAAAACATGTGATCAACTAAAAAATAGTTTAGTTCTAGGTCACCAACTAAATCAGACTCCAAGTAGCACTATATCACACTAACAACATCTTTCCTCCCACTAACTCTTAGATGATACACATGATTCTACTAAGATAAAGCCTTATTTAAGGGGTTCATCATGTTTTCTTCATTCGATACTATTCTCACATAATCATTATCTAATTAATAGAAATAATATAATGACCCTCTCTTTAAATAAATTACATTTTTATTTTTAGTGGAATACTTAATATATTTCAAAAATAGATTCCCAAAGACCATATTATTTTAGTTCCCTTGTAAGCATGGAAACATAAACACCAGTACATAAGCGAGATACATTATCACACACTAGGTTATTCATGAATATAACCATTCATAGAAACCTAATATATAATGTATATTTTTATAACATGTGGAAAGAAAATGTAAAAAGGGGTGATATCAAATTCTGAGTAAGGGTAGACAAGGGAGAAATGTAAGTATAAATATTATAATAAGTATATGATAATTTGAAATTAACATTACAATATCATACCCTATATATCAAATATCATAAACATGAATCATGGCATAAATATTCATTGTTCAGAAGATGTTAATCCAAATAGAATCAATAGTGTAGTCCATTAAAACATTACATATGAATAAGACTTGGTGTCATGGAAGAAACATAATCATATAAAATGATTTCCATAGAAGTAAAGTCTTCACATCCAATCCCTTATTAATTTTATGGGTTCAATTCCAATACAATATTGGTAGTCACTGAACCCTCCCATGACAATTTTACTAGTCAAGGATCACTCCCAATATCATCTTAGCCGATAATTCCTTTACTGAACTGAGTTCACTCCTTGTTCTAGTGATGTATATCTCATGAAATATGAATTTTTACACAATAAATTGGAATGCGATATTGGTTCTACTCATCTCATAATCAAATCAAACAAATTTGTGCCACTATATTAAAAATATTCATCATATCATAACCAATAAAATGAAATGCATATCATAAAATTTTAATCATATTATTACCTATTAAAAAATGAAGGCTTTATTATAATTTCATCAAATAATATATCTTGAAAAGAATATTGTTTCATAATAATTATACATGTTAAATAGAAATTTGTTTTTTAAAAATAATTCAATTCTACCATAATCTATTTAAAGAAAAAATCTGAATGCGACCATTTGATTATTTTCTAGAAAAGAATAAGTAACATCGAAAGATGCATCGTAATTAGAAAATAATTTTTTTAAAGATATATTAAAAATATATCTTGTGTAAAATATCCTTTCTTCATTGAAAAAATATATTTTTTAAAATATAAAACACTTTTTAATCCATTTTTTATTAAAAATATCTTTAATAACATAGAAAGGAATCATGGAAAAAAAATAACACATTTTAAAAATACATTTTCTAGGAAATGATCTGAAAAGATCCTATTAAAAACATTCTTTAAAGCATGATTTGTGAATAATATAGATTTCAAATCAATGAGAAAAATATGTTAATCATTTCATAAAAATATTTTTTTAATTATCTTCAGCATAAAAGAGTGGATATGGTACTAATACATGATGATATCATGAAAAACAGGAGGAGAAGAAATTTCATGATTGTTCTGATAAGATAGATCATAATTTTTCATCAATTTAATCATACTCATAAACAATTCCAATGAATAGAAAATGAAATACACCATTCATGGAGACATTAGGCCATACAAATTAATGAACATTGTTTCCATTTTATTGTGGTTTTGAAAGAAAAAATGTAAATGAAATATATGTGTGTGTTCATATAATATAATTTTAGTATCATTATTATTTCATATATATCATATAATTTCACTAAAACCATCCTTATTACATTATATGTAATTATTCACTAAATCACATCATTTTGAGTAGGCGACAGTCACCATGTCCACAAACAAAGTTATCATATTTGAAAAAAATGGAAATCATTAAGGTATGTGTTCTATTATAATTATATATGAAATAATACCACATAAATATAATATAGAAAATATAAAATTGTATTTTCATTATAATTACCTACTATGATAGTTGGTAAAGGAAAAATGGACAACGTCATTTCGTGAGGTGATCGTCCACCATATAAACAAATAGTAAGTTTGTTACCCATTTGATGGAAGTACGTGTAGGTGTAGGTCTATCTGATAGAATAAAAAAATCTCAGAATATTGAGGATACCAAATTTATTATATAATAATGTAACAATAGGAGCTTAGTGGTGGTGAATGATGTAAAACAAAAGATCATTTGAAAAAATGTTACAACTTCTTTGGGTAAATCCCCTTGGGTTACACCAAAGAGATTCTTTGGTTGGATTTATTCCAAAAGGTAGGATTCTAAAATTATGGTATGGAAGAGGGGAGGAGATTTTTTTATTGATTTTTACTAAGGTAAAGTGATTGAGATGTGCGAATAAGTGAGTGGGTGAGAGGCCTTCTATATTGGGGGAGGAATGGGGTTCTTGTAAATACAAAAGGAAAAACACTATTGAGAGGTCTCCTTACATCATGTGGTTTATATAATTTTAAAATTTAGATCATAGAAATGAATTTGTAAAAATACTTTGATACAATGTTTTGTGGACTTGTGTCTAGGTTTTTTGGCCACTTATGTTCTGATTTCACCACTAAGTAATCTTTTTCACCTTAATCATTTTAGTTATTTTTAATTACATTCAGTAATATTTTTTATCAAAACTAATTTGAACATTATATAAATTATAAATTATACTAATTAATAATATTGAATCCATTTTTCCAAATTTTAATCAGATAAGTGGACTAAATTATTTCAAATTAATCCCACATATGTGTCATATCAGCATATTTTTAAGCCAAAATGTGTACTGGTTTGATTTTTTTATATTCAGTTTCAATGTGAAATTTCTTCCCATGGGCTGAATTTGATTAATTGATTTAAAATTTCTATAATTATATTTTTAATAAAAAATTAAATATAATTTTAATATATAAATAAATTATATGAAAAGGAAGTATTGAAATAAAATTCAACATTCTTCAATATTCATCCAAAAAATTTTTTTTCCAAAAAACACCTAAAATTGCACCCCAATCTAATTTTGAAATTACGAACTAAAAATTGTTACTCATATTATCAATTTCACTTTCAAAAAGTTTATAAAATTGTTTTTATTATTTTTCTTAGAAAGACATACAAGGAAGATTATTTGAGAAAATAGTATTTTAAAACATATAAACACTTTAACAAAAATGATATGTTTTATTATCAATATGTTCTATTTATATAAAACAAGTATAAATAATATTTTAAAATTATTTACTTATATTTTTATTAAAAAGATTAAATATTATCTTAAAATGATCTCATTAAAATAGTTGAATTAATAAAATGTTGTCTCTTGGAATCTTAATGTTGTTTGTAATGCAAGCCGAGTTTGTGTTGCGTGTAGTGAAAGATTATCTTAGTGTAGTGGATAAAAAATATTAACTGGTTGTATCGTATGATGAAATACATCAAAGAAAATTAGTTTATTCAATAATATGATTCTCAAATTCTTAGGTACTCTTATTCTACCAACCATAAAATGAATTCCACCGTCAAAATTCCTTATTATAATTCAAAAAATGAGGATACTTATGCCTAATCAGAACCTCAAGTCCTTTTGTAGCATCCTCTAACTATTTATTTATTCAGAAAACATTGACCAGGTGTGCGGTATTTTTTCAAAGGCAATTCCCTATATTATACAAAATTTGAACTGGTTATTCCATATAAAAAAGATTATACTCCAATAGTATGACCTATAAGTTTAGTATATGTGAAGGGTTATATACATAATTTATCACTAGAGATACATAGAACATATCACGGACATGAGAGATACTTGGAGTAAGTTTCAAGCGATAGACTACCATCCTAATATAGTTATTAATTTTGATTCGAATGATATACCTAGGAATTAGTTTACCTTTCCTCTTAAATATCATAACCTTATTCCTGGAAGATATTAGTAGATACACCTTCTCACCAATAACAAATTCTTCCTCATGTAGATAATTATTAGCATCATTTTCCATTCAACTATGAGAATCCTTTATATATTGATGAATGGTTTTAACATTCTTAGTCATTACATAAGTGATCTCAGGTCTGAAAAGATTTCATTCTCTAACTTCATCCCAGCTTTTTGGAGAAGTAAATTTATTCCCATTAAGGTATTAATAAGGATCCATCTGAAGTCATTATTGATATAAATTGATGTAAAAAAACTCATATAGAGGATGATTTTGATCCCAACCACATTTGAAATTCATATAATAATATCTCCACATATCCTTTAGGGTTTTAATTTTAATTTCATAATAACCATCCATTTGAGGAGGATAAATGTTGTAGAATCTCACTTCTATATGTATTTCATGCTGAATACTTCTCCCAAACCTTTAGGTAATGCTCAAATCATGATCAGATACAACAGATTGAGGTACATAATTCATCCTTACCACATTCATAATGTATATCTTGGATAGTTGATCTAGACATAAGTCTTCCCTAAAAAAATAATGTTTTTGGACATAGAAAGGACATTAACTACCACCAATATAGCATTAAACCCTTTACAGGTTTTTAGAGTCCAACAAACAAATCCATAGTGAATTTCTCACATTTTCATTTTGGTAGTGTAATGGATGAAAAATTCCCTTAGAAATGTGGCTTTTAGCCATAACTTGTTTTCATACCATTTACAGAGATACAAACTCTATGATATCTCTATTAATTTCCTCATACTATAAGTATTCCTTAAAGTCCGTATACATCTCTTTACTTATAATATGAAGAGTGAATGAAGAACTATGAGTTTCCTCTAATATACCCTTCATCCAATCTTGTATGGATGAAACATAGACACAGTTCTTGAACCTTATCATTCCATCCTACTGAAGGTTAAACGCTAGAACATTTCTCACCTTCTTTTACAGCTCTACATCTTCATCAATACCTATTTAATATTCACTTGGATAGAGGGTTAAAAATTAAATTGAGATATATAATATTTTCCTGCCTTATCCAATATTTCCATAATAAACTTTTGAAATTCTATAAATTTTGGATCTTTGGCGATCCTCATCATGGGTAAGGTAGAATGATACTTTTGACTCAAATCTTCTGCCGCCATGTTTTCATTCGCATGTTGGTAATGTAATGATTATTCATAATCCATTATCAGCTCTAAACATTTCTTCCAGCATATGTTTGAATCCTTCTATATGAATATATTTTCCAAAATTTTATGACCAGTTTATATATCTCACTTTTTTCTATAAAGATAATGCCTCCATATCATTAATGAAAACATACCATAGCTAACTCCAATTCTTGAGTTGGGGATTTTTGCTCAATATTCTTCAATTATCCTGAGGCATAGGCTATAAATATTTTTTTCTTCATAATAAAACATAATAATCCCTTTTTGGATGCATCACTATATATTAATAATACTTATTTTCTATAGGGTTATGTAAGTATAGGTGCGCTGATTGACATTCTCTTCTGTTCCTTGAAGTTATCCTCACATTCATTATATAGAGGAACATGGAACCCTTCTATGTTAACCTAGTTAGAGGATTATATATTCATAATAATTCTATAAAACCATCAATATTATTGAGAAAAATTAAAAAAATATGGATCTTAATCACCATGGTTTCTCTAGAAAACATTCAACAGAATTCAACTTTGATGGATCTACTGTTATACCCTCTCATGAGATTAGATGTGTGGTTGGGTATGGTTCATTGATAACCATACCTAGAACATCATCTTATGTTTGAAGATAGTGTGTAAAGTCTTCCTACTAATTCATGAAATACTCTTAGTGTACTTTAATATTAATTAACATCATTCTCACAATCATTACATCATCTGTGTCCATTTAGAGAGTGTCAGTTATATGCCTAGAAAAAGACGTTAAGTGGTAAAAATGCATTAGGATCAACGAATAGACTTCATGAGAGATACACTCTGAAATCATAGTTATATATTAAGATATGGCCAGTCCTCAATGATACCATGGTTCCCAAGTAGAAATTCCTTGGACTGACTCATGGGAAGCATCCATTTTTTCCTTTGACTTGAATGCTAAGTAGAAACCACTTGGGACTCAATCAGTGTTCTTGATATGTGGGAATTAGTCTTGTATCGATATCTCACTTGTAAACACTAAAGTATGGAAAACCTTGGACATTATCATTTGACTCCATATAATGATTTTATGCTTACCATAGTCTTTTATTGGTCTTTTATGAGATTTTGTATAGTTAAATGATCCTTATGTTCAGAAATGGGGTTACATCTACATTCATACTGGGAAACGAAAACAAAAGAGAACATATGGCTAGAGACAACATAGGAATCTAGTATTAGGCCTTAGAAGGTGTACCTAGAATGGGTTCTATATTCATTGAGATAAATGTGTCATGATCTGGTTTTGGGGTGCATCTTATACTAAGGTTGGATGCATTCATCAACAGTTGGCTGGTAGTGGATTAATATTCCTTCCATTTGTTCTGTGAATTTGGTCAATGAGGAACCAAATTTGGCATGTCATCAGGATACGGCGAGTGAAATGCAATATTAAGCCATAGTTTTTTTTAAAATCTATATCGACCAGGATAATTGAGATTAATTGGGATTTTACCATTTTTTGGGTAAGGATCATTCTAAGACCATCATTAGAACACACAAGGATTTTTAAAATAGAAAATTCTAAAGGTGGAGGAATCATGGATCAAGATTGGATAGTAACTGCTAGAATGTATTGTGGTGAGAACCACTGTTCGGTAGAGTATAGAGAAAATGATGTGATTGTGTCTCTAGTTTTATTTGCCCAGGTAAGAATATTATTGATATTTCAATTCAAAACACCAACATTTGATTTAGTTTTAATGGCTGATGTACCATAGATATAAAGGAATATTTTGTGGTGCATTGGAAATTTTGAAAAGCTATGAGGTTATTTGAATGAGGTTGTGTGTCCCTAGTGGTTAAATTATTGTATTGATTATTTCCCCATGGAGTTCTTGGGAGGATAATTTTTAAGGTTGGGAGATTGCAACATCTCATTTTTTGGACCGTGGTAGAATTCTAAAGGAAATTTAATTTTACTATTTGGTGGATAGGTTGTTCTCTATGATAAGCCTCATTGAATAATTTTGAAATTTCGAACACAAAAATGTATTTTTTAGAGTTTATTTCTTTCTTGTGTTCTTTATTGAGTGTTTTGTAGAGATTTGGGAGGATAATACCCCAAAAACTCATATCCACAATATATAGTAAGAGGCATACTGTTTGTTTAAAATTATGTTCCCACAAAGAGAAACTATGTGGTCTATTCGGAGATGCTTGGGTGATTCATGATTTTTTATAACCATTCTCACCAAGAAGTATGTCCTTTAAATTGGTGTACACATCTTCAAAGTGAATAAAATAATGGTTTTCACATATTTTCTCAAACCATGTGCTTCAAAAGTGCAATCCCCATGCATATGTAGTAGCTCATTCATAGTTCACACATTGTTTTTCCATATTTGTGGCCATTTTATGTTCCTATTAAAGAAGATTTTTTTATAATTTTTCCCCTATTATTTTTTTAATCGTCTCCTCTATTGTTTCTCTTCATCATCCACAACTCCTCGCCCCAGTTTCATGATTCCCTCCCCCACTCTAAGGTAGGATTCGAGCTATCTACTTTTTTAGGAATCCATTTTCAGTGTCATCTATCATAATAGAAGCTTATAAATATTTTCTTCATTATTATTTATTCCTTTATCTATTTATCTCAACACCATTGGATCAATCTTCGTGGGGGAAAGTTCACTATATTTTCAGCGTGTTTTTCTATTACATTGTCTTCTCTCAAAATATCTCAAATCAATCCCAGTAATGGATGGTTGAAGAATCCATAGTATAAGGTAGGTCGTATATATTAATTCCCTTAAATCCTATCTATTCAATAAAATAAACCATTGTGTTTCCCACATAATTCATGATGTGTTGCATTGTATTTACAAAAATAATTATGTATGATCTAATTCCTTAATGTTTATCATCATTTTTCATTAATTTAAATCATGGGAGTATTTTAACCTCAACCATAGTCATCCCAATATAGTGAGTGGGTAATAATACTATAATTTTATGCTTGTGTGCATAACTGAACCACCCCCATTGGTATTGTCTGAAATGATTATAATTATAAAGTTTTGTCTATTAACAGAACACCACTAAGGGTGTGTTGTGTTTCCCATCACATAAGGGATGGCAACATTAAATTAAAGGAAGAAAAATAATAATCACAACCTTGTTTAATAATAAATTCTCCTATGAGATGTCTTTTCTTCTATAATAAAGTGGTGTAACTAAATAGTATAATTGAATTGATAAAATCGAATGACCAATTTTTTCATGTTTGAGATGTGATATGGAATACTACCAGGAATTTCCTTTCATATTATTTATAATTTAATGGTTTTAATAGATTTGATTAACACATTGACTAATATTAAATGCTAAATGAATTATATGGAAAGGGATACATTGTGGCTCAAGGGATGTTAGTTCCTCTTTATGGAACACTTATATAAGGGGTCATATGGAAAGTGGATTACTGAATATTTATTAATGACTAAAGGGATATCATGTAAGGTCATTGTCCATGAATTTTTACACCCCACTGCTTGAGGACATTAGAATAATTTCTACATTACTTGGGTGGTTGGGATGATGCTCCACATGCCCTATGATTAGGAGGTTGTCTAAGAGCCTTCTCATTATTAATAAAGATACTTGGTATGGTATTTTATATTGAATATGATTCTAATAATGGCATCCTCTTTTTATTGTGATCCGCAGGATTGATGAACCTTCTTATTATTATGAAGATCTAATTTTTATTTCCACTAGTGTTATGAATGGATACCTTAGTCATTCATATGTTCATTATTAATACTATGTATTTATATATGTGGATATAAACGTATTATATTTTTATATAATATATATATATATATATATCTCTGTATAAATATATGTAAATTTTGAGGTATTTTTTATTAGGTTGAAGAATTTATTTTTGGTTGGGTGCCCTTATGGATCCTAAGCTCGACTGGTTTACTGTTATTCATTTTTTATTTACTGATTATACATGCGCAATATTATACTTTATATTCATGGAATGGG
The DNA here is from genome assembly GCA_963277665.1 of Viscum album. Classification (NCBI taxonomy): domain Eukaryota; kingdom Viridiplantae; phylum Streptophyta; class Magnoliopsida; order Santalales; family Viscaceae; genus Viscum; species Viscum album. Next base: position 1,094,587,389 of record OY728139.1, read on the forward strand.
TAGAAATATACTTCATTGATAGTGTCCAACTGAGTATACCTTACACCATGCTTAGAATGACACTCACTGATGTACCCTAATATACCACAGGTTTGTAGGTTCATGTTTATGAATTATTCTTATGTTGTTAATTTGTACATGGGAGATAAGAGCACTAGACACTGCTTCTCCTATCAGTTGAATTATTTATGAGTATATTGTTGTTCTACTCTGGCCATGAGGGTGTTGTCTCCCCACCATACCATAATAAGACCATCACTGCTAGTTTACAACCCTTGGAATATAGGGAGGTATTCTTGAGGAAATGTGACCAACCTGTATAGGGTACCATTTTAGTGGATTCTAGTTCGGGATATTAAACATTGTGTGATAAAGTACACATTTTTTTATTGTGTGAGACTGAAATCCTTTGTATTTGATGAAACTATGAATTTTTATCCAACATACAAGTCATGCATTTCCTTAATTCCCATGTCCAAAATACATTTTGAGTTATTTAGTGGGTTATAAAGACATATTACATGTGAGATACCCGTTGTGTAGGTAGTTGGTACACATCATGTAGTCTTGAATCTGATGTACACTCTAAGTCATTTATCGATTGTTTGGACCCATGGATAGCATGATACATGGAGTGTATATGGTTAGTACACATTCTGTAGTCTAGCCAAGATACACACCGTAGCCCCATTTTTTTATAGATACCTTAAAAATGAGGAACATGAAATGAACCATGAAATTACACACAGTGTAGTCTCACAATAAAATAATTAATTGAATGTTATTAAATTACTTATTTGCAATATCAAAATATTATTACACAGATGGATACTTGATTTGTTTTTCAATGTTATAAGTGTTTTTATTAATTAAAAATACTAAATAGAATTATTATAATTATATTTATTTATTTCTCAAGAAGTTAATTTTTCTTGAATTAATTTATTATGGGTGTCACTAAGATAATTTAGATGGTCATAAAGATAAATGGGAATTAATTAATAATTTAAATAATTAATGAAGCACGTTTTTTAATAATAAAAATGAATAGAAGTGAATGATAACTAGTATAAATTGGCATATTGATTTTGTGTCTATGACTATTCATGAGCTTTAACAAGACATGTGTCTGAGTTTGTTTTATTTAATAAATTTTATTTCGGGGTTTTTCAATTTTTAATTATTAAATTAAATATGACATCATGAAATTCATTCCCCCCTCATTTATTATATAGGACCTGTAACACCCCGAGATTTTATGAAAAATATTCTTTTAATTTCATTGATATCTTCTATTATAAAGCACACTATGTTTCGCTTGTACTATACTCAACACCTTATTAGATTGCAGTATACGCTACGCTATTCTTGGATCGTGTTACACACAATTTCTAGTTCATTTTATAATAGTCATTCTACGCAACATTGAGTGTATATATATATATATATTCAATGTATAAATGAAATATGGTTGGATTCTGTTACACGAAACAACAAAGGATTATTTCACAACACGCAACCCTAACTTGGCTTGCATTACACGCAATCGCGACTTTCCTCGATAGCGTGTGTTGCACGCAATATCAGGTTTCACTAAACAATAATATATGGTTATAATATTATTACGAACTAGCCTTTATGAATAGTATTAACTTAATTTTGAATGTTATAACATTATAATTTCATCTTACACATATTCTAGAACATGGTATGTGAACAAAATAAATTTTTCGGGTAAAATAAGTATTTTTCAAAAAATGCATTTTTGCCGCCTTTTGATCACGCACCCACCTTAAATCTAGTTTTTGACATTTTTATAAGTTCAATTTTACCAAATAAACTTCTTCTTTTGAACCAGGATATAAAAATTTACATTGGATATACTTTTTATATTTTTCTGATAACTTTCATATTTTAATGAATAGTAAAAACACGCTATATTTTAATTAAAAACAACTTTTTTCATCGTAATATTTTATATGGTTAAATTATAATATTGAATGGTTTTAAAGTATAAATAGAATATATTTTTACCATTTAATATAATTTATGTCATTATCATTGACTTTACCTTGAATTCGTAGGTTAAATCAATTCAATCTTTTGTAATGTTTTAAATAAAAACCTGTTTTCTTTCGACAATGGGATTAATTTTAATTTAATTTCTGAAACTTTTGTGTATTGAATTTCAAAAAATGGATTCCTTATTTTGAATCAGTGGGTCCAAATTATGTTAATAGGCTAAGTTTTATTTTTGGAAATTATGAATAGTAACTACAGTAAATTTTATTTACCATAGTTAAAGGTAAATTCGGTAATTATGGGTAAATATAATATTATAAAATTACCCTAACACATGCCAAAATTCTATTGGATGACAAAAGGTAGACCCATATCACCTAAGGCTAGGATTAGATTCATTTAATGGACTTTTTTCTATGAAAATAATTTAATTATTATTAAAACCAAAGAAAGTAAAAACATGTCACTCTCTTAAATCTTATAAGTATAATAATTTTAATTTAGTGATAAACTTCATAAAACATAGAACATGAGTAATATCGAGAAATCTAATAAAATTATCTACATCATATGAATTTATTTATAATTTTTAGGGATTAAATAAGTATCATTAATTATGACACAATAGTGATGCAGAAATTGTTTATCTAGTGAAAAATCAAGAATATAGTTTTTATTAAACTAATAGTGAACATAAAATGCACGAAACCCTGACCAAAACTTATTGGACATGTAACTTTAAACCATAACCATCCAAGGGTCGAATATTTGACCATTTGGATCCTTATAAAAGAAATTATGACACTTATATTATTTTATTTTAAATGATGCCAAAGTTGTCACCTTCATAATTAAAGAAATATAACAATTTAAATATTGTGATTTTAAGATGATAAATTCGAGTAAAAGTATTAATGTGAAAGGTAATAGATTTACCTTCATCATAGGATTTTATTTGTAATTTTTATGCAACAAATAAGTATATTAAATAATTATACAAAAATGTTGTAGTATTTAATTTATTAAGAGATAAACCAAATAAATGGTTTTAAAAATAATAAAATAAATATTATATGAACTATTTAATGTGATACACTAATTTTATAGATACATATGACATTTTATGAATATATAAAATATTTTAGTTCGAATATATCCTCTATTTAGATTTTATTTAAATTCAAATAAATGAATAGTGTCAAAATTGACACTATTGTTATTTTATAAAAATAACATATTATTAAATTGTTTAAAAAGCAAATAAAATATTTAGAAATTATAAATTAAAATTTATATACTATAAAATGTCATAAAGTATCCAATTATGTAAAATTAATTACACATAAGTGATTATTAATAACAATTTAAAATTTAGAATTTTATTACAACAAATAAACTTAAATAGATTTAATAAAGATAAATCAAAATGATAAGGTTTAAAATAAGCTTAAAACGTGTCTAAATTTGATTGGGTGATGATATAAAAACCCTATCTCATCTAATATTTGAATATGAGGCATTTTTTTAGGTTTCTACGTGGGTTTAGATTTATTATAAATTAATATTTTTTAGAATTCCAAAGGTGCCCCACTCTTCCCTTATAAAAGGGCACCTCCTCCCTCTCCTCCTCACACCAATTTGAGACTTCAAGCTCGGCCAAACCCTGCCAAAATCTCTTCTAAACTTCACTTGAATCATTTTGGAGGTCCTGGTCTTCTTCAAAGTCCAAATTTAGTGCCATAATATGATGTCTCAAAGAGGTGCTTCAAAGAAGAGGTAATGTCTGTTACCGATTCATTCAAGTTTATTTTTTCTTCCACTTCTTCTTATTAAGTTGTTTCATTATGAAGTAATAACATCAATATCACTAATATACTTATATGTTATTATAAGTATGAAAAAACCCTATTTCACCATCTATCCATCCTACGGAAAAAGAAATCACCGTGCGTGCGTACGTACGGAATACCGTCTCAATGCCGTGGTGTAATCTATTTTCCACCGCCACCTTACATGGATGTGTATAATGGTGTAAATAATAACTATATATGATTATTGTAAAGTGATATTGATTCTGTAATAGTATACATACACTCCAATAAAATTCCACGATCATGGGAATGATATCATCGCTCGTGTGTACGTACGGAATACCGTCTCCACGACGCGATGAGATTCATTCTCAATGATTAACTATTTATAAATGATTATTAAGTATATATAATAAGTAATAATGAAATATATTCCATAATAATGTTACTGGATTTATATATATATATATATGTCATCCAATTATTTCCATTCAATTCAATGAGGAAACGAAAACAACGTTCATGCGTACGTACGGCCTACCATCTCCATGAACGGTGTATTTATTTCCATCTATTATATATATGTATATTATCAATATATATTATATATAAATCATGTTTTATATTCTTGAATTATGAAATCATGATCTATGTAATCATATGAATAATTACAAGTCAAAACACGGATGTCAAATGAAACGATTTCACCCAAAACGCTATTTAACATGGAATTTACAAAAGAACGGGTAATATAAAGTCATAAGTGAACCATATATGATATCATGACAATTAATATGATTCTTTAATAAAGAAATAACATTATTTAAATCATTATACAGGAGTTTCAGAGACTTACGAAGCAAATTAGACCTAAGGTAAGGGAAAATATCACAATCTCATTTTTATCTGAGATTGTTTATACTTCGGTATTTACTGGGGTGTATTTTATCATCAACATCCATGTTACCTCAATATGTAATATTGTTTCCATCCACCTACAATTTTTTAAATCCAATTTTACGCTTCGGTGGGTTTTTAGTAAAGGATATGAAAGGAATCTTTTGACGTTTTTCGTACGAGGTACTTTTTGACTTTTCTGGAAAAAGTACGAGAAGAATGTTTTTTAACTTATATGGCACGAACAGATTTTTACGGTTTTATAAAGCTTGATTTTCATGAAGCTTCCTCAAAAATATTTCATGACTATTTTCAAGAAAATCCCTTTATTTTAAAAATGCATGACATTTGGTGAAAAGAACATGATTTTAAAGAAGAAAGGATATTTTCCTCATGAATTCATTTCAAGTGTTTTATCAAAACCATTTTCCATCTAAAAAGAAATTATTTCATATGCGTATGTTTTAAGTATAATGTCTCTATGATTTACATGGTTTCACTTTTCTTATTATGAAATTATATCCATTTCTTTTATATGTATTATGTTATGATGGGATGGTTTTTATGAAACCATTTTATTCGTTGGGTTCTTATGAATGATGTATGTTTATTTTGTGGCACAATTAAGAATGATTTAATTATGAGATGGGTTGGACCAATATCTCCCTCCAATTCATTGGGTAAAGATTTATATCTCATGAGATAGACATGGCTGGAACGGTAAGTTAATCCGGTTCAGTATTACAGGACTGGAACGAGGAGTGAACTCTATTTAGAAAGGGAGTTTTTCCACTAAGATGGTCTTGGCAGCAATTCCTTGGCTACTATGGAAATCATTAGATGTGCTTAGTGGATGCCACAATTACAATTTGTATTCCCATTCTATTTTATCATGATTTATGTTCCATTATGATCTTTTCCTTATGTACTTCCATGTTTTATGTTGTTTCTCATGATTTTTAATGTTCATGTTTTTTTAGTTCAAATTTATATGGTATGTTTTATTTTATACATGCTTACCCTTACTGAGCATTTGAGCTCACGATTTTTATGTTTTCATTTCCTCAGGATTAAAAGTGAGATTTTAGGTAAGGAAACAAAAATGGGAAGATCTTTATGGGAGATGTTGAAGATCATTCACCATGATTAGAAGATTACGTTCCAAGTTTCCAAAGACACTAAACTATTACGGTCCTTGTGTGTATGTTTTTGTTATGTACTAATTATTTTTCAAAAGTAATGTAATGTCTATGTGCGTCAAACTTCGGGTATCTACAGTTGGTATCAGAGGAAAGGTTTAGTCAACCTTTGGAAACTAGGATGTGAGAACTTTAGTGAGATCCCTAGAGATATTTCTAAGGTATGTCTAGGGATGTCCCTAAGGTTAAGTATAAGTATAAGGTTATAGTCCTAGAATTACGGTAACAATATTATAATTAAACCTAGGATGTTAGATGCTGAAGGTACTCCCCCTTGATTATGTTATTTTCCTTGTATGATTTTTGCCTCTCATAGAATTCTTTTTGTGTTTTTGTCAGTGGAGGGAACCAGAAGGAATTTGGTTAACATTGAATCCAATGGACAAATTGGTGACTATGAGCAACAAAATTACGTAATTCCTAGAGAGAAAGATATTGTGATTATGCCAAATCAGTCATCACGATATATGATTAACAAGTTGATATTTAGTGGTATGCCTAATTCATCAAGTAAGAGGAAGATAGAATTTTATGCATGTTCGCATGTTGAGGAGCATAAAGAAAGGAGGATTGAGATTTATAAAGAAGGGAAGAAGAACCTTGAGGAATACCTCAAATGGTGTGACATATGTTACTTGTGTGTAGAAAAGGGACATAGAGTGATAGACTGTTATGGAGTTCAATGTCTTATTTGTGAAGAAAATGGGTATTACCCAACTCAATGCCCTGACCTAAAATGTTACTTCTAAATCAAGGAAGGACTTATTCCAGGACAATTATTGAAGATGATGGATTGAAGTTTTTATGTATTGGTATTCAAGAATAATGTTGTTGATGTACTTTTATGGTGTATTAGAATATTTTTGTATTAGTCTATTGTGGATTTCAATAATTTTATGGTACCAGTAACCAGGAAAAGTGATCCAAATATTTTGGAAAGCAAATGATATGCGCATAATGAAGGGATAAGGAGAAAATGAAATGTTTGACAGTATTCATGAGCTCATGATTGATATAAGGACTATGTAATGTCATGGTTTGAGTATATAGAATTTTGAGGATTTTGGTGTGTGGAAAATGTTAACTTTTAACAGCATTCATGTTTTCACTAAGGATCAATGGGTATTCATTTTTTCAAGAGAATACATGATTAAGGCCTTCGATGGATTGGAATGTGACCAACAAGACATATCTTATGATATATGGGGATCAACGATGGTATTAACATGCTTGTTATATGAAATATCTGGTAATCATTTTCACTATAATATGAGAGTGGACTGCAGTATTATGGATAAGCCTAAAGATTTGAATGGATTGTGTTGGACATAAGTTAGTATTTTTTAAGGATAGAAGTTTTTTCGATATTATTGATGGGATGTTATAGTAATGTAGTTTTAGAAAATGGAAAACCTGCAGGATGGGTGACAACCCATCGCATCGGACAAGGCTGTGGGAATCGAACCCACAACCGAAGTGCGACTGGCCTTTATCACCTACCACTGGCCTACAGGAAGTCCCTGTTTAGTAGAAACTAGTTTTATTATATTAAGCAGTATGATATATAAAGTATAAGTCCATTTTAGGAACCATATATGATTAATCTCACCATAGATGGACCGATGTATATTTGATAACTTTCTCTAACCTTTGGTTTGAAACTGATGGAATGACCCATCATTCTATCACATGATCTATTAACACTTCATGAATAACAAATTCAACTTCATTTCTTTAAGAGATGAAGTGGAAATTGTTCAAAGCACGAACAATAGTGAGATTGTACCAAAATCAAGCATGTATTTCTTCTAATTCAAAATTTTCAACTTTAGGGAAATGATATTGAAAACCAAAAATGTTGTCCTAGTGCTCTTATATCCAATGAATCAGATGGTACCTTAGATCATCACAAATTTATGGCTTTTTGATTGATGGCTTTTACATGGCCATGTTCTCTACCACTCTTCGTCAGAACTTGATGGTTAGATTTTTCTTCCATATCCCTATTTTCACTTGTGTTCTCCTATATGGAAATCGAGTGATGAGTTACTTTGGGTAATCATTACATTTTATACTTTAGTTTTTAAAATTATGTTTTAGTATTCCTTTTTATGATGTGGGTTTCGATGAATAGTAAACGATTTATAACCCAGACGAATTTCGAGGGAGAATTTCATTTTAAGGGGGGTAGAATGTAACACCCCGAGATTTTATGAGAAATATTCTTTTAATTTCATTGATGTATTCTATTATACAGCACACCAAGTTTAGCTTGTACTAAACACAACACCGTATTAGCTTGCAGTATACGCAACACTATTCTTGGATCGTGTTACACACAATTTCATGTTCGTCTTATAATAATCATTCTACGCAAAATTGTGTGTATATATATATATATATATTCAATGTATAAATGAAATATGGTTGGATTCTGTTATATGAAACAACGGAGTATTCTTTCACAACACGCAACCCTGACTTGGCTTGCATTACACGTAATCATGACTTTCCTCGATAGCGTGTGTTGTACACAATATCAGGTTTCACTAAACAATGATATATGGTTATAATTTTATTAAGAACTAGCCTTTATGAATAGTATTAAATAAATTTTGAATGTTATAACATTATTATTTCATCTTACACATTTTCTAGAACATGGTATGTGAACAAAATAAAATTTTCGGGTAAAGTTAGTATTTTTTAAAAACTGCATTTTTGTCGCCTTTTGATGGCGCACCCACTTTAAATATAGTTTTTGACATGTTTATAAGTTAAATTTTACAAAATAAACATCTCATTTTGAATTAGGATATAAAAATTTACATTTGATAATGTTTTGATATTTTTCTGATATCTTTCATATTTTAATGAATAGTAAAAACACGTTATATTTTAATTAAAAACAACTTTTTTCATCATAATAATTGATATGGTTAAATTATAATATTGAAAGGTTTTAAAGTATAAATAGAATATATTTTTACCATTTAATATAATGTATGTCATTAGAATTGATTTTACCTAGAATTCGTAGGTTAAATCAATTCAATCTTTTGCAATGTTTTAAACAAAAACTCGTTTTCTTTCAACTACGGGATTTATTTTAATTTAATTTCTGAAAATTTTTTGTATTGAATTTCAAAAAATGGATTCCATATTTTGAATCAGTGGGTCCAAATTATGTTAATATGCTACTTTTTATTTTTGGAAATTAGGAATAGTAACTACGGTAAATTTTATTTACCATAGTTAAAGGTAAATCGGGTAATTAAGGGTAATATAATATTATAAAATTACCCTAACACATGCCAAAATTCTATTGGATGACTAAAAGTCAACCCATATCACCTCAGGGTCAGATTAGATTCATTTAATGGACTTTTTTCTATGAAAATAATTTAATTATTATTAAAACCAAAGAAAGTGACTACATGTCACTCTCTTAAATCTTATAAGTATAATAATTTTAATTTAGTGATAAACTTCATGAAACATCGCACATGAGTAGTCTCCAGAAATCTAACAACATTATATACATCATGTGAATTTATTTATAATTTTTAGGGATTAAATAATTATCATTAATTATGACACAATAGTGATGCAGAAATTGTTTATCTAGTGAAAAATCAAGAATATAGTTTTTATTAAACTAATAGTGACCCTAAAATGCACAACACCCTGAACAAAGATTATTGGTCATGTAAATGTAAACCATAATCATCCAATTGTCGAATATTTGACCATTTGGATCCTTATAAAAGCGATTATGACACTTATATTATTTTATTTTAAATGATGCCAAAGTTGTCACCTTCATAATTTAATAAATATAACAATTTAAATATTGTGATTTTAAGATTATAAATTCATGTAAAAGTATTATTGTGAAAGGTGATAGATTTATATTCATTATAGGATTTTAATTTAAATTTTATGAAAAAAATAAGTATATTAAATAATTATACAAAATGTTGTATTATTTATTTTATTAAGAGATAAACCAAATAAATGGTTTTAAAAATAATAAAATAAATATTATATGAACTATTTAATGTGCTAAAATAATTTTATAGATACATATGACCGTTTTTGAATCTATTAAATATTTTAGTTTGAATATATCCTCTGTTTACATTTTATTTAAATTTAAATAAATGAATAGTGTCAAAATTGACACTATTGTTATTTTATAAAACTAACATATTATTAAATTGTTTAAAAATCAAAAAAATATTCAAAAATTATAAATTGAAATTTATATTGTCTAAAATGTCATAAAGTATCCAATTATGTAAAATTAAGAACACATAAGTGATTATTTATAACCATTTAAAATTTAGAATTTTATTACCACAAATAAAATTAAATAGATTAAATACGGATAAATCAAAATGATAATGTTTGAACTAAGATCAAAACATGTATAAATTTTATTGGTTGATGCGATTACAACTCTATATCATCTAAGATTCTAATATTAGTCATTTTTGTAGGCCTTTAAGTTGGGTTAGATTTATTATAAATTAATATTTTTAAGAATTCCAAAGGTGCCCCACTCCTCCCTTATAAAAGGGCACCCCCTCCCTCTCCTCCTCACACCAATTTGAGCCTTCAAGATCGGCCAAACCCTGCCATATTATCTTCTAAACTTCCCAAAAAACATCCTAGATGTCCTGGTCTTCTTCAAATACCAATTTTAGTGCCATAAGAGGAGGTCTCAAAGAGGCGCTTCAAAGAAGAGGTAATGTCCGTCACCAATTCTTTCAACATTATTTCTTCTTCCACTTCTTCTTCATAGGATGTTTCATTATGAAGTAATAAAACAAGTATCACTCATATACTGATATGTTATTATAATTATGAAACAACCCTATTTCACCATCTATCTATCCTACGGAAAACGAAATCATCGCGCGTGCGTACATACAGAATACCGTCTCCACGCCGTGGTGTAATCTATTTTCCACCACCAGCTTACTTGGATGGGTATAATGGTGTAAATAATAACTATATATGATTATTGAAAATTGATACTGATTCGTTAATAGTATACATACACTCCAATAAAATTCCACGATCATGGGAACGATATCATCGCTCGTGTGTACATACGGAATACCGTCTCCACGACGCGATGAGATTCATTCTCAATGATTAACCATTCATAAATGATTATAAAGTATATATAATAAGTAATCATGAAATATATGAAATAATAATGATAATGGATTTATGTATACATATATATTTATGTCATCCAATTAATTCCATTCAATTCAATGAGGAAACGAAAACAACGTTCATGCGTACATACGGCCTACCGTCTCCATGAACGGTGTATTTATTTCCATATATTATATATATGTATATTCTGAATATATATTATACATAAATCATGTTTTATATTCTGTACTTAATAAACCATGATCTAAGTAATCATATGAATAATTACAAGTCAAAACACAGACGACAAAGGAAACGATTTTACCCATAACGCTCTTTAACATGGAATTTACAAAAGAACGGGTAATATAAAGTCATAAGTGAACCATATATGATATAATAACAATGAATTTTATTATGTAATAAGTTAATAACATTATTTAAATAATTATACAGGAGGTTCGGACAGTTACGAAGCAAATCAGACCTAAGGAATGGAAAATATCACAATCTCATTTTTATCCGAGATTGTTTATACTTTGGTATTTACTTGGGTGTATTTTATCATCCACATCCATGTTACCTCAATATGTAATATTGTTTCCATCCACCTAAAATTGTTTAAATCCAATTTTTTCCCTTAGGTGAGTTTTTAGTAAAGTATATGAATGGAATATTTTGTCATTTTTCATACAAGGTACTTTTTTACTTTTCCAGAAAAAGTACGAGAAGAATGTTTTTCTAACTTATACGGCACGAACGGATTTTTACGGTTTTATAAAGATTGATTTTCATGAAGCTTCCTCAAAAATATTTCATGACTATTTTCAATAAAATCCTTTTCTTTTAAAAATGTGTGACATTTTGTAAAAAAAATGATTTTAAAGAAGAAATGATGTTTTCCTTAAGAATTAATTTCAAGTGTTTTATCAAAACCATTTTCCATCTAAAATGAAATTATTTCATATGAGTATTTTTTAAGTATAATGTCTCTATGATTTACACGGTTTCACTTTTCTTATTATGAAATTATATACATTTTTTATATGGATTATGTTATGATGGGATGATGTTTATGAAACCCATTTTATTCGTTGGGTTATTATGAATGATGTATGTTTATTTTGTGGCACAAGTAAGAATGATTTCATTATGAGATGGGTGGGACCTATATCTCCCTCCAATGAATTTGGTAAAGATTTATACCTCATGAGATAGACATGGCAGGAATGGTAAGTTAATCTGGTTCAGTATTACATGACTGGAATGAGGAGTGAACTCAGTTTAGAAAGGGACTTTGTCCCCTAAGATGGTCTTGGCAGCATTGCATTGGCTACTATGGAAATCATTACAAGTGCTTAATGGATTCCACAATTACATGTTTTATTCCCATGCTATTTTATCATGATTTATGTTCCATTATGATCTATGCCTTATATACTTCCATGTTTTATGTCGTTGCTCAAGATTTGTAATGTTCATGTTTCTTTAAGTTCAAATGTATATGGTATGTTTTATTTTATACATGCTTACCATTACTGAGAATTTGAGCTCACTCTTTTTATGTTTTAATTTCCCCAGGATGAAAATAATGATTTTAGGTAAGGAAACAAAAATGGGAAGATCTTTATGGGATATGTTGAAGATCTTTCACCACGATTAGAAGATTACGTTCCAAGTTTCCAAAGACACTAAACTATTATGGTCCTCGTGTGTCTGTTTTTGTTATGTACTAAGTATTCCGCAAAAGTAATGTAATTTCTATTTACGTCAAGCTTTGGGTCTCTACAAGACCTATGTGTATAAGTCAATTTAAATAATTCCCATTACCCCATCATTTTTTCCCATCAAACGTGTGTGATTTAAAAATACATTTAATAAAAGGAGTATCTCAAGGAACGTGGAGGTAGTTTAATATTAAACTAATGTGATACTAGATCATGTGATATATAGGTGGATATGTGGAATGTTGTGACATGTGTTTAGACTTGAACAATAAGTTTTCTCCTAGGTAATAGGTTGATTTATTGTCCTCTCAATAAATCATCCATTATATAATCTCTTGATTTGGTTATTTATTTATCTATTCCAATATTATACATTTTTCATTTCATTGATGTTTGAACCTGAGCACATAAATATATAAATTAATATGTAACGATAAAATTTTAAATAAATCTATTATGTGTATATTGTTTTATCCAAACTTGGTTAATGACTTAAATAAAATCCCCATAATATTAATAATACATGTAAAGGATCAAAAAATTAATATTTGATAAAATATAGTACAAAATCACTCAACTTGATATTAATTCAGGCTTTCCCATATATTAATTTATTATTAATTTAAAACATATTACGAAGTGTTCGACCTACCCATGTTGGTACACTAACCTTTTTGATGGAGTTCTTATGATAGTTTTAATATAACCAACATTTATCAAGATGAGTAGCATGCACTATACTTGATGTAACTTATTGGTATGTGATGAAAAAATACAAGTTAATATTTCTAGATTGGGGGCTACACTCAACAGATCAAGGAGAATCAATCTTGTAGTTGTAAAATCCCTTCCTACCAATATCACTTTGAGTAATTGGCTATGGACACACTTGTGTTATTAGAAGTGGCATATAAACCCTTTATTGCAGAATTTCTGAGGAATTATACATTTTGAGTTCAATTGATAGGGAAAAGGGGACATGATAAAATTTTTATAGACATAATAAAATTAGTTTCTTTAATTATCACATTATTTTAATCGATTAAAGTACTAAAAATAATTTCCTTTTAATTGATGAAAAATGAAAATTTTATCGTTCTCATTTCTCGGCGATCCATATTGTGTATATTTTATCTCTTTACTAGGAGTCAATTCTAAGAATAGTAAAAATGGAATTGTGTTCTGTTTTTCTATGAATGGATATATAACATGCTAGAATCCACACTAACTAATTTTATTTCAAAGAATGCTAATGATGGAGAGTCTGGTTTCAATGATAAACACTTGAGATTTGGGTTTGATATTTAGTGTTTAATACTTCCATCTGTGTCTAGTGAACTCAAGAAGACTCATGAAGACATGTATTCTTATAGTATACTCTAGAATTACAATGTAATATATCATGAGATGGATATGTGAGAATTATTTCATATTTACAAGGAACAGTTTTAGTGTAAACTTGGTGAAGGTTCCCCTACCGGGCGACATGTAGTAAAATCATTTGCAACATTTAGTTCGTAGAGGTTCTATTGTTTAAACTACTGGATGAACAGAAAAACAATATAATTCTTGTTTTACATCATTTTTTCTTCTCTAAGTTTTTTTTAATTAAAATATAGACAACATTTACATGTCTCTCCATGATCTAATCACTATAATTTTATAGGTCAATAAAAAACCAAAGCATGAAAATCCTCACATCCTTGTGGTAAATAAAATGAATGGAAATCATAGGAATAATAGTTCTATTTATTCTTTACAATTTCCTTCTACTAAGATAGGTTTTAAGTGGCAATCAAGCGGGTAGGATGTTATTTTTTATATGTCAAAAGAAGATCCACTATAACTAAAATGGTAGCATAACAGAGATGTAAGGGGTACATTCAGTTGTTTTTTTATCGAGTGTAATTTATTTGTTTCTACAAATTTGTCATTTGAAAGTGAATATAGTTCTCCCATATGTTTTAAGATATATGAACAAAGTAGATTCTATATGACTGCATGAGGAGAGGTATATTTATTAGTATCCATTAGATCCATTTTTGATGATGTGTCCAATAGAGACTACCAACATACATTTCCAATATGAATTATCTTGGTTTTAATTTATCATTATTATGTCCCATATGTTACCAAAAAAAATTATTTCAGTATCCAGTAAAAACATATAGTGATTTATTTTCATTTTCAGAAATATATTTTGTTTCTTTTATAAAGGTAACAATTTTTTGTTATGTTTTTTATAATAATAGTCCTTATGTATTGGATTCTATGAAGAAAGTGATATCAATCGATAATATACAACTTCAAATAACCCATACCATACCCTACTATGAAGAACTATATTTTCATGTAATCAAAAATATGTTTTAAAAAATAAAAGAGAGATGGATATTTAGATTCTTTTGATCTAAATCACCTTGTTGTATGTCATGCACGCTTGAAATGAAAAATATAAAAATCCACATTTAGTGGAAAAGTGTAAATTCCCAGGTAGATTCTGTAATAATTTTGTAACTATCTGTGTGGACCATTTACAATTGAATAATGTGGGTACTAATACTTCATAACTATTATTGATTATTTAAGTAGACATGGATATGTCTACATTATGATGTATAATTCAGATTCCTTTGAGAGATTTATTTTATACAAGAATAAATTCGATAAACATATTAGTAAAAAGATTAAAAAACATCACTCTTATTATGGTGGAAAATACATTAATCAAGACATTACTGATCATTTACATAAGATTGGGATTCTATCTCAACCCACTCCTCCTTTAACACATCAATGGAATGGTGTAATTTAATGAAGAAACAACACATTGTTAGAAATGGTAAGATCAATGATGACTCATGCATGTTATCTATTATCCTTTTAGGGATATAATGTATAAAAACTAGCATACATACTAAACTATGAGCCCACTAAATAGGAAGATAGTATTTCATACCAGTTTTGGAGTGGAAAAAACAGTGGTCTCTATACTTATGTTTGTGGGGTTTTGAATAATTTGTTATGGAATTTTTAAATAAAAAAGATTGAACCCTCAAGAAAAAATTGTACAATTATTTGATAATACAAGTAAAAAAGGGGATATTACCTATACAAACCCTCAAAAAAATATAATAGTAACAATATAATCCATATTCACATATAGGGAGAAAATATCTAAAAGAGCTAGTGGGAGTGAGATATACATTCATGAATTCCTAGATTAAGGTACAATAGAGTTGGAAAAGGAAAAGATTAAAAATATCCCTATATAATAATATGTTCTATAGAAAAAAGTATTATGTAGAAGTATAATAGAATTCATAGAAAAAAACATGGTGGTTTTCTAGTCACTGAGGATGGTGACTTATTATTATTTAATAATAACGATCATATATCCTATTAAGAATTTGAATTCGGAATAGATGTAGTCAATTGAAAAGAATATATGTATTCTAAAATGGGTTTAATGTACAAAATAATTAGGAATTTGGTAGATCCTCCATTGGATATAAATCCCCTTTTCTTCTCAATGAGTATTTGTGAAAAAATCAAACATAGATTGAAAATTTACTACCCTTAAGGAACAACTGGGGGAAAGGTTTAAATAGTGTCAAGGAATTGACTATGATGAATCCTTTTCACCAATTTGTATACTGAAATTCATTATAACTATATATTTGAAAACAATTAGTAATATTTCAATATTATACAACCTGATGGTTTTTTGAATAAAATTTATAAAAATAGGATATTCAAATTGAAAAGATAAATTTATGGAATAAATAAATCATCTATGTAATGGATCATTCAATTTAAATAATCCATATTGGAAATGGGTTTCATAAAGAATGAATATGAGCCTTGTGTTTATTAGAAATTTAGGGGGAATGAGGTCATTTTTTGAATAGTATATCTTGATGGCCTACTACTTATTGAAAGTTAAATACCACTGTTATTATCTTTTGGAACATGGTTTAATAAATGATTCTCCATATAAGATATAGAAAAATATAATATATTATTCGGATCAATTTGCATCATGATAGATCTACTAGAATACTATACAAAAGTTAATTTATATATATTGAAAATTTACTTAAGAGATGTAGTATGGAACAATCCAATAAGTGAATTTTTCCAATGTCACATGAAATTAATCTTTCAATGGAAAATGTTCCTTAGACATATGATGAAAGAAATAGAGTGGAAAGGAATAAATTAGTGGAATTGATTACATTAGTCATGCTTTTTATGTTATGATATGTAGAAGGATAATTGTTTCTTATACCTTGAGTGAGTTATGAGGATATCAATTAAACCAAAGTTACCACTATTATAAGAAATCAAGACTATCATTATGTATTTGTTGCATATTATTGGTATGTTCCTTATCTATATAAGGGATGATGAATTATTCATCATAGGATATGTATATTATAGTTTCTAAATATATGAAGATGATATAAAATTATTAATGGTATACATATTCACTATGAATAGAGATGTTGTGTACTAGAATACAAGAAATAGATTTGTGGTGAAAGATTCTATAGTAGAGTTTAAATATTTTACAGAGTCTGAGGTAGTAAAATAGTTTGTTTGCATAAATTTTTTTTCCAAGAGCTTGACATGGTACCCAATAGTAAACACCCAATAACACTTTATTTTTATAATAATAAAACAATGTTTCTCATTCAGGTGTAAAGGTCACATCTGTGGGAATATCATATACTTCGTAAGTATTGTATCTTGAGGGGTTTTTCTCAGAGAGATGATGTTGTAGTGATAAGAATAACCAAAAAAGAAAACATGGAATATACCTTAACTAAATCCTTAACATAGAAAAAACTTGATCATCAAATGATAACTAGCAGAATGAAATACATAGGAAGTCATCTCTAGTCCATGTGGTATTCTGTTGGATTTTGTGTTCTGGAACCAACTATTTTTATTTTTATTACATGTATATTTAATATTAATAAATCATTTTATTATATTTTTTTCATTATTATACATTGGTTTGATATAATATTTTCCTATGGTATCTCTCTAATTGATAAAGTCATAGCAGTTCCTTGCTATGATGATAAACTTAAACTTCCATGATAATATTCTTAAATATATTTTTGTGGTCAGATAAATTCTATGATGGGGGAAATACTTTTTTGATTTTTCTGTGTGAGTACTCATGAGATAATTGGACTTTATCTCATAATGTATACATTTATTAACCTCTAAGATGGTAGATTAAGAGAACAGACCAACTAGTAAGAATTCTTTATGTTTAAGTTTCATTAAATATTCCTATATATTGTCATGTGTAATTTTCCTTACACGTTAAGATTGTTATTAATTCATGTCATGAACTATGAAATCATATTAAATCAGCAAAACTAAAATTCCATATGTTCATGGTATGTATAGTATGTTGGTTACATCATGAATGGAATACGATTAATAGATAATTTCTTTAATTTTTTTTCTGTACCATTTTAATAGATGTTGGTATTTTGACCCTTTGATTAAAATGAAACAGCCACATTAAAATCCATTTAAATGGTGTAGTGATTTCTTAATTTGATATTTTCAAATAAATATGTGTCAACCATATAGTTTTATAACACATATGTGAAACTTTTATGATGAGATATTATGAAAAAGTGATTATATTACATAGTGTGATCTCATATGTGGTTTTTGACATTGAGAAATTAATTTCTTTATCTTGGGTCCCATGACCTATTTCTCGATAGTAATCAAGATCTTTTTGAAAGCCAATATAATGTCGATGAGAAATAATCCCATAGGGTCAAAGATTATGCATTTAAATTTATCTCAATTAAATTAAATAATAATTTAATTACTTAAATAAATATTATTCTCAAGATTGATAATTGTTTTTATTCATGTTTTTAACTAATTACATCAATTAACTAAATTTTATTTTTCAGATTGGGAATTTAATATTAATTTATTAATAAAATGTTTAATTAAATATATTTTTAGGTATTCATCAAATTCCAATGAGGATAAATAGGCCAAGATTGAGTCTGGTGATAAATATTAATTTATAATATAGAAAAAATTTATGTATCCTTTCACCCTTTATCAAATTCCATAACATAATAATTATATTTTTTTATATGGAATGGTGTTAGATTAAATTTATTATCTTATTTATGGTCTATTATTATTACATGATATTTTAACCTAAATTCTAAATTTATAAAGAGGATTCTATATCTTCTGTTTATGGTAAATTGATATTTGAGAATCCATGTCCCAAATAGACTTTCCTCTTGAATTATTCCTTCTCCCATCCACTCATTAAAAGGAATAACAAGAGATAATCCTTCAATCCATAAGGGAATAAAAGAGATCAATACAAATATCACAAGATGATATATCCACCATGCTAGCACATGGAATTCCCTTAGTATTTATCATAGATCAAAGGAGAACATTTGGGTCATCACTAAAGTGATTCTATTCTTGGATCATACCATGATAATTATGTTAATCCAAAAAGGGGTTTTTGTATAATTAATGACATCATCATCAAATAAATTTCCTATGCAGATATAATATTTCTTAAAATTTAAGTTGAACTCATTATAATTTTTTCGAGCCTCACATCCTATAACTAGGTTACAATATTTAATATCTTAATATTTTATGGAAAATTTTCATTTTTCATGATCTTTATGTCTTTCATAAATGGAAAATCATCCATAATATCTGACAAAAACATTTCGGTTATTCTCCCACCAAGAACTTCCAGTACATCAGGAACATTCAATTATATAGCCCAAAACTATCCCACTTTGTCCTATGAAGTTATATTTTTCACAATAAAGAAGAATATTCTTTTATTTACATCATTTCGTAACATTAATCAAGTCTTCTAGGCATTAAATTACTGAATAACTATAAGTAGATAAATCATCCATATATATTCCCAAAAAAATATTTAATCATGTCATGGAATATTGCCTTCCTGAATCATTGAAATGTGGATGGGTCAATACAAATTATAAAAGTAATTCAATGATAATATAATTCACCTTATTTAAAATTTAATGTTCCATTTTCTTGATCATAATGTCTAACTGCTATTTGATTATAACCTTAGTATCCACTCAAAAAATAATAATAACTGTTTTTTGTTTTTCTTTTTTGGATTTGATCAATAAAGGGTATTTGGAATTTATATTTTCTTGTTTATTTATTCAATTTATATTTATCAATACACACTCTCAATATAATCATAATTCTAGTGGTTATCAAATTTCCTTTTACATTTTCAACCATTATAGTCCAACCATTTTAAGGTAAAACATAAAATGGAATGACCCATTAACTTTCCGAGGAAAAATATATGAAACCAACATTAATAAATTTAATAGATACAATATATAATAATTATTTAATATTATGTTTCAATCTTAATTATACTTTCGAAAAAGGAATGAAATTTTATTATATATATTTATATATATTGGGATTCCATATGCTTGGAATGATACTCTTCAAGACAACTAATATCCAACCAATCATTTGATTTATTTATGATAAGATATTGAGTAATTTATAATGTATTCACTTGAAAGAACATCATTATTGATGAAAAGTGATGAATTTTATTGTCTTAAATAGTTGTATCACATGTTCGGTGGAATAAGTTTAAGCTCAAGGGTTGGTGGTTTTTCAAGTGATGGATTCAAATATGTGAACTAAATTATATTCAGTTGCTCTATTATATTTTTTATTGATTCCACTACTTTTAGTGATTGTTATAACATATCTTTATCTTTATACAAACCCTTATGACCCAGTGCTTCCTTTTATTGATCATCACATTCTTCAACTGTATCCATAAAATATCAATTAACAAAAAAGGTTTTCAATATATTTTATGGAACTAAATGTTTTGTTTTACTTCTATACTATAATAATTAATTATCCCTCTTGGAAATCAGTAATCACTCTATATGATGGTAAGAAGAGTCTCCCATGAATGACCATTATGATCATATATTCTTATATATTAATGATAATGAAGTTACTAGGGAAATAAAATCTATCAAATATGATGAAAGAGACTTCTATAATTACTCAAGGATTACTCACTTATTGGCGTTCCATTTTGTTAGGCCTTAAATCTTTGATTTCCTATTATTGAAGAAATATATGTAGTATGAGTTTAATAATATCTCTGAGGTTTCAATATTTCCGAGACTATAATCCTCCAATATTGAAAGTTATTGGGAAACTTATAGGGTCTCTCTATTTATTATGTATGGATAACAGTTTGACTATTGTACATAGTTCATTAATTTAAATAATTCACACATCATCATGTTTTCTTCAAATTAGACAGAATTTCATTAAAAAATTAATCATATTTAGGAATCCTAATGGAAAATTATATAAAAATAATATTTAAGTGAAGATACCTAAAAACACCTTGAATTTTAAAAAAACTAGCATGTATCATTATTTTATTTAGTCATTGGGGGATTACAGGTGGTGATATTTTATATTTTACTCTTTCAATGAATTATTCATGTACGTTTTTGTTTATTAGAATTTCATATTCCAAATTTTTATCATCATTTTTAATTTATTCAATATGAATATCTTTATCAATTATATGACCATACTCATCAATAGTTGTAAGTATCACTTCTACTTATTGGGATTTGGTATTTGGAATGCTGGAAATTGTGTACCACTATATAATGTGAATGATTTTTCTTCTTCCTTTAATCTTACCTTTCAGTTACCTGATAGACTTCCTTGCCGGAAAACTTCTACTTGTTAGTATATCTTACCCAATTGATTTTAAATGTTTTTTATTTAATCTTGTAAATTTATTATTATTTCTTATATTTCATTTTTTAGAACTTCAAAATTTTTGATCTTGCTTCCTAGCATCTCAAACTATGTTTAAGTAAATACCATGATTTTTTCATGTATTTCTCCTAAATATAATTGTGTTTTATTAGAATCGTGAGAATAATTTTTGTTTTTATTTGTCTTTATATATTGATTTTATTATTAAGAATGTGTATGGTATGGTAATTGATATCCTTTCCCATGTTATTGTATTACAGGTTTGGAGTCAATTGAGCAGGGAGCCTAGGATGGAATATGTTCCAATTTAGTGGTTGAGTATCCACTACTTCCATAAACTATGATTTTTTCTTATTTTTTATCCAATTGGAATTATATGTTTTACATAAGTTAGTCTGTTGTGACTAAAAAATTCAGCATCATACATTTTTAATAGTTATATTATATGGAAATATGGAATAATAATGAAAACCGTTGATGTGTGTGTAGTGATCAACATGAACAACATGGAATAAATTATCTGGAATCAATGAAAAGTTTTCTATTCTCCAATTAATATATTTAAATTTTAAAGATATTAATATCTAATAGTTGAAATTATGTATTCCTTCCCTCAAAAAATATTTCAACCAATGTAAAAAAAATTTCTTCCATGTTATCAATTAATGTGTATATATCTATAGTACCTATCACTATAAATTCATTTCTAGAAGTTATGTATGACAAACCTGCTTTTTATTACAACTTAAACATGCTTTATTACATAAAACTTCACTTGATCCAACAAAGAAGATCGAGAGGTTTAGTGTCTTTGGGGATTAGGATCATTACATAAAAACTTTAAACTTGAAATACAACATCTTTATTGAAAACTTCCTTTACATGACCACTTCATTCCTTCGTACTTAGCATTGCATGGGATAACCTGAGGACATGCATAAGAAAAGGGTGAGCTATAGAGCCCATTAAGGGAGTAAACAATGAATAACATGAGGAGTGAAATACATGTTAGGCAATAGGCATATCAATAGAGCAAAATAGAAACATGAACATAAAGGCATGATAAAGCATGATAATCATAACATGGAAATGTGGCAACAACACTTAACATTGAATTAGCATGAGCCAAGGCTCATTGCACATGGAGCATGAGTAAACCCTCATTGCACTTGAATCACGAGTAAACCATCGTTGCACTTGAATTATCATGAGTAAACACTCATTGCACATGACGTATCATGATAGTATACTTTACCCAATGCATTGGAGCACTATAAAGGGCGCACCTTTCTTAAACATTTCATTTCATGCATAAGTGTGCCACATGGATCATAAAACATGGATTCATAAAACATAATCATTTATTCCATGATAAAGGAATGTGGAATTTGTACATGAAAATTTATAATCAATATGTAAATGTTCTTAAAGGTGAATACCCTTGATGGAGAAATGGGCATGGTATTCACTACACAAAGACATTGGCTTAGAAAATCGGTGCGATTTCGGCAGCGTAACGGCGTGACATAAGAATTCATAAAAAAGGATGATGAGAGAGAAAGGGGTTCCTCATCATATTTACATGTAATGGACAGTAAGGAGATCATATATATACATGTCCCAACAATAGAAATGGAATTTAGATTCATGATACAAAAGTATTGCTTGAATGTAAAAGAAGAGAGAGAAGTTCCTTTCGGAATTTCGGCATAGTAACGGGTGTACATGGGAGGCATTTAATGAGAGATAATGGGTTCTCCCATCATTCAAACAATAAGAGGGAAGTATGGGGGAGGTGAGAAACCATACCGAAACATTCATAATTGAAATAAAAAAAGGCAATACAACTTAAAGAAAATTGACAAAAATGAGAAAGGAAGAAAACCCCTTACTTGGAAGTGTGCTTCCAAAGGCTAGAGAGAGGCTTGTGAGAGGATTCTTGGGAGCTTGGGGAACCTTGAGAGGATTCTAGAGAGAGTAGGGCAGAGGTTGGACGAACTTCAAGGGCTTTGAGTGAGGAGGAAGTGGGATCTTGGGTGGGTTTATATAGGAAAGGTGAGAGAATTCTTTATTATTTAGGTTTGGGACCCCTTATATTAAAATAATCCAAACCACAAACCATCCAATGGTATTTGCCCATGGTTTCTGGAAAAGGAAAGAGGAAAAAAATATTTTACAAGTCCAAGGTCCGAAATAATTAAAAAATTAGGGTTTCTTATGTGGAGGTGAGTCACATTCCCATGGAAATTAATTTAAAAAGGCAAAGTGTTGAATAAGTCTTGAGGGCTCCATTAATGCTTTGAAAAGTAAGTCAAACAAACCCAAAACCTCATTATTTTAATGATAAAACACATATTGGCCGAACATAAGGATTATGGTATTTTATTACATCACCATTGGGTCATTATGATGTCATAAAACACATTAAATATTTAAATGGTATTTAATTTTTACCCAAAAATTTGACTGTCTCAGAAAATTATGAAAAATTCACCGTTGGATAATTTCGACGTCCTGATTCCAAAAATAATATTTATTTTATCTAAATAATTTTCTAAATATGTGAATTTTAACTTTAAAAAAAACCGACATTTATAAAAAATTCACGGGTTTTGACAGAAATGGATTTCAAACCTTAATAAAAATTTTAATTGCATTCATAAAATTATAAGATAATTTATATTTAATAAAAATTAATTTAATATTAATAATAATATTTTATTAAAATATTATTTAATTCAAAAATCCTTTTAATTTAATAAAATATAATTCTTAATTAAATAATAACTAAAAACACCATTTGTACTTTAAAAACTAATTTCAATGTATCAAAAAAATTATATTCATTATTATATACAAAAAATAATGTACATGAACTTGGTGCTACTTATTTGTTACATAACCCCTTAAAATAGCCGCATAAGACCTAAGGGTAAGGTGTGCGATGGTGACAGACTCTTGGGGTTGCTCGGATAACATCGCTCGAGCGGTAATCTCAATCAACTTCCGTTTTTCCCGTAGACGATCACGTTCGAGCTTGACTTGATGAAGCTCAACTTGGGCTTGGTAAAGGGCAAAGTCCAAAGACACCCCCTCCTTTCTGAGCTCCGACAAATGGGCTTCGTAAGGGGCAATTCTACTGGATGAGGCCATCGCTTCCTTTGTCTGAGTAGAAATGGTTTCGTTAAAGCCTTATATTTATACTACTCAGATGATCACTGTTCAACGACTATAAAAGTAACGGTCACAAATCTTAACATAAAACTAAAGAAGTTGACATCTTATAAAAACATTTTTTTTCATAAAGAAACATTTAACTGGATCAAGAGGGATTTTCCATTAATGAAACTTTGGGTCGTTACAACATTCCCCCCTTAAGAAATTTCGCCCTTGAAATTTTCCTTTTCCCACACTAAAACAAATGTGGGTTACTTAGCTTCATCATATCCTCCGACTCCCAAGTTGCTTCTTCAAACATGTGGTTTCTCCACAACACCTTGACGAGGGGCATTGTCTTATTTCGTAGAACTTTTTCTCTACGATCTAAGATCTTCACTGGTTGCTCCTCATAAGAAAGATCGTCTTCCAATTGTACCACCTCGGAAGAGAGTACATGTGAAGGGTCCGGTATGTACTTCCTTAAGAGGGATACATAAAAGACATCATGCACCTTGGACATAGTCGGTGGAAGTGCTAGTCGATAGGCCACAGCCCCAACACGATCAAGAATCTCGAATGGGCCGATGTACCTTGGACTTAACTTCCCTTTCTTTCCAAACCTCATGACCTTCTTCCACGGAGATATGCGTAAAAACACCATGTCTCCGACTTTAAACTCAAGGTCTCGTTGACGATTATCTGCATAACTCTTCTGTCGACTTTGGGCTACCTTGATATGCTGCTGAATGGTTTTCACCTTCTCCACCATTTCTTCGACCATTTCTGGTCCAACCAGCTTACGTTCACCGACCTCATCCCAAAATGCCGGTGTTCTACACCTTTTCCCATACAGGGCTTCATATGGTGCCATTTGGATGCTCGAGTGGAAACTATTATTATAAGAGAACTCAGCCAGAGGAAGATGTTGATCCCATCCTCCTTTAAAGTCCATTGAGCACGCTCTCAACATATCCTCAAGTGTTTGGATAGTCCGCTCGGATTGGCCATCAGTTTGAGGATGATAGGCCGTATTGAAGTTTAGTTCAGTATTCAGAGCATGTTGAAGACTCTTCCAAAACATAGAGGTAAATCTTGGATCTTGGTC
The DNA here is from genome assembly GCA_963277665.1 of Viscum album. Taxonomy (NCBI): domain Eukaryota; kingdom Viridiplantae; phylum Streptophyta; class Magnoliopsida; order Santalales; family Viscaceae; genus Viscum; species Viscum album. The sequence goes on from OY728139.1 coordinate 1,094,613,340, forward strand.
AGACACAATAGATAGTGGTACTCCATGCAACCGTACCACTTCATTGATATATATTTGTGCCAGTTGATCCAAAGAGAAATCCTCTCGAATAGCAATGAAGTGTGCAGTCTTTGTAAGACGATCCACAACAACCCAGATTGCATTGTTGCCTTTAGATGTCCTTGGAAGTCCGGTGACAAAGTCCATGGTGATGTTCTCCAATTTCCATTTTGGTATAGACAATGGTTGCATCATCCCCTTAGACTTCTTCCTCTCTTCCTTCACTTGCGGACACACCAGGCACTTTGATGTATATTCAGCGATCTCCTTCTTCATATTATCCCACGAAAAGTGTTCTCAGAGATCTCGATACATCTTTGTGCTCCCTGGGTGAATAGAGAAATTTGAACTATGTGCATCATCCAAAAGTTCCTTCTTCAGCTCCGAACTTGATGGAACAAATAGTCTTTTCCCAAACCGCACAATTCCTTCTTCATTAACATTAAACTCTAAGAATTTTCCCTTTTTGATAGCTTCCACTTTTTCTTGGATTCCCGCATCATCCTTTGGAGCATCCTTTAACCTTTCCAAAAGAGATGGTTGAGCAATAATTTGTGAAAGGATTGATGATGTTCCCTTCTTTACGATTCCCACGTCCATCTTCATCAAGTCTAAGAAGATTGGGTCCTTCTCAATTCTCAACATTGATAGAATTGCTGTATCCTTTCTACTTAGGGCATCCGCCACCTTGTTCTCCTTCCCAGGGTGGTAATGTATTGAACAGTCACAATCCTTGATGAGCTCTATCCATCTTCTCTGGCGCATATTAATCTCTTTCTATGTGAATATATATTTAAGACTATTGTGGTGAGTATATATCTCACATTTCTCTCCATAGAGATAATGCCGCCAGATTTTCAAGGCAAAGATCACCGCCGCCAACTCCAGATCATGCGTTGGATAGTTTCGCTCATGGATTTTCAACTGCCTTGAGGCATAGGATATCACTTTATCATTCTGCATCAGCACACATCCTAAGCCCTTCTTCGAAGCATCACTGAATACCACAAAAAGCTCCTCACTTGTGGGTAAAGTGAGCACGGGTGCAGTGATAAGCCTCCTTTTCAACTCCTTGAAGCTTTCTTCGCATTCATCACTCCAAGCAAACTTTACTCCCTTTCGAGATAGTTTGGTAAGAGGGTTGGACAATCGTGAGAAATTTCTCACAAATCATCGATAATATCCAGCTAACCCCAAGAATCTACGGATATCAGTTACCGATGTTGGCCTCGGCCATCCCTCAATTGCATCTGTTTTGGAGGGGTCCACAGATATCCCATTTCTTGTGATGATATGACCCAAGAATGAGACTTCCTTCAACCAAAACACACACTTGTTGTACTTTTCATAGAGCTTCTCCTTGCGAAAAGTCTCTAGTAAAGTTTTTAAATGCTCCTCATGGTCCTCCTTGGTTTTGAAGTATATTAGAATATAATCTATAAAGACTACCACAAATTTGTCTAGGTAATATCTGAAGACTCTATTCATCAAGTCCATGAATATTGCTGGAGCATTGGTGAGTCTGAAAGGCATTACTATGAATTCATAGTGCTCGTACCTTGTACGAAAAGCAGTCTTGGGGATATCTTCCTTCTTCACCCTTACTTGATAATATCCCGACCGCAAGTCGACCTTGGAGAAGTATTGTGCTCCATGCAGCTGATCAAACAAGTCATCGATTCTTGGGAGAGGATACTTGTTCTTTATCGTGATTTTTTTTAGTTCACGATAATCGATGCAAAGCCGCATTGACCCATCCTTCTTCTTGACGAAGAGGACTGGTGCACCTCATGGTGATGCACTTGGGTGTATAAACCCTTTATCCAGATTCTCCTGTAGTTGTTTCTTCATCTCTTCAAGATCAACAACAACCATTCTATATGGAGTCTTGGATATTGGTAGCGCCCCAGGTATAAGTTCAATTGAGAACTCAACATCTCTTCTTGGAGGAAGACCATGAAGTTCCTTGGGAAATACTTCAGCGATTTCCCTCACAATAGGCATTTCATCAAGGGTGGTTTCTTACTTGGACTTAATCATCTGAGCCAGATATGCGTGCCCATAAGGCAGTAATATCCATGCTTGAGATAATGGAGCTAAAGGAGATTCATCTTCCTCCTGACACTTGTAATGAATCGGGGGTCGATTCTCCATATGGAGTGTGATTTCCCTCTCCCGACAATTTATGTTGGCTCTATATAAGGAAAGCCAATCCATGCCAAGAATTGCATCAAATTCCACCAAAGGGAGTATGATGAGGTTCGGTGGGAAATTCAATCCACATATTATAACAGGGGAGGACTTATACTCATGGGATGAAATGATTGCCCCCATTTTCCGTACTCACCGACATCTTTACTTCCATGATTTGTGGTGGTGCAGGGATTGTTCTACTAAACTTTTGAGATATAAAAGAATGCGTATAACCTGAATCAAAAAGTACGTTCACTATTCTTGAATGAATAACAAGCGTACTTGTCACCACTTCGTTGTTGGGGTTCACTTCGGCAGAAGTAATGGAAAAAGCTCTTCCTTGCTGTCTTGGAGGTTGTTCATTGCCTCCGATAACCCTTGGATTAGGGCACTGATTCGCAAAATGACCCGGTTCTTTGCATTTAAAGCATTGAACAACGCGTTGAGGTTCGAACGGAGCATTCCTCCCCTCTGTCGCAGCCGCGGGTCCTTCTTGCTGACAGTTAACAGCTAGGTGCCCTTCTCTTCCACACTTGGAGCATTTTCTTGTCCCCCTAAGGCAATTTCCAGGGTGCTTCTTTCCACACTTTTGGCAAGTGGGGTGCTGGAATTTCATAGCACCATTAGATTTATCCATCGGACCACCAGCATTGAATTCCACCTTACGCTTCTTGTCCCCATGATACCCCTGTGATTCTCCGATATCCATTTCAACCTTGAGGGCACATCGGACAATTTCCTCATAGCTGTCGAAGTCACGGATCGCTAATTCTTTCCGCAAGATAGGCTTCAGCTCACCAAAGAAGTGGTCAACCTTGCATTCGGGGGTAACGACAAAGCCGGAAGCGTATCGTGCAAGCCTTGTGAAGTTTGCCTCGTACGCTCCCACAGATTCTTCATCTTTCTATTTGAGGGAAAGGAAGTCCCTTTCCATCTTAAGACGGAGGGTGCGTGGAAAATATTTATCGAAAAACATCTTCCAGAATACCTTCCATTCGAAAGCCTCGATCTCCTCCTCAGGCTTCGTATTTTTGATCAATGTCCACCATTGATCAGCTTCACCCTCCATACGATAAGCCGCCAGAAGAACCTTCTCTTTTTCAGAGCATTGGAGGATGGAGAATATCTTTTCAATGGAGTTGATCCATTGTTCAGCAATCGTGGGATTGGATGATCCACTAAAATTAGGAGGCCTTTGTCTCATGAAGATTTCAATAGCGACTTGTTCTTTCTTATGGGGGGTTGAATGTTCTTCTTGACCAGTGTTTCTATTCAAAACTGGAGTTAGCTGAGAGAGAAGCGTGACAAAGTTCACGATTCCCGCTCCCATTGGATTGGGCATCTCATAAGTACAATCATCACACTGATCTTCACAACGGTTGTTAGCCCGAGTTCTCCTATTACCGGCCATTGGCTGGAATAAAAGGAAAGTTAGGGGTAACACATAAAGGGTAATCCAAAGACAAAAGTTGATGACTTATAAATAAACTTTAATCTCTTTAACTCATGAGTCTATAGGATTCAATCCATGCTTTTCATGATCTTCCTTCTAACATATATTCTTAGGGGCATTTTTCCCTTAATAAGGGTTCATACTAAGATTGTGAATTTATCAAAACATATCCCCCGGGAGTGTCGTAACCAAGAGTGCAGCAAGGCCCGTTGTTGTGCACCAGTTCCCATTCGAGTCTAGCTCAAAGCGGTGTTTTCAGGTTTTACCCCTAGGATACATCTGTGCCAGAGCCGCCTCTACCTGCTCGTATCCAGACAGGGATGTATTTGTTTGATAAACCACTTACTTAATATTTACCAAAACTTAGGGATGTTTTTATTATGCTTAGTCTTGTATCTAAGGCTTTATTAGGGTTTCCTAATCCCAAAAATAACTAAACCTATCCTCTGATACCAACTATGACAAACCTTCTTTTTATTACAACTTAAACTTGCTTTATTACATAAAACTTCACTTGATCCAACAAAGAAGTTCGAGAGGTTTAGTGTCTTTGGGGCTTAGTATCATTACATAAAAACTTTAAACATGAAATACAACATCTTTATTGAAAACTTCCTTTACATGAGCACTACATTCCTTCGTACTTAGCATTGCATGGGATAACCTGAGGACATGCATAAGAAAAGGGTGAGCTATAAAGCCCAGTAAGGGAGTAAACAATGAATAACATGAGGACTGAAATACATGTTAGGCAATAGGAATATCAATAGAGCATAATAGAAACATGAACATAAAGGCATGATAAAGCATGATAATCATAACATGGAAATGTGGCAACAACACTTAACATTGAATTAGCATGAGACAAGGCTCATTGCACATGGAGCATGAGTAAACCCTCATTGCACTTGAAGCACGAGTAAACCGTCATTGCACTTGAATTAGCATGAGTAAACACTCATTGCACATGATGTATCATGATACTATACTTTACCCAATGCATTGGAGCGCTATAAAGGGCGCACCCTTCTTAAACATTTCATTTCATGCATAAGTGTGCCACATGAATCATAAAACATGGATTCATAAAACATAATCATTTCTTCCACGATAAAGGAATGTGGAATTCATACATGAAAATTTATAATCAATATGTAAATGTGCGTAAAGGTGAATACCCTTGATGGAGAAATGGGCATGGTATTCACTACACAATGACATTGGCTTAGAAAATCGGTGCGATTTCGGCAGCGTAACGACGTGACATAAGAATTCATAAAAAAGGTTGATGAGAGAGAAAGGGGTTCCTCATCATATTTACATGTAATGGACATTAAGGAGATCATATATATACATGTCCCAACAATAGAAATGGAATTTAGATTCATGATACAAAAGTATTGCTTGAATGTAAAAGAAGAGAGAGAAGTTCCTTTCAGAATTTCGGCATAGTAACGGGTGTACATGGGAGGCCTTTAATGAGAGAGAAAGGGTTCTCCCATAATTCAAACAATAAGAGGAAAGTATGGGGGAGGTGCAAAACCATACCCCAACATTCATAATTGAAATAAAAAAAGGGAATACAACTTAAAGAAATTGACAAAAATGAGAAAGGAAGAAAACCCCTTACTTGGAAGTGTGCTTCCAAAGGCTAGAGAGAGGCTTGTGATTGGCTTATTGGGATCTTGGGGCACCTTGAGAGGATTCTAGAGAGAGTATGGCAGAGGCTGGACGAACTTCAAGGGCTTTGTGTGAGGAGGAAGTGGGAGCTTGGGTGGGTTTATATATGAAAGGTGATAGAATTCTTTATTATTTAGGTTTGGGACCCCTTATATTAAAATAATCCAAACCACAAACCATACCATGGTATTTGCCCATGGTTTCTGGAAACGTAAAGAGGAAAACAATATTTTACAAGTCCAAGGTCCGAACTTATTAAAAAATTAGGGTTGCTTATGTGGAGGTGAGTCACACTCCCATGGAAATTAATTTAAAAAGGCAAAGTGTTGAATAAGTCTTGAGGGCTCCATTAATGCTTTGAAAAGTAAGTCAAACAAACCCAAAACCTCATTATTTTAATGATAAAACACATATTGGCCGAACATAAGGATTATGGTATTTTATTACATCACCATTGGGTCATTATGATGTCATAAAACACATTATATATTTAAATGGAATTTAATTTTTACCCAAAAATTTGACTGTCTCAGAAAATTATGAAAAATTCACCGTTGGATAATTTCGACATCCTGATTCCAAAAATAATATTTATTTTATCTAAATAATTTTCTAAATATGTGAATTTTCACTTTTAAAATAAAAACCGACATTTATAAAAAATTCACGGGTTTTGACAAAAATGGCTTTCAAACCTTAATAAAAATTTTAATTGCATTCATAAAATTATAAGATCATTTATATTTAATAAAAATTAATTTAATATTAATAATAATATTTTATTAAAATATTATTTAATTCAAAAATCCTTTAATTTAATAAAATATAATTCTTAATTAAATAATAACTAAAAACACCATTTGTACTTTAAAAACTAATTACAATGTATCAAAAAAATTATATTCATTATTATATACAAAAAAAATGTACATGAACATGGTGCTACTTATTTGTTACATAACCCCTTAAAATAGCCGCATAAGACCTAAGGGTAAGGTGTGCGATGGTGACAGACTCTTGGGGTTTCTCGGATAACATCGCTCGAGTGGTAATCTCTATCAACTTCCATTTTTCCCGTAGACGATCACATTCGAGCTTGACTTAATGAAGCTCAGCTTGGTCTTGGTCAAGGGTAAAGCCCAAAGGCGCCACCTCTTTCCCGAGCTCCGACAAATGGGATTTGTAAGGGGCAATTCTACTGGATGAGGCCATCACTTCCTTTGTCTGAGTAGAAATGGTTTCGTTAAAGCCTTATATTTATACTACTCAGATGATCACTGTTCAACGGCTATAAAAGTAACGGTCACAAATATTAACATAAAACTAAAGAATTTGACATCTTATAAAAACATTTTGTTTCATAAAGAAACATTTAACTGGATCAAGAGGGATTTTCCATTAATGAAACTTTGGGTCGTTACATTACGTATATTTCTAACTTAATTTCTTGTTTAATTATATAATATAAATCATGAAACAAGTTTTTTAACATCATTCCATTATGATTATAGTAATTTGACATAGCCCTAAATTTTTCCAAATATTTTATGATTGTTTCCTATTAATTAAAATAATTTTTTTATGTCTCTATTTTTGTTCAATTGTTTTGTTGTCATGTAATAAAAATTATGAATGTTTATTCTCATCACTACCCATGTAAAGATAGTACATGGGTTTAAACTCTACGACCATTATTTGGGTTCACCATGAAATGAACATGACAATAGTCTTAGGATTAACACTTCTTTTCTCACCTCATTATTTTTTATTATGTCACAAACACTGAGAGATATATTTAAATGTATATAATGGTATTCACTACTCAATCCATGGAATTATGCATGTTTCTTAAATTAGTTTTTTATCCTCTTCTTTATTCTCAAATGTTTCACCTATATTATTAGTCTTACTATTCCTGATCTGATTCATATAGGTTTTGGGCATATTTGAATCATTATTTAATGGTATAACTAACTCAAAATTTAGTCATAAACCATATGTAAGTTTTACATTACAAGTTCAAAATTTCATGTCCACTGAAAATGGTATATAACTTTACCGTATCAAAACATTAAAACCAAGTTAAATGATCTTCACATTTAATTTATCATTAATATATAATAAGATATATAATTACTGTAACTTCTAATTCATTCTTCATTGATTATTGGTGGTTTAGATCTCATCAAAGTATCGTAATCCTATAGATTCCCTATATATAATAATTCTAATGGTAACCCAAACTTTCACCACAATCTCTAAATGAATCTATAGAATCATAAGGTTCTAGAAAATCTGATCATGATCAATTTCATTATTCATGGTTGACCACAACATAATTGTTATTAAGAGAGCAATAACACTTTCTGTTCTATTATTATCATGAGATAAGAGTGGATAAGAGCACTATATATCTCATAATCTCTCCTTATAGACTTATATAGTCTCACTCTATATGCTTTTCATACCAAAAATGTTTTACAAAATTAATATTATTTGATATTTATTATGTTGGGTTTATGGTTTGAAACATGCACACTAAATCCTTTCCAACATTAACATTCTTAATTGATCCCATGTCCATTAATGATGGTATTATTATTAATCTCTTATCTTGTGAAATAAATTATCAAATATAAATAAATATCATTTATAATATTTCTAATTAGACCATTATTCTCATTCTCCCTTCCCTCATCAAAATTTATCTGTCCATGAATAATGACTATTTAATATGTAAACTCAAGTACATCATTCTACTATAAATATATTATGTATTTTATTTTCCAAACCAGAAAAAAAATTATTATTTAACTCATGTATTATTTGGAAAAACTGGTGACTAAATTATGGTGATTAACCAAACCTAACTAAAAATTATTCATTATAAATTGTTAAATTCAAGAATATAATTTTACTTAGATTGAAGATAGACATAATGTGTGACCCTTTATGCCTCTTTATTAGTGTAATTGGGTATAATGAACAAACGTCGAGGGTTGAAATCATTTAAATCAATGAAACATCTGTAGATAAATTAGTTAATGTTTTAACGATGTCCAAACTCCTATGAAATTTTACCATGTAATATTATATTTTATCACAATATCTCAAATCAAGCAGGTTGCATACCTGCACCATCAACCTATATGCTAAATGTCTCTTTCTTTGAAATTATAGAAATGAACATTCTCATTGAGCACCATATCCATGGATTTATTTATGTGGTTCCACTACCATAAAATATTATGAGTTGTTAGCATTTTTCAAGGGATAAATCCTTTCTTGGATTATCTATTTATGTAATATCACTCATGATGCAACCAATATATCATACTTCCCTATAAACATAAGTCATCATGGATTTTTCCAATACATAAAACTACCCATGTCATGATATCCATTAATAATAATCTTATATTCTAAATATCTATACACACGTCCTTGGATAAGGAAATCAAATGACATATGGAAATATGGATTTCCAATTAATGGGAATGTTCTTATAACATCATGTCTTGTATATTACCTTTGGTGAACACCATGAGAATGTGTATCAATGTCTTATGAGTCACTTTACCCTAATATAATTTATTTTTTGTGTCCCAATAAACAATATTATATTTCCATATAACAATATTCAAGAATTATATTATGTCCCCATAAGGTTCTCATCACAGTGGGGAACTACTGTTACCTTTCATCATGACATATATTCTAAGCACATTATCACCTAAATATATAATCTTGAAGAATGATGAATATTTTATAATATAATAGATTTAATTAGAAAACATGTGATCAACTACAAAATAATTTACTTCTAGGTCACCAACTAAATCAGACTCCAACTAGCACTATATCACACTAACTACATCTTTCCTCCCACTAACTCTCAGATGATACACATGCTTCTACTAAGATAAAGCCTTATTTAAGGGGTTGATCATGTTTTCTTCATTCGATACTATTCTCACATAAACATTATCTAATTAATAGAAATAATATAATGACCCTCTCTTTAAATAAATTACATTCATCATTTTAGTGGAATACTTAATATATTTCAAAAATAGATTCCCAAAGACCATATTATTTTAGTTCCCTTACAAGCATGTAAACATAAACACCAGTACATAAGCAAGATACATTATCACACACTAGGTTATTCATGACTATAACCATTCATAGAAACCTAATATATAATGTATATTTTTATAACATGGGGAAAGAAAATGTAAAAAGGGGTGATCTCAAATGCTGAGTAAGGGTAGACAAGGAAGATATGTAAATATAAATATTATAATAAGTATATGATAATTTCAAATTAACAATACAATATCATACCATATATATCAAATATCATAAACATGAATCATGGCATAAATATTCATTGTTTAGAAGATGTTAATCCAAATAGAATCAATAGTGTAGTCCATTAAAACATTACATATGAATAAGACTTGGTGTTGTGGAAGACACATAATCATATAAAATGATTTCCATAGAAGTAAAGGCTCCACATCCAATCCCTTATTAATTTTATAGGTTGACTCCCATTAAAATATTGGTAGTCATGGAACCCTCCCATGACAATTTTAGTAGTCAAGGATCACTCCCAATATCATCTTAGCCGAAAATTCCTTTACTGAACTGAGTTCACTCCTTGTTCTAGTGATGTATATCTCATGAAATATGAATTTTTACACAATAAATTGGAATGAGATATTGGTTCCACTCATCTCATAATCAAATTAAAAAAATGTCTGCCACTATATTAAAAATATTCATCATTTCATAACCAATAAAATGAAATGAATATCATAAAAGTTTAATCATATCATTACCTATTAAAAAGATGAAGGTTTTATAATAATTTCATCAAATAATATATCTTGAAAAGAATATTTTTTCATAATAAGTATACCCGTGAAATAGAAATGGGTTTCTTAAAAATAATTCCATTATACCATAATCCATTTAAATAAAAAATTTTAATGCGACCTTTTGATTATTTCCTTGAAAAGAATGAGTAACATCGAAAGATGCATCGTAATTAGAAAATAATTTTTTTAAAGATACATTAAAAATATCTCTTGAGTAAAATATCCTTTCTTCATTGAAAAAATATATTTTTTAAAATAAAAAAAAATTAATCCATTTTTTTATTAAAAATAGCTTTAATAACATATAAAGAAATCATGGAAAAAATAACGCATTTTTAAAATACGTTTTCTAGGAAATGATCTGAACATATCCTATTAAAAACATTCTTGAAAGCATGATTTGGGAATAATATAGATTTCTAATCAATGGGGAAAATATGGTAATAATTTCATAAAAATATTTTTTAAAATTATCTTCAGCATAAAAGAGTGGATATGGTACTAATACCTGAAGATATCATGAAAAACAGGAGGAGGAGAAATTTCATGATTGTTCTTATAATATAGATCATAATTTTTCATCAATTTAATCATACTCATTGTAACAGCCCAAGATTTTATAAAAAATATTCTTTTTAATTTTATTAATGTCTTGTGTTGTACGCTACACCAAAAGGAGCTTGCACAACACGCATCCTTGACTTGCCTTGCATTACACGCAATCGCGACCTTCCTCGATAGCGTGTGTAATACGCAATACCGAGTTTCACTAAACAACGATATGCTATTAAAATATTATTAAAACTAGCCGTTATGAATAGTAATAACCATTTTTTAAAATTCTGTAAATCTTATTTTTCAAAATGAACTTCATTTTTGGATTCGGAGTATCGAATTTAGCCTAAGGTGAAATTTTGGTACTTTTCGGATAACTTTCATATTCTGATGAATAGTGAAAATTACTAATTTATAATTAAAAACAACTTTTTTAATTGAAATAATTAATAGTGATAAGTTATTAATTTGAGTGGTTTTAAAGTATATTTAGAATATATTTTTACAATTTAATACAATGTTGGTCATTGGATGTAATTTCACATTTAAACCAGACGTAATCAAATGTCAATCTTTTGATAGATATTGTTTCTTAAAAACACGCTATTTGTTTTAACAGCGGGATTTAATTATAAATTTAATTAATACAATTTCTATGTTATGAATTTGGTAAAATAGACTTCATTTTTGAATTCGGAATATGAAATATAGCTTAGGATGAAATTTTGGCATTGTTCTGAAAAACATCAATTTTTGATGAATAGTGAAACCACTAAGTGGTAGGTTAAAAACTGAATTTTGCATAAAACTTAATTTTACCGCTTCTGTGAATGGAATTTCAAAAATCCGATAGACACGGTTAATATCAAGGACTAAAATTTGGTTCAATGAGATGAAAATAATTTTTTGGTGAATAGTAACTTTTTACTTTTTTTTACCACGGTTAATAGTAAATAGGGTAACTAAGGGTAAATATGATATTACTATTACCCTAACACGTGTCCTAATCCTATTGGACAAGTGTATTTCGACCAAAAACAAACTTAGGAATAAAATATGACCATTTAGGCCCACTTGGGTTAGATTAGGACATTTATTATTAATTTATTTAAAGAAGGGTTAAAAGTGTTAAAATCAACGTTTATTTACTAAAACATTTTTAATATAGGGTTATACATAAGATAAATTCGATTTTAAATACTCATTAGAAATCTAAAAAGATTTCCTACATGATGGTATTTTATTTGTAATTTTTAGACATCAATTAAGTTAATTTATTTATGACACAACGATGATGCAGTAATTATCTTATTAATAAAATATTGACATAATTGATGTTATAAACACCAAAATAAATGTAATTTGAGATTTTTTATGAATTCCACTAATTTTCTAGGTTTCTATGATATATTAATGTTGATTTAATCAACTTGGTTCGAACATTTAAATCTGTTATGACTTTCACAAAAATCATATATCAAATACTGTCAAAATTGACACAAAATAGTTTTTAAATCAAATATTATATTATTAATTGTTATTTTATTCCTAAAAATCTAAGGTTCGGCCAAATGACGTAGATAAGGATATATATATTAATAATAAACAATTTGGGGTTCTTTTGGAATGTTATAGTAAGTGTATTAACCATATAGTGAAAGAAAACAAAAAGACACGGTAAATGTTAAATTATTTAACTTAGAGTTAAATCTAATTGATAAGGTTAAAATAATATCCTAAACTTGTCTAAATTCTATTGGTTGATAGGATTTCGACCCATCCCCACTTTAGATTCGAAATAAGACCCTTTGGAACCATTATAAACCGATTTTGACTTTAATATAAAATAATATTTTGAGATATTCCTAAGGTGCCCCTCTCCTCCCCTATAAAAGGACACCTCCTCCCCCTCCTCCTCACACCAAATTGAGCAGTCAAGCTCGGCCAACCCCTGCCATTTTCTCCTCTCCACTTCCCTAGAATAATCCTAGAGGTCCTGGTCTTCTCCAAAGACCAATCTTAGCTCCTTAGGTGGAGGATTCAAAGAGGCGTTCCAAAGAAAAGGAGCTTTAGACACGAACAAAGCAAATCGGACCTAAGGTAAGGGAAAATATCACAATCTCATTTTTATCCGAGATTGTTTATTCGTAAGTATTTAATGGGGTGTATTTTATCATCCACATCCATGTTTCATAAATATGTAATATTATTTCCATCCACGTACAATTGTTTAAATCCATTTCTACCCTTCGGTGAGTTTTTAGTAATATGTACGAAAGGAATCCTTTGTCGTTTTTCGTACGAGGTACTTTTTGACTTTTCCGACAAAAGTACGAAGAATTTTTTTTTTTACTTATATGGCATGAATGGATTTTTAAAACAAAATTTCCAAGAATCTTCCTTTACAAGTTTTCAAGTTTATTTTTAATCAACTTCTTTTATTTTAACGTTGTATGGCATGTTATGAAAGGAAAAATGTTTTTGAAGAAGAAAGGATATTTTCCTCAAGAATGGAGTTCAAGTGTTTTATCAAAATTATTTTCCATATAAGATAATAAAGGGTTCTGTTTTTATCCCTATTATTAAATTGATTTGATCATGTTGTGATGGAATTATTTTTATGAATTCCTTTATCTTATATGAGTTGTTTTATGATGTCATGTCGTTTAAGAATCCCATTTTTATTACATGAGTTATTCTATGATGTATGTTTTATGATTATGTGGCACACATAAGAAAGGATTCATTATAAGATGGGTGGGACCTATATCTCCCTCCAATGCATTGGGTAAAGATTTTATATCTCATGAGATAGACATGGCTGGAACGGAAGGTTATTTCGGTTCAGTGATACAGGACTGAAACGAGGAGTGAACTCGGTTCAGAAAGGGACTTTGTCCACTAAGATAGTCTTGGCAATGAGTCATGACTAACAAGAAATTATTTTCCATGATTATGTGTGCATGCCACAAAGTTTCATGTTTCATGTTATGATTATGGGGATCTCATTTTCACTTCTATGATTTATTAAGATTTTATGATCTCTTTTGCAGGTTATGATTTTCAATAAAGATATGATATGATTTTTATTTCTTTTGTTTACCCTTACTGAGCATTTGAGCTCACCCTTTTATGTTTTCTTTTCCCCAGGATATAAAGAAAGGTTTTAGGTATAAAAAAAGGAAGATCTTTATGGGAGATGTTGAAGATCTTTCACCATGATTAGAAGATTACGTTCCGAGTTTCCAAAGACACTAAACTATTACGATCCTTGTGTGTGTGTTTTTGTTATGTACTAAGTATTCCGCAAAAGTAATTTCATGTCCATGTACGTCAAGATACGGGTCTCTACAGTTGGTATCAGAGGGAGGTTTAGTCAACCTTTGGAAACTAGGATGCGAGAACTTTAGTGAGATCCCTAGAGATATTTCTAAGGTATGTCTAGGGATGTCCCTAAGGTTAAGTATACGTATAGGTTATAGTACTAGAATTACGCTAACGATCATAGAATTAAACCTAATATGTTATATATTGAAGGTACTTCCCCTTTATTATGTTGTTTTCCTTAGCATGATTTTTGCCTCTCACATTATTCTTTTTGGGTTTTAGAAAATGGCTGGAAACAAGGTGATTCACGATAATGGAAGATATGATGGACAATGGACTGATATTCTTCATGAGCAACCAAATGAAATGGGATTTGGAAGTCCAAACATCATCATTATGCCGAATCAGCAATCTCATAATATGATCAATAAAGTAAAATTTGGTAAGTTTCATGACTCGGCTAATAAGAGAAGGATGGAGTTTCATGATGATCATAGAGGAAAGAAAGTTCAATTTCCCCTATGTAAATCATGTGGGAAGAGGCATCAAGGAGAATGTTTTAAAGGAACTGGAAGATGCTTTGGGTGTGGAAATGAAGGACACAAAGCCAGTAAGTGCAAAGGAAAAGGTTCAGTTAACACTAGGGATGAGGATAATGGTATTGCTACGACATCAACAATGGTTAAATGTTTTAAATGTGGAATGTACGGGCATTATGCAAACCAATGCCCTAAGGGAAAGTCTCATGAAGAGAATCAGTATGGTCGTATGGGTAGTATTTATGTTGATGATGATGATGAGACTACAAATGATATGTGAGATGAAATAATTGTTGAAGCTCGGTCAATGGTTAATGAATGTAGTGGAATGATTACATGTTTATTAAGTGTAATGTTGTATAAGTAATCTCATGGTACTATGGGATAAATAGACATCTAAGGATTGTTACATTGTTGTCTTTCCTTAAGTTTTGAAAGTATGTGATGAATGGTACAAGTATTTTTGGAATGTAGATGATATGCGCTTAATGAAGGGATAAGACGATAATGATATGTTTGATTGTATGCATGAGCTCATGATTGATATAAGGACTAAGTGATATCATGGTTTGAGTATATAGAATTTTGAGGATTTTGGTATGTGGGAAGTGTTAACTTTTAACTGCATTCATGTTTTCACTAAGGTTCAATGGGTATTCAAAAGAATACATGATTAAGGACTTTGAATGTTTGGAATGTGACCAACAAGATATAGGGGGGATAAATGATGGTATTCACATGCTTGGTTGACGACATTTCAAGCAATCATTTTCTTTTTACTATGAGCTTGGAACGAAGTATTTTAGATAAGCCTAAAGATTGTAATGGATTATGTTAACCATAAGTTAGTATTGTTTAAGTATAGAACTTCTTTTGATATTATTTATGTGATGTTATAGTAATGTAGTTTTAGAAAAAGGACAACCTGCAGGACGGGCGACAGCCCATCGCTTCGGACAAGGCTGTAGGAATCGAACCCACAACCGAAGTGCGACTGGCCTTTATCGCCTACCACTGACCTACAGGAAGTCCCTGTTTAGTATAAACTAGTTTTATTATATTAAGCAGTATGATATATGAAGTATAAGTCCATTTTAGGAACCATATATGATTAATCTCACTATAGATCGACTTATGTATATAAGTTTTGCTAACCTTTTGTTTGAGACAGATGGAATGACCTGTCATTCTATAACATGATCTGCTAACACTTCACGAATAACAAATTCAACTTCATTTATTTAAGAGATGAAGTGGAAATTGTTCAAGGCACGAACAACAGTGAGATTGTACCGAAATAAAGTAAGTATTTATTCTAATTCAAATTTTCAACTTTAGGGGAAATGATCTTGAAAACCAAAAATGTTGTCCTAGTGATCTTATACCTGATGAATCAGATGGTACCTTATATCATCACAAATATATGGATTTGTGATTACTGGCTTTTCCATAGCCATGTTCTCTACCACTCTCCATCAGAACATGATGGTTAGATTTCTCTTCCATATCCAAATTTTCACCTATGTGGAAACCCAATGATTAGTTTATTTGGGTAACCGTTACGTTTCATACTTTTGATTGGTTTTGACATTCCTTTTTACGATGTGAGTTTCTATTAAAGAAACTTTCGAATAGTAAACCATTTATAACCCCGACGAATTTCGAGGGCGAAATTCATTTTAAGGGGGGTAGAATGTAACAGCCCAAGATTTTATAAAAAATATTCTTTTTAATTTTATTGATGTCTTGTGTTGTACGCTACACCAAAAGGAGCTTGCACAACACGCATCCTTGACTTGCCTTGCATTACACGCAATCGCGACCTTCCTCGATAGCGTGTGTAATACGCAATACCGAGTTTCACTAAACAACGATATGCTATTAAAATATTATTAAAACTAGCCGTTATGAATAGTAATAACCATTTTTTAAAATTCTGTAAATCTTATTTTTCAAAATGAACTTCATTTTTGGATTCGGAGTATCGAATTTAGCCTAAGGTGAAATTTTGGTACTTTTCGGATAACTTTCATATTCTGATGAATAGTGAAAATTACTAATTTATAATTAAAAACAAATTTTTTAATCGAAATAATTAATAGTGATAAATTATTAATTTGAGTGGTTTTAAAGTATATTTAGAATATATTTTTACAATTTAATACAATGTTGGTCATTGGATGTAATTTCACATTTAAACCAGACATAATCAAATGTCAATCTTTTGATAGATATTGTTTCTTAAAAACCCGCTATTTGTTTTAACAGCGGGATTTAATTATAAATTTAATTAATACAATTTCTATGTTATGAATTTGGTAAAATAGACTTCATTTTTGAATTCGGAATATGAAATATAGCTTAGGATGAAATTTTGGCATTGTTCTGAAAAACATCAATTTTTGATGAATAGTGAAACCACTAAGTGGTAGGTTAAAAACTGAATTTTGCATAAAACTTAATTTTACCGCTTCTGTGAATGGAATTTCAAAAATCCGACAGACACGGTTAATATCAAGGACTAAAATGTGGTTCAATGAGATGAAAATAATTTTTTGGTGAATAGTAACTTTTTACTTTTTTTTACCACGGTTAATAGTAAATAGGGTAACTAAGGGTAAATATGATATTACTATTACCCTAACACGTGTCCTAATCCTATTGGACAAGTGTATTTCGACCAAAAACAAACTTAGGAATAAAATATGACCATTTAGGCCCACTTGGGTTAGATTAGGACATTTATTATTAATTTATTTAAAGAAGGGTTAAAAGAGTTAAAATCAAAGTTTATTTACTAAAACATTTTTAATATGGGGTTATACATAAGATAAATTATATTGTAAATATAAATTAGAAAGCTAAAAGGATTTCCTACATGATGGTAATTTATTTGTAATTTTTAGACATCAAATAAGTTAATTTATTTACGACACAACGATGATGCAGTAATTATCTTATTAATAAAATATTGACATAATTGATGTTATAAACACCAAAATAAATGTAATTTGAGATTTTTTATGAATTCCACTAATTTTCTAGGTTACTATGATATATTAATGTTGATTTAATCAACTTGGTTCGAACATTTAAATCTGTTATGACTTTCACAAAAATCATATATCAAATAGTGTCAAAATTGACACAAAATAGTTTTTAAATCAAATATTATATTATTAATTGTTATTTTATTCCTAAAAATCTAAGGTTCGGCCAAATGACTTAGATAAGGATATATATATTAATAATAAACAATTTGGGGTTCGTTTGGCATGTTATAGTAAGTGTATTTACCATATAGTGAAAGAAAACAAAAAGACACGGTAAATGTTAAATTATTTAACTTAGAGTTAAATCTAATTGATAAGGTTAAAATAATATCCTAAACTTGTCTATATTCTATTGGTTGATAGGATTTCGACCCATCCCCACTTTAGCTTCGAAATAAGACCCTTTGGAACCATTATAAACCGATTTTGACTTTAATATAAAATAATATTTTGAGATATTCCTAAGGTGCCCCTCTCCTCCCCTATAAAAGGACACCTCCTCCCCCTCCTCCTCACACCAAATTGAGCACTCAAGCTCGGCCAACCCCTGCCATTTTCTCTTCTCCACTCCCCTAGAATAATTCTAGAGGTCCTGGTCTTCTCCAAAGACCAATCTTAGCTCCTTAAGTGGAGGATTCAAAGAGGCGTTCCAAAGAAAAGGAGCTTCAGACACGAACAAAGCAAATCAGACCTAAGGTAAGGGAAAATATCACAATCTCATTTTTATCCGAGATTGTTTATTCGTAAGTATTTACTGGGGTGTATTTTATCATCCACATCCATGTTTCATCAATATGTAATATTATTTCCATCCACCTACAATTGTTTAAATCCATTTTTACCCTTCGGTGAGTTTTTAGTAATATGTACGAAAGGAATCCTTTGTCGTTTTTCGTACGAGGTACTTTTTGACTTTTCCGACAAAAGTATGAAGAATGTTTTTTTTAACTTATATGGCATGAATGGATTTTTAAAACAAAATTTCCAAGAATCTTCCTTTACAAGTTTTCATGTTTATTTTTAATCAACTTCTTTTATTTTAACGTTGTATGGCATGTTATGAAAGGAAAAATGTTTTTGAAGAAGAAAGGATATTTTCCTCAAGAATGGAGTTCAAGTGTTTTATCAAAATTATTTTCCATCTAAGATAATAAAGGTTTATGTTTTTATCCCTATTATTAAATTGATTTGATCATGTTGTGATGGAATTATTTTTATGAATTCCTTTATCTTATATGAGTTGTTTTATGATGTCATGTCGTTTAAGAATCCCATTTTTATTACATGGGTTATGCTATGATGTATGTTTTATGATTATGTGGCACACATAAGAAAGGATTCATTATAAGATGGGTGGGACCTATATCTCCCTCCAATGCATTGGGTAAAGATTTTATATCTCATGAGATAGATATGGCTGGAACGGAAGGTTATTTCGGTTCAGTGATACAGGACTGAAACGAGGAGTGAACTCGGTTCAGAAAGGGACTTTGTCCACTAAGATAGTCTTGGCAATGAGTCATGACTAACAAGAAATGATTTTCCATGATTATGTGTGCATGCCACAAAGTTTCAAGTTTCATGTTATGATTATGGGGATCTCATTTTCACTTCTATGATTTATTAATATTTTATGATCTCTTTTGCAGGTTATGATTTTCAAAAAAGATATGATATGATTTTTATTTCTTTTGTTTACCCTTACTGAGCATTTGAGCTAACCCTTTTATGTTTTATTTTCCCCAGGATATAAAGAAAGGTTTTAGGTATAAAAAAAAGGAAGATCTTTATGGGAGATGTTGAAGATCTTTCACCACGATTAGAAGATTACGTTCCGAGTTTCCAAAGACACTAAACTATTACGATCCTTGTGTGTGTGTTTTTGTTATGTTCTAAGTATTCCGCAAAAGTAATGTAATGTCCATGTACGTCAAGATACGGGTCTCTACACTCATAAACAATTCCAATTTATAGAAAATAAAATACACCATTCATGGAGACATTAGGCCATACAAATTAATGAACATTGATTCCATTTTATCGTGGTTTTGAAAGAAAAAATGTAATTGAAATATATGTGTGTTTTCATATAATATAATTTTAGTATCATTATCATTTCATATATATCATATAATTTCACTAAACCCATTCCTTATTACATTATATGTAATTATTCACTAAATCACATCATTTTGAGTAGGCGACAGTCACCATGTCCACAAAAAAAGTAATCATATTTAAAAAAATGGAAATCATTAAGGTATGTGTTCTATTATAATTATATATGAATGACTAACACATAAATATAATATAGAAAATCTAAAATTTTATTTTAATTATAATTACCTACTATGATATTTGGTAAAGGAAAAAAGAACAACGTCATTTCGTGAGGCGATAGTCCACCATAAAAACAAATGGTAAGTTTGTTACCCATTTTCTGGAAGTGTGTGTAGGTGTAGGTCTAACCGATAGAATAAAAATATTTCAGAATATTGAGGATACCAAATTTATTATATAATAATGTAACAATAGGAGCTTAGTGGTGGTGAATGAAGTAAAACAAAAGTTCATTTGAAAAAATTTTACCTCTTCTTTGGGTAAATCCCCTTGGATTACACCAAAGAGATTCCTTGGTTGGATTTATTCGAAAAGGTAGGATTCTAAAATTATGGGATGGAAGAAGGGAGGAGATTTTTTTTATTGAGTTTTACTAAGGGAAAGTGATTGAGATGTGCGAATAAGTGAGTGGGTGAGAGGCCTTTTATATTGGGGGAGGAATGGGGTTCTGGTAAATACAAAAGGAAAAACACTATTGAGAGGTCTCCTTACATCATGTGCTTTATATAATTTTAAAATTTAGATCCAAGAAATGAATTTGTAAAAATATTTTGATACAATGTTCTATGGACTTGTTTCTAGGTTTTTTGGCCACTTATGTTATGATTTTACCACTAAGTAATCTTTTTCACCTTAATCATTTTAATTATTTTTAATTACATTCAGTAATATTTTTTATAAAAAATAATTTGAACATTATATAAATTATAAATTATACTAATTCAAAATATAGAATCCATTTTTCCAAATTTTAATCAGATAAGTGGACTAAATTATTTCAAATTAATCCCACATATGTGTCATATCAGCATATTTTTAAGCCAAAATGTGTACTGGTTTGATTTTTTTATATTCAATTTCAATGTGAAATTTCTTCCCATGGACTAAATTAGATTAATTGATTTAAAATTTCTATAATTAAATTTTTAATAAAAAATTAAATATAATTTAAATATATAAATAAATTATATTAAAAGGAAGTATTGAAATAAAATTCAACATTCTTCGATATTCATCCAAAAAAAATGTTTTTCAAAAAAACAACTAAAATTGCACCCCAATCTAATTTTGAAATTACAAACTAAAAATTGTTTCTTATATTATCAATTTCACTTTCTAAAAGTTTATAAAATTGTTTTTATTATTTTTCTTAGAAAGACATAAAAGGAAGATTATTTGAGAAAATAGTATTTTAAAACATATAAACACTTTAACAAAAATGATATGTTTTATTATCAATATGTTCTATTTATATAAAACAAGTATAAATAAGATTTTAAAATTATTTGATTATATTTTTATTGAAAAGATTAAATATTATCTTAAAATTATCCGATTAAAATAATTGAATTAATAAAATATTGTCTCTTGTAATCTTAATGTTGTTTGTAATGCAAGCCGAGTCTGTGTTGCATGTAGTGAAAGATTATCTTAGTGTAGTGGATAAAAAATATTAACTGGTTGTATCGAATGATGAAATACATCAAAGAAAATTAATTTATTTAAGAATAAGATTCTCAAATTCTTAGGTTATTTTATTCTACCAACAATAAAATGAATTCCACAGTCAAAATTCATTATTATAATTCAAAAAATGAGGATACTTCTGCCTAATCAGAACCTCAAGTCCCTTTGTAGCATCCTCTAACTATTTATTTATTCAGAAAACATTAACCAGGTGTGCGGTGTTTTTTCAAAGAAAATTCTCTATATTATACAAAATTTGAACTGGTTATTCCATATAAAAAATATTATACTCTAATAGTATGACCTATAAGTTTAGTATATGTGAAGGGTTATATACATAATTTATCACTAGAGATACATAGAACATATCATGGACATGAGAGATACTTGGAGTATGTTTCAAGCGATAGACTACCATCCTAATATAGTTCTTAATTTTGAAGCGAATGATATACCTAGGTATTAGTTTACCTTTATTCTTAAATATCACAACCTTATTCCTGGGAGATATTAGTAGATACACCTTCTAACCAATAACAAATTCTTCCTCATGTAGATAATTATTAGCATCATTTTCCATTAAACTATGAGAATCCTTTATATATTGATGAATGGTTCTAACATTCTTAGTCATTACATAAGTGATCTCAGGTCTGAAAAGATTTCATTCTCCAACTTCATCCCAGCTTTTTGGAGCAGTAAAATGCTTCCCATTAGGGTATTCATAAGGATCCATCTGAAGTCATTATTGATAGAAATTGTTGTAAAAAAACTCATATAGAGGATGATTTTGATCCCAACCACCTTTGAAATTCATATAATAAGATCTCCACATATCCTATAGGGTTTTAATTTTAATTTCATAATAACCATCCATTTGAGGAGGATAAACGTTGTGGAATCTCACTTCTATATGTATTTCATGCTGAATACTTCTACCAAACCTTCAGGTAATGCTCAAATCATGATCAGATACAATCGATTGAGGTACATAATTCAACCTTACCACATTCATAATGTATATCTTTGATAGTTGATCTAGACATAAGTCTTCCCTAAAAAAAATAATTTTTGTGGACATAGAAAGGACATTAACTACCACCAATATAGCATTAAACCCTTTACAGGTTTGTAGAGTCCAACAAAACAATCCATAGTGAATTTCTCACATTTTCATTTTGGTAGTGTAATGGATGCAACATTCCCTTAGAAATATGTCTTTCAGCCTTAACTTCTTTTCATACCATTTACAGAGATACAAACTCTATGATATCTCTCTTAATTTCCTCCTACTATAAGTATTCCTTAAAGTCCTTATACATCTCTTTACTTCTAATATGAAGAGTGAATGAAGAACTATGAGTTTCCTCTAATATACCCTTCATCCAATCTTGTATGAATGAAACATAGACACAGTTCTTGAACCTTATCATTCCATCCTACTGAAGGTTAAAATCTAGAACATTTCTCACCTTCTTTTATAGCTCTACATCTTCATCATTACCTATTTAATATTCACTTGGATAGAGGGTTAAAAATTAAATTGATATATATAATATTTTCCTGCCTTATCCAATATTTCCATAATAAACTTTTGAAAGTCTAGAAATGTTGGATCTTTGGGGATCCTCATCATGGGTAATGTAGAATGATCCTTTTGACTCAAATCATCTGCCGCCATGTTTTCATTCGCAGGTTGGTAATGTATTGATTATTCATAATCCATTAACAGCTATAAAAATTTCTTCCAGCGTATGTTTGAATCCTTCTATATGAATATATTTTTCAAAATTTTATGCCCAGTATATATATCTCACTTTTCTCTATAAATATAATTCCTCCATATCATTAATGAAAACTTACCATAGCTAACTCAAATTCTTGAGTTGGGGATTTTTTCTCAAGATTCTTCAATTATCCTGAGGAATTGGCTATAAATATTTTTTCTACATAATAACACATAATAATCCCTTCTTGGATGCATCACTATATATTACTAATACTTATTCTCTATAGGGTTATGTAAGTATAGGTGCACTGATTGACATTCTCTTATGTTCCTCGATGTTATCCTCACATTCATCTATCTAGAGGAACATGGAACCCTTCCATGTTAACCTAGTTAGAGGATTATATATTCATGATAATTCTATATAACCATCGATAATATTGAGAAAAACTAAAAAAATATGGATCTTAATCACTATGGTTTCTCTAGAAAACATTCAACAGAATTCAACTTTGATGGATCTACTGTTATACCCTCTCATGAGATTATATGACCAAAAAATGAAACCCATTACAACCAAAAATCCACACATTGTAAATATTTCCTATAGTTCTTCCTTTACATAGGGTATTTGGTAAAATTCTAAAGTTTTATTCATGTTTTTCATTTACATTTTAATAGTTAATAATATCATCTATATATACTACAACAAACAGATCCAGTTAACCTCTAAATATGTTATTCATAAAATCCATGAAGAAGGTAGAATCATTATTAATATCGAATGAATCAATATATATTCTTAGTTTTCATACCTTGTATAAAATTCCATATTAGTTGTAACTTCTACGTTGAGCCATAATTTATGATATCCAAAACAATGATAAATCATGGAAAAGTATTAAACTCCACGAATCTGATCAAATAATTCACCATTATAAAAAAGAGGATACTTTTTGTTGGTCATGATAATGTAAAAATACTAATAACAAATGTAGAGTTTCATTTATTCATATTTATTTTTCATTAAAATAATAGGTTAAACCTAAGGTCGAACACTTGGTACAATGAATACCTTTTCATGGATTTCATTTATTTTTGTCTTCAATTCCTATAAATGTTTTTGGGACATTCTATAAGGAGTCTTTAAAATTTTTTGGAACCCAGTATGAGGTCTGTGGAGAATTCAACTTCACAATTTGGTGGAAGGATACATAAATAATCTGTATAAGTATCCACAAACTCATGAATAATAGTTATATCATCGATGTTGATTATCTACCCAATATTATAAGATAAATAGACCTTTTAAATTGTAATTAGAACCCATACACTATATGTAATCATCATATGAATATCATGAATATCATCAAATTGATTTATGATCATAGGTTGGTTTGAAATATGAAATGTAACTTCCCTTCCTTAAAAATTCATATAGAATTTTATTAAATAATTAATATCCATGCCTAAGATGACATCAAATTAAACCAAAGGGAGAATGAAATGATTTTATGGAAGAATAGTCCAATAAACTTCATCAATAGAGGAATCACATACTTTTGATTCAATCATCATACCATTAGGTTTTTGTACTTATAACTCCACATATAATCATTTTGGTGTAATTTTAATTCCCTTATAAAATTATCTAAATATGAAAGAGTGGGTAGATCTAGAATCAAATAATATATTCGATGTTCTACAGTGGATGGTATGTGTACCTTTATCCACATTATTATCCTACACCTCATCATAAATAGTTTTTTCATGATATTTACATGTATCCTTTAGCATAATATTTTTCTAACATTGATCATCATCGTTAAACTTATTGTTTGGGAACTGGTTAGCAGAATAACCATTCCTTTTACACATGTAGTGCTAAAGTGGAGAAGGTTTATTTTATATTTTTTTCTCTCCATTTATGTTATTAACTAACTTATTCTCATAAAATTCTGAAATCAATTGCCCGATGACCATCCCTTCCACAAATAAAATATTTATTAAACCACTTCAGAACATTTCCTCTATTCTTATTTCTACAAATATATCATAACATATATATATTCTAATTCTCTTCATGGTTTTTATATTTTTCTTCGAAATCCATCTTCCTTTTCTTGTCAGAAAAATAAGATTGATAAATAATAACAACATCCATTTCAACCTTGATTTTGCAAAGTAAAATAACTTCAAAGATATTCATGTCTCTTAGGGACAATATCCTTCTGATACTTGTCCTTAATCCAATAAATACCCTTTCAACATTAATTTCTGGTTGGATGATAATAATACAAGATTATCACATAAGTATTGTGAAATTATCCTTGTATGTCTCAATTGATTCATCATCTGTAAAGACCCAAACCCCAGTTTCCCAAATTTGGTTCCATATTTTTCTAATTTTTCATTTTAAAAAGTAACATGTGTCGTGAAGGACAGAATAGTTATTAGTTTTGGAAAACAATATACATACCTAAGTTCAACATTAAAACATGAAAATAAATACTACACAAAAATTCCATTGGAATCATCCATAACACCTTGATTATCTCTACGGGTCATTCATAATATACATATTCACATCCTAGGTGAAAATAAAAAATAAGAAAGGGTTGATCCCATGTTCTTGGTAATGATAGGAAAAATAGTTGAAGCATAAATAATAAGGCATGGTAAATAAATAAAAGTACACATTCCATTTGACCATAATTCTGAGCATAATATGGAATAAATAAAAACTGAATAAATAATTCCTTAATAAAATATTACCAAAGATATTTTACAAGTTGAAAATTCACATGTAATATCACTAACTAGTTTAATAATGAGTGAATTCATAATTTTTTACATCATAACTGTATTGTTAATTCCTCGTTCCAAGACCATACACAAATGGGTAAAAACCCAAACAAGTTTCACTCATGAGACCTATTGATGCACTGAGAGGATAGAGTGGGACCCAACTAACAGTTAATATGTTCAATTATTTACTCATATATAATGGGTGAAACATAATCAACAGATACATTTATATTGAAACTAACTTATAAAATTTAATTAACATTCCATAATCAATACACATAAACACTATCCTTTCAGAGTAATATGGTGAATGGTATCAATATAGAACATCCATAGTCAAACTAATAAATAACCATTCAATAAAATATAGTATATGATACCATAATAATTTAATCCCAACTAAAAATATTAATCAATAGGAGTTTTAAATTTTCTGAAAATACTCTTATAAAATCTTCGCGTAATTCTTGATAGAAATTATCCTTTACATTGCAAAGAAGTGTTCTTTTGTAAAAAAAATATTTGAATAATACTAATAGTGAACTAAGATAGTTTTCATAATAAAATAAATGATTTTAGAAAAATAATGGTAGCTTAAAACAAATTATCGAGTGAACATTGAAATTTTTATGAATTCTATATGTTCCATTGAATGAGGATTGTTTATGAGGAAGAATTTGAGAATGATCTTTTTATAACCTTTTAATCCCCGTGAAATAAATATGGATTATAATTTTTAAATATATATTGAAAATTAACACATATATTTTGAGGATTAATAATGAATAATTAAGAATTTCATTGGGTTAAATAGGGAAATAAGAGTAACTCAAAATAAAATGATGGCTCTTGTAGAAAACCCTCACTTAATGTCTGAATATAATATTCAATTAAACATAATGTTCAAGATAATAAAATTAAATTAATTAATTGACTCATTAATATCATTTTAATTATAAGATACAAATTTATCACCCGGGAGCATTCGTTTCTTTGGTTTTCACGATCAGTATACTTGTATATGTTTATGTAAGATCATGTGGAATGGATATAATTATCTAAAATTGAATTTATATGATCATAATGAACATAGAAAAGATTATATGGTAATATAATTATTTTTTTATATGGTATGAAGATGATTTATTAGATAAAACAATAGTAATAATCATTTATATTAATATGGTAGTATTTTGATTATCTCAAACTAGTTTTGTTGTATGAATTATTATTATGTATAAACACAAGTTTAAGAATAATAAATAAGACTTAATAAATGTTTAATAATCTGGTTCAATCATAAAAATAGTTTCATGGCCAGTTATGAAGGAAAAACTGATGAACAAAGGTTCGTCGTATACAAAGGTTGTAAATTGGAAACTCACGGGCAATGATTTTTTATTTAACATAAAATTGAGAGAGAGAGAGGAAGGATTTTGATAAATAAAATTCCATTAACATGAAATAATTATTTTATATACATGATAATGGAGTTATAATGATCATTTGGACAAATTTAGTGGGGAGAAGATAAGAATGTAATGTAAATTGAAAAAGAATTTAAAAGAAAACGTAAAAGGTAATAACTCTTGAATTAACCTCCTTGAGAACCTCTTTATAGGAATGGGTTTTAGTCTATTTTCTAGAATAAGATATCATAGACGTGGGTAGAAACTAGGGAATAATATTTGGGGAGAACATTGACAAGATTCAATGATTATAAGAGTGAACGGAAGAGAATGATGGGGGTTGTTTTTATAGTGGAAGGGAGACGGGGTTTCCATTATTTTAATCATTATTTCTGTAGTTTTTCTCAAGATAAGAACATTAGTTCATTATTGCGGAAAATATAGTAAATAGATTTGGTGATTTCTAACAAAATTTTATTACATCATCCATGATGTTAGGAATATAGTATTTAACATATAATGTATATATTGTAAATTACTATATATCAATATTCATCAATAATTCAATTATTTAAGACAAATCCTAAAAATTTGACCCAACAATTTTAAAAAATTTAGAATTAAAAAATGAACTCCATTTTTTGAAAATAGGTTTCAATATAGAGTTAATTTAATTTTTAACTAAAATGATTATTTACATGAAAAATCTAGATTTAAATTTAAAACTGATTTAATAGCAATTTAAAAAATTAACTATGGTCTCATAAAATTATCCTAAAATCATAAGATAGAAAAATATTTATTTATGGATCAATTTTATGAATATGAAATTTCTTTTAAATAATCTTTTTAATTATAAAATTATAGTTAAATATTTATCAGTTTTATAAATACCAACACTTAAAAGTTAATTCTATAAATATTCACTTAATTTTGTTATGATAAAATTTTATCATACTCTCACTTATTGGATGCATAAATTTTCTTCATACATTCATGGATGATGTTACTATTAATTATTCCAATATATTATTCATAATGTTCATATTACTATTCCTAAAGTCATGTAACTATTTCAATAGTATATGATCATTTATGTATAAAAATAACCCTTAATTTTTTTATTCTTTATACATAGAGATTGTATTGTGTTCTTTATGTGGTCTTATATGATTCAAAATATATAAAATTAACATAATAAGGGAAACTTAATTGATAGTATTTTGGTCTGTTACATGCACCCCTCCTATAAAAACATTATCCTTGAAATTTCTAAAATGTCCCCTCATAAAAAGATTTTGGTAGTTCTTCATCATATGTTCCTCTGACTCCCACGTTGCCTCTTAATATTTAGGATTTTACATATTACATTTACTAGATGAGTTTTTTGATTCCTCAACACCTATTCTTTAGTGTCCAGAAACTATATAGGATCTTTATAGTAAGATAATTCATGTTCCAATTCGGTACCATAATAAGTGAGTACATGTGTTGGGTTTGTAATGTATCTAACATCCCATGAAAATAAATAAATATGACATTTTCATATTTTTAAATATTTTTTAATTAAATATTAATTTTACTTTACATGGGATTCTATGTTCGATGGAATTCTCGATACCCAGCGATGGGTTTCTTTGAAGTATAATGTCACACACAAATCTGAGTCATACTGAAAAATAATAATATAATATTATTTTAAATGGTAGTTAATGCCTAAACATTGTAAAGGCGATAATAAATATAACTAACTAAAATATGATAAACCATGTTTTTTAAAATATTTTACATTTATCCAATAAAATATAGATGATTAAAATGTGAATAAATCTAATTTTAAGTCTAATTTACATTAAAAGGTTTATTTACATCATTTTAATGGAAAACTATCTTTAAATATAGTTTTGGTTTCTTTTATATGTTCTATTTTACAAAATAAAATTCTTCATTATAATAGGGACATAAAAATTAACTTTGGGTAATATTTTTTCATTTTTCTGATAAAATTTATTTTATAATGAATAGTGAAAAATAATGTATTTTAATTCAAAACTGCCTTTTAATATAATTTATTCATATGGATAGATTTTCTTTTTAATTTGTTTTAAAGAGATATTATACTATATTATTTCCATTAAATCCAATGTAGGTCATTAGAAATAATTTCACTTTGAAATTGGGAATAAACAAGTGTCAATCTTTTGATAGTTAATATTCTTTAAAAACATGCATTTTGTTTTAAAAACAAGAATTAATTTTATATTAATTCATCCTACATATAATTTTTTAATTTTTTAAAATATACATCATTTTTGAACTCACAATATCAAATATAGCTTAGGCCGAATCTTTTGTATTTTTTTTAAAAACATGATTTTTTTATGAATAATGAAAACACAGAGTTGTAGTTAAAGGGTTAACTTTTTCATTTAAATGGAATTTTACCACTTCTGTGAATTGAATTTTGAATCTCTGACAAATATGGTTTTTAATAGTAAGTAAAATGAGGTTCAATAAGAAAAATAATAATTTTTGGGTGAATAGTGACTTTTGACTTTTATTTACTGCAATTAAAGGTAAATAAGGTAATCCAAGGTAAAAAGAATATCATAATAATAAACAATTACCATAACACTTGTCCCAACCTTATTGAATAAGTCATGTTCGACCATGGCCATCCATGGGTCAATTTTGGGACCCCATAGTGCCACATAAGAGTGACAATGACACTTTGTTTTAATTAACTTAAAGTAAAGACCAAAATGACATAAACAAATAACTTTTAGTAAATTAATTATTACATAGGGTTATATAAGTTTTATTTTGGTCAATAAATATAATTTAGAAATATAAAATGATTTCCTAAATTATGGTATATTTTTTATAATTTTTAGACATCAAATAAATTAAATTATTTAAGAGATAATAATGATTCAGTGTTCATCTCATTAATAAATGATTTAAATAAATAAGATTAAAAATATTAAAATAATATCCAAAACTTGTACAATTATTATTGGAAGATTTGATTTTTACCATGAGTCATCTTATATTCTATGTTAATTATGTTTAGACCATTAAAACCAAAAATAAATATATATAAAATAATATTTTCATACTTTCTTGAAGAGCCCATCCTCCACCTTATAAAAAGCCCCCACCTCTAACCCATTACTCACACATCTCAAACCCCTTGGCTCATCCCACCTCTAACCAATTAAGCTCACTAAATCCCTTTCCTCACACTAAAAGCCTTACCATAGGCATAAGGCACTTCAGGAAGTCCTTTTGGGTAAATCCATTGGTAGTTACCCGAATTAAAGGTAACAATTTATCTTCAATTATTTTGTTTTAATTTGTTTTATTTTACTTCTATAACAACATAAAATCTTCTTATTCCTTTATTTTAAAACACCACTAGTATCCTCAATATACTACATTTTTGTTATAAGAATGATTCTAACTAAACTTACACACACCTCCGTCTAATGGGTAAAGAACATACTGTTTCTATGGACGATGAACTACTGCCTCACGAAATGATGATTGTTAAAATATCTCCAACCACCTCTCATAGTGGCCAATGTGATGGAACTGTATTTATATATAATATAAATAATATTTATATTGTTTCTATGCTTATTTATTTTTCATTTATAGAATAACTTTATGGTTTCAATAGTGGGTAAATACGATAATCTCATTTGAGAAAGTGCAGACTACAACCCCCTCAAATTGATATGACTCATCCATGCCTTATATGGAATTTATAAAGGGTGAAGTTAATGAAATTATATATGATATTATACTATATTTATAATATTCTTATGTATCATTAATTTTTCATTCCATTAAAATATGAAATAGAAATGGAAGTAGCGTTCATGCGTATGTACGGATTACTGCCTCCATGAATAGTTCATTTCATTTCTTATCTCCAAATGTTATGTACTGTTATAAATACAAGTATATACTCTTTATACATGATATATATGATATCTAAATCATGAATATCATTCTGCATATAACAATCTTTTGTCCGCATGAACAACTTATAATTATAAGGAGTCCATTTTTGACTCAAGTACCAAATATCGACAAAGAGACCATTATTAACGTAAATGATTACATAATGTTTATTACATGGAAATAGTTGATAAAATTTAAAAAATTTCTTAAGGAAGTAGAAATTAACTTTAGTTTATTATTTAGGTGATTAATGTACGAACGGGTCAAATCGGACACGAGGTAAGGGACATCATCTCAATCTCCCTTCATTAAAGCATATTTTGTTTTAATACATGACATTCATTTATATATTTTATAAACACTTTTGACTTTTCATTTCATTCAAAGAGACGATTTTTAGATGAAGTGTTTTATTAAATTCCAAAAAGGAGTGTTTCTTTTAACGTAAGAGGTGAAAACGACCTTTCCGTCGCCACGAGTATTATTTGATCTTTGGATTCCTTAACAAGCTGAAATGTTTTTAAAATGAAACTAAATACCATATAATCTTTTATGAATTTTGGTATTGAAAATGGTTTTTATAATAGATTTTTTATGTCTATATATTTATGTGATATATTGTTATTGAATTGTGTAAATTTTGTCTTTCCTTTATATTTGTTGTATGAGTGATGATTTTATAATGGTACCTGGACATTTGATGGGTGGTTATGTGATAAACCAAATGATGGGTTATACCGTGATAAACTAGGATGGGTGGTTACATTATGACCTTTAATTAATTGTATATGGAAGTCGGTCGTATGGCTATTCCATTTAGTGATATGTGTGTATGTCGATCGTATGGTTATTTTGTATATGTATGTTTATGTCCCAAGTTACCTTTATATGTTATGTGTTCTTTATATGGGTTTTATGGTAATATTTTGGGTACAAAAGGGTAATCAATGATCTTTTATTCTGTGAAGAGTATTTACTACTTCATAAAGGTAAAAATTATTAATTATGATAAATTATTTATAGTTTACTTGTTGTTTTGAAAAAATAATTGTTTTCCTTCATTGTGTATCCCTTACTGAGCTTTTTATGCTCATCCCATGTTTTTGAGATGTTTATCACATGACATAATGTGGAATAGGGTCAAGGATGGGATCAAGGAAAAGTCATGATGTCTAAAAGATGGAACTATTCATGGATCTTTTTTCATGAATTTTTATTTTGCGAAAATAATTGAAACTGGGTAGATGTGTCTACATGTAATATTCTAGTTGTTATGTATATGTTATGACCAAATTATCTAAAACTCAAAACCTGAAAAGATCATCAATGTGAATTATTCATTTATTTCATGATTATGTAATTTTTTATGGTTGGATCCTTATAGTTGGTATCAGAGGTTCGTTTAGATAACATTAAGAGATAGGGTATTGTTAAATAAATATCCATAAAGTAATTTATGTTAATATTGAAATGATGTAGAATTTACATATTACCAGGTTGCTTCACCTAAGATATTCATGTGCTTAGAATGGTTTTTTGTAGAGGAAACATGGTATCTTTGCAGGGAAGGAATACATAAGAAAATGACCTTCCAAATCAGCAACCTGAGATAGAATGATTTGGAACTGAACTACTTTTTCCCATGATGGATCAGTTGACTCAGGTGATAAATGGTAGTTGTGTTTATTTATTTTATTTTTGTTTATTATGAAAGAAACTAGGATCATGAAAGTCATTTAGGAGTTTTCTTTCAAACCATAAAAGAAAAGAAACTATATGGAAAATTCAGAATGTTTGAGTTTTTGTTAAAAAAAAATTCATTCCTTGGTCATATTGTTTCAAAAAATGGCATAACTCTTGATCATTCTAAAAAAAAGTTGTTGAAGAATGGAAAATACCCACAAATATAATATAGATCCATAGTCTCCTTGCTTTAGTTAGTTATTAACGGAGGTTTGTTGAAAAAATTTCATGGTCATCTATTTGAATGACTATGTTAACTGGAAAAGGCGTTAAGTTTATTTGGATAAAAAAATGTGATTATTTTTTTTATAACTGAAAAGAAGATTGGTGGATGCTCCAATTTTGTCACTGACTTCAAGAAATGGTGAGTTTTTTATCTACAGTGATGCTCCACTAAAAAGACATAGCTATGTCCTTATGTAGAATGATCAGATAATTTCTTATGCTTCATGTCAGTTGAAACCTCATATGTTAAATTACCCTACACATGATTTGGAATTAGCTGTTGTTGTTTTTTCTTTAAAAATTTTGAGGCATCATTTGTATGTAGTAAAGTGTGAGATATATACGGATCAAAAAAGTTTAATGTATATATTCACTCCAAAATAATTGAACATGAGACAGAGGAGATGGTTGGAATTAATCAATTATTATGATTTCACGATCCTTTACCTACTGAGAAAAGAAAATAAATAGGGTGATGCTTTGAGTCTAATAATCAATGCTTTATTAACCATTATACTTTTGGAATGAGATCCTTTGGTTACAGATTTGATGAAATTTTTCATAGAAGTTTTTGGAGTAGGAAATTCCTCTATTTTGATTCGGGTGTCAGTGAGATCATCTCTATTAGAGAGAACTAATAAATCGTAAAAGGAAGAGAATGAGTTGTAGAAAAAGGTAGAGTTGGTTCAGAAGGGTATGTTTCTAAATTTTAACGTTGATAATGATTTTGTTTTAAAGTTTGGGAAGAGATTATGTGTGCCTTTTGATTCATAGTTAAATAATGAGTTATTATGTGAAGCTTGTAGTTCTCCATTTTCAGTTCATCCTAACAGTAATACGATTTATATAGATATTCAGGATTACTACTCATGTGATTGAATGAAAATAGATATTACTATTTTTATTGTGAAGTGTTTGACCTATCAACAGGTTAATGTTGGGTTACATTTACTGAAAGGGATGCTTTAGTTTTCACTGGTTCCAGAGAGGAAATGGGAAAATATATCCATAGACGTCGTTGCGGGATTACGGAATAAGTCTCGAGGTAATATTGAAATCTAGGTTATTATTGATCAATTGAATAAATATTCTCATTTCCTTCCCATTCAAGATATTTTGTCTATAGATCAACTTTCTCAGATGTATAATAAATAGATAGTCAGGTTACATGGTGTTCCCCTCTCCATTTTATCTGATCGTGATCCTAGGTTTGCTTATAACATTATTAAAGGCCTTCCGAAGTCATTTGGTGGTGAATTAAATTTTAGTACGGCTTTTCATCCACAATTAGATGGGTTGTCAGAATGAACAATTCAAAACATGAAGGATATGCTACGTGCTTTCTCAATTGATTACCAGGAATGTTGGAATCAATATCTTTCATTAGTTTA
Organism: Viscum album; assembly: GCA_963277665.1. Taxonomy (NCBI): domain Eukaryota; kingdom Viridiplantae; phylum Streptophyta; class Magnoliopsida; order Santalales; family Viscaceae; genus Viscum; species Viscum album. The sequence continues at coordinate 1,094,648,146 of OY728139.1, forward strand.
ATTTTCATATAATAATAGCTTTCATTCCATTATACAGATGGATCTGGTTGAAGCATTATATGGAAAGTGTTGTCAAAATATGGCTTTATTGGATGAAGTATTTGAAAGGAATCTAATGGGACTTGAATTGGTAGAAGAGATGAAAAAAAAAGTTCAGTTGATTTAAAAGAACATGAGAACAGCTCATAGTATGCAGAAACATTATACAACTAACTGGAGGAAGGATCTTTATTTAGAGGTAGGTGATCATGCCTTTCTCAAATTTTCATCCTGGAAAAGTGTGATTTGTTTTGGTGATAATGGAAAGTTGAGTACGAGGATCATTAGACCTTATGAAATCCTAGAGAATGTGGGATCAGTTGCATACAGAGTGGATTTACCTCCATGTTTTTCCTAGGTACACAATGGTTTTTATGTTTCAATGTTCAGAAAGTATATGGTAGATCCATCTCGTGTTTTAAGACCAGAGGTTGTACTTTAATTGGAAGAAATTATCTCTTATGGGGAACAACCAGTCCAGATTCTTGATCGAAGAGAGCAAGTGTTTCGGAATAATGTATTTCACTAAGTAAATGTTTTGTGGGAAACCCCTATGGTTGAAGAGGAAACATGGGAATATAAAAATGCTATGAGGGATAAATACACCCATTTATTACATAAGTGAATAAAATTGTGAGGACAAAATTTCCAAAAGGGGGAAGGATGTAACATCCTAGGAAAATAAAGAGATATAAAATTTTCATATTTATTAATATTTGTGAATTAAATATTAATTTTTCTTTAAACGGGATGCAATGTTCGATGGGTTACCTGATACGCAACAACGAATTTCATTGAAGTCTAATGTTACACACAATGTTGTGTCATATAGGAAAATAATAATATCATATTATCGTAAATTATTGTCAAAACCTTGCCATTGTAAATGCGGAATTAAATATAACTAACTAAAATATGATTATACAAGTTTGTTAAATGCTTTTACATTTATCTAATAAATGTTATAGGCCTAAAATGTGAATGAATCTAATTTTAAATATAATTTACTTTAAAAGTCTGATTTACAGCCTTATAATGACAAAAACTCTTTAAATCTTGTTTTGGTCACTTTTATATGTTCTATTTGACAAAATAATATTCTTCTTTAGAATCGGAATATCAAAATTTACTTTGGGTAAATTGTTTTTGTATTTTTCTGATAAAATTCATTTTTTAATGAATAGTTAAAAATATTGTATTTTAATTCAAAACTGCCTTTTAATCTAATTTTCTTTTATGGATATATTGTATTTTTAATTGGTTTTAAAGTGTAATTAGATAATATTTTTAACATTTAATCCAATGGCGGTCATTGGAATTAATTTCACTTTGAAATTGGACATAAACAAGTGCAAATATTTTCATAGTTAATATTTCTTAAAAACACGCCTTTTGTTTTCACAATATAAATCAATTTTATATTAATTAATCCATCTTATATGTTTTGAATTTGGAAAAATAGACATAATTTTTGAATTTGGAATATCATATATTTCTTTGGATAAATATTTGGTATTTTTCTGAAAAACATCAATTTTTGATGAATACTGAAACACTAAGTAGTAGTTAAAAATGACTTTTTCTATTATATAACATTTTATCACTTCTGTGAATTGAATTCTGAAAATCCGACATACATGGTTTTTATTAGTATGTAAAATTAGGTTTAATAAGATGAAAATATTTTTTGGGTCAATAGTAACGTTTGACTTTTATTTACCACCGGTAAAGGTAAATAAGGTAATTCAAAGTAAAATGAATATCCTAATAATATAAAATTATCTAAACACATATCCTAGCCTTATTAGATGAGTCATGGTAGGCCATGTTCATCCTTGGGTCAATTTGGGGACCCCATGGAACCACTTTAGAGTGATAATGTCACGTTATTGTAATTAACTTAATGTAAATACAAAAAAATGACATAAAAAATATCTTTTAGTAAATTAATTTTGTTAATGTAATGGATGCAATATTCTCTTCGAAATATTTCTTTCAGCCTTAACTTGTTGACATACCATACACTAAGAGACAAACTCTGTGATATCTCTCTTCATTCCCTCCTACTATAAGTATTCTTTCAAGTCCTTATACATCTCTTTACTTCCAATATGAAGAGTGAATGAAGAACTATGAGTTTCCTCTAATAGACCCTTCATCAAATCTAGTATGGATGAAATATAGAAACCGTTCTTGAACGTTATCATTCCATCCTAATGAAGGTTATACTCAAGATAATTTATCACCTTCTTTTACAGCTCTACATATTCATCTATGCCTATTTAATATTCACTTGGATAGAGGGTTAAAAAATAAATTGAGAAATATTATATTTTCCTCCCTTATCCAATATCTACATAATAATCTTTTGAAAATCTAGAAATGTTGGATCTTTGGCGATCCTCATCGTGGGTAAGATAGCATGATCCTTTTGACTAAAATAATCTGCCACCATGTTCGCTTTCCCAGGGTGGTAATGTATTCATTATTCATAATCCATTATCATCTCTAAACATATCCGCTAGGGTATGTTCAAATCCTTCTATATGAATATATTTTTCATACTTTTATGATCATTATATATATCTCACTTTTCTCTATAAAGATAATGCCTCCATATAATTAATGAAAAACCTAACATAGCTAACTCCAATTCATGAGTTGGGGATTGTTTCTCAAGAATATTCAATTATCCTTAGGCATAAGATATAACTATTTTTTCTACATAATAACACATAATAATTTTTTCTTGGATGCATCACTACATATTACCAATACTTATTCTCTATAGGGTTATGTAAGTATAGGTGCACTGATTAACATTCTCTTCTGATCCTTGAAGTTATCCTCGCATTCATCTATCTAGAGGAACATGGAATTCTTCCATGTTAACCTAGTTACAGGATTGTATATTCATGATAATTCCATAAAACCATCGATAATATTGAGAAAAACTAATAAAAATATGGATTATAATCACCATGGTTTCTCCAGAAACATTCAATAGAATTCATCTTTGATAGATCTACTGTTATACCCTCTCTTGAGATTATGTGACCCAAAAATGAAACCCTTTACAACCAAAAAATATACACATTGTAAATATTTCTTATAGTATCCCCTTTACATTGGCTCTTTGGTAAAATTATTAATTTTTATTCATGTTTTTCATTTACATTTTAATAGATAATAATATCATCTACAAATACTACCACAAATAGATAAATTTATTCTTTAAATATATTATTAATAAAATCCATGAAGAAGGTAGGGTCATTATTAATACGAAATGATTTAATATATATTCCTAGTTTTCATACCTTATATGAACTTCCATATTATTTATAACTTCTATGTTGAGCCATAATTTAGGATATCCAGAACAAAGGTAAATCATGGAAGAGTATTAAACTCTAAGAATCTGAACAAACAATTCATCATTATAGAAAAGATGACACTTTTTCTTGATCATGATAAGGGAAAAATACCAATAACAAATGTAGAGTTTCATTGATTCTTATTCATTTTTCATTAAAATAATATGTGAACCCCAAGGTGGAACACTTGGTTGAATGAATACCATTTCACGGTTTTCATTTATTTTTATCTTCAATTCCTTTAAATAATTTGGGGATATTCTATAAGGAGTATTTGAAATATGTGCGGAACTAAGTATGTGGTCTGTGGAGAATTCAACTTCACAATTTGGTTGAAGGATACATAAATAATCTGTAAAGGTATCCACAAACTCCAAAATAATAGGTATATCATCGATGTTGATTATCTCCCCAATATTATAAGATAAACAGCCCTTCTAAAAGGTGATTAAAACCAATACACTAGATTTAATCATCATATTAATATTATATATATCATCACATTGATTTATGATAATAGGTTGGTTTTAAATATGAAATGTAACTTCCCTTCCTTGAAAATTGTTATTAATGTTTTTATATAATTAATATCCATGCCTAAGATGACATCAAATTAAACCAATGGGCGAATGAAAAGATTTGATGGAAGTATATTCCATTAAACCTCCTCAATAGAGGAATCACATAATTTTGATGAAATCATCATACCCTTAAAATTTTGTACATATAACTCCATATATATTCATTTTGAGGTAATTTTAATTCTCTTATAAAATTATCTAAATATGAAAGAGGGAGTAGATCTAGAATCAAATAATATATTCGTAGTTCTACAGTGGATGGTATCTGTACCTTCCACCACATTATTATCTCACCCCTCATCATAAATATTAATTTCATGACATTTACATGTATCCCGTAGCATAAGATTTTCCTAACCTCGATCGTCATCATTAACCTTATTGTTTGGGAAATGGTTAGAATAATACCCATTCCTTTTACACATGTAGTGATAAAGTGGGGAAGGTTCATTCTATATAGTTTTCTCTCCATTTATGTTATTAACTAACTTATTCTCATAAAATTCTGAAATCAAATGCATGATGACCATACCTTCCACAAATAAAATATTTATTAAACCACTTCTAAAAATTTCCTCTATGCTTATTTCCACACATATAGCATAGCATAAATCCCTTCTACTTCTCTTCATGGTTTTTATATTTTTCATTGAAATCCATCTTCTTTTTCTTGTCAGAACAATAAGATTAATAAATAACTCCAACCTCCATTTCATCCTTGATTGTTCAATGTAAAATATCTTCATAGATAAAAATTTCTAATAGGGAAAATATCCTTATAATAAATGGCCTTAATCCACTGAATACCCTTTCAAGATTAATTTCCGGTTGGATGGTATAATACAATCTTATCAGATAAGTCTTGTGAAATTATCCCTGTATGTCTCAATCGATTCATCATCTATAAAGAACCGAACCCCAGTTTACAAAATTTAGTTCCTTATTTTTCTAAATTTTCATATTAAAAAAGAACATGTGTCCTAAAGGACAAAATATTAATTAGTTTTGGAAAACAATATACATACATTAGTTCAACATTACAACTTGGAAATAAATACTGCATAAAAATTTTATTGGAATCATCCACAACTCCTTGATTTTCTCTGTGGGTCATTCATAATATACATATTCACCTCCTAGGTGAAAATAAAAAATAATAAAGGGCCGATCCCAAGTTCTCAGTAATGGTACGAAAAATAGTTGAAGCATAAATAATAAGGCATGGTAAATAAATATAGGTACGCATTCCATTTAAACATAATCCTGAGCATAATATGGAAGAAATAAGAAATGAATAAACAATTCCTTAATAAAACATAACCATAGATATTATACTAGTTGAAAATTCACATGTAATATCACTAACATGTTTCATAATTAGTGAATTCATAATGTTTGAAATCTTAACTGTATTGTTAATTCCTTGTGCTAAGACCATATATAAATGGGTAAAAACCCAAACTAATCGCTCTCAAGAGACCTATAGATGCACCAAGAGGATAGAGTGAGACCCACATAACACTTAATATGTTCAATTCATTCCTCATATGAAATGGGTGAAACATAATCAATAGATACATTTATATTGAAACTAACTTATAAAATTTAATTAACGTTCCATAATCAATACACATAAACACTAACCTTTCGGAGTGATATGGTGAATGGTATCAATATATAACATCCCTAGTCAAACTAATAAATAACCATTCAATAAAATATGGTATATGATATCATAAGAATTTAATCCCAACTAAAAATATAAATCAACAAGCGTTTTGAAATTGGTGAAAATACTCTTATAGAATCCTCGAGTAATTCTTGATAGAAATTATCCTTTACTTTGAAAAGAAGTGTTCTTTTGGATAAAAATATTTGAATAAAACTAAAAGTTAACTGAGATAGTTTTCATAATAAAATAAATTATTTTATAAAAATAACTTTAGCGTAAAAAAAATTATGAGTGAACTCTAAAATAAGTAAGAATTCGATAAGTTCCCTTGAATGAGGATTGTTTATCGGGAAGAATTTGATAATAATGTTTTTTTAAAATATAATCCCCATGAAATAAATATGGATTATAATTTTTAAATATATATTGAAATTCAAACATTTATTTTTAGGAGTAATAATGAGTATTTATGAATTTCAATGGGTTAAATAGGGAAATAAGAGTAACCCGAAAGAAAATGATGGCTCTTGTAGAAAACCCTTACTTAATGTCTGAATGTAATATTCACATAAAAATAATGTTCAAGATAATAAAATTAAATTAATCAATTAACTCATTAATATCATTTTATATGTTTATTTTAGTTATCATAATTTTATTATGTTAATTTATGTCCTTTTTTATGAGTTATAAGATACAAATTTATCTCTCGAGAGCGTTCGTTTCTTTGGTTTTCACGATCAGTATACTTTTATATGTGTATGTAAGATCATGTGGAAAGGATATAATTCTCTATAATTGAATTTATATGATTATAATGAACATAAAAAATATTATATGGTAATATAATTATTTTTTATATGGTTTGAAGATGTTTTGATAGATAAAACATTAGTGATAATCATTTATATTAATATGGTAGTATTTTGATCATCTCAAACTAGTTTTGTTGTATGAATTATTATTATGTATAAACAAAAGTTTCAGAATATGAAATAAGACATAATACATATTTAATAATCTAGTTCAATCATAAAAATGGTTTCATGGCCAGACTTGTAGGAAAAATTGATGAACAAAGGTTTGTCATCCACAAAGGTTTTAAATTGGCACCTCACAGGTGATGATTTTGTATTTAACATAAAAGAGAGAGATATAGAGAAAGTATTTTGATAAATAACATCCCATTAACATGAGAAAATTATTTTATATACATGATAATGGAGTTATAATGATCATTTGGACCAATTTGGTGGAGATAAGATAAGAAAATAATGTAAATTGAAAAATGAATTAAAAGAAAACCTAAAAGGTATTACCTCTTGAATTAACCTCCTTGAGAACCTCCTTATATGAATGGGTTTTGGTCTCTTTTCTAGAATAAGATATCATAGAAGTGGTTAGAAACTAGGGAATAGGATTTGGGAAGAACTTTGACAAGATTCACTGCTTAGAGAAGTGAAGGGAAGAGGATGTTGGGGGTTGTTTTTATAATGGACGGGAGGTTGGGTTTCCATTATTTTAATCATTATTTTAGTATTTTTTCTCAAGATAATAACTTTAGTTTATTTTTGTGCAAAATATAGTAAATAGATTATGTGAGTTCTAACAAAATCATATTATATCATCCATGATGTTAGGAATAGAGTATTTAACATATAATGTATATATGGTAAATTAATATATATAAATATTAATCAAATATTCAATTATTTAAGAAAAATCCTAAAACTTCACCACAACAATTTTACAACATGTAGAATTAAAAAATGAACTCCATTTTTTGAAAATAGGTTTCTATATAGGATTAATTTAATTTTTAACTAAAATCATTATTTACATAAAAAATGTAAATTTAAATTTAAAACTCATTTAAAAGCAGTTTCAAAAATTAACTATGGTCTCATAAAATTATCCTAAAATAATAAGATATAAAAATATTTCTTTATGGATCCATTTTATGAATTTGAAATTTCTTTTAAATAATTTTATAAATTTTAAAATTACAGTTAAATATTAATGTGTTTTAAAAATACATACACTTAAATATTAATTCTATAAATATTCACTTACTTTTTTATGATATAATTTTATCATACTCTCACTTATTGGATACCAAAATTTTATTCATATATTCATGGATTATGTTAATATTAATTATTCCAACATATTATTCATAATGTTCATCTTACTATTACCAAAGGCATGTAACTATTTCATTGGTACATGTTCTTTATCATCTAAAAATAATTCTTATAAATTTTATTCTTGATATGTAAAGATTGTATTATGTTCTCTATATTGACTTATATGATTCACACTATATAAAATTAAAATAATAAGGGAACTTTCATTGATATTATTTTGGTCTGTTACAGGCACCCCTCCTATAAAAACATTATCCGTTAAATTTCTAAATATGTCCCATAACAAAAAGATTTGGGTAGTTATTCATCATATGTTCCTCCGAATCCCACTTTGCCTCTTAAAATTCAGGATTTTCCAAATTACCATTACTATATGAGTTTTTTGATACCTAACACCTATTCTTTAGTGTCCAGAAACTATATGGTCTCTTTATAGTAAGATAAGTCATGTTCCAATTTGATACCTTTGTAAGTGAGTACAAGTGTTGGGTTTGTAATGTATGTAACATCACAGGAAAATAAATCCATATGAAATTTTCATATTTGTCAATATTTGTGAGTCAAATATTAATTTTAATTTAAATGGGATTCTATGTTTGATGGATTACCCGATACCCAACAACGGGTTTCTTTGAAGTATAATGTTACACACAATGGTGAGTCATACAGAAAATTAATAATATAATTTTATTTTTAATGGTAGTTAACTCCTAGCCATTTTAAAGGCGAGAATAAATATAACAAACTAAAATATGATAAAACATGATTGTTAAATGATTTTACAATTATCCAATAAAATTTCTAGGATTAAAATGTGAATGAATCTATTTTTAAGCCTAATTTACTTTAAAAGGTTTATTTACCACATTTTAATGGAAAAATATATTCAAATCTAGTTTTGGTATCTTTTATATGTTCTATTTGACAAAATATAATTCTTCTTTAGAATAGGGACATAAAAATTTACTTTGGGTAATTTTTTGGCATTTTTCTGATAAAATTTATTTTTTTAATGAATAGTTAAAAATTATGTATTTTAATTCAAATAGGCCTTTTAATATAATTTATTTATATGGATAGATTATATTTTTAATTTTTTTAAAGATAAATTATATTATATTATTACAATTTAATCCAATGTTGTTCATTGAAATTAATTTCACTTTGAAATTTGGAATAAACAAGTGTCAATCTTTTGGTAGTTAATATTTCATAAAAACATGCCTTTTGTTTTGACAACAAGAATTAATTTTAAACTAATTAATCCAACTTATATGTTTTGAATTTTGTAAAATAGACATATTTTTTGAACTCAGAATATCAAATATATCTTAGACTGAATTTTTTGTATTTTTTTGAAAAACATCAATTTTTGATGAATAGTGAAAACACATAGTAGTAGTTAAAGTGTTGACTTTTACATTTAAAAGGAATTTTACCACTTCTGTGAATTGAATTTTGAAACCCCAATATACATGGTTGTTAATATTAAGTAAAATGAGGTTCAATAAGAAAAAAATAATTTTTTAGGTGAATAGTGACTTTTGACTTTTATTTACCGCGGTTAAAGGTGAATATGCTAATTCAAGGTAAAAAGAATATCATAATAATAAAACATTACAATAAAACTTTTCCCAACCTTATTGGATGAGTCATTTCCGACCATGGGAATCCATGGGTCAATTTTGGGACCTCATAGAGCCATATAAGTGTGATAATGACACTTTATTTTAATTAACTTAAAGTAAAGACAAAAATGACATGAACAAATATCTTTTAATAAATTAATTTTTACATAGGGTTATATAAGTTATATTTTAGTCTATAAATATTATTTAGAAATATAAAATGATTTCCTACATTAAGGTATATTTTTTATAATTTTTAGACATCAAATAAATTAAATTATTTAAGACATAATAATGAATCAGTGTTTAACTAATTAATAAATGATTTAAATAAATAATATTATAAAATTAAAATAATATCCAAAACATGTACAATTACTATTGTAGGAATTTATTTTTCCCATGAGTCATATTATATTCTATTTTAATTAGTTTAAGACAATTAAAATCCTAAAAATCATTATATAAAAAATAATAATTTCACACTTTCTTAAAGAGCCCCCCTCCACCTTATAAAAATCCATCACCTCTAACCCATTCCTCACACTTATAAAACCCATTGGCTCATCGAATCTCTGACCAATTAATCTCCCTACATCCCTCTCCTCATAATAGAAGCCTTACCATAGGCATAAGGCACTTCAAGAAGTCCGTTTAGTAAAACCAAAGGGAGTCACCCGAATTAAATGTAATAATTTCTCTTCAATTATTTTGTTTTAATTTGTTTTATTTTACTTATCCAACAACCTAAACTCTTATGATTCCTTTATTTTATAACATCACTAGTATCCAAAATATACTAGTTTTTTTTTATGAGAAGTATTCTAACTAAACAGATACACACCTCTGTCTAATGGGTAAAGAACTTACTGTTTCTGTGGACAAGGAACTACTACCTCACGAAATGATGAATATTAAAATATCTCCAAACTCCTCTCACAGTGGCCAATGTGATGGAACTGTATTTATATAAATAAAAATTATATTTTTTCTATGATTCTTTATTTTTCATTTATATAATACCTTTATGGTTTCCATAATGGGTAAATATGATAATCTCATTTGTGAAAGTGCAGACTACAGCCCCCTCAAAGTGATATGACTTGTTCATGCCTTATATGTACTGTATAAAGGGTAATGTTAATGAAATTATATATGATATTATACTATAATTATAATATTATTTTGTATCAAAATGTTTTCATTCCATTAAAAAATGAAATAGAAATGGAAGTAGCGTTCATGCGTACGTACGACGTACTGTCTCAATGAATAGTGCATTTCTTTTCTTATCTCCAAATGTTATGTACTATTATAAATACATCTATATACTTGATATACAAGATATATATGATTTCTAAATCTTGAATATCATTCTTGGTATAAAGAACATTTGACCACATGAACAACTTATATTATAAGAAGTCCATTTTTGACTCGAGTACCAAATATCGACAAAGCGACCATTTTTAACGTTAATGATTACATAATGTTTATTACATGGAAATAAGTGATAAAATTTAAATAGTTTCTTAAGCAAGTAGAAATTACATTTAGTTTATTATCCAGGAGATTAAAGAATAAACTGGTCAAATCGGACACGAGGTAAGGGACATCATATCAATCTCCGTCCATTGAAACATATTTTGTTTTAATACATGAAATTAATTTGTATATTGTATAAACACTTTTGACTTTTCATTTCGTTCAAATAGAATCTTTTTTGAGGAAGTGTTTTACTAAATTCCAAAAATGAGTGTTTCTTTTAACGTAAGCGGTGACAACGATCTTTCTGTTGCCACGCGTATTATTTGATCTTTGGCTTCCTTAACAAGCAGTAATGTTTTTAAAATAAAAATAAATACCATATAATCTTTTATGTATTTTGGTATTGAATTTTTTTTATAATGGATTTGTTATGTCAATATATTTAAGTGATATATTTTTATTGAAATTTGGAAATGTGTTCTTTCCTTTATATTTATTGTATGAGTTATGATTTTGTAATGGTACTTGGACATTTGACGGGTGGTTACGTGATAAACCAAATGACTGGTTATACTGTGATAAACTAGGATGGGTGGTTATGTTATAACCTCCAATGCATTTTGTATGGAAGTCAGCTGTATGACTATTCTATTTAGTGATATGTGTGTATGTTGACCGTATGGTTATTTCATATATGTATGTTTATGTCCCAAGTTACCTTTATATGTTATGTGTTCTTTATATGGGTTTTATGGGAATATTTTGGTTTTAAAAGGGTAAGCAATGATCTTTTATTCAGTGAAGAGTATTAACTACTTCAAAAAGGTAAAAATTATTACTTATGATAAAGTATTTATGGTTTACTTGTTGTTTTGAAAAAATAACGGTTTTCCTTCTTTGTGTATCCCTTACTGAGTTTTTTATGCTCATCCCAAGTTTTTGAAATGTTTTTCACATAACATAAAGTGGAATAGGGTTAAGGATGGGATCAAGGAAAATAAATTCTGTCTAAATCATGGAACTACTCATGGATCTTTTTTTCATGAATTTTTATTCTGCGAAAATAATTGAAACTGGGTAGATGTGTATACATGTAATATTCTACTTTTTATGTATATGGTATGACCAAATTCTCCAAAACTCTAATCCTAAAATGATCATCAAGGAGAATTATTCATTTAGTTCAAGATGAAGTAATTTTTTAAGGTTGGATCCTTATAGTTAGTATCAGAGGTAGGTTTAGATAACTTTAGGAGATAGGGTATTGTTAAATTAATATTCATAAAGTAATTTATGTTAATATTGAAATGATATAGAATTTACATATTACCAGGTTGCTTCACCAAAGATATTTTTGTGTTCAAAATGTTTTCTCATAGAGGAAACATGGTATCTATGCTGGGAAGGAATATATAATGAAATGACCATCCAAATCAGTAACCTGAGATGGTCAGAATTGGAACTGAACTATTTGTTCCCGTGATGGATTAGTTGACTTTGGTGATAAATGTTTGTTGTGTTTATTGATGTTATTTTGGTTTATTCTAAAATAAAATATGATCATGAATTTCATTTAAGAGTTTTCTTGTAAACCTTAAATGAAAATAAACTATAGGGAAAATTCAGCAAGTTTGAGTTTTTGTTATAAAAATTTCTTTCCTTTGTCATGTTGTTTCAAAAAAAGGAATAACTCTTGATCATTATAAAACAAAAGTTGTTGAATAATGGAAAAGACCCACAAATATAATAGAGATCCATAGTTTTATTGGTTTCGCCAGTTATTACTTGAGGTTTGTTGAAAATGTTTCATGGTTATCTAGTCTAATGACTATGTTAACTCGAAAAGGTGTTATGTTCATTTTGATAAAAAATCTGATAATTGTTTTTAGGAACTGAAAGGATGATTGGTGAATGGTCCAATTTTGGCACTGCCTTCTAGAAATGGTGAGTTTTTTATCTACAGTGATGTTGCGCTAAAAGGACTTGGCTATGCCCTTATGCAGGATGATCAGGTAATTGCTTATTCTTCATGTCAGTTGAATCCTCATGAGTTAAATTACCCTATACATGATTCATAATTAGCTATTGTTGTTTTTGATTTAAAAATTTAGAGGCATCATTTTTATTGTGTAACGAGTGAAATATATACTAATCACAAAAGTTTAAAGTATATATTCACTCCAAATTAATTGAACATGAGACATAGGAGATGGTTGGAATTATTCAAGGATTATGATTTCACAATCCTTTACCATCCGAGAAAAGAAAATAAAGTGGTTGATGCTTTGAGTCGAAAAAGTAATGATTTATTAACCATGATAATTTTGGAATGAGATCTTTTTGTTTTGTATTTGATTAAATTTTTCATAGAAGTTCTTGGAGTAGGAAATTCCTATATTTTGATTCAGGTGTCAGTGGGATCATCTCTATCAGACAGAACTAAGAAATCAAATAAGGTAGACAATGAGTTATAGAAAAAGGTAGAGTTGGTTCAGAAGGGTATGTTGCCAAATTTTAACTTTGATAATGATTGTGTATTGATGTTTTGGAAGAGATTATTTGTGCCGTGTGATTCACAGTTAAAGAATGATATGTGAAGCTCGTAGTAATCCATGTTCAGTTCATCTTGACGGTAATAGGATGTAGAGAGATCTTCAAGAGTATTAATCATGGTATAAAATGTAAAGAGATATTGCTGATTTTACTGTGAAGTGTTTGACCTATTAATAGGTTAAAGCACAGAGACAGTTACTGAAAGTGATGCTTTAGTCTTTACCGATTCCAGATAGGAAATTGGAAAATATATCCATGGACTTCGTTGTGGGATTACTAAATACATCTCGAGGTAATATTGAAATCTGGGTTATTATTGGTCGATTGACTAAATATTCTCATTTCCTTCCCATTCAAGATACTTTTTCTATATATCAAATTTCTCAGTTTTATATTAAATAGATTGTCAGGTTACATGGCGTTCCACTCTCCATTTTATCTGATCGTGATCCTTGGTTTAGTTCTATCTTTTGGAAAGGCATTTAGAAGTAGTTTGGTAGTGAATTAAATTTTAGTACAGCTTTTCATCCACAATCAGATGGGCAGTCAGAATGTACAATTCAGAACTTCAAGGATATGCTACGTGATTTCTCGATGGATTAACAGGAATGTTGGAACCAACATCTTTCATTGGATTAATTTTCTTATAATAATAAGTTTAATTCCATTATAAAGATGGATCTGTTTGAAGTATTATATGGAAACAATTGTCAAACTCCAGCTTTTTGGGATGAAGTAGGTGCAAGGAAGATGATGGGACCTAAATTGGTAGAATAGATGGAATAAAAGTTCAGTTGATTAAAAAGAACAAGAGAACATCTCAGAGTATGTAGAAAAGTTATACAGCTAACTGAAGGAAGGATCATTCTGTTGAGGTAGGTGATCATTCCTTTCTAATATTTTCTTCATGGAATAGTGTGATGCATTTTGGTAATAATGGAAAGTTGAGGTCAAGGATCATTGGACCATATGAAATCCTAGAGAATGTTGGATCAATTGCATACAGAGTGGATTTACCTCCATTTTTTTCTCAGTTATACAATGGTTTTTATGTTTTAATGTTGATAAAGTATACCCTATATCCATCTCATGTTTTAAGACCAGACGTAGTACTTCAGTTAGGAGAAATTCTCTCTTATGGGGAACAACCAGTCCAGATTCTTGATCGAAGAGAGAAAGTGTTGCAGAATAAGGTAATTAACTAAGTAAATGTTTTGTTGAAAATCCATATGGTTGAAGAGGAAACATGGGAATCTGAAAATTCTATGAGGGATAAATACCCCGATTTATTAGATAAGTGAATAAAATTGTGAGGATGCAATTTCCAAAAGGGGGAAGGATGTAACATCCTAGGTAAATAAAGAGATATGACATTTTCATATTTATTAATATTTGTGAATTAAATATTAATTTTTCTTTAAAGGGGATGAAATGTTCGATGGGGTACCTGATACGCAACAACGAATTTCTTTGAAGTCTAATTTTACAGACAATGTTGAGTCATATTAGAAAATAATAATATCAAATTATTTAAAATTGTTGTCAAGTCACTGCCATTGTAAAGGAGGAAATAAATATAACTTAAAACAATATGATTATACAAGTTTGTTAAATGTTTTTACATTTATCCAATAAAAGTTAGATATAGCATCCCACCTTTTCATCACATAAACTTTCATTACATTTTACAAAACTGGGGATCTTTAAGGTTTAGTGTCTTGGAAACCAGGAACATAATAAATGAAAGAAAAAAAAACATTCTTCTTAAACACTTGAAAGGCTTCTCCTCAAGTTCATCCTAGGTTCATTACTGCATCTCATAACCTGGGAACACACATCAAAATAAAGGGTGAGCAGAAGGCCCAGTAAGGGAAACAAGGGGAACATTTTACATGTGAGCTTGATATACTTCAATAATGACATGAAAAGAACTTTAAGGCATGAGAAAGAAATCATGAGGCATTTCATAATAAAAACAACATTTTTCATAACTTGAATATGTGGCTACATCATTTAACATAGACAATCATGAACATATCACCAAGGTCCATCCCCAAGGTGTCATTTGAAAATTACCTAGGTTATTCACCAAGGTATCGTGAAAATTGTAATCTCTAGTGGTTACATCATTACCCAATGCATTGGAGCGCTATCAGGGCGCACCCTTAAATTTGCCTTTATTATCATGTGAACCACATATATCATCATCAAACATTTCATAAATAACCCACATAGCATAAAATAAATGGGTTTCATTTCATAATCACAACGTTTTAAAAACTGCTTTAAATACGTGATCTTTACGTCACTTTAAACCCACGGAAAGGGAAAGAGGGTTTCATGTATGTAAATCCCAGAATTTAAAATAGAACATTTTGATATATATGTGAATACACCTGTAGAAATAAGAGCTTTGAGTATTCACTTTATAACATAAAATAATTTTTAGAAAAGAGAGAGAGACACTTTGCGGCGAAAATTCTGCAGCATAACGACTATGTTACAAGGTTTTAGAAAACATTGAGAAGAGAGGGGACATGGGTCAAACATTCATAAATGACCCATAAAACAGTAGAGGGACAAAATATAAGGGATTTAAGAACATGGTACTGAAATTTGAAAATATACCATATGAAATGAAGAACATGAAAGGAAGAAAAAAAACAAGATTTCTCTTGTGAAAATTCGGCAGCCTAACGGCGTCACATAAACTTCAACAAAATTGAATTGAAAAGGTCAAATAGGGTCTCTCATCATATTAAAATAAGAGTCCAGTATGATAGATATAGAGATAATACCCCAACATAATACAAAGGAACTTGAAAGAATTGACATGAAAGTAGAACATCAAAACGAGAAGGGTGAAGAACCACTTAAACAATTCAGCAGCCTAACAGCGCCACTTAAAACATCAAAATACTAAATTGAAGAGATCAAATGGGGTCTCTCCTCATATGAACATAAGAGTCCAGTATGATATATATAGAGATAATACCCCAACATAATATAAAGGAACTTGAAAGAATTGACATGAAAGTAGAACTTCAAAACGAGAAGGGTGAAGAACCACTTAAAAATTCGGCAGCCTAACGGCGCCACTTAAAACTTCAAAATACTGAATTGAAAAGATCAAATGGGGTCTCTCATCATATGACCATAAAAGATCAGTATGATAATTATAGAGATCATACCCCAACATAATTAAAATGAACTTGAAAGACTTGACATGAAAGTAGAACTTTGAAAAAGAGAAAGGTGAATGAATCCCTTGAAAATTCGGCAGCCTAACGGCGCCACTTAAACATTCTTAAAACGAAATGATGAGAGTAAGAGGGGGTCTTTCATCATATGAACATAAAAAGGGCAGTAATAGGAGTATAAAAGAATATCCTCCAAAATAAGAACATGGATCATAAAAGGAATGACATAAAAGAGATCACTTGAAAAGAAAGAGAGGGGTCGGATCCCTTACCTTAAAATGTAACTCTTAAACCTCAAAGGTTGGGACCTTGATGGCTTGGGGGCACCTTGGGAGGACTCCTTGGGAGGTAATGAGACCAGAACTTTGTTGGGGAAGAGTGGGGAGTCGAATTGATGAGAGGATGACTTGGTATTTATAGGGAAAGTGAGGGGACAAGGCATTAATGGCAAAGGGACACCTCATTAGTGGTTTTGGCAAAACCATGGGCTTGCCCATGGTATTTGCCAATGGTATTTGCCACTTGGGACACCTCATACCTTATCTCACTATTCATAATTAGAACATATTGATTACAAACTTAATACATCATTTAATGATGTCATTAAACACCCGTAACTTAAAAACTGTATTTTCACTATTCATCAAAAATTCAACTTTCTCAGAATAATCCCAAAATTTCACCTTAACCAAATATCAACGCTCTGATTACAAATATGAACTCCATTTTATAAAAATAATTTTCTAAATATTTTTAATTTAATTTTTAAATAAAAACACTATTCATCGAAAATTCATTTTTTTCAGAAAAAACCCCAAAAATTACCATAACATAATATCGATGCTCTGTGTTCAAAAATAAAGTCATTTTTATAAAAATAATTTTATAATTATTTTTAATTAAATTTTTAATTAAAAAACACTATTCACCCGAAAAAACTAATACTTGAATAATAATTAATGAAACCGTTATTTAACTATTTTATTGAATAACATTACTTAATCAAGGTGCCTAGATTATTTTAAAACTTTCTTTAAGTGAGATTACTAATCCATTTGGTCATATTACTAATCCTAATCATAAAATCACTATTCATAATTTACTATTCATCAAAAATCAAGTTGATCTTATTAGACTCTAAATTTCGTACTAAACATAATTGTAGAAGACCATTTTTCGAAAATCATTACACATTTTTAATTATTTAAGGTTTACACAACCATTTTTAAAATATCCTTTTTCTAAAATTCATCAAAAATATGCATACAATATTTATCCCGTCATTTGAAAATTCATAAACATCATCATAAGAAGAAATTCAAATTTTTATTTAAAAAAAAGATTACACAAGGCAATTACGGTCTCGTTACATAACCCCTTATAATACCAGCATGGGACCTAAGAGTAAGGTGTGCTAGGGTGATAGAATTTTGGGGCGGCTCAGTCAACATTGCCCGAGTAGTAATTTCTATCAGTTTGAACTTCTCGCGAAGGCGATTCCATTCTAGCTTCACATGATGAAGTTCGGCTTGGATTTGGTCCAGAGCAAAGCCCAATGGTGCTACCTCCTTCCCAATCTCTGTTAGATGGGATTCGATGGGCCCAAGGCTACTAGGTGAGGCCATCAAATCTTCTTTCTATAATAATTAACCAAGATTACATAAATATAGAGACAATAATCAAAACATTTTGTTCACGGTGGATATATTGACCGATGGTCATATAACACTCAAAAACCAATGGTCTCATTTTATTTATAATCATGTTTATCAAATAAAACATTTTTTTTTTGAGTATAAAAAATAACACATGAAATTAGGAAACAAGATTTATTCAAAATTTCGGGTCGTTACAATCTTCCCCCATTAAGAAATTGCGTCCTCGCAATTTTTTTAAATTGGGTTTTGAAATTTCATTGAAAGTCCCACACCGGAAAAAGAGTCAGTAACACCATTACTTTAAAAGATAGAAAAGGAAGTACAAAGGCCACCCGAGTTAACCCACACTCGGGTTCCATGTAAGAAAACATGGACATGGAGGAAAAAACAAAGGGTCAGTTCTGAGAGAGAGTGATAGAGAACATGATTAGGAGAAAGTTAACCATGAGAAAATCCCAAACTTATGATGTGTGTAAACGGTCTTTGATTACCTAGTAGGAAACGTAAACCAACAACATTTTTGTTTTACATTTCTTTTCATAATTTTGAGGATTTCATTTACTACATAGAACAAAAACATAAGAAAATATACCTACCTTCAAGTAGAGTTTCATCCTTTAACAAGTCCCTACCAACACTAATCTTTTCGCCAAATGATGAGAATTCAAAAACACTTGGTCTCATAAAAGCACAAGAATCATCTTCTATAGAATCACATAATCTACAAAAGATTAACTATCTATTTCTTCTATCTTTAAATATTATCCCAAAAACAGAAAGGTTAAGGTAAAACAACTCTTCAAAAAGAAAGAATCCCATAGGAATAGAACCTACTTTTAAATCTTCAAAGTTCCATGGTACTACCCAACGTTCATCATAGACCACTCCATAAATAACGGTCCTTAAAATTCCTCAAAAAAAACCAAACTAAGATTGAAACCCAAATACAAGAAGGATTTGATAACATAGTCTTCCAAAACAACTTCATTGTTCATCTCCGGACAACATCAACCACTCCTAACATCTTATAACAAAAGTAGCTAACCTAAACATATTTTACCCAATATAGGTTAATCATTCCCAAAAGTAACCTAAATTACTATAAGTCTACCTTAAATTCATCAATTCTTCAAAATATAAGTCAACCTTACTCCTCAATGAAAATACTATAGTAATCTATTTACCTCGATCATATAGGGTCCCCAAAATAGTGAACGCCTTCCAAAATAATAATCATCTTTTAATCCCCTAATCAACTCTGACATATTAATACAGAAATTGTCGCATTTCCTATCACATTGGTTGTTGGGACACGTTATTCCATTTCCCACCATTAACTAAGAAGATAAAGTATAATTAGAGGCTTAAATACTTAACCAATAATCATGAAAAGGAACTTAAAGCATATAAGGATAACTTGTAGAAGAAAAGTATACCCTAACTTTTGATCCCCTAGGTTCCCATCTAGGTTATCCATGATCATATATTCTTATGTGAATCTTTATTTTATTTTATCTTTGTTCCTTTAATAATGGTTCATACGAAGCTTATGAATTTACCAAAGCATATCCCCCGGGAGTGTCGTAACCAAGAGTGCAGCAAGGCCCGTTGTCGTGTACCAGTTCCCGTTCGAGTCTAGCTCAAAGCGGTGTTTTCGGGTTTTACCCCTATGTACATCTGTGCCAGAGCCAACTCTACCTGCTCGTATCCAGACAGGGATGTATTTTCTTGGAAACCCCTTACTCAATACTCACCAAAATACCAGGAAGATTTCCTATATTTAAACTCTTCTATAGGGTTATTCCTAAAGTTTTTATATCCTAATTTCCACTAATAACTAAACCATCATTTGATACCAACTATAGCATCCCACCTTTTCATCACATAAACTTTCATTACATTTTACAAAACCGAGGATCTTTAAGGTTTAGTGTCTTGGAAACCAGGAACATAATAAATGAAAGAAAAAAAAACATTCTTCTTAAACAATTGAAAGGATTCTCCTCAAGTTCATCCTAGGTTCATTACTGCATCTCATAACCTAGGAACACACATCAAAATAAAGGGTGAGCAGAAGGCCCAGTAAGGGAAACAAGAGGAACATTTTACATGTGAGCTTGATATACTTCAATAATGACATGAAAAGAACTTTAAGGCATGAGAAAGAAATCATGAGGCATTTCATAATAAAAACAAAATTTTTCATAACTTGAATATGTGGATACATCATTTAACATATACAATCATGAACATATCACCAAGGTCCATCCCAATGGTGTCATTTGAAAATTACCTAGGTTATTCACCAAGGTATCGTGAAAATTGTAATCTCTAGTGGTTACATCATTACCCAATGCATTGGAGCGCTATCAGGGCGCACCCTTAAATTTTCCTTTATTATCATGTGAGCCACATATATCATCATCAAACATTTCATAAATAACCCACATAGCATAAAATAAATGGGTTTCATTTCATAATCACAACGTTTTAAAAACTGCTTTAAATACGTGATCTTTACGTCACTTTAAACCCACGGAAAGGGAAAGAGGGTTTCATGTATGTAAATACCAGAATTTAAAATAGAACATTTTGATATATATGTGAATACCCCTGTAGAAATAAGAGCTTTGAGTATTCAATTTATAACATAAAATAATTTTTAGAAAAGAGAGAGAGACACTTTGCAACGAAAATTCTGCAGCATAACGACTATGTTACAAGGTTTTAGAAAACATTGAGAAGAGAGGGGACATGGGTCAAACATTCATAAATGACCCATAAAACAGTAGAGGGACAAAATATAAGGGATTTAAGAACATGGTACTGAAATTTGAAAATATACCATATGAAATGAAGAACATGAAAGGAAGAAAAAAAACAAGATTTCTCTTGTGAAAATTCGACAGCCTAACGGCGTCACTTAAACTTCAACAAAATTGAATTGACAAGGTCAAATAGGGTCTCTCATCATATGAACATAAGAGTCCAGTATGATAGATATAGAGATCATACCCCAACATAATTGAAAGGAACTTGAAAGAATTGACATGAAAGTAGAACTTCAAAACGAGAAGGGTGAAGAACCACTTAAAAAATTCGGCAGCCTAACGGCGCCACTTAAAACATCAAAATACTAAATTGAAGAGATCAAATGGGGTCTCTCATCATATGAAAATAAGAGTCCAGTATGATATATATAGAGATCATACCCCAACATAATAGAAAGGAACTTGAAAGAATTGACATGAAAGTAGAACTTCAAAACGAGAAGGGTGAAGAACCACATAAAAATTCGGCAGCCTAACGGCGCCACTTAAAACTTCAAAATACTGAATTGAAGAGGTCAAATGGGGTCTCTCATCATATGATCATAAAAGATCAGTATGATAATTATAGAGATCATAACCCAACATAATTAAAATGAACTTGAAAGACTTGACATGAAAGTAGAACTTTGAAAAAGAGAAAGGTGAATGAATCCCTTGAAAATTCGGCAGCCTAACGGCGCCACTTAAACATTCTTAAAACGAAATGATGAGAGTAAGAGGGGGTCTTTCATCATATGAACATAAAAAGGGCAGTAAGAGGAGTATAAAAGAACATCCTCCAAAATAAGAACATGGATCATAAAAGGATTGACATAAAAGAGATCACTTGAAAAGAAAGAGAGGGGTCGGATCCCTTACCTTAAAATGTAACTCTTAAACCTCAAAGGTTGGGACCTTGAGGGCTTGGGGGCACCTTGGGAGGACTCCTTGGGAGGTAATGAGACCAGAACTTCGTTGGGGAAGAGTGGGGAGTCGAATGGATGAGAGGATGACTTGGTATTTATAGGGAAAGTGAGGGGACAAGGCATTAATGGCAAAGGGACACCTCATTAGTGGTTTTGGAAAAACCATGGGCTTGCCCATGGTATTTGCCCATGGTATTGGCCACTTGGGACACCTCATACCTTATCTCACTATTCATAATTCGAACATATTGATTACAAACTTAATACATCATTTAATGATGTCATTAAACACCCGTAACTTAAAAACTGTATTTTCACTATTCATCAAAAATTCAACTTTCTCAGAATAATCCCAAAATTTCACCTTAATCAAATATCAACGCTCTGATTACAAATATGAACTCCATTTTATAAAAATAATTTTCTAAATATTTTTAATTTAATTTTTAAATAAAAACACTATTCATCGAAAATTCATTTTTTTCAGAAAAAACCCCAAAAATTACCATAACATAATATCGATGCTCTGAGTTCAAAAATAAAGTCATTTTTATAAAAATAATTTTATAATTATTTTTAATTAAATTTTTAATTAAAAAACACTATTCACCCGAAAAAACTAATACTTGAATAATAATTAATGAAACCGTTATTTAACTATTTTATTGAATAACATTACTTAATCAAGGTGCCTAGATTATTTTAAAACTTTCTTTAAGTGAGATTACTAATCCATTTGATCATATTACTAATCCTAATCATAAAATCACTATTCATAATTTACTATTCATCAAAAATCAAGTTGATCTTATTAGACTCTAAATTTCGTACTGAACATAATTGTAGAAGACAATTTTTCGAAAATCATTACACATTTTTAATTATTTAAGGTTTACACAACCATTTTTAAAATATCATTTTTCTAAAATTCATCAAAAATATGCTTACAATATTTATCCGGTCATTTGAAAATTCATAAACATCATCATAAGAAGAAATCCAAATTTTTATTTAAAAAAAAGATTATACAAGGCAATTACGGTCTCGTTACATAACCCCTTATAATACCAGCATGGGACCTAAGAGTAAGGTGTGCTAGGGTGATAGAATTTTGGGGCGGCTCAGTCAACATTGCCCGAGTAGTAATTTCTATCAGTTTGAACTTCTCACGAAGGCGATTCCGTTCTAGCTTCACATGATGAAGTTCGGCTTGGATTTGGTCCAGAGCAAAGCCCAATGGTGCTACCTCCTTCCCAATCTCTGTTAGATGGGCTTCGATCGGCCCAAGGCTACTAGGTGAGGCCATCAAATCTTCTTTCTATAATAATTAACCAAGATTACTTAAATATAGAGACAATAATCAAAACATTTTGTTCACGGTGGTCATATTGACCGATGGTCATATAACACTCAAAAACCAATGGTCTCCTTTTATTTATAATCATGTTTATCAAATAAAACATTTTTTTGAGTATAAAAAATAACACATGAAATTAGGAAACAAGATTTATTCAAAATTTCGGGTCGTTACATTAGAGGCCTAAAATGTTAATGAATCTAATTTTAAACATAATTTACTTTAAAAAGCTGATTTACAGCCTTTTAATGGATAAAACTCTCTAAATCTATTTTTGGTCACTTCTATATATTATATTTGACAAAAAAAAATCATTTTTAGAATCGGGAAATAAAAATTTACTTTGGGTGAATTGTTATGGTATTTTTATGATAAAATTCATTTTTTTAATGAATAGTTACAAATACTGTATTTTAATTCAAAACAGCCTTTTAATATAATTTATTTTTGTGGTTATATTTTCTTTTTAATAGTTTTTAAATTGTAATTAGATTATATTTTTAACATTTAATCCAATGTTGGTCATTGGAATTAATTTCACTTTGAAATTGGACATAAAAAAGTGCCAATATTTTGATAGTTAATATTTCTGAAAAACACGCCTTTTGTTTTGACAATTGAAATTTATTTTAAATTAATTAATCCAACATATATTTTTTTAATTTGGTAAAATAGACATAATTTTTGAATTCGGAATATTATATATTTCTCTGGCTCAATATTTGGTATTTTTCTGAAAAACTTCAATTTTTTGATGTATATTGAAAACACTAAGTAGTATTTAAAAATGACTTTTTCAATTTGATAATATTTCACCACTTTTGTGAATTGAATTCTGAGAATCTGACATAAATGGTATTTATTAGTATGTAAAATTAGGGTTAATAAGATGAAAATATTTTTTGGGTCAACAATAATGTTTGACTCTTATTTACTACGATTAAAGGTATATAGGGTAATTCAAGGTAAAATGAATATCATAATAATAATAAAAATTACCTAAAAAATTATCCTAGCCTTATTGGATGAGTCGTGGAAGACCATGTTCATCGTTGGGTCAATTTGGGGACCCCATGGAACCACTTAATAGTGATAATGACACGTTATTGTAATTAACTTAAGGTAAAGACAAAAAATGACATAAACAAATATCTTTTAGTAAATTAAGTTTTTACAGTGGATTATATATGTTATATTTTGGACTATAAATATTCTTGGTAAAGATAAAAATATTTCCTACATTAATTTATTTTGTAGATTTTTATACATCAAATAAATTAAATTATTTATGACACAATAATGATGTAGTGTTTACCTCATTAATAAATGATTTAAATAAATAAGATTATAAAGATTATGTTAATTTGAAAAACCTATACAATTATTATTGGTTGATTTTATTTCTACCATGAGTCATCTTAGCTTTGAATTTAATTAGTTTTTGTCCTTTATAAACTAAAATTCATTATATAAAAAAAATTCACACTTTCCTAAAGAGTCATTCCTCCCCCATATAAAAATCCTTCACCTCTAACCCATTCCTTACACCTCTCAAGCCATTTTTCTTCTCCAACCTATGCCCAATTATGCTCCCTACATCCCTAGACTCCTCCTAGAAACTTTACATTAGGAATAAGGCACATGAAGAAGTCCTTGTATTTAAAACCAAAGGGAGTAGCCCAAATTAAAGGAAACAGTTTCTCTTAAGTTCTTTTGTTTTTTTACTTCTCCAACCCCATAAACACTTTTTATTACATTATTTAAAAAACCAGTATAATAAATATACTAGTTTATTTATATCTGAATTATTCAAACTACACTTACACAAACCTCCCTCTAATGTGTCAAGAACATACTGTTTCTATGGACGGTGAACTACTACCTCCGGAAATGATGATTTTTCAAATGTATCCAACCACCTCTCATGGTGTCCATTATGATGGAAATATATTTATATATAATATATATTATATTTATATTGTTTCTATATAGCTATATGTTTCATTTATACAATACCTTTATGTTTTCTCTAGTGGGTAAATACGATAATCTCATTTGAGGAAGTGCAGACTACCGCCCCCTCAAAGTGATATGAATCGTTAATGCCTTATGTGGAACATATAAAGGGAAGAGTTAATAAAATTATATATGATATTATACTCAAATTAATATATACTTATGTATCATTATGTTTTCATTACATTAAAATAAAATATAAATATGGAAGTTTCGTTCATGTGTAAGTACAGCTTACCATCTCCATGAATGGTGCATTTCATTTCATATCTCTAATTGTTTTGTACTATTATAAATACTAGTATATAATGGATATATATGATATATATGATATCAAAATCATGAATATCATTTTGGATATAATAAATGTTGGACCACATGAACAAATTGTAATTATAATAACTCCATTTTTGACTCAAGTACCAAATATTGACAAAACGTCCATTATTAACAAAAATGATTACATAATGTTTATAACATGGAAATAAGTGATAAAAATGACAAAGGATCTTAAGAAAGTATAAATTAACATTATATTATTATTCATAAGATTACAGAATGAACGGTTCATGTGAGACACGAGGTGATGGACTTCGTCTCAATCTCCTTTCATTGAAGCATATTTTGTTTTAATACACGACTTTCTTTTATACACTGTATAAACAACTTTTACATTTCATTTCATTGAAAGGGAATATTTTTATACGAAGCATTTTATTAAACGACAAGAAGAAATGTTTCTTTTAATGTAAGCGGTCACAATGACCTATTTTCTTCCACAAGTATTATTTGTATTTGGATTTCTTAACAATCTATAATATTTTTAAAATAAAAAAATACCATATACTCTTTTCTGTATTTGTCTATTGAAAATTGTTTTTATAATGGATTTGTTTTGTCAATATATTTTAGTGAAATATTGTGATTGAAATGTGGAAATGTTTTCATTCCTTTATATTTGTTATATGTGCTCTGATTTATAATGGTACTTGAACATTTGATGGGGGTTACGTGATAAACCAAATGAAAGGTGGTGCTGTGATAAACTAGGAATGGTGGTTACGTTATAACCTCTAATTAATAGGGTATGGAATTAGACCGTATGGCTATTCCATTTTTTGATATTTTTGGAAGTCAACTGTATGGTTATTACATTTAAGTATTTTTATGTCCCATGTTACCTTGATATGTTATGTGTTCTTTATATGGGTTTTACGGTGATATTTTTGTTACAAAAGGGAATGAAATGATATTTTATTCAGTGAAGAGTATTTACTACTTAATAAAGGTGAAAAGTATTACTTATGATATTGTATTCATGGTTTACTTATTATTTTAAAAAGCTAATAGTTTTCTTTCTTTGTGTATCCCTTAATGTGCTTTTAATGATCATCCCTAGTTTTTTTAAAAAAATTATAGGACATAAAGTGTAATAGGGTCCTAGATGGGATAATATAAAAATTCATGATATCTAAAACATGGAACTAAAAATGACACTTTTTTCATGAATTTATATTTTGTGAAAAAAATGGAAACTAGGTTGATGTGTCTACATGGAATATTCAATCTATTATGTATATGTTATGACCTTATTTTCTAAAACTCTAATCCTAAAAGATTCTGAATAGAAATTATTCATTTAATTCAAGATTATATATTGTTTTATGGTCGGGTCCTTATAATATACTTCCTCAATAATAATACATTGAATGCATTATGTGACTTTCAAAGGATAGGGAGAATTATCAAATGATAATCTGCATCTCTAATTCTCTCTGTGATTTCAAAAAGTTAAATATACCTAGGACTCGGTTTTACTTTCTTCCCAAATCTTATAACACCCTTCTATGGAGATACTTTCAAGAATACGGGATCTCTAACTTGAGATTCCAGATAATTCCTTTGATTATATTTAGAGGTCTTTTACTTTCTTTCGGCTTCTTGGATATGTGTTTGAATAGTCTTTACCTTTATTGTTGTTTCCTCTACATGATCTGGGCCTATAAGCTTCCTTTTACCAACTACATCCCAACATGTTGGTGTATAATATATTTTTCCATAAAATTCTTTATATGGTTCTATTTGAATACTTGAATGGAAGATACTGTTGTAGGAAAACAACACCAAAGGTAAATACTGATCCCACATAACTTGAAAATCAAGTGATCATGATCTCAACATGTCTTCTATAGTTTGGATCATCCTTTTAGATAGTTCTCCAGTTCGAGGGTGATATAAAGTACACAAATGATGTTAAATAACCCAATCATTATGAATCATTTTCAATAATATTGATATAAATCATGGATCACAATCAAAAAATATTTAAATAAGTGCTCCATGAAGTCTTACAACTTCATTCACATAGAGTCTCACGTGGTGATCCAGTGGAATATCTTCCCTTATAGCAAGTAACTGTGCATATTAGGTAAGTCGATAAAAATTACTAATATTAAATAATTATTTTTTATAGTTTTTGGTAATCTACTAACAAAATCGATGTTAATGCCATGCCATTTACATATAGAAATAGGGGGTGGATTCATGAATCCATTAGGATGATTTCTTTTAGAATTCACTTGTTGACAGACTAAACATCTTGATACATAATCTGAAATTTCATGCTTCATTTTATACCACAAGAAATGTTCCTTCAAATCTCTATACAAATTACTACTACCATGGTGAATAGAGAAATTACAACTATGGGAATCATCTAACAACTCCCTTTTTATCTTAGGTATAGAGGGAACACATAGCTTCCTCCTAAATTTCATAATTTCATCTTCACACATGATCTTTATAAACATCTCATCATTCATAGCTTTGATATTCTCTTTAAGATTCTCATTATCAGGATGATAACTATTAATTATTTCTAA
Organism: Viscum album; assembly: GCA_963277665.1. Taxonomy (NCBI): domain Eukaryota; kingdom Viridiplantae; phylum Streptophyta; class Magnoliopsida; order Santalales; family Viscaceae; genus Viscum; species Viscum album. Next base: position 1,094,676,480 of record OY728139.1, read on the forward strand.
AAAATATGGTTGGATAACCAATTGAAAAATTAATTATGTTTCAACTTATTCTATAATTCACTTGTCTATATTTACTATGAACACATGATACTTTTTAATACTCATTTTTTTAGAATTTCATGATCATTCCTTCTTATTGCATCGGCTACCTTATTTTCCTTCCAATGGTGGTAGTATATTGAATAGTCAAAATCCTTGGGTAGTCTGAGCCATCTCCTTTGTCTCATGTTGATTTCATTCTTTGAGAAGATATATCTCAATCTATTATGATCCATATATATCTTGCATCATTCACTATATATATTGTGTCTCCATATATTTATAGAAATGATTATAGCTTCTAACTCATGATCATGAGTTGGATAGTTCTGTTCATGAGTTTATAACTGTCTTGATGCAAAATATATAACTCTATCATTCTGCATAAAGAAACAATCAATTCCTTTATTTTATGCATCACTAAAGGCAAAAAACACACCATTTTCTAATAGTAGAGTAAATATTGGATCATTCACTGACCTTTTCCCCAATTCATTAAAACATTCTTCACCTTATTTTGTGCATACAAACATTATACCTATATTGGAAAGCTTTGTTAATGGGTAAGCTAATCAGCTGAACCTCTGAACAAAGTTCATATTATAACCTTCTAAACCAATGAAACTACATAAGTCAGTTTTGTACATTTGTGTAGGCCATTCATGAACTTACTTTTCCTTTGCTGGATCAACTAAGATTCCATCCTTATAGTCAATATAGCCAACAAAAGAAATTGTTTGAATCCAGAATTCACGCAATCAAAACATCCAATATAACCCTTTTCTTTTAAGAGTTTTCAAAATAATGTGCAAGTGGTTCTCATGATCTTCATATATTTTGGATTATACCAAGATATAGTTAATAAATACAACAACAAAAAAATAAGTAAATATATTTCTTGAAAATTATTTTTATTAGATCCATGAAATTTGATGGTGTATTAGTTAGTTTAAAGGCATTAATGTTAGATCTTAATGCCCATACATGATTTGAAATGTTGTCATTGGAATATATTTTTTCCTCACATGCAACAGATGATATCCAAATCGAAGTTGAATATTTGAAAAACATCGGGTTTTGTGATGTTGATCCAAAAAATAATCAATCCAATGAAGAGGAAATGTGTAAATTACCATAATAGCATTTATTTCCCTATATTCAATATACAGCCTCATGGGACCATATTTATTTTTAATGAAATGAACAGGAGTTCCCCATGGAGAACACTAGGGAGAGAAAATCTCTTACTACTCAACCCTTATAGTTGTTTCTTCACCTACACTAATTCTATTATCTCCATTATATATGATTTATTTTATATAGGCCTTGCACCAAGAATTAAATCAATATAAAACTAGATTTTTTCCTCCAGAGGATGTCTAGGTAAATCCTATGGAAATACATCAATGTATTCTGGAAGAATAGGTACATCCTCGATTTCAACATTTCTTTCCTCACCCATATATATATTTCTCCCCCCCCCCAACAAGAATTGAATTAAGTAGATATATTGGTGATGGATCTATATAATAATTAGATGGAGAGGTTTCCTCTATAAGGATAAGGGACTCTACATCATTCCCAAAAATAGTAACTCCCTTCTTCTTATAAGATATATTCACATCATAATTTCAAATAATATTCATACTAAGAATTATATCAAATTAAATAATGGGTATGATGATAAGAACATAAACTAAAGCACATTTATTTTTCATAAGGGGGGATTATTGACTCATATTTGTTGCAATGTTACATCCCTTATGGATTTTGACTCACAACTCATTTATTAAATAAAATTGTAAATTTCTAATTTTCATGGAAAATTTGAAAGATATAAAAGAATGTAATGATCCAAAATAAAATAAAACATTGGTGTAGATTGAGAAGATGATTAAAGTACAATCCAATACATCATTTGGTACTTCAACCTTAGCAGTTGTGACATCATAAGATTGACATTTCTTCATTGGCCTTCATTAGGGTATGTTTCTATGATTCTTAGGACATTAATTTGAATAATTACTCATCTATTTACAATTATATAATTGAACATTGGAATCTCCTTTCCTTCCCATACAATCATGATATTGGTGGTATTTTTTCTACACTAGTAATGAGCACACATTCCCTTTAGGAAAGTACCAAGGTGTTTCTTCCAACTATTACTACAGGGTGGAAAGTAGAATCTTCCCTACTTCACCATTTCTTTATTTTAGTTTCCATATTATTAAGTATCCCACTTCTTCTCATTATTTACGTTAAAGTCCTAAGACATTGAAAATTATTTTTCTTTTTGGATAGCACATGAGACTATGTCTTCATATGATGATAAATTATGAGAGACCTTTTACCTTCATTATAATGGTTTTAAACCATCAAATAATCAATCAATCCTTAACCTTATATTATGTATGTATTCTGTATCATTCTGTGATAACCTTGTAATGTTGGATTTCTACTTTTCAACATTTTCATTATCATTTTTTCTTAGAATCAAAAATTTCCTCTCCATATATGCTTTCTGTTAACGTGAAAAATATTTTTCTGGAAATAATTACTTAAAATACCTTCATTCTATATTTTAAATATCTTACACTTATATTTGTTTTGAATTAATGACCACAATTTATCTTCATCTATGGATAGATGATAAACTACCATGAAAGCATTCTCCCTTTTCTTAATTCCTAAATTGAGAAATATCTTCTCTAGGGAACCTATCCACTGCTAAGCTACAAATGATTTTGTAGTCACATTGAATGATGTAGGTTGTTGTTGCATAAAGTGTTATAATACTTCTCCTCCATGTTGTTGTTCAGGATTCTCCATACGGGTGTAGTTATTGTTCATAACTTGAGTCAGCTATCCTAGTATAGTTATAAGTTTCTTAACACCAGTCATTGCTCTAGAACCTACATAATTTTCTTGCATAGTAGGGAAATACATACATTGGTTATGTTTGTTCTTGCAGTTTCCATTCCATCCACTAGGTTCCATTTCTAAATAATTTTATAAACTATATTATTTTATGAATCATAATGTATAATGTCTAACTAGTAAAATAATTTACATAAATTGAAACGTTATGCATGTCAAATCTCAAAATCATATGAATTTTTTCTTTTGAGACATATTTATAATTAAATCATTCATAATGGTTTGTAAATAAAATGTGAATTATTCTAAGCATATTCCCTGGTATTTTCAAACCAATTGTGCAGTATGGCCCATTTTTGTGTACTAAGATACCCCGAGTCAGGATAAGAACACCTTGTTGGAGTAGTTACTACTAGGTACATGTGTGTCAGAACCGCATCCACTTATAACATTAATAAATTGATGTATTTTATAGGAATATTCATATAATCTATAAATTACCATAATTATAGGATGTTCTTCTTTTCTTATCCTCAAAATATATATTATTATTTTTTTCCCTAATATATATTTTCTAAATCTACATTCCATATATTATACTAAACTTCCCTGGATACCAACTATAAAGACCCCAACTCTAATTTCCCAGAGTCGGTGACTTATTTTATTATATTTTCATATTAAAGTGTAATACACATCCTGAATGACACAATAACTAATTAATTTTGGAAAATATGATACATATACAAGTTTAACAATACATCTTAAAATGAAATACCAAATATAAATTCCATTGGAATCATCCAAAACTCCTTGATTATCCCTATATTTCATTTGTAATATACTTCTTTGAATCCTGGAAAAAAATGAAACATAATAAATGAATGAGATTATGTGCTCAATAAGGGTAAGTAAAATAGAGTAAGGATAAATAATAATTCATGGTAAATAAATAAAAGTACACAAGCCCTGTAAACATAATCATGATTATAATATGGAAGAAATAAAAATTGAATAAATAATTCCATAATAAAAAACCATAGATATTAGACAAGTTGAAAATTCCCACTGACTATCATTTTTTTCCTAGTTCTAGAATAAATAATGGTGGAAATCATTACCATATTATGAAGTCCTCGTTCCAAGAACAAACATAAACTCGTAAAACCCCAAAATAGTTTGTCTCATGAGACCTATCGATGCACCTAGGGGATATATAGGGGCCCACATGACCCATTATATGTTCAATTCATTTTCCATATGAATGGGGTGAAACATTTTCAACATATACATTCATATTAAAACTAACATTTGAAATTTATAAAAATTTCCCAAATTAATAAACATAAACACTAACCATTCAGAGTAATGTGGTGAATGGTATCCAGATAGCACATCCAAAGTCAAGATAACAATATACCATTAAATGAGATTTGATTGATTATATCATCAAATTTTAATCCCTATTAAACATAATAATCAATAAGTGGGTTTAAATAAATGAAAATATTGTTATAAAATCATCGAGTAGTTCTTGAAAGAATTAATCTTTTACATTGAAAATTTGGGTTCTTTTGTAAAACGTAATTGTATTAAAACAGAAGTGAACTAATATTTTTTTTAATAATAAAATGAGTGATTTTAGAAATATTCTGGTGTCTTAAAATAGATTATAGTGTGATATTGAAAATAGGTAAAAATTGGAGAAGTTCCCTTGAATCAGGATTGTTTATTGGGAAGAATTTGATAATGGTCCTTTTAAAACATGTAAATCCCAATAAAATAAAGAAGGGTTATGACTGGTACATGTATATATAACATAAAAAATTAATATATTAGGAGTAAATATGAATAATTAATATTTTAATTGGTATAAATAGGGAAATAATGGTAACCTGAAAAAAATGGAGGTTTTGGTAGAAAACCCTTAGCTTATGTCTAATATATTATTCTCTTGAACTTAATTTCATGAATAATGAAATTAAATAAATTAATAAATTTATTAATTAATTATCCTTTTATATTTATATTTAATTTATCATAATTTTATTACTTTTATTTATGACTATTTTTATGATTTATGAAATAGGAATTTATCGCTTTGGAGTGTTTGTTTCTTCAGTTTTCACGAATAGTACACTTATAAATGAGTATAGATGTTCATATGAATAGATATAATTCGGTGGAATTGAATTAATAAGTTACTAATGAACATACATAATATTAAATGTGTTTTATTTAATTTAATTATTTGGTATTGAGATGAGTTTTTATATATAACATTAGTGATAATCATTTAGATTATTACGTGGGTATTTTGATCACCTCAAACTAGTTTTGTCATATAAATTATTATTATGTATATAATGGGGCTTGAGAACATTAAAAAATAAGTAATAAATGTTTTATAATCTGTTTCAACCATAAAAATGGTTTCATGACCATCCGAAGAGGAGAAATTAGAGAAAAAAGTTCATTTTCCACAAATGTTGTAAATTCAAACCACACAGGTGATGATTTATTTTTAACATAAAAGAGAGACAGAAAGATTTTGGTAAAAAAATATGTTAATAGTATATAATACAAATATATATATGATATAACTATTATCATGATAATTTGTATTGATTTGGTGATGATAAGATTAGAAAATAAAGTAAATTGATAATGAAATTAAAAGAAAAATGATGAGAGTTTACCTATGGAATTAACCTCCTTGAGAACCTCCTTAAGGGAAGGGGTTTTAGACTTTTCACAAGAAAAATATCTCTTAGAAATGTATAGATACTCATGAAGTGGATTTGGTCCTAATTTTGGAAATATTCAATGCTTATATGAGTGAAGATAAGAGGGTTTGAGAGTGTTTTTTATAGTGAAAAAGACAGGGGGTTTCTAGTATTTTAATCATTATTTTATTATTTTGATCAAGATAAGAACTAGTGTTTTTTATTGTGACACAAAATAGTAAATAAAGAATGTGAGTTCTAAATAAGGTTTATTACATCATCCATGATGTTAGGGATAGTGTATTTAACATATAATTTATATATGCTAAATTACCATATATCACCATTCCTAAAAAATTCATGTAATTCATAAAAAACCAAAAAACATTAACCCCAATCATTTATAGGAATATAGAATTCAAAAATGAACAACATTTCATGAAAATAATTTTCAATATATGATTAATTTAAATTTTTTAAAAAATCATTATTTATCTGAATATACATATATAAATTTAAAAATGATTTTATAACACTGTCAATAATTATCTGAGGTCACATTAGATTATCCTAAAATCATAACACAGAAAAAGTTGATTTTAGAGTCTATTATAAGAATTTGAATTTTCTTTTAAATAATCTTATTTATTATAAAATTGTAACTAAATATTTTTGACATATAAAAATACCAACAATTAAATATTAATTTCTAAAATATTCACTTACTTTTATTAGGATATAATTATATCTCACTCTTAGTATTGAGATGCCTGAATTTTATTTACACTTTCATGGATGATGTTACTATTCATTAGGTCACTTTCTATTCATAGGTTAAATATTATTGTTCTAAAGGAAAAGTTATTATTTCATCGTTATAGGTTCTTTAACATCTAAAAATACATATTATTTCTTTTATTCTCCATTTATATAGTTTGTATTGTGTTCTTTATGTGGTTTTATATGATTAATACAATATAAAATAAACATAAAAAGGGAAATTTCATTGATATGATTGTTCATCCTTACATCATCACTTTTATTTAACTCAAGGAACTCCTTCACCATCTTTATATGAAGAAAATGTGGAAGCTACATTTTTAAGAATAAGTTCTTTTCCTCAAACCAATACATGGACTAATTTTCATCCTTTTCCTTTTATTATTAATTAGAGTCCACCACTGGTACACTTCTCCTTCAAAATGATAAATAGACAGAATGAATTTCACATGTTATGAACACTCGAGAATTGACAATATCCTTTCTGTGGTACATATCCTTATTCAGTAATAATTAGATAAGAAGACCTGAAAAAATAATGTGGGTGTTTCTCAATGAGGGACTCAATATAATGTTGTTCTCTCCTTTTATCATTTTTAGTCTTTCAATCATTCATATATTGAGAATGTTTTTTACAAATATCAATGATATTTTTCATTCCAAATCCCATAGAATTGAAATTATATTTTCAACATTCATTAAATTTATTATCACATTACCATTAATGTGGTTCCATTGGGATCCAACCACTGACTGAAACCAAAAATTAGAGAGTAATAATTTGTTATTACAATGGGGAACAACATAATCTTACAAATACACTTACATGGTATATAAATTATGAAACATTATTTAATATATATCACGATAGGTTTATCCTATGTTATTCATATACAAATATATTTAAATCCTTTATTATGGTTTGTGAATTGTTTATGAATTCCCAAAGTATATCCCCTGGTAGTATCAAACCATGTGTGGAGCAAGCCTCATTTTCCTGGACCAGTTCCTGATCATTTCTATCTTAATAAAGTATTTTGGGTTTATTAAACCTATGTACATATATTCCTTATCCAAATCCACTTATAGTTTCCAGACAAATATGTATTTCTTTGAATCCACTCACTCTATCCTTTAAAAAAATTACAATACATTTTCCAATACTTTTCCTCATCCTTTGACTTATCTGTATGAAGGTCCATACGGTCCTCACTGATCTTTTATCATACTAGTTTCTAAATGATAACTAAACATTTACTCAGATACCAACTATAGTGAACCTCCCTTTTCGTACATCAACATTACAACATTTTTACCGAATACTTAATACACAATAAATAATAAACCCAAAGACCATACTACATTAGTTCCATTGGAAACATGGAGTCACAAACACTAGTACATAATTTTTCTACATTATCTCTAACTAGGTTCTTCATGAGTAGAAACCTTCTTATACATATCATAAATAATACATATATTCTTAACATAGGGAAAAGAAAAATATAAAGGGGTGATCTCAGATGATAAGTAATAATAAAAAATGGTGATATATAATCATAAACATAACCATAAGGGTATGAGAATATGAACATAAAATTAGAATATTATACACTACATATCCTAGATCATAGACATGAATCAGGACATAATGATTGACCTTTCAAAAGAAATGAATCATAATGTAATCAAGAGCATAAGCCATGAAATCATAACATTGAAATAAGACAAGGATTTGTGGAAAACACATAAGCATATAAAATTATTTCCCTAGTAGTCAAGGCATTACATCCATGGTCATCTTATTATTATGAGTTCACTTCCCATACCATCTTGGTAGTCATGGTTAACTCTGATGACCATAATAGTAGTCAATGATCACTACCAATACCTTCTTATCAAATAATGTACTTTACTGAACTGAGTTCACTACCCATTCCAATCAAGTCTATCTCATGAGATATAAATATTTACCCAATGCATTTTATGTAGATATAGGTCCAACCCATCTAATATAAATATCAAACATATTTTTCCACTAGACTTAAACATTAATAATATACTACCCCATGAAATGAAATTGGAATAATAAACATGAAATCATAAAATCCTATTGAAATGATACAGGTTTCATAATCATTTCACCAAAAATAACATATGAAGAGAATTGTGTTTCATAAGAATATGATTCATGTAATAAAAACAAGATTCATAAACATCATTCCATCAAAACATAAATCATTTATAGAAATAATATGAATGGAGACATTGGATAATCTTCTATAAATGCATGGTTAAAACAAATTAATGTATTCATATATGGAAAATAATATGTAAATATCCTTTAATAAAATTTCATGAGAAAAATATCCTTTCTTCTTTGAATAATTCATTTTAAAACAAAAACTTTTTTTAAAACTTTTTTCAATGTAAATTACATTGAAAATTTATAAAGGAAGCGTTGAAAACAATAAAACATTTTTAAAAATAATTTTCTTGAAAATTACCCTGAAGGACCATTTTAAAAACATTTTTGAAGACATTTTAAAAAACATGACATTTGAATCACATAAATTTTCAACCTAAGAGAGAAATAAAGTGAGTGTTTCTTTAAAATATTTTCATAAATATATTAACTACCAAATAGTGAAAAATGATACTAATAATTGATGATGTCATTGATAAATATAAGAGAATAAATTCTATGATTTTTCATATAGGAATGATCAGAAGATTTTAACAATGGAATCATAAACTTAATCAATACTAATAAATGAAGAGACTGTTACATTAAACTCTTACCACTTTGGTACATTTGAATAAAACTACAAATGTAATAAAATGAAATTAAATAAAGATTCAATTAATATGAGGAGAATTATATTCATGATATAAAATGTCAAAGATAAATGTCTATACATCTTAGTATAATATGGTGCATAACATGGTATGTCTCTCAAAGAAGGAAAATTGAGACAAAGTAGCTTTACTGATTTGGTATCTTTTGAAGCATAATCCCCATGAATTAGAGATCATAAAATGTATATGTAAATACACATAAAAATGAGGATAATAATAATAGAATATATTCTTGGTCACTATATACACCTCAAAAAATAAACGAGTTGCGAATAAGGCATAAACATCACAGAAATAAAACGAGATGAGAAAACACTTACATTATGACTTGACTCTTATAGTACTCATTCAAAAATAATGTATAATAAATATAAATTTAGTATACACATTCTGAATAAACATATTATTATATATAATACCATATATTATTTGGTTTTGTATTTATATTACCTATTTATTAACAATTCCATGTAAGTTTTTTATTTCGGGTAATATCTTCATTTTTTCATATATGTTTTGAATTTTTATTCTTGATCCTCTAACACAGATCATGATTCATATATTTAAAAAAATATAAAATATTTTAAAAATAATATATACTCATTATTTCACTATTGATAAAAATCTATAGAAGTTCGTAATATAAAATGAAATACAACATTCATGGAGATGATAGGTTTTACTTATGCATGAATTTTGTTTCCATTTTATTTTCATTTTGAATGAAAAAAGTATATTTCATATAAGTGTGTATATATATATATAATTTAATTCCAGTATCATTATTATACCATATATTTCACATAATTTTAGCAAACCCATCCTTAATATGTTCCATTTAAGGTGTGACCGAATCACATTTCTTTAAAGAGGCGTTAGTCCACTTGTCCAAAAATGAAGTTATCATATTTTAAAAAATGGTAATAAAGAAACTATGTGTTATATAATAATTAAATAAGAATAATGAAATCTCATATATCATACATAATGACTAAAAATATTTTTTAAATCATAATTCCAAACCATGAGAGGTGGTAAAAGAAAGAAACCTACAACAACATTTCGGGGTGCGGTAGTCTTTCATACAAACAAATGGTACATTTGTTTCCCATTTGATAGATGTGTGTGTATGTGTAGGTATAACCTTATTATAAAAAAAATAAAGTCATATTTATGATATTTATTTTATCATATAAGTATTTAATAACAAGACATTAGTTGTGGATAATAAAAATTAAACAAAATATCTAATGGAAGGATGTTACAACTTCTTTGGATAACTCCTCTTGATTTTTACCAAAGAGATTCATTAGATGAATTTATGCCAATATAAATTATTAATATATTAAATTAGGTTCTTTTCAGGCGATTTGGGAAGATTTTGGCTGAGCTAATGGGCATTATGGATTTGAATAAGTGAGTGGGAGTTCCCTTTTATAGTGGACGAGGAGTGGCATTCTTCTATATATTAAAAGGAAAACACTATTGAGAGGTCTCACATACATCATGTTCCTCCAATAATTTTCCAATATAGATACAATATATGAATAGGTAAAAATATTTCTTGACAGTGTATTTTGGAAATGTTTCTAGGTTATTTGGTCACTTTTGTTAACATTTAACCATAATGTAATCTTTTTTTACCTTAATCGTTTTAATTAATTTTAATTACATTGACTAATATTTTTTTAAAAAAACTTATTTGAACTAATTATAAATTATAGATTATTATTATTTTAACAATTTAATAAATGTTTTTGAATTTTAAACATATAAGTGGTATAAATTAATTAGAAATTAATCCCACGGACGTGTCTTGAGAGTGCGTTTTTAAGCAAACATGTTTAAACGTTTGCAAAGTCCTTATATTCATATTTCATGTTTAATTGGTTCAAAATACCTATATTAGATTAATGTTTTAAAAATTACCCTAATTATACATTAAAAAATCTAAAATAAAATTTACCTATATAAATAAATTGGATAAGAAATCAATTTTGATTTAAAATTCATTATTTTTTACTATTCATCAAGAAATGATGTTTTTCATAAAAAAACCATAAAATTCACCCTATGATTATATATATATTTTGAATTCAAAAATTATTTTTATTTTAAAATATTTAATTTTTAAAATTTTTTATAATTAATTTTAATATTGTTCAAATAGGGACATAAAAAGAAGTTCATTTGAGAAAATAGTATTTTCAAACATATAAAGACTTTACCAAAAATTATATGTTTTATTATAATCATGTTTTTTTATCTAAAAAAATTTATAAATAATATTTATGTTTATTTATTACTATTCATATTAATATATTTAATAGTTATGTTTTAGATATCTCATTTAAATAATTATAATACTAAAATTTTGTTTTGTAGACACTCTTTATTTCACATAACACAAGCAAAGTCAGTGTTGCATTTATTGAAATATTATCTTGGTGTAGAAGATAATGAAAGACTGACATGGAGTTGTATTTTCTAAATGAAAACAAATAGAATAAATTTATTCTTAAAAAGGTTCATAAAAACTCGTGGTGTTACAAACACCTTCAGAGATGACTCTTTAGAAGTATGTGATTTGGGGGGAGCTTGTAATATATTGTTATCACAATGAACTGTGATAATATCCTTATTTTTAGGCACCATATCATGTTCTTGGAATCAAATTGAATCCAAACTACTTTTTTGGATGTATTATAAGATTCAATAAATTCATAAATTGCTATAGAATTAGATACAATTGGATATTTTGAACAATTCCAGTTCACAGCTTATATGTTGAGATTAAATACATATCTAGACTGTGACATCATATCATTATGATCTATCATCAAGCTATAAGCTATATAACCCCTGATTAATATCTCCTCATATTCTATATTCATCAGAAATATATCCTTAGTTAACCTCAGATACTTATAGATATACTTAATAGAAATCTAATGGTGTTCACCTACATCTTCTTGATGTCATCACACCATTCTCAAATCATAGGAAACACTAAGACTCATATCCAACATTTCATTCATTATTTATCCAATCAAAAAACATTATGGGATTTTTTTGGAAACACAAAATTCATACCCAAGACTTCTCTGCATGACCCATTATATAATCCTCACATATACACCTCTTGTCAAGATTGAGTAAAAATGTGTCTCAATTCAAGATGATGAATCTGGTTGTATTTTCATATTCCTAATAAATATTTACACACCATGGGATATAGAATCCTCATAAATGTTTCCCAATATGATAAAGTGGTGGTGAGAACCTCCCTCTAGAGTATTTTTTAGATTCATAAAATCACTAATTAAATGTTTTTTATACCAGGAAATACATATTTGAGGGCCTTCCATGCACTTTATGGCATCATAATGCACCCCAATATGGTGTATACACTAAATCAATGGGAATAGTTAACTTCTCAACATTCAACATGATTTTTCATGGAGACCAAATGGATATACATATCAAAAGTTAAGGTTTTTGAATCTTGGGTTCATTTTATACTATAATTCATGATCTAATAAAATCCTATTGTGAAGCCCCTTCATGTAGATCCCTTGATCGAGTCACTCAAGTTATTCCTTAATGTATCTCCCCCACACATCTCATTCTTGAAGCTCCTTTAATCAGGGCCTCTATTTATTTTATAATTAGACCCCCTCCCCCTCCTCACCACTGATTTTTAGGACTGATGAACTCTTATAAAATGATGTAATGTGATATCTTTGATAGTTCATCTCATTCACACATGTATTTCATATCTACATGGGTGTACTATTATGTCCAAAACTCTATATTGATGAATTTTCTACTTTGGGGATCCCCCTCCAAGGATTTATACTTTATGGACCCCCGCCTGGGAAAACCACCTGACTGAGCCCTGCCTAAGTGTCCCACTTTTTCAATCCCCACCTGGTAGAGACCAACTAATGTGAGACAATACTTGGTGGATGTGTTCCAATCATTCCAATTAAAACATGGGTGAGTAAATCCAATCTTCCAAAGAATGACTTGGTCGAGGCCCTCCAATCCCCCAAAGTAATCCTTAGGTGGGGAATTCTTATCCATCTGAGCCACCACATGGGTGAGGCACTTCAATCTACCCAAGTATGACTTGGTTGAGGCACTTCAATCGTTCTAAGTATGAATTCGGTGAGGCACTCCAATCATCCCACGTACTACTTGGTAGAGGAACTTGAATTCTTCTAAGATATACATGGGTGACCCACTCCAATCCTCCCAATTACTACATGGGAAAATCACTCAAATATTCCCATGTACTACATGGGTGAGGTACTTTTAGCTATCATAGGTACTACTTGGGAATGGTAAAAACAATTAAACCAAGTACAACATGTTGAGTTACTTCCAATTCAACCAAGTACCACTTGGGAAACCCATACTTGGGAGAAATTTCATGTCAGTCATTCAACTTGGGGGACCATTATTCCATATTATTCCACATGTAAGATTCATTCAATGTACCCCATACTATGTAAATCCCTCTTAATTTTACACTTTACATAGCATAACCCCATTTTATATCCCTCATAAGGGATAATAGACTTCACTATATAGCACATGAGCTATGAAATTTGTAAACCCCCCACTAGGTATATGAATTCAAATTTTCCCTCTCACTATGGACAAGAACCAATTCACCTAGGCCTCATACCTGGTCATCAATTAAATTAATTTATTCCATGAGTTGAGATCCTCTTCATGGTTCTAAATGAATGGTAAACCTCATAGTTATAGGCCCCAACCAAACCAAAATCTATGTGTGTTTAGATTATCCTCATTGTTATAGAAACACAGACCATCAAATAAGAGTAATCCGTAATAAAAAAACATATCTTCCATATCATTTCCTCAAAATTTCAGATGGAATAATATAATAATAAAGATAGGAATCTATTTAGGTTTAATCTTTTACCAAACCCTATTCTCAATGAGTTTTTGTTGTTCTCATGGTTTTGTAAAGAAGGGATTCCTCCCAGGTGTATGACCCAAAACATACCCTTACCAGACCTGCCTACTAGATTAGGTACCTTAGGGAATCCCATGTATAATAACCACCTTCTTTTTTATTTTCACCCATTTCATGACACATAAATCTTCTCCCGAAATCCTTAATGAATAATTACTACTTCAAAATCAAATAGTATTCTCTCATGAAAAATTAATAATCTTATACTCCCACTTTTTCCCATAGCAAGAAATGATAATGTGAGATTAAGGATATTCAATTATCATCCCATTTTAAATCTAAAGGTTCTTCTATTGTGGGACTCCTATTGAGATGTAACTCATTGTCATTCCATCAATATATGTGGGATTTGATTCCTTCTTTAATAAGATATATAGGATGTATTTTCAATGATCAATCCCAGATCCAAAACACCAACCCCGACCCAAGATGTAAATAAACATTAGAAAGACTAACTAGTAAACTTTAAAACCAATTCATTAAAAATTCATAATATAATGGCGTCGAACCCCTCATATGTATAATGTTTTACATTAAACACAAGGCCTTGAGAAGATCATTGGTATTAGAGTAAAATTTCTCATATAGGGATTAGGGAAGGATTCATGAATACATATTAAATTTATAATAGATCCCAAGAGTTGGAAATAATACACCTTAAAAGGTGGTGGTGATCCAGAACTCCTATCCTCTTGACTAAAATGTTTTCTTATATCTCGCTAGAGTAGTCCCTGTGATTTTCTATCTTTGGAAAGTTGGCCTTTATTAACACAAAATGAGTTCGAGCACAAACTTTTTCAAAAATAGGGATCTTGCTCATTTTTTTTCTATTTCATATGGTGTATAATTAAATATTTTATTACATACATGTAAAACATTGACTAATGAACTAATCACCTACAATGTTTTTTCTTATTGAATATCATCAGTATCTGGTCACTAATTATAAATTGACTTTTTCTAATTATCATCATAGATTTATCATGCATGATATTCATCCCTAGATTATAGGCTACTTCACCTGTGTCCTTCATGTAGAATCACATTCTCAAGCATTTTATAACCACTTTTAAGGCTAGTATATCCTTTCTAATTAGTAATATGTCATCCACTTATACTAATATGAAAAAAATTAGGCTCCCACTAAAAATTTTGTAAACACACGTCTTACATAGTTTCTAAATGAAAGAAAATATCTTTATGGATTTATCAAATATAATATTACATGATCTGGATGTTTTCTTTAATAAATGAATGAATCTATACATCTTTTATACCTTTTCAAAATATTATAGAGTCACAACCTTCAAGTTGTTTAATAAAAACAACTTCTTTAAGGTTCCTATTATTGAATGTATTATTTACATACATTTTCCATATCACATATTCATATTATAAAACTATGGAAATCAAGATTTTGATGGATTTAACCTGGAAACTAGATAAACGTTTATTTATAGTCACTGAATTGATGTTGTCAAAACAATTTACCCACTTGTCGTCCTTTATAGGTATTCACATTAACTTCCATGAAAAACTTTATCTTCAATACCTATTTAAAACTAATAGGTTTTATATCAACTGATTGATCAATAAAAACCGAAACATTGGTTCAAATACCTGGAATCCATCTTAGAATTCATTTCAATTTTCCATCATGAAGGATCTGATCACTCTACTTCCACCATATTGGAGGAAGCATCAACATTATCAACCAATAATGAGTAAACATTATCATTGACCGAATACCCATATCTCTCTTTTTATCATGCCTCTCTTGAGCTCTTATGTTATACATGAGTTTTCGGAATGAAATATTATATTAGAACCTATGTAGTTAGTTCATGTACCAACTCATTTGTACATTAAGCATAAACTTCATCAATGACAATATTTCTCCTAGTATCCTTCTCTGGGATGTTCTTCTTCTAAATAAATGTGTCTTTTCATTCAACTATCACCTACATTTCAGAGTGTTTGTATTGGAATTATCCCATGGATTACAAAAGATATCATATAAAGATACACTTAATGTCTTGGTTGAATGTTTTTATCCTGAGTTAGATGTAAAAAATTCCTTAAGACCCCATGCATCAACATTTTCCAAAAAAGGTTTCTTTCCACGACATATCTCTAAGGGAATACTATATTCCCCATTAGATGGTACTCAATTTTGTAATTATAATATTTTCTGTAATTCATGTACCCAAATGGATAATGGAAGACTTTAATTAGTCATCATCAAACTTACCATGTATAAAAAAGTGTGTCTCCCCAATTCACAAACACCATTCCACTATGGTGTATTAGGTGATGTGAGTTGAGATAAAATCCCATACACCCAATGAATGATGAAAACTTATGATTAAAATATTAAATATTTCAATTTGATTGAAGATTCATTATCTTCTTACAAAGATTATTCTTAACCTCGTTCATGGAATCTTTGAGTTTCTAAATGGATTTATACATTATCCTCATTAAGTGGGTATAACCATACTTACTAAATTCAATGGTAAATGTAATAAAGTATAAGAATCCACCTCTAGCTTCTAGTTGAAATGGTCCGCACAAATCTGTGCATACGAATTCTTGTAGATTTGTCGATCTTTCACATGGAAAATTGAGCTATGGTTTGGGCATCATTCCTTGAAAACAAACAGGAAATGTTTCATATGAATTTATCTTAAAATAGTCTAAATAAACATCTTGATAGATAATTATAAAATGATTCTCCTTCCTTGACTAATACTAGTGATGCATCATCTCAGAGTCATATTAGTGATGAATATTAGATTCTTTATGAATTCCCATTATTTGGATTCCATAATTTAATACATAATGGATATTATTCATTTGTTCCCTATGATAACATATGTTGTATTTGTATAATTATTAACCACTATTTCCAAAGTTGATAGTAAATAAATCCATATCTAAGAAAGAAATAAAAATAACATTCATGGTAACACTAGTCACATAAAAACAATACTTTAATAAAAAAATTGATCCTTCTGAAAATGTGAGATGGTTATCTCTAATTTTGACAACAAATATTATCACTCTATCGGTATACTGTAAATCGACCTCAACCCTTTCAACCTTATGAAATCTTCTTGGTTCCTTTATTTGGATACAAAAATAAGCTCCATATACAGTATCAAATAAATAGCTTGTTAATATAGAAATATTACAATCGATAATAAACTCACATGACTATTTACTTTACTTATTTCCCAAGGTTCAATTCTTCATACAATAGGCCCACTTTTCAATAGAAAAACTTAATTCATCATGTTCATTTCCATTTCTTTGGATCTTCTTCTTCTTGAAAGTATTGTTTTTCAAATCCTTTTACTTTGAATGATTCATCGGTGCATTTTCCTTGTTCTTTATTTTCTTATTTACCATAAGGATAATCAGTTAGTCATGCCTCATGTAGTTTTAAACTTGCGGAATATTTGTGAGAAGAATAAAATAAATTCATGTTATTTCCCATAACTCACAATAAAACTAGAAGGTATATTGGGAAGTGGGGAAGTAATGAGATAAGTATACAGATCATTATGGATCATAAAACCCAACATGGTATGGTGGTAAATGTATCCAATAATCTTGACTACATGTTCATTAGATATAACTGAGTAAACAATCTTTCACATGGACATTTCATTGGAAATCTCATGTCTCTATGATCACACCTTCTCATGATTTAGATCTTTATGGTGAGAAACAATTCTATAGGAATTAATATCCTTATATTTTATTATAATATTATTGGATACGGAGTATATAAAAAACATTGGACATCTATACCATCCTCTAAATTCATCAAATGGAGAGAAAATTATTCCTCATTAGACACCTTGGAAATGAACTCAAGAAGTGGGGTTTTAAGAATGTATAATTTACATTCAAGGCATAGAATAATATACAAGTTCTAATACAATTCATTTATATTTTCAGTGGTGGAAAGGATATCCTTTTCCATAATGGATTATGGTGATATATTATTCATTTTTTAATTTTCCATTTATAAAACATTATAATATATAATTAGGACTAATTTCAATTAGAAATATATAAATAAATTTAAATTTATTTATATTCTTTATTAATCTCTCATAATGTTTTGAAACACTTATTCCCCACTGTCTATTTCAAAATAGAATTTCTCTTATATATTCTAGTGGTAAGGATCCATATTCTATTTTTATATCCCATACATGGGCCTAATAATATATTTGAAGGATTCTAGGTAGGATAACTTTAAGAAAACATTAACGTGTAGTTCCTCAATTTTGTAATTGAAATCTCTAGTCCTACAATCCTATTTTATGATTTCCTCAACCTTTTCCTCTTAGTTACACAAAATACTTAATGAGGATTCAAACCTATATATAATATATGATAATCCAACAATAAACATCAAGCTAAATTTTTTGAGGTAATTATAATCGACCAAATTGGGTTAGTTAAGAAATTTTAACTACGAGTTTGATTCCAACAAAAGTAGTGGAAGGATATGCTGACTAAACATAATAATATAGGGTTTCTTCCCCTTATATTTAAATCCCATTTTATCCTTTAACATTAATTTTTAATATCAACAATATTTTTAACCATGTCTAACAAAAACTTTATGCATAATCTAATTATATTTTATTCTATCGTTCATAATTGTTAATTAATTTATTAGGTGATCATGAAAAATTCACAAAAATAAATAATTAACCATGAAAATAAAAAATCAAATATAAGTGATATGATCATGATATTTTTCTAGAGGTTAGTTTATCAAGAGGATTATTAACTAATGATATACCTATGGGAAGACACATTGAACCATTTTATGGTTCATGTTGTAGTATTCCACCTTAGACCCTATGAATCACCATGATTGGACTCACCTTGGCTCCTTGACTCGAACCACCTCCATTCGGTTGGGAGCTACATCCTAACATAAATTTTTTCTCATAGACAGGTGAAGGGATAAAATGGATTATATAATGAGGTTACATAAAAGAAAATTTAGGCATACAATAACTTAAATAATAAAGAGGAAGGGATGACACATGGTCCATGAATAATAATTTGACCATAATAAATAAAAAAATTCAATCACACACAAGGGACGGTCTAATATCACGATCATCCACACATCATGAAATGATCATACATTCAAAATATTTTTATCAATTACATTGAATAGTACTTTAATTAAGATAATGTTCCGTGAATTAATCTAAATAATTGAATTTATCTTAATTCCATCCAACCATCCTTAACTCACTATCAACTATAATTTTAAACAAAATAAAATTATATAAATGTAAATGTAGTTTAAAATTTTACATGGAGGAAACCTCATGTGATCATTAATATTTTTTCATTGAAATTAATTTACTATAAACTTGTCAATCCTAAGACAGTGCATTCACTGTCTAATTTATGAAATAAAAAAATACATAGTGAATAGGTTTAATTATATATTTAGTTATTGTTTTGATGACAATTTTAAAATATATATATCAACAAATGACAATATAATGTGAAAAAAAGTAATTGTAATATACTAGAATTCTTCCCATGTTCACAGCACATGCCTTAGATCGTTTTGTGTTTCCTTCCTTGAACGTGTTTGATATACACGACATGTATATGGGGTACACAATGTGTAAAATAAATGCTTCACTACATGTATTTCCCTATGTCATGTATCTAATAAATGGATTACAAGGACACCACATATTCTTGACCGTGAGAATATAGAGACTACACTACGTGTCTGCTAATTACACTGCATGTATTTCTACTTGCTGTGTGCTATTATTCC
Organism: Viscum album; assembly: GCA_963277665.1. NCBI lineage: Eukaryota > Viridiplantae > Streptophyta > Magnoliopsida > Santalales > Viscaceae > Viscum > Viscum album. The sequence continues at coordinate 1,094,696,608 of OY728139.1, forward strand.
CAAATCAATATGAAAATCTGATCTATTCGAATTTAAGATCTAATTTAATTCAAATATGACCCAATTGGGTATAATATGGAGGAGGGAAAAAAGTACATAGCATTTATACTAAAGTTATATGTCATTTATTAAATTTTTTTCATTAAAAACCTATGGAACCTCGAAATAGTATTTTTTATATGATTATTCATATTTAATCATTAATCAATTACTAGTTATGTTTCTGATAATGATGAAAAGAATAATTATGATAGGAGATTAAGATGAATTTTTTTAATTAAAATAGAATGAAAAAACATGAAATAAAAAAATGAAATCTAATTATTTATAGATTAACAAAGTGACCTCATTGATACCACTTATCGATTTTTGGTGTAGTGGGAAAATTCATTACTTGTATTGAAAACTATACCTTTAGTTCTAAATCATGAGTAATTATTTTTTACAAGTTAAAAATATCATTACTAATGAAAAATTATATTAATTTAGGAGATTAAAATATCGAAACCATTGAAAATGATCATCACATAAAAGTAATAATTAATTTATAATTAGATATTGAATTACCTAAACATTAAATTCTCTATTTTTTAGTGATCAGTGGATGTAATATCATTCCCTCATCATTGTGATACCATATCTAAGTACATAATACCTCTATCATTAATCTACACATGAACCATAATCTCTATATAGTTTCATAGGTTCTTTGAGTATTATCATGGTCGATCCATATAACGTGTGTTATTCATGGTTGACCACAACCTAATTATTATTTCTATATGATGAAATATTCATGGTCTATAATTTCCCTGAGATAAGAGGGGAGAAAATCACTCTCGATATCTAAATCTCTTAATAGGGCCTCAGATAGCCACACACCATAAGTTGGGAAACCCCAATTTTTTTAGGAAAGTGATATATTTATATATTTATTATGGAATCTTTAGTGTTGATAAAGTTCACCAAAAACCACTACCATCTTTAATATTCTTACATAACCACATTTTTGTTAATAATAATATTATTATTAATCAATTGAAATGTGTAATTCAGTTAAGAATATAAATAAATATCATTTATATTATTTCCAATTAAACCAACAAGCTCAGTCGGCCTTCCCTCATTGACATTTATCGATCATTGAATAATGAAAATTCAGTAAATAAATGTCACTAAATTATTATATGATAAATATAAAAAATATTATATTAAAATACATGTAAATAAATATTTATTATTATTTAACTCACTTATTGAATAGAATAAATTGTGATTAAATAATTGTGGTCAACCAAACCTAAATAAATATTATTTATTTTAACTTCTAACATTCAATAATAGAATTTAACAATGATTTTGTATACACTTATTATGAGACCCCTAATCCTATTTCTCAGTGGAATTAGTCATAATCTCATAAATTCCAAGATTAAAATCTAGAAATATGATGAGGAATTCCAAGGGAATGATGTTAACATCACAATGAATTTTGGCATCTTAAAAAGGTTTACCGTGTAATATAATCTTTTATCACAATATCTCAAATCAAGCATGTTTCATTCCAGTGACATCAACATATATGCTCTATGTCCCTTTATTTGGATTTTAGAAAATAAATGCACCCATAAAAAACCAAGTCGATGGATTTTTTAGGTGGATTCATTCCCATAAAATGGTATAATATTTTATCTTCATTCATGGGATGTGAGGGATAAATCATTTCTTGTATTATCCATTATTAAAATATAACTCGTGATACACCCAACATATCCTACATCACTATGAATATATTTCATAGTAGTTTTCTTAAATACATGAAAGTACATTATTCATGATATCTAATAATGATAATATTAATGTCTAAAAATTAAAAAAAACATCCTCATATTGGAATATCTAATGACACGTGGAATGGTGGGTTTCTTATTCATTGGTCAATTCTCATGACCTCATATCATAGAGATTACCAAGGGAGAATACCATGAGAAGTTTTTACAATGTATTATGGGAATCATAACCCTTATTCCATGTATTTAATATTTTTTGTCAAAAAATATCATCCATCCCTAGAAAAATGTCATGGAACCCCTATGTTATCCTCATATTGAGGAAATTCTATGACTTTTTAGTGTGACATATATTATAATGAAATTATCACATTAAAATATAATTTATAATAATGGTAATTATGTGATAAGAAAAATCCTCTAAAAAGAAAAAATGAAACCATGTACTAATTAAGTTTATTTTATAGAACTGACTCCAATAATTTTGATATTAGTGGGTTTCATGTCATGTCACATACTATAATCTAGTCTATGAAAAGTGACATAGTACTAGAATATGGGATGAAAATTTTTAATGGGATGTTTTGGAATATGAGTCTCAATACTTTCCTTAGGTGGATTTATTTTTTTAATGGGTTACTAATTAGAGATTTCCTTTGCTTTTATGTTCTAGTTCTTTGTCTCATGGTTGATTGTTTTTCGATGGGTCTAAATTAAAAGGTCTCTATTTATTGGGGTACCATGACTAAATAAAGTTTTACTCAATACTAGTATAATTCTACATTATGTTATTCTCCTATGTAGGAGTCCTTGAAAAATAACCTCTATCACAGCATTCTAAATATAGAAATTTTTAAAGACTATAAGACATATAACGAAGAGTACGGTCAAACAACAGCAATAATGGGGCATAATTAATTAATAATGGTATCTTTATACAATATTAGGTGTGTATAAAATTAATGGAATTTTTTTATTTTATTTGTCTTAATTATTAATTAATGAAATAAACAGTACTAAAAAATTAAATTAGATAAACAACACACTATTGATCACCATAATTTGAATTAAATGCTAACGTAATAATATAATTAATATGAATTCCATAGATATATTTTTTCATATGAATAAATAATGATATCACCCAATTAACATCATATCAAAATTTATAATCCTTTTTTAGAGACTTGTTTTTTGATTCTTCATTAGTTTAATAACAAGTTATCTAATGTTGTATATATATTAGGAGACTAATTTTAATGTTGAAATATTCAGTGAAATGAAGAGTCTCATTTATCATAAAATTACATCACTAACATACACTATGATCGATCAAAAAAGTTGAGTTTCTAAGTATCGCATAATCAACTAACAAATAAATTTTCTAGAATGAATTTTTTTAAAATTAAGTTAAAAATATAATTAACTTAATAATAATTCATTTTAATAATAAATTAAACTAAAAATTAATCAAAAAATCAAATAAAACTAATGGCTTGTGAAATGATTCATATTACTTAGTTGACATCCTCAAACAAAAGGAAATCATCCTAAATGAAGCATTGATGGACTAAAACTAATTGTGCACAATCCCAAAACAATGTTGACCTATACACACACTAGAATCATGAAAAAAATACGGACTATTGGAAAATGCAGAAGAACCATGAACTATAGTGAAAAAGCATCATCTTGGGGGATGTTTATGCATCATTCCTATTGGTTGGGTTGAGGGTGGTAGCTGAAAAATAATTATTGTTGGCAAGGAGGTTATCAATCTCGTAGTGTAACTCATGCCATAGTGAAATGGGTTTGCAATGAATAGGGGTAAATCATTGACTTGTGAAACATAAGTAGTGTAATAATGGAGCTTTTGAAATTTCTTCCAACTAAAAGGGGATGTAAAATGGCTTTAGGATCCTGTTTTTAGGATCAGTTCACTCAAACTGGAGGCAAGAACTCTATGTATGGAATGAATGAATATATCTTGAGTTTTTTATGTCTTCTACACTTTTCTGGTATATGTTGTGACTTAGCACATTTATTGATGAGGGAGAAATTAATTAATGTAGAGGCTTTTTTCATCATTAATAAATAAGTTTCACTCAATAATAATGGATATTTATTCTCTATATTAATGTATGGAAGATGATTTTTAACCCAATTTATTGAAGATAACGACTTGGTATCTATATATGAGGACGAAGAAGTATATTTTGGGATTATGATGAAACTAAATCATACTTTTTGAGATTTCCTTGAAAGGATATTCAATATATAGTCAACTAAGATGAAGAGGAATGGGTATATGATGTTTATGGTATCATGGGTCGATATTCAAAATTGATGATATTGAATTTGACTTATGTGCAAGTTCTTGAAATATGTTTAAGATATATTCCACTTAGATATGGAATGTGAATATCACATTTGGGGTGCATGTGAGGTGCATCGACATGGAACAAGTGTAGAGTAACAATAGTGAGATCTATTTTCAGGTAATTGTATCGAATTTCTTCCTAGTAGCGATGATCAGGTGGTTTTTCTCGATTCATGACTGGTAGAACATCATGATGATGAGATCATGAGGGATAAATCCTTTTTCTTCCACAAGATGGTGTGCTGTTTTTCTTGGCTGGTCATTGACGGTACATCGTGATGGAGAGATCATGAAAAATAAATATTTTTTCTATCTAAACATGGGGTGAGGTTGACACATTTTTAGATAAGTATCCCTGACGTAATGGGGTTTCATCTAAATAAGGGTGACATTTTGTTTCAAATTGATCTTTTGTGCATTTTAATATAATTGATATGATTTCGAGAGAGATGATGGAGGTGTATCAGAGTGTAGTATTCTCACATCTTTTTCTACACTGTAATTTATAATTCCTGTTTAGTAATATTAAGAATTTATTAATCTATGATTCATAGTGGATATTTTGAAATTGCCCCATGGTTTTTAAACTCTCTACATCAGAGGTTGTTTTCCATGTTAAAAATACTACTTTCATATTTATTTATTCATCATTATATTGCTTCCTTATTTCATTAGATTTCTCACAAATAATTTTGTAATTAGTTTTTTGCCTAGAATTAGGATTACCCACAATAGTATTATCATAGAGAAGGTTCATGATTGAAATTTGACATGAGAAATTTGTAATTTTCTAAAATGATTAATTATTTATATGAGAATAATTATAAGGTTGGGAAATCAAATGATGTGTATATAGGTGATGTGAATGTCTTCTCAGTGGTATGTTGATCTAGGGGAGTAGTTAAAATTTGTAATGTGCTCTAGAAAATGAGGTGATCACCATTATATGGGTTCCATCTGTTTCTTGTTCATGTATTGTTTTGTATGATGGTGTTGATACATATGTGATGAAGAATTTAGCAATTGGATTTCTTTTGTATGGGGTGATGATTGTTTTTCTATCATAGTTGCAAAAGGATATCCCCATATTTCTTATATAAGTTGAAGATTAGTTCAATACCAACCATATTTCATTCCAACTGATTTTTTAGGATGTTTTTCATTATTTGATTTAATGAAGAGGAGATTATGGGAATTAATCACATTAATTTATGATAGATAAATTAATTATTGGAGTGTTTTTAGTCATAATATATAAATGAGTTTCTATCAATAATAATAGGGTGTTATTTTAAATTTTAGTGGATAGAAAAATGAATATTGACTATATTTATTCAAGATATAGACTTGGTGTCTATTTCGATGGTTGTGGTAGAATATTTCGAAATTATGATGAGATTAAATCTTAATCATGGAGATGTTCTTAATAAGGTATTAAATATTTAGACCACTATGAACAATAGGAAAGGTGATTTAACATTTTCAATATCCCATGTTGCTTATCAGTAGCAATGAGATTGACATCTACTAACACAGAGATGCTTGAAAAGTGTTCAAGATGTAGTCCACAATGATTAACAAGGGGTATTACATTTTTGGTAGCATATGAGGTGGATAAACATATAATTGGTGTAGAGTATCATGAATGAGATCAATGATCGAGGCCATGTAATGAAAGTATTCCTAAAAGTAGTGATCAAGTGGCTTGCTCAGATTGATGATCAATGATACATCATGATGGATAGATCTTGAAAAAAAACCCATTTGGGTGCAACAACATAGTGGGAGGTATGTCTAATTATATGATCAATGGTGCATCATGATGGTGATGTCATGAGAGAGAAAAATCCTTTGGCTGCCGCATAATGGTATAAGGATATTGTATTTTTATATAAATATACACAAGGTAGTGGCATTTTGATGACAGAATAGGGTCATTTTGATACATACGGATCATTTGAGAAACTCATTTTAACTAATATGATTTTCAGAGAGATGGGGGGCATTTCAAGGTTTTTTTTCATATAGGTTTATCTGGACACTCATTTGTAATTCTTGTTCATGAATTACATTAATTTTGTAATATGTAATTCATGGTGGATATTTCATAATTTTCGCATGGTTTTTTAATTCTCTACATCATAGTAATTTTCCATGTTAAAAATCATTTATGGAAATCATTTATTATTCATTATATCACCCCTATATTTTAGTGGATTAATTAGAAATATTTTTTCAATAAAATTTCATCAAACAATTAGGACTATCTCCAAGAGTATTATGGTGATTAAGAAATATGATCCTTCACTATAATGTGTAACTACACACATGATTACTAACATCATAAAAAAGGTATTATATCCATTTTTTGAGTGAGATTAATATCATAAAATAGGGGGAGGGTCCTCAAGAAATCTATTTGTAAGGACTAAATAGATAAATATAGAAACAAAATTTAAAATTGAAATCCAACCTTGACTACAATTAAATGATAGTGATAAATAAAAATAATATATAACATGTAAGTAAATAAATATTGTAAGCTATTATATTTCTAAATATCATATATTTGATTTTTCTTGATGCTGATAGGTGTCATGGGGGAGGATGGAGTTTTTTTGAGGGTATAAAAAGTTATAATCTTTTTGAGGTTCAGTATACCATTTTAGTGGGAGTAGGGATAAAATTTTTAAATCATTCTTGGTGGATTGACTATGGGTTGGCCTTCTTGGACATAATTGTTCAGAAGTTGGATTTGGTTTTAGTCATTTGGGGATGAAATGTACCACAGTGATTGAAATAAAAATTTTAGTAGTTTTGCAAGGTGTTCTCCTTTTATGTTTCTACTATGAGAAACAAGAATGAGGAATCCATTATAAAAGTAATTTTAAAATATATCTGCTATGTATGGAACTCAGTAAGTCCTTTAATCATAAACCAAAAATTATGGAGGCCATTGTGCCATAGTTTTGGGCAAGTTGTGTGAAACCAACATGGGATTTTACACCACATCATGGTGGAATACATGTTTGTGTTCAAAATCCACGTTGGTGGTCAAAACAGTTCATTGAGGGTTTTCAATGCATGTTTTCTGTGAGATCTAAACACCCCAAAATCCATATTATACAATGAATGGATGCAACATGGTTACTTTTTAATCCCCCACATCGTGGTGGGGGCTATTAAATGATTTATCTATAAATAAGGTACCTCAACTCCTTCATTTCAAATATTCACTTCTTCACCCAAACCCTTTCTATTTCTTATCCCTCTCACACCTCTCTTACAACACCATAGATAATATAGACACCTTGTATAATTTTATGGAAGTCTAATATCAAGGAATCATCACTCTTCTCATTTTTTTCTTTATATTCCAAGATTTATTTCCTTATGTAATTCATTTTGAGGGAGGTTTTTATATTTTTGGTTGGGAATTATAGTTATTGTTGATGGAGGGTTGTAATTATTAGTTTCCATTGGTGTTTCCAATGTTTTTTGTGTTGATTCATTTATTATTGGTTGGTCCTCAATCATCTATTCTTTATCAGAGAACATTAAACATTATATTGAGGTAGTGGATCTGTTAGTTCACTTTTTTTACATAAAAGTATGAATTTATCATGCTTTATAACCTTGTATAAATGGTTCTGATTTAACATAATAAGATAATAATTTGAAAATGGAATCACATGTTTAATTATTATTAAATAATCATGTATTTTTAAGGAGAATAATAATTGTTTCATGTTATTTTTTAAAATAACCATTGAAATTAATATCATTATTAGTAATGAGTATTACTATTTAGGTGATAAAAATACTATCATGATTAAAAGTTAGTGATAATTTTTAATTAGTTAATTTCAAGATTATCAGAATTAAAAATTCCATACTACAATGGAAATTGTTTTTTGTCTTATAATCAGAGTTACATTATAACTCTTCAAATTAATGTATTAGAATGGAAATTGTAACTTTTTTAAGATAACTAATATTTTCTATCGATAATTAAATATATTCTTTGGTTATGATTGTGTTTTCCTTGTGAATTTTATTTATCCTATCACATGTTATTTTTTATGTAGTGTGATATATGATTGGAATTATTTTTTTGTCGTCAAAATTGTTTAAATTATTGAATTTTATAAAAAATATAATGATAAATGATAATAAAATGAAATATAAAATACTATTAAATAGTGATTAAAGATCATTTTTTATTTTTATAAAAATGAGAAATCATATATAAAATCATGTTTATACTTATTATTCACCATTTGTATCTTTTCATATTCATTTTCCTTGTATAGATGACCTATGAAAAATGAAATAGTTAATTCAATATGGAATTAAGATGTTTGTTTTCTAAGATTAGTCATTTGGTGCTTGAGAATACTGTTACATATTTCATAAAGATTAAATTTCTCAATACCATGACCTTATTGAATTTTCATGTTTGTGAAAAATACATTTGAAATTTATGTGTTCTCAAGGTGATTTGCACCTAGTTTTATTTTTTTGAGGACTATAATGTACTTATGAACCATTGATAATCAATGTATTATTGGACCAAGGTTATTTTGATTCAAATTTTATTTTATAATTATTGGGATGGGCACTCCTACTTCAATAACAGTTGATTTAAATAATGGTGGGACAGATTATAATATATGCAAAGGTATGGGACACCATTTTCTTATAATGCATTCAGAGTGGGGCATTCTCATCAATACATATAATTATAATTGAAGAATTCTTGATGATTTTATGATGACCATATAACTGGATGATATTTTCATTATCAGTTTACTACATCATGATGCGTTTTGATGCTATTTTCTGTAAGTGAATCTTTGAAGTGGTATATTAATATTAGTCCAAGAGTAACATGATAATTAAGAAATGATAATTTGATTAATAAATGAATGGGTTTAGTTTATGGTGTTTAGAAATGATAATGATATTATTGAGAATATAATTTAATATTTTTTTGGTCATCAGCACTTGGTTTTGAAGATTATAATATTTATATTTCAACTGAAAATGTTGATAAATAATTAAATCATAAATAATTAATTTTTATCTTGATGTGTGTATGAATATTTTTTAATAATAACAAATAAATGGCAGTAGAGTGGTCCTGAGTAAATATATTTATGTATTTATCTAAGCTAAGTAGTTCACCTTAGTGTGGATTTTCATAATAATATTTATATTTTTATTATATCATAGACTACATATCCCACATTGGTAGGGTGATAGATTCTCATATATTGAGGGGTTAGTTTATTCAACATCCTCGATGGTGAGGGAAAATATCCATGAGTTCCCCCTCTTCCCCAAGCTCCCTTCAAACATAGATGTGTATGTGTATCCTAGGATTTGATGGCCTAGGGAATAAGGTGAATTCTAACCAGAGTTATTATGGATCCTAGTTCACTTTACATTTTCAATAAGGCTATAATGGATTGAGGTACAACATAAATTTTTATTCTTACATGGTTGTTTCATATTACCATGGTTTTTCTTGTATGAATTATGATGGAATGTGGAATACTGAATTTACAGAGGTTGTGTTTTCATCTAGGAATACCCTTGGTCTCTATTTGGATATGATGATGACGATATATATTATAATACGTAAGATTCACTAGTGCTGGTGAATCTATATTTTTAGTTGAAAGATGACTTTCAGGAGTTATAAACATGGGATATAGGTTTTGGGGCGTGAGAGAAAATATCTAGTTGAAAATTGGAAGAGGGGTAAATTCTTTATATTTATGTTTTCAATATATATATTTTTACAAATATTAATTATTTGGTGGTTCATCCATATTGAGGTCAGGAAACTAGTTCTACCTATTTAGGTGACAAGTTAGTTTCATTTATTAGATCATCAGTCTTTAGTATGTTATTATAGATTTTTCATGGGATTTTTCATAAATTATCCAACATAGTATAAATGTTAAGATAACCCAACATTTATATAAACTATTTTATTGACCTCAAGAGTTGTTTGGATCTTACTTTTAGAGGTACTAATTTTGTAATTTTGTTAATGAGCTATTTGAGCTCTTTGGACATGACATAATATTTTCTACTAGTACATTCAAATTTCATTTCAATTAATGTATAAAATTACTTGTATGATGATTTATACTTTTATTTATGTGTGTAATTGGTTGATTTTTCTTATCATATTATTTCTTATTCCTTAACCATGGATATTGTTAAATTCCTCTCATGTGTGTTGTTGATATACCCTAAGTGCTAGTCACTAACATATATCGTATTAAAGGAGATATCCATACACCATTATATATCTTTCATAATTATTAGGCTATGAGTGGTACCTATGAATGGATGGAATGATGAAATATAGGCATAAATGGATAATGCTTGAGAGATAGAATGAAGAATGGAGTTAGGAACTTGTTAGAATGCATGGTTTGGTAGGGTGAAAATATCCTCTGGGATTAATGCATGTTCTAAACATTGTATATTGGAAAAGAAATGGGATTTTATGGGAACATGTGATCTAACATAAGGACCTTAAAGTATTGTAACATTCAACGATAATTTATGAAGCTTTTGGGGCAGAGAGTTAGGTAATTATCACTCATCATGATGTTTCTTACTGTGTTGGAATTGGGTAGAAACGGGAAATTGGACAACTTATTTAGATAACATTACAAAATTCTGCCCCAAGGTTTAGGGGTCTATAATGTTTTTTAGTTTCCAAATATGAACCATGTCTATGTTTCCACCATGTTTTCATAGAATAAAATCGGAACGAAGATCTAGAATTTCATTTTTGAGTAGAGTTTGGGAACTTCAACACCTATAGGATGGAAATCGAATAATTTTAGTTCAAAATAATACAATATTAAGAAGTATTCGTTTTAGATTATTTGACCCAGTATTGGATGGAAGCGGTAGTTATATAATTCATTGTCATTCAAGCTATAAAATAGAAATGGTTTTCTTTAGATGTGATGATGTATCTTGGGTTACATCAACAGTTTTAGATTTTATTCCATGGAGATCGTGAGGAGTCGTTGGATCCATGAGACATGTTCAAGGATCATTTTTAGGTTGAATTTATATCATTAACTACTAATGTGGCATGTTAGTATAATATACTTACCATTTTACCGAGTAATTCTAGTGTTCATTATTTCCAAATCCAAGATAAGAACCATCAACTTTATGATTTGAAACTTTATCTAGAATAGGAGGTTGGGTAAAGGCATTTTAGGGATTCTTTTAATACATATATATTTAACCAAATCATCCCATTTATGGTGATTTCATATTTTGAGTTTTTATAGAAGTTAGATTACATTGATAGGAAATTGACTAAGAATTAATTTTAATGATATTGGAGTCCTCAATACATTCAGTAGAGTAGAATTATGACTGATAGCTCTCATTTTTTGGCTGGAGGAAGATGTTTTGTTCAGTAAGGAGAACCTTATATCCTTTTTCAAATAATATCTCTAGGGATATTAGTTCTCAACACTAGGAAGTGTGTGGGAAATGGTTTTTGTTCTTATAGAACTCATTTCCCCTAAATGTGAGAGCATTTGAACTTCCTCATCAATCATTGTGCATCTAGTGGCCTATATTAAGCCCATTCATTCCAATAGCATGAACCATTAATGCAGCAGTAGAAAGGTATCCAATCATATGATATGTGGAGTGGGGATTGGTTAATAAGAGGATAACCCTATGATATCACAAATCCTTAGGCATAATAGGTAGATCATGGTCATGTACATGTTAACCATATGTCTCAAAGAAGCTACATATAAAGATACTCTAAGATGCATGATTTAATGATCTCAAGGATAGTTAAGACCAACATTATATGAGGTATTATCTACAATATTTCTACCTTCTCTTGTGACTTATTTGGTTTATTTAGTAACATAATCATATGCAGCTTCATTTTTGGAGACCCAACATTGTTTGTTGGTTAACTATACCTTTAGATTAGTCATAGGTGTGTTGTGTATATAACTTCTTTTCTTGGTGGAATGATGATGTGTTATGTAGAGGATTAGCTGATGGTGTTTCTTATAGTTTTTAAAGGGTATCCTTATTTCATTCCCAAAGATATTATAATGATATCATCTCAATGTGATATTGATTTTGGGAAATATTTTCCAATATTTGTTTTGCAGATATTAAACTCTCCATTTTCGGTATCCCCTTAATAGTAATGGAATTTATGGACTCAAATTTTACATCAGATTAATAGAGTCTTTATTAGTCACAATGTGACATATTGGGGATCACTAGTACTATTTTTGAAGGAGGATGATGGAAATATTAAGTTTTTCTTCAATTAATATAATTTTAATTATGTGACGGTGGTGAATATTAAAAATTTCCCATAGATTAAGGATTTATTCTATTAGTTTAAGGGATATAAAGGGATCTCAATAATCGATGAGCGATCTTGATATAATAAAATGTTATTAAAGGATGAGTTCATCCTCATGACTGATTTATGATGTCATTATAGGAATTACATGTTCCTTGAGATTCTGTTTGGGTTTAAAAATTCAATGACGGTGTTCACAGGACTAATGAATGAAATATTTCGTGAGTATCCCAACCCTTTCATAGTGGTGTTTATCAAACAAATAATTATGTTTTTGGTATTATAGTAGGAATTTACACATCATATTTGAGAAATTTGGAGAGTTATTTGGTTTTATTGACTATTTGGGAAGAAATAAAAGGGTGTGTTATGGTCTCAAGAGGTTTATTTATAGGGGAATGTCATACCTTATTGTGGATTTTAAATTAAACCTATGAAGGCTTAAGTTGTGGTTTCTAGAGTAGCTACCAAGTATGTTGTAAAGGTGCAGAGTTTTCTTTGTTATTCTGGTTATTATAGGAGGTCCATAATTAATTTTTTCCAAATTTTTACTCCTATATAGATTTTAGACAAAGGATCAAGAATTATTTTGGTTGAACTTGTGTAGGGTTTCTATCAAGTATATTAAGAAGATGTTTTTTAGTGATCTAATTATTCATCATCCAACATAGGGTATTTATTTTGAGTAAAAATGTGATTCATTGTGCCTTATATTGGGTGGTCTATGTCTATAGTTGAGGGGGGTATATATTATGGAACCTAGTATTTTTGACCTCATGAATGTAACTCATGATCTTGAAATTGTTCGGATGCTGCTTTTCTGGAAGCTGTGGAAGCACCATCTTATAGGTAAACATTTTTTTGTCTTTATGGATGATAAAATATTTAGGTATGTCTTCTCCTAACATGACATTAATTTTTTCTGGTGATGGGTGGTGGATTTATTCAAGGTAAATGAATTTGAGATTTCATATACAAATGTTAAAGGGGATGTTTGGGTTGGTACCTTGTGTAGAAATCTATTAGGTGCATCTTTTCATGAGTATAGAGATTTTAGATAGTGGTAGAAATTAAGAGGTGTTTTAACATGATATAGGAGTATTTTATAGTTGATATATTCTTTTTATAGATGATGTTGTAGTCATAATTAGTGAACATGGTTGAGTAATCCCTATGTAGGGATCTCAAGATTGATATTTTCCATGATCGGTTTTTTATGGAGATCCTCTTGAAGGATGGTCTTTAGATAGAAAACAACAGGTGCTTTATTAGGGAATTATTTCTCATTAATTTATTAATTTATGAGGTGTTTCTAAATGAGTTCTTCCATAGTGGTACAACCTGGTGCGAAAAATATGTACAATTCTCAGAGAGACCAGTTTTGGTGTTCTAGTTTGAAGAGTTTAATTTCAAAAATTATCTCATAATGTTTGGTCTGCCAAAAGATGAAGTTGGGGAATCATTTTAATTCTGGTTTTTTTCAACTGCTTGATGTTCACCAATGGATGTGGTAACACATTTTTATGGACATCATAATAGATTTCTCCCAAAATCATAGAATATATAATAATTTATGGGTGATTGTGTACCATCAATCAAATACATCTCACTTATTAGAGATTAAGGATTCAATCTTAAAGGATTTTTTTCATGGAATTATCTGTTGAAGATAGTGAGACATAATTGGGGTTCAAAAGATAAGTATATTTAATTGTGATCCATTTTTTACCTTCATGTTATAGAGAGGTATCATTCATGATATTTTATATTAGTTATTCCATAATTAACTTCTCATCAATATAAAAATCATTAGATATAGTAGACTATCTAGAATTTAGATGTCATATTACACAATTGTATTTTGGATTTTATAGGATCATGTGTGAGGAACCTACCATTTATGGAGTTCTAGTATAAAAATATTAATCACTCCATTATTGGTGTAGCTCTATTTGTAGTTTTGTATGGATAACCATAATGATATCCAATTAAATTGACTGAAGTTGAAGAGTTAGTTATTCTTAGGTATGAATTTGTTAATGAGTATCATAGAGAATGAACTAGTGGTACACGGGTAATGGAAGGTGGTAAAATATTTTTAAAATTATAATACTGGTCATAGGAGGAGGCTCTTAGAGTTTGACATCAATTATCATGTATTCTTAAAGGTATCTCTCCATTGTGGGAAGCAATGGTCCAGTAATGGGAGTGAGATTTCACCAGGGTTTTTTGAGAATTTTTAAATATATAACACATTAAATCTATAGAATATATTTCATCAGTACCCCCATAGACGATCCATATCGATGAATTATTCCTTGTATTACATCTTCATCAATATAATCATTAATATTCCCACATTATCGACTGAGGTGAGCTATATGTTAATGAATATGAAACATTAATGGAACAACCTCCTAAGATTCAAGGCCATCATGAGAATGTGTTTTTTGGGAATTCTATTTCATTAAATCATGTCTTATGGTGAAATTGTTACTTATAGGATATCACTTGAGAGTGGGAGTTGTAGATGTGTTCTCAGTATCCTAGATTATTATAATATTTATATTGTTTTACAACTATTAAGACTAAGTGATTGATGTTATATTGATATTTGATATTCATTCACTTCCTTATTTAGTGAATTAGTGTGATTAAGAGATCTTATATCATATTTTTTTTGTTGTGTTCTAATTATTGTGAGATCCTTGAGATCCATCTTATGAGGTGGTTATTCAGACCAAATTTTTTTTTTAATTCTTGAGGGTGATAATTTTTCAAGAGTTGATTAATCTATGGTGTATATTTTTAAAATTCATTATATTTATTTTTTCCCAATTCCATAAGGCATCAAAAGGGTTTCTTTTTAAGATTGTATGAATTTATCAAAGTTTTTTAGACTTTTGAGGGTCACCAAACCATTTTAGTGAGTATAGTCTTGACTATTTTGATGCCTTATGGGAGGTTTGAGCATGTGGAAAGCTGTTTTGGCCATAGCTGTTTGATGTTTGGCCATAGAGTTTGTTTTTTGGTTTCAAGGTTCACTAAAATGAATGAAATAAAATATCTTTTTGTTTACAATGCTTTCTGCATTGAAAATTTATTTAAATAAACAAGAATGAGAAACTAGTTTGGGAGTCCATTTTATGAATGTCTGTCTATGAATGGTTCTTGGTGATTCTAAATTTTAGATACAAGAAAGTGAGGAGGCCACCATTTCTTAATATAAAGAATGGTGAGAAAATGGATTTGGTTTTTACACCCCACCATGGTGTATTCTATGGTGTAATTCCAAACAGTTTAATATGGGATTTTAAAATACACAGTCTACAAAATTAAAATGCCCTAAAAACCAAATCACCCTTTTACCAAATGATCCATGGGATTTTTGGGATCCCCCACACTATGGTGGAAACTAATCAATGATTTCTCTATAAATATAGTGTTTGAGCTCATTTGGTTCATATTTCCAAACCTTATTCTAAATACTTAATGACCATTATGTATATATCCCTTATCCAATCACACCATGATGAAACTACACACCATTGATTTTAATATTAATGTATTGGATCTAGGTTTCATACCTTTTCTCATATATGATTGTTTTACCATTTTTTCTATTCACCTAGAAATTATTTTTGATAGATGTTCATCTATTTCGGGTTAAGGATTCGAGTTTGTGTTGATGGGGGGAGTCATTTTTAGGTTTTGTTAGTTTATCCTTCATTTATTGTTACGTTTCATTCAATGGTGGATGATAATCAATAATTTAGTATTTATTGAAGAACATTAAACATATAATTGTGGTAGGGGATCTTTTACTTCTTCTCAATTTATATGTGCATGTAAATTAATCATTCACTAGATCCTTGACTAAATGGGTTTGATGAAACTTAATAAGATAATAATCTAAAAAGGGAGTCACTTGTTGAAATATTATCAATCATTCAGTCTTGATCGAAGAACATTAAGTATTTAATTGAGTTAGGGGATCTTTTACTTCTTCTCAATTTAGTTTTGCCTGTGAATTAATGATTCATTAGATCCTTGTCTAAATGGGTTTGATTAAACTTAATAAGATAATAATCTGAAAAGGGAGTCATTTGTTGAATGATTATTTCATAATTAGTAAATTTTAAGAGGATAATAATTGTTACACAAAATTATTTCAATTTATCATTGAAATTAATCACATTCTTAGTAACGAATATTATTATTAAATGGATACAAAATTTTAAGGATAGAAATTAAATAATGATTATTGATATTTAAATTCTGTGATGGTTAAAATTAATAATCACATGCTATAGTGTTAGATACATATTTTTATGGTAATAATTGCTTTAATTTATAAAAATTAAAATAATGGATTTGGAATTATCACATATTTAAGATAATTAATATTTCATGTGGACAGTTAAATTAATGGTTGGGTTGTAGTAACATGTACCATGTGATTTTATTTATGTTTCCTCCTATTTTATTATTATGTAGTGTTAAATATGTTTAGAATTGTTTATTTCTATTTTCATCATAGTTTATTAGAATATATTTTATTAAAAAAAATTCATCTGAATTATAATAATATTAAATAAAAGTTCCATAATTGTGGTGCTTAGTACTCATCTTGGATTTTATTAAACTTGTAGATTAATTCTTGGAAGCTTAATTTCAATTTTTTATGTATTTACTTTCCCTATTACGTATTATGTATAGATTATTTATTCACCAAGAACTAGTTAATTAAATATAAAATTAAAATGGTTGTATTTTATTAATGATTTTTAGGAAAAAATGTGCTTATTCATTATTAACTAATCCTTAAATTCCTCTATGTCATGGCCTCAATGCCTTTTTGATATGGAAAACGAATTTTAGAAGTTTGTGTGCTCTAAATATTTAGTTCATTGATTATTTTTTTGGATGACCTTGTCATTATGGGAAAATCTTCAAGAAAAATGGGTATGAGGATTTAGAACATTTCTATAGAGGTTTGATTTGATTAGAGCTGTGTTGAGATCCCGAAATGTGGTGATGGTCATTCTCAATAATAGAATGGCAGGTTATGCTCTATATAATGATGTGGTACATTATCTGGTCAGTGTAAGTTTATAGATGTTCTTTCTCTTTGTTTTATTTAATTTATTTTAATTCATAATAAATACTTCCATTATTTCCAGATGGTTGGATTATATTTACTTGATCGGTTTACATCTAATTGACGAAATCAGATGCTATCTACATGAAGTGAATCATCTATGTGGTGGATTAGGATGATTACTAGAGTTCCAAGATAATTAGGAAGTTAAAATTAATTTAATAAATTTAAAAAATTAGATCATGGTGTTCATAAATGATGATGATATTATAGAGAATATATTTAAATAATTATCACTGTCATCAGTACATTGTTTATATAATTAAAATACTAATCTTGGAAATGATATTTGTAATAATTAATTAATTGATAATTACTTATTTTATTATTTTTGAGTTTTATGCATATTTTCATAGTTTTCAACTAGATTATAGAATTGGAATCTAGGAATCTAGATAGAAAAAACATTCAAATCTATCTAAGACAGTTCATTTTTTAGAGTGGATTTTTGGAACATTATTTGTATTTTATGACATTATATGCTACCATACCTACATCGGTAGGGCGACTGACTCCCGAATATTTTGAAGGGTATTATCTTTAACATCTAGGAAGGAGAGGGAATATATGGTTGAATTCTCACTCTCAACTTATCTCCTTTTAAATTTATATGATTAGGCTTATATCAGGATATGATAGATTATAGAATTGTGTGTTTCTTCCAAACCATTGATTGTTCACGGTTCACTATACATTAATGCATGGTCCATAACATTTTGAGGTATAGCACATACTTATACTCTAAAGAGGTGGTTTTCTATTCCTATATCTATTCATTCATGGGTTGTGATGACTGGATGTAAACATTTACTCTACTTATAATGGATTCTAGGAATACACTTACAATAATGATTTTATATGTTGGGTTTCATGGGATACTGTTATTTTTGCTGATGCTATTTCATGGGCTTTAGGATGTCATATAATATTTATTACCATTTGATATATCCATTGGGATATAATAGAGAATAACTATTGTAAAATGGATGTGGGTACCTTCATTATATATATGTATGTGTGTATGTTATCAATTGAGATAATTTTACATCCATGTATTATTTGGTTAGTGAGCTATGGATAGAATGTGAAACTATTATTACCTATTTAGGTGACTATTTTTTCATTTCATTATTAATTGGGATTTTTTATACATTATTCATATTTTGCACGTTAGGATTCAGTGAGGATCCTACTATGTTTACATGTTATGCCCACACTTTGAATATATAAACTGTTTTTCAGTTCCTCATGAGCTAGTTTGTGATTGAGCTAGGAATACTAGTTCAAAGAGTTTATTAATGAGTTGTTAGAGATTTTTTGTTACAACCAAGGATTTATTTTGGGTACCTTGAATTTTTCCTTTCAATTTATTTGTTGGTATTTCTTCTTTTATTTGTTAATTGAGTTGGATAATGGTTTTTCTCATCATATCTCTTATTCAATTTAATTATTTAGAGCTTAATGCCTCCCATGTTTTTGATTAATATACACGTGGTGTAGGTCTTCAATCCATGGTCTATTGGAGGTGGGATTCAGGTATAATTATCTTTATCTCTTCATTATCAGCCTAGAAAGGGTACCTTTAATGGAGGGGTCATCAAAGATACATACAATTAAATAAACACGGAATCAATCTGTATTTAAAAAATGATTTCTTGAATTATGAAACAATAAATTTACATAAAACAATATAAAAAAAAAAAAAAAAATTTAATATCTGTTGGAATTAGTAATTATTATTATTATGAAATAACATAATAATAATAGTAGTAGTAGTAATTATAATACTAATATTAATTAAATATAAAATTATAATTAATAAATTATAATTAAATATTTGAATTAAGTATTTGGTAAAAAATATTATTAACTAATATAAATATATAATAAGAAAAAAAATAAAAAAATATGACAAAAATGTGAAAATAATCTAAAATCATAAGACATTTATTGAAAAAATTAATTATAAAGAAGATAAATATATATATAATGTTAGATGAATCTATGTGGGTTAGATAGTTTGTTGTATGTAAAGTATAAAAAAGTGGTAACTCTAACCACAATGGTAGTGGAATTTGTGGCTATAAAGGATGTATGAAAAAAAATTAATATGGTTGAGGCATCTAATAGAGGATCGTAAAATTAGCTAGTTGCTGGATTTTTATAATGTGATATTCAGAGTGAAATACCACTGGTCAAAAATATGTTGTTTTATTCTATTATTAAATGCATCATCCTAAAATATTACTTCATCAAGATGATATTGTGGGTTGGAGAAAAACATATGTGAGAAATAGTTAGAAGAAAAAATTTAGTTGAAATAATAACCAAAGTACTAGTTTAGAAAAATATAATGCATCCTTATGCCTTTATGGGAAAAGGTTAATTATAATATGGTAGAGAAACTATTTCTATGAAAGTGTATTTTTATTTTCTTACCATGTGTTGGAGTTTTCATGGTTTTCGTGAAGGGTTCTTAAAGAGGGATATTTTTTGAAATGCCAATCCTACTGTAGTTAAAATTCAGTTCAACTAGAAAGAGTGTCTCAAAAATATATATTTAATTTTTTTAGGGTAGAGTTAGTGGATTTCATCATAAGAGGGGTTCCATATATTGTATTACGGAACATATGTAGTGTATATAATGGACGTCATTATATGTATTGAACATAAGTTATGATATAAGTAATGAGTACTTATAATGATACATGAAAATAATTTCTGGAATGGAAATTAAGTGAAGTAATTATTTAACAAGTTTCATTAATTGAATTACAAAATAACCTGCTCAGTTCAAAAATAGTAGGTGGATAGATGTAGTTTTCTATTCAAAACTGAAATCATTCATTAATATAGATGGACATCTATGAATGTGAAAATTTAATTGAACCAGATGACCAGCTAAGACTTACAATAAAGGTTATGTGGGACCACTTGTATAATTATTCATGGATTGACTTTCATTAATGATCTAATAGGAATTAATTTCCATGTTATTGTAATCTTGTTAACTTCAAAATGGAATAAAACACAATTAATAGTGTTCTCTCATGGACGTAGGAAAAAATGATTGAAAACTAAAAATATATAGTGTTATTTAAATTCCTTTTTGTTAACTTTTTTGTTTTCCTGTGTTTGTGAATTATATAAGGCTTGTTGTGGTGATTTATGGTGTGGTCAATATTGTTATTTTCTTTTAAAATAATTTGAAATCAGATTCCTTCTAGTCAAGCATGTTGAGGTTCTTAGTTTCACATTTTAATAATATATGCATTTTATCTTCTAGTGTTCAATATTTCAAGGATCATACACAAAAACATGGACCTATATCATGAAGGAATATTCCCATATTTAGTGTTTTTGGCCCTATCCAGTAATCTATTACCTTTAGATGGGGGGATTCATGCCTAAGGACATGCAGCATCCTCACATGGGTACCGTTATATTTTTTTTGAATCCATGCCATTTTGTGTCACAAAATTTAGAGGTGTCAAGAGTGGGTATAAAGGTAGTCTCATATGGGAGTTGATTATTTTTAGGCACCATGGGGTCTAAAACAACTATATTTTAGGTTATTTTCATGGATTTACATCCTTTTTTAGAATTAGGAAACTAAATTTTACCCAGATGGGAGATCATGTTATGTTTAGGAGACTATGGCATGCCACCACACCATAATGGCCAGTGTTATAGAAGGTTTCATGCATCATGGATCAGCCCCATGTAAAATATATAATGATTTTTGGGTAGTGTTTCTCAAGGGAATTGTAGGCCTTTTATGGAGTCGTGAGATGAAAATCATACCATATTTCAAGGTGTTTTCTTTAGTCTTATAGAATATATGTGATCAGGATTTTTTATGTGTTAATAAGAAGGCTCAAATGGATAAGGGTGATCCATGTCATGGCTATACAATGAGTATATTTATTTATATTTTATCTAAGTATGAATTTTTGGAAATGATAATTCAAGGGTCACCATACCATGGTATAGGGAATGGTGTGATAAAATAGTTAGATATTTTTCTCTATGCCTTTAGTTTTCTATTGTGGTGGTTAACCTACTATTTAGTTGAAACAAATAACCACTAATAAAGGGGGATTCAACCATTTTCAATATATGATATTATTATATATCTCTTTGGTAGATTCCACTATGTCTATAATGAGCTCCTTAAATCAATTGTGAAGACATGTAATGTTTACTTTATAAATAAAATTTGATATATTTTCCTAGTGTGAAACTGTTTCTTTCACGTGTGCCTAAAATACTTCAATGGAATATCTTTTGGAAATTTTTTAATTACCTGAGGATCTCAATATTTTCGATTCATAATGAAAGTTACTCTTAAATTTTATATTTTTCATTATTCAATAGTTTTCCTTTTTCGTGATAATTATTCCAAGACTAATGAAAATGATGTGTGTTCTAGAATATGGTGGAACAAATTTTATTTTCTGATGATGAATGTCTTGTTACAAATAGAAGGAATTGTTTCATGGATTTTTTCACTATCACCATCAGTTATTTTAGCATTGAATTTCATATAATTTGTGAGGCATGGTATTTTACAAATTACATTCATATTCTAAAATTCAATATTGGATGATATGTTGTTAACACATATAAGATACCTTTTTAGCTTGACATCGATTATTTTTTATAAACATGAATTGAGTGTAATTTTACCTCAAATGACCTAATATATATATATATGTATAAGATAATTGGATGGTTTAGTGGCTGAACATGGGTAAGTCTGACTTGTATCCTAGTTTGGGAATGAATTTTTTTTGTTTACCAGTTTTGATTAATCATTGTCTCTAGGGAGAGTTGTTTAGTTGGTGTGGTTGACTTAGTTCTCTAAGGTGTGGTTCAATGATTTAATTAACATGAAGTCCCAAGACATTGATTATAAAGATAAATTTATTTTATATCTTTATTGTAAACTATAATATAGATTAATATGTTGTTATATATTAATTTTTTATTAAGGAATACAAAATAGATAGACAGATTGAGTCTTTTATAAATTGATTTATCCATGTTTCTGAAATGATGAAGATAAATAAGAATAGGCATTAATTAAAGTATGAATGAAATTATTGTTAAGGTTATTTTTGAATTGTATGAATATTAATGAATCAATTGGATAATAAAGTAGATAATTCCAATTAAATAGTGGATAAGTAAGTGGTTAATAATATAATTTCCTTATTGAAAATATAAATCCTGTGTTATTGATATTTATTGATGTTTTCAGGTTAATTTTTTATTTATTTATTTTAATGTTGAATACTATTTATACATGATTATGATAATTATATTGTTTGTGATGTTAATATGAAGTTTTGTTTAGATCACATGACTTGGTGATGATGTGGACACGGTGTGGCATGAGGTGAAGGATGTGATATGGATGTGACAGAATTGTGGGATGAGATGTATGTGATGGAACTATAAGGTGAAAGGTATAAAGGTAATATGGTCTCTACATGAGATGCATGACTTGATGTGTATATAATGACATGATGATTGTTGTATAAGTTTTTATTATTAATTAATTATCTTCTTGATCATTGTGTGAGGTTTCCTCCTACAATTACATGTCTGGTCTGATGGATGGAAAATATTTGATTGGTATGAAATAGATAATTGTGTTCTTTCGGGGCCCATTTATTATATTATACTATATTGTTATCTCCCTTGTTTCATGATGTCTATTTTATTTCAGAAATGGAAGGGTGAAAGTGAAATTTGAAAGTGTTATTAATCATGATAATTTCAAATGTGTGATATATCTCTTGATTATAACAATCGTGGTTTTTTTGTTTATGATGTAAGAATTTATTGTGATATAATGACTATTAGTGATGATAATGAAAGAGTTGATCATGATTATTTTCTTATATGTTTAATTATCCATATTATTATTTATATATTTTTATTACTTGTTTTTTCACACATATCTTTCCTCACACATTGATTTTACATCGATGTTGTCTTTATTCTGAAATATGATCATGTTGAGTACTCCCATGTTATCACCCATCATTTATGTTTCTTGATACTGTTTTCAAGATATCCTATAAGAAAATGGGAATGTTATTATATGTTGTAGAAGTGGTTCAAGGATCTCGTTATTTAATCATATAATTTTACATATTGTAAACAAATGTAGTTCAATTTGGGATTGAATAATTTCTATCCTTTTAATTTATGTATAAAAAGATTGGACTAGAGAATTATATCACTCTTCTTGGAAAAAATAAAGAGTTTAATGCCTATATTATTTTATAAAATACCCTTAGTTACAGTCATCGAACTGTTCCCTATTGGTGGTGGGATTTTTGGTTCGTCCCCATATTCAATCCCATCACTAGTGGGGTACTAGTAGAGGGGGGTATGATAGAGTTATATCTAATCTAATGGTTGAGATATATTATGGAATTTAATGTCATTAACCTATGAGGATTTGGTGATTATTGTAGGGGAATATTGTCACCTAAACCTAGTGTGTGATATGGGTAAAGGGGACTTGCCAATACATATGTATTTGGGGACTCGTCTATTATGATGTAAGGACATGGTAAGGATTCCCCCTAATCAATGGTAATAGGGTCTGAATATGGGAGTAGGTTCCTCTTGGGAGAAATAGGGTATAGGGAATAGTATTATCGGTGGAGGTATGTTTAAGGAATTCTTAAATTAGGATACGATGCAAGGAATACAAGTTCTATGTTACTTTCGCCATGCCTATATTGTACGTAAACCTAATGGATTTAATCATAATAGGAAGGCTCTCTCTTTTGGAGATCATTAATCATCTAAACAGACTCAATGAATAATGGTCCCTCATGTGGTTATTCCACCAAATATGACTCGAGATGACATTGATGATGAAGAGGGTGTGAGAGAAGGTTTCCTCATGTATGAAATTATTTCCATAAATCATTATCTTAATCTATAAAAGTGAGTTAGGTATTTTCTAATGATGGTCAATATAAAATTGAAACTATATGCACTACATGTTGTGGTTCTAGAGTTTTGAAAGGATCCAAAATATTCCACCTCAAAATGTAAAATAAAAATTAAACCAGTTTTATCATTAACAAAATCACAATATTAAAAGTACCTTACCTCTAAATATTTCAATGATATTTTACTTCCTCCACAGCTGAATATAACATTAGTTATGGTGTCATATTTCTCTAGATAAATTCAGAAATACCTTGTAAATTCTAATACTGGTCTAGTTATTTAACATTAGTTTATATAAAATATTAATGTATAAGAGGGATATGACCCTACTAATATTGGTCAATAGGTTTGTTAGAGGTATATTATCATAGAATAGAAACCATATAAAAAGGTTTCAATGGTTTGAAAGCTCAAATTTTTTACTTGGAAACTTCAAATATAAGGATATTAGAGTCAAATGTTTAGACATCCATCTCCTTTGAATTTCGTACTGACATTCTATAGGATGATCAACATGATTGTTTTTTTGGGGTTTCCCAAAATAGTTTTGAAGGACTGGGATAGCTATTATTGATACAGGCTATAATATGAAGCCATTACCCCCTCATTTTTTAAAATCAATATAAGATAATAAAAATATTTTTCAAATAAAATTATTTCATAATATGATAATGAAATTATTAAAATTATAGCTTCAAGACACTAGTGGTAGAGTTTTAGTGAGAGAGGATTCTACTAGGACTTGGAAATTCTATTTGGATGGGTTTGACTCACAAGTTGAGTTTTTTATAAAAACAAATTGAATTCCAAATCATTAGATGACATGAACTCCTCATATTATTCAAATTTATATCCTCTAACACTGATGAATTTTTTTATCAAACTCTGAACAATATATTTTAGACTTATCATGAAAATACAATTTCTAATCCAACTAGGTGGAAAAGTTTGTTTAATTATTTATTGATGATCATGAAACATTCCTAAAATATAGGATTTAGAGGAGAGGTTAATTTCCATGTGTAAAGGTTAATCCAAAACATATAGTTTTTATAATAAAAAATAAAAATATTTCAATATTTTCTATGGTTTTTACTATGCATTTTATGATGTGTTGTTTTCTAGGTGTGGGTAGTTTTCACCATGTCTAGTCCCATATCCCAATCCTATAATCTTATTTTAATAAATTAAATTGGTCAAGGATTTTGTGCTCTACCCATGAACTTTTTATATTATTCATGTGGTGTTTACTTATATTAACTTTTGTTGATATGATATGATCCTTATAATCATTTCATGATTATTTTTATAAGTTCATTCATGATTTTTAAAACATGATTTCTTATAAACTTATTTTATGGTACTATGTTCCTTTATTTTTCCATTTTTTGTGTGCCATTATTTTTTAGGATTATAAATCATCGATACTATAAAATCCTCATAGGAATTAAACGTAATGTTTACCCTTAATGATAAACAATTACTTTAATGAATAGATGAATTAAATGTTTTGAAAGAAGTATTTTATAAGAACATTTTAGATTTAACATTACTAATATAAAATATCATTAAATGTGATGATCCAAGACCATGATTTTTGATGTTTTTTTTAATTAAACTAAATTTTTTCATAAGATACTTTTTATTCTTGAACATGCTAGTCTTATGAGTCTTTAAATCCTAACACGTGTGATCAATAGATCTTTTGAAAATAACATAAAAAATAGAATCCATGTATGAATTATTGAGTAATTAAATTTCTAATATTATCATGAATGTAGCCCTGAAATATTGGGAAACATTCTTATTAAATTATGTTCTTAGAAGGAATTAATGATGAAATTTTATAATTGAGAAATAATGTGATATTTTAAATAATATAAATAATATTGGTAAATTCCATATGTAATATATTATGTGATATTACTCTGGTATCTATATTGTTAATAATTATTTTTTATATAATGAAAAATGGTGTGTTCAAGTAACTATTTTGAATTTGTTATAATATTTAATTGGAAATCATTTTTTAATTTAATAATGATAAAATAAATTAAATCATGTCATAAAATTGTACTATAATCTAATAAAGAATGATATTATTGTTATAATAATTCATATGATGTTGACATTATTCTTTTATTCAATATATAAATATAAGTCTACCTTGTTTACCCCATATATTTTTTTAAATACTTTTTCAACATTAAGTGATGGATTTGTAATTATTGTTTTAATTTTGATGATTTTTCCATATGTTGATGGTTTGAAATGATTACGTATGATTGGGTGGAAATGGCCAGAAGGAATTGTTTTGATACTGCTGTAAATGACCGTATTGTGTTCTCATATGATGAAATGTGATAAAATTAATGATGATTATACGATTTCAAGGTTGGTGTGGTGTGGTTTCACGGATGAAACTAGGATGTTTGGATGGATGATAATTGAAATTTTGTTTGTTCCTTGCTTGTGATGTGAAAAGGAATTAAAGGAATTATGGGTGTGTTGGGCCAGTGGAATGTGAATGATAGATATATTTTCCCTTTTTGAAATAGTTCCCTCTATGATAATGAAGTGATTTAGGTGGTGTTATATAACTTGGTTTTTTGACATCTCTAGAATATATTCCATCTAAACTTCAATGAGATGTTGTGTAAGGGGTGGAGAAAGAGATATTGAGGAATAAATGTTTTTATATTCATAAAAAGAAAAAAAAAATTAATTTATTTGGGGGAATTTTCTATAATGAAAGGGAATAATTAAAATTTATTTATTTTTATTTTGAGCAGTTGTGGAGTTCATATTGATTCTGAGTCAATATAGATGTTAGATTGTTTCAGAAGGAGGATTCAATGTAGTGGAAGATGAACTGTGCAAACCTAGAAGGGATACATTCTGTATATATTCTTAGAATTTTCAAAAAACACTTTATTTCATGTATGTAGATATATACTCACATGAAATATATTGGGGAGATCCCACAAGGGAATGATAGTGTACATGAATCTGAAAATAATTGTGATGAAATGTTAGTATGTTTCCATATTTTCTAATCAATGGAGTATTTCAGGTGATACATTTTGAGTCCACCATGAGGATGTAAATTTAACAATCCATTATGCCTCTTTATTTAAAGTCCCTATAATCAATGAGATATAGCATTATGGTCTTTGAGGGAGTTGTTTCCATGAGATTATATTTTAGTGAGGATCCGTTTACTATTTCTGGAGAGGATAGGATGAATGTTTTATTTTATAAACCATGAGTTTCATGAATGAATGGATTGTAGAGACATTATAGAGTTACTGCCTGACTTTGACCCCTTAGTATGCAATTTTTTAGGTGTCAAGTGTTAAGAGAGTTGATCTTTTTCTACTATAATACTATAGGATCTCTATATAATTAATTCCTCTAGGGGAATCATGCATCTCAATCCTATTTCAGTTGTTAGTAGTGGAATGAGTGTGTGGAGCCATTTCTATGTTATTTTTTATTGTATTTGGAATGAAACCATGATTCATACTTTTAATATAACAACATGAAGTAGAAAACCACAATCCACAAGAACTCTAACCACCATATGTTATGTGATGTGGAAAGGAAACCTCTAGAAGTTATCCTTTTTCACTAATTAGGTGTAGCAATATTATGAAGGTAGTACACTCACCCACAATGAAAATCCAACCTTTCACACATTTATGTGAAACTCAAAAAAATAAAAAATAAATATTAGTATATAATATAGTATATAACCAATGATATTGACATATTTCAGATGAGTTGTCATACTTTCATTAGAGGAATCAATGCGGATTTCAATATTAATCGATGTAAAAGGTTATATGCAACATACATGTTCATTCAATAAGATTCAATATAAATAACTAAACACTCTATAATCTTTATATTTTTTGGGAACCATTACAATTTACTATAAATTCAACAAGTAATGAGTACATATCAGTCCCCACTTCATTTTATAAGAACTTATAGTTTGTAATCCTTGTCTCACCACGTTCCCACATTCATGGAGAGCCTCCATAAAGAATGTAAATGGTCATCACCGAAAATAGGTTGAACTAAACTACCTGCATCAGTAAGAACTTCCAGGGATTCATTGGTAAATATTTATTTGAAATATTTCTCAAAATATCATCTACCATCATATTTATAATTAGATCATATAATCTTCAGATAACATTGATTTTATCAAAAGATATAAATTTCCACTAACTACACACTGATTCCATCAACCATCCACTGAAAAAAATTCATTTATATATTATTCTATTATGTGGACTCCTGTATATAAAAAACCATTTTTCAAACCCAAAAAATATCCCAATTTTTGAATTTCTCTACCAAAACACCTAATGTAAATCTTCTATAAAAACACCCTTTATTATAATTCACCTTCTCTAATTTTTAGTGTTCCTCTACATTATTCCTTTCACTGAATCCCAAATAAGACATAATTAAACCTTAGACAATTTAGAAATAATTTTTTACTAAATATGCCTATTAGATTTTGGAAATAAATAATATTCATGAGATTTAACACTTTCTCCCTCAAAATATTTCTAATGAATAAGTACACTTGGTCAATGTTCGTTAACCCTTAATATAAAACATATTTATTTTTCTGTGAATGACACTCTAACTTTTACCAAATAGGATTCCTCAGTCTAATCCTTTTTTAAGATCCTTGTACAATTACTTTAACCAGTCAAACCCCTTCCTTTCTTCTTTTATAACTACATATTATGCTTTTCTTACATTTAATGTAATAATTTTATATACTCATGACATCTAACTAATTATTATTCCTATATAGGTAAGAATTAATTTTGTTATTCTCTTCTAGGTATTTGAATTTAAAAAAAGCTATATTTCAAAAAAAAACTTGTAATGAATCATTCCCCATTGAGAAAAAACATATATCTTTTGATATTTTAAAATAGTATAGATTCCACATTTCAACTTCTCAGTGTCCCCATTTGGGGTTCAACATAGATCGACTTACCACCCCAACTAAAAATGTTTTCCAAATTGATTTAAAATAAATTCATGCATTAAAATTAAAAAATATAAAGTAAATAACACATCCTCTATATACATGTTGTATTCATCTATTTCAGGTTCCTATTTATTTGATATTATAAATAGTTTGTAAAAATTATTTGTGACTATCATTTGGAAATACTCTTTCTTTGATAGAAACAAGTTTCATAATTTATTATCACTTTCAATACTCATACCCAATATCTACTTAGCTTTCCCAAATCATTTTTCTCAAAAAATTCTAGGAAACATTTTCATTAATTTCAAAACATTCCTTTCATATTTTCAATCAAGTAATATGTCTTCAATATAAATATATATAATTATGTGTGTCCCATAATTTTATTACTTTTGATAGTCCCAATTATCATTATTATTCCTTCTCAAACCTTCATCTAATATAAGACTATCTTATTTTAAATTCCATAGCTACAATGCTTACTTCAATCATTAATGACTTTTATTTAACATATAAATAAATATTTAATTTATCACATCAATAAATACTAATTTTTTATTAATGTATATCTACTCTACCAATTTCCATGATGGAGATATATTATATTAATAATCTCTTTAAGATAAGGATTTTATGATTCTTCTATACATAGATCCACTCTGATAGTTGAATTTTTAACTACTGCTGAGAATATTATTCATAAATAAACACTTTCCTTATTTTCAAATAAATTTAGCACCCATCATACATTTCAATTCAACTTTACATCAGCTTACACTTTCAATAATATAACCAATATATTCTCTAATTCGATTTTTCCTTCCAGGTATTTTTTTTTCAACTCCAACGTTCCATTGATTTACATTGATGTTATCTCTCCAAACATAGATAAATTTCACTATTTTTTTCATTTAGGGTATCCAATTATTTTATAAATTATTATTATCTTATATCTATTAAAATTATAAAATTTGTATCATTTATTAATCTATGATATGGTCTTTGGATTATTTTTTATCTTCTCAACCATATTAGCATCTCTAGACTGCTTGACTTAGCTCTTCCTTGTGACATTTAGAAATCCTATAGTCTGAATTATAGAGCTCTATCTTTTAGTTCTCCCACTTGATAATTTACCATTCTTATGTTTTATGACATATCTTTTTATGGTCTTACTCCTGGTGTTCTTGTACTTCGGGTCCTACAAACTAAGTTCTCTAACATTTTTGTTATTTTGGTACTCTTTTTCTGATCAAATTTAACATTAATAAATTATTTTTATTTCTAAAATTCTATCTCCTCAATGTTTATATACTTCCATATAACATTATAGTAAAATATAATACTTATAATCATAATTATGTTTCTCTTAACATCATCACATAGTAGATAACAAAAAAATTTACCTCCATATCTGATAAAAATTGATTTTTTATTTAGACTAGAGTTTATCGTGATCCATAGGGTCAACAAACACATAAAAATCATTAGAATAATTTAGTATGGCATAATGTTTTTGTTTAATGGACTATAAATACCCTGTAACTTTTTTCCAAAAATTTATTTTGCACTTATGTTGAGAGATATGACACTGTGTTGTGTGTCTTTTCCCAAATCCCCTTATCATTCATGAATACATCCTAATACTTCTATATTTATTTGTCAACTTCCAAATTAGTCTCTCAATAAATACTTTATATTATGGAGTTTATGTCCCCACATTCTCAAGCCTTATTCCCTTTTGTGACAAAATTTAGGTAGTTTTACTTTGTATAATCACAATCATTTTCTATACAAAACATTTCAAATTTTTCCAAATTCACATTTTTTTAAATCATTCCCCTAAATGATAACATGGAATAAATAATACATATTATTTACTAAGTAAATCTATAATTAAATTTTAGAATCATCAATATCTGTTACAAATAATTCCGATAAATTATAGGATTTAACTGGTGAAGTTACTTAAACATTTGAGCGAACCCACTCTAACATCTGATCACTATATTTTCATCAATATATGTTAAACAACCCTTTTCTCTCAACACACATATTTTAAAAAATATTATATCCATATGATCAATATTTGGTATTTCTTTTTTCATTAAATTCCTTGTATTATTTTTAGTAAGGCAATATAATCTTCAATTCCAAATCTAAAAATATTATGATGATGTACTTTTGGACAGTGAAATTTCATCTAATCTTCTATTCATGTTAGGAATCCATATTTTATTCCCCATATAACCAGCATGGTTCTATAGGTAGCATTCCATGCCTAGTCGAAAACGTTAGTCATATAACCTTCCTCGTCAAGTTGTCTAATAGAAGGAATTTTTTTCATAGACTACAGATGTTTCTACATTACAGGAGCCTAAAAAATCATTCATTATTTTTTTGTGGTATCATCTTCATTTCAAACAACATCTAAAACATTACCATCTACTAGATGAACATTCAATAAATTTCCAAGTACATTATTAACCATGTATATTTAATAATGAGTTGAATGAAATTATTCTCTAGAGTCAAGCACCTAATATTATACCAGAGTATCAACACTTAGTAACAAAATTGGTATCTTCTACTGAGATAATACAATTTAAACTACCAGATATTGATTCATTTCTAGTGGTCTCCTCATGAATTTGGAAACCATTTTTATTATTCCCTTCATTTTCATAATTCCAATATCTTGGACCTAGTTTTTTCAACATTAATTGAATTATTTTTCAATACTTTTCATCTGATGATTTCTAATGATATACTTAATTTTATTGAGGTGATCGTCCTCACCCATTAGCACTGAGTAAATTACTGAATGATACTTCTAATTCGACCACCTTCTATCCTTATTCATTATTACATTTCGGATCTCCTAAAATACCATGTTTCACCATTATATAAATTAAATTACTCCAATAACAATAACTTCAAAATTCTATAGAGGACAAGAGAGAAAAATTAATACCTGAAAATCATCTACAAATATTACCTTAACATATTCTAGAACCCCATGGTTATTACTGAATTCATTCACATGAAAATGTATTGGTCCTCATCTCTCCAATATTAATTAAATAAGTCTCTATAATATGAAACCTTTGTCAAGTTTCATAGGTGTTTCATACTTGTTTGTTAATGATTTAATAGATTTTATTGTTGTTTTAAATCACGAATGTTAAGGAAACACTCCTTATAGAATTAATTATTACTAAATGCATTTCGTTTTTGACTACCTATTCCCATTCTATATTCTCCATATTTTATTGACATTCACCTTTGATTATAATAACTTTCTACTCTTAAATCAGATGATCCACTAAATTCATTCAACAAAAGAAAAAAATCCATTCCATAAAATTTATAAATCAGGATCTTACATTCATGTGATTTCATATCTTTTTATTTTTTTAAATTATAACTCTATTATATGTCACTTTATGAGAATGAAATATAGATTAAAGTGAAAAAATGAAGCTATAAAATGAGAAAATTGTATCCCACTATAACCTTAGAAATTAGAGTTTGTCTGCAGTGGAAAAAAATATTATGAAATTGAGACATCCCTCTGATAGGTTTAAATGGATGTTGGAAGTCATTCCACCCTACCCAACACAAAAACTCAAAATTTATGACACTTAAGAAAAACTAATAAGAATTAAATGAACAGTAAGTTTATAAAGAAGTAAAAGACACAAGTTATTAATATGAGTCAAAAAGTTTGTCTTTCATGTATGGGAGAAATAAATGCAACAATAAATATTATAGGAAGTATAATACTACACTAAAATAGGAATATTAGTTGTTATAACTGAGTATAATTTATTGAATACTCAGTAATCTATATATTGATTTTTCACCTTAACTGCACATTATTCATTCAACTAGTACATTGTGCAGATTCATCCTCACATCCATTCATAGGAAATTCTATCTGGTCATCCAACTCACACCATCTTCCATCATTTATGATGTTCATCTATATTTAATATCAAAGGTGATCACCAGTAACTTCATTTAACTCAATTTTGTGTATCCTCAAACAATTTCAAATGCTTCTATTAGTAGTTTTCTCTAAGACTTCTCACTGACATATTATATAACATCGAAAGATATGATATTCCGATGACTTTATTATTCCAAAAAAGATGAACATGTTGGCACTAAAATATCATATTAGGAATAAAATTGGTAGTTTTGGATGACCAAAACATGAAACCCACCCAGAAAAACCATTTTATGGTTGAGTACATGGATGCATGAATTATTCAAAGGTTGCGTACAAAGGTGTGGTTCTTCATGCAGCATACATGTGTTCCATTGGAAACAAGGAGTTCAATGGAGTCCACTCATTTTGAACACATGTACAAGGTCTTTGTGTGCATGAAGAATTTTTTCATGAAATGAATGATTGATGTGCATAACTCCTTCATGCGATAATGAAGTTTTGCGATAAGGTTAAAGTCAAATTTGAATTGTTATATAGTCAAGCCCAACCATAAAAGGATGAAGATTCCTACAAGTCACTTATATAACTAATTAGTTGTGCATTAATAGTTGAGGATTTTAGCTATAAATTGAAGCTCATCCCCCAACCCCTTTACCCGTTTAGTTTCTTTCCAGAAGATGTAGTGATGCTTTACTACGCCCAACTCCATCCATTATGTGACAGCATGCAACCCCTATGATAGTGGTCCCCCCCCCCTTTAGTTAGAGAACATGCATGATAGAACTCCTATGAGACCAAACATGCCTTGGACAATGGTAGAGTGATCCTAGAACAAATATTACTATTGTTGGTTGGGTTTACGCAATGTGATGTTGCCTTCATGCATCCCTGGTCTACATGCAACTCCAAATATTGCATGAAACTATTCCCATTGAATCCATAAGTTTCCCATTATGATAAATACCCTACTCAAGAAACACTTGTGGGACAAACAATAAAAATTCACAAAACAACATCTTTGTAATGGCCCGCCAATTCACACTATCTTGAGAGTACATGAGTCATTACTAGTCCTTAAGCAACATCCCACAGATGCCAAAGGCTGGAAATAAATGCCAATTGGTTTCAAATACAAGTGGTGGATGATTTTCCCTTTAGAAAATAAACTAATAAACCTACCCACCATAACCAAACACTCACTATATGATGCATGAACAAATGAATGACAACTCAACAACTTCATGCACTCAAACTCACATCAAAGTAAGCAACAACCAAAGGATAACCAAGTATCAGAGTACACAAAGGATAAACAAAACAAGACCCTCCAAATAACTCAAGACTCCATGCTTCACATGCTCCAAGATCCAACATCTCCAAACAGTCCAACATCACAATGTAGTGATAAACACGTGTGAAGAATTACATTTTCCCCTGTCCCAGTAGATAGTATCGGCAAAATCACCAAAGTTCCCAAGTAGG
This sequence comes from Viscum album, assembly GCA_963277665.1. NCBI lineage: Eukaryota > Viridiplantae > Streptophyta > Magnoliopsida > Santalales > Viscaceae > Viscum > Viscum album. Next base: position 1,094,731,772 of record OY728139.1, read on the forward strand.
GGTGAGTATAAAACTTTGTAGGTTATCTCCATTGACTTATCTACTCCCTACACTAGGATAGAAGAGTTGGAAACAATTATATAAAATGGTTTATATAAAACAATTTTTCAAAAGAAGTTTATAACTAAATATAAACATTTTCCCAAACCATAAATTACTGAAACCATACAAGTGCAATTGAAACCAATTTTTCCAAAATGATATGTTTCCAGAAAAATAATCTATCAATCTTTACAACCATTTCCCAATATCCCTATATCGGTATACCCAACCATTACTCAAACCCATGCCATCGACTATTCATGCTATGTTATGAATGTTCCATACTCATGAGTGGTTTCTCGTCAATATACTAAGTCGGCATGAGGTAATTGTTTTCCATGTGGCATTAATCCTTTGGCATCGAGCACAAGGTCATATTTCAACCATGCTCCGTATATGAAATTCCCATGTGACATTAAACCTTTTGCACCAAGAACTATGTCATATTTCAAACAAGACCCTTATATGAAATATAAACACACAACACATATGCCCAACTATCTAGCCAAAAATAAACCATTTAATAAAAAAATCCATTTTATTGAAAACTATTTCCATCAAAACCATTCTAACACCAAATCATTTCAACTCCAAACCATTTAAATAAAAATATATTTATATTGAAACCCTTTTCTATAGAGATCTTCTGTTTCATTTACCATTTAGAAATTCCATAAAATCCATAATTTATAATCATCTCTTTCAATTAAACCCCATTTTTGAGAACTCATCACCAAGATCATGAAATTTCACAAAAACCATAAATCATCACAAATGAATATTTTTACATGCATTTCACAATCAATAAACCATTTGGAATCTAATACAATCAATTATAGCAAGATGATTTGAGAGAGAATCCACCTACCTTGATGGTATTGATGAAACTTTAACAACAGACGAAGAATGCACTAGAAAACGGGTCGATTGTCCAAGAGAGATGTTAGATCCCTTATCCTAGAAATATCATGACTAAAAATTGAATTATTTGGCATCCAGAAACGTATATCAAATCACTATAGGTTCATATCTAAGAAATAATGGAGATTGGAGAAGTAGATCTAAGAAGATCTATGAAAACATGACAAATTCAGAAAGAATGGAAACATACCTCAAGAATCAGACTCTAAATCACCAAAGGAAGGCTCTAGAGTGGCTTCAACTCATGTGGGGAGGGTTATCCAGACTTCAAGGGAGATTAATCTCGAATTAGGGGTGTTTTGAAGCTAAAACTATATTAATAGAGAAAAAATGAGTAAGCTCTTATAAAATAGGACCCTGATTTGACCTCTGTGTAAGATTTCAACACACGGTTTGTGCCAAACGTGTATGGATCATGAAATCTTACATTTGGTCCGAAAACTCCTTAGAAACCCCAAATTCTTCCATCCTTCACCTTTACCCCATTTTTATATAAGCATCCCAATTCAAGGAAACACCCCACTTTATGGAAACAACCCACTTTATGGAAACACACCACTTTATAGAAACACACCACTTTATGGAAACACCCCACTTAATAGAAACACCCCACTTAATGGAAACTCTCTATTTTATGGAAACTCTCTATTTTATGGAAACCCAATCAAAGACACCACATTTAATAAAACCCAATAAAAGGTGGTTATGTAATCGAAACCGGGGGTACTAAAATCTCCCCACCATTGGTCTTTCCCTCATCAGAAAGTAAAAATCCTTTATAGCCAAAAAGAATTCTAGTCACTGGTCTTTTATTTCCTTATCACCTTCCCAAGTCTCTTCCTGAATCTCACCATGTTTCCATAAAACCCGCACTAGGTCGATGCTTTTCCCACACAAGTCTTTCTATTTCCTATCCATGATCTCCAATATAATATTTACCAATGATGCATCTAGCTATAGCTCAAAGTTATCCCATATGATCACATGGTCAGTATCAGGGTGATACTTTTTCAACCGAGATACATGGAACACATTATACACTGAACTAAATTGTGGTGGTAATTCTAATCGATATTCCACATCTCTAACCTATTTCAGTATCTCAAAAGGGAAAATGTATCTAAGAGATAACTTGACCTACTTCCTAAAATGATGATGTCTAAGCCTTGGAGAGATCTTTAAGAAGACCTGATCACCCATAAAAAATGACAACGGTCTTTGACAGTGATCTGCATAAGATTTCTGACTAATCTGAGCTGTCTCGATCCTCATTCTAATCAACCAGATCTTCTTTGTTGTTTCTTGGGCAAGGATTGGCCCGACAAGTGATGTTTCACCTGTTTTCACCAAGCATAGTGGAGAACAACAAGTACACCCATAAAATGCTTCAAACGGAGCCATGCGTATCGAGTCTTGATAGATATTATTGGATGAGAACTCCACTAAGGGTATATGATCATCCCATGATCCACTAATATCCATTGCACAAGCACGCAACATATCTTCCAATGTTTGTATTGTAACACCCCGAGATTTTATGAGAAATATTCTTTTTAATTTTATTGATGTCTTGTGTTGTACGTTACAACAAAGTAGTCTTGCACAACACGGAACCCTAACTTCGCTGCATTACATGCAATCACGACCTTCTTTGATAGTGTGTGTAGTACCCAATACCGAGTTTCACTAAACGAGCTATTATTATAATATTATTATGAACTAGCCGTTATGAATAGTAATACCCACTTTTAAAAATTTTATAAATTTTATCTTTTAAAATGGACTTCATTTTTGGATTTAGAATATCGAAATTAGCTTGGGGTGAAATTTTGGTACTTCTTGGATAACTTTCATATTCTGATGAATAGTGAAAATTACTAAATTTTAATTAAAAAACATTTTTAATCAGAATAATTAATAGTGATAAATTATTAATTTGAGTGGTTTTAAAGTATATTTAGAATATATTTTTAGAATTTAATACAATTTTGGTCATTGGATGTAATTTAACATTTAAACCAGACATAAAAAAGTGTCAATCTTTTGATAGTTATTATCTCTTAAGAACACGCTATTTGTTTTGACGACAGGAACTAATTTTTTAAATAAATTAATGCAACTGATATGTTTTGAATTTTTTAAAATAGACATCATTTTTGAATTCATAATATCAAATATATATTAGGCTTATTTTTTGGTATTTTTCTGGAAACATTCATTTTTTGATGAATAGTGAAACCACTAATTGGTAGTTAAAAAAACTGAATTTTTCATAAAACATAATTTTAACGCTTCTGTGACTGAAATTTCGAAAATCCGAGAGACACCATTAATATCATGGACTAAAATTCGGTTCAATGAGATTAAAATAATTTTTGGTGAATAGTAACTTTTTACTTTTTTTACCACGGTTAAAACTAAAGAGGGTAATTAAGGGAAAAAATAATAATATTATTACCCTAAAACATGTCCTAATTCTATTGGATATGTGTAATTCGGCCAAAAACAACCTTAGGAATAAAATATGACCATTTAGGCCCACTTGGATTATATTAGGACATTTATTATTAATTTATTTAAAGAGGGGTTAAAATAGTTAAAATCAAAGTTTAATAACTAAATCATTTTTAATATGGGGTTATAAATAAGATAAATTCGACTATAAATATTAATTATAAAGCTAAAATGATTTTCTACATAATGGTATTTTATTTATAATTTTTAGACTTAAAATATTTTAATTTATTTATGAAACAATTATGATGCAGTAATAATCTTATTAATGAAATATTGACATAATTGATGTTATAAATACCCATATAATTTTAATTTGATACTTTTTATGAATTAAAATAATTTTATATGTTAATATGACATGTTAGTATTGATTTAATTAACTTTTTTAGAACTAATCATTCTGTTATGATTTTCACAAAAATCAATTACCAAATAGTGTCAAAATTGACATAAAATAGTTTTAAAAAAAATATTATATTAAAAATTGTTATTATATTCCTAAAAATCTAAGGTTTGTCCAATATACTTATATCTTGATAGGTGTATCATTAAAGGAACACGTGGGGTCTCTTTGATGTATATGGTATGTTTATTAACTATATAATATAAAAATACAAAGTGACATGGTAAATGTTAATCTAATTAACTAAGAGTTAAAACTAAACGTTATGTTTAATATAATGACCTAAAATTGTCTAAATTCTATTGAATGAGAGGATTGCGACCTATACCCACCTTATCTTTGAAATAAATCAATTTAGAGCAATTAAAAACCGAATATGACTTTATAATAAAATAATATTTTTAGTTATTCCAAAGGTGCCCCTCTCCTCCCTTATAAAAGGGCACCTCCTCCCTCTCTTCCTCACATCACTTTGAGCCTTCAAGCTCATCCAACCCCAGCCAGATTCTCTTCTCCACTTCTGTAGAAACATTCTAGAGGTCCTGGTCTTCTTCAAAGACCAATTTTAGTGCCCTAAGAGGAGGTCTCAAAGAGGCGCTTCAAAGAAGAGGTAATGTCCGTTATCGATTCTTTCACCTTTATTTCTTCTTCCACCTCTTATTCTTAGGTTGTTTTATTATGAAGTAATAACATCAGTATCAAGAATATAATTAAATGTTATTATAAGTATGAAACAACCCTATTTCACCATCTATCCATCCTACGGAAAACGAAATCACCGCGTGTGCGTACGTACGGAATACCGTCTCCACGCCGTGGTGAAATCTATTTTCCACCACCACCTTACTTGGATGGGTATAATGGTGTAAATAATAACTATATATGATTATTGTAAATTGATATTGATTTTGTAATAGTATACATACACTCCAATAAGATTCCAAAATCATGGGAACGATATCATCGCCCGTGCGTACGTACGGAATACCGTCTCCACGACGCAATGAGATTCATTCTCAATGATTAACCATTCATAAATGATTATAAAGTATATATAATAAGTAATCATGAAATATATGACATAATAATGATACTGGATTTATATATATATATATATATATGTATTTTATCCAATTAATTTCATTCAATGAGGAAATGAAAACAACGTTCATGCGTACGTACGGCCTACCGTCTCCATGAACAGTGTATTTATTTCCATTTATCGATCTATTATATATATGTATATTATGAATATATATTATATATAAATCATTTTTTATATTATCGAATTAATTAATCATGATCTAAGTAATGATATGAATAATTACAAGTCAAAACACAGACGATAAATGAAACGATTTTACCCAAAACGCTCTTTAACATGGAATTTTCAAAAGAACATGTAATATAAAGTCATAAGTGAACCATAAATGATATCATAACAATGAATATGATTCTGTAATAAGTCAATGACATTATTTAAATAATTATACAGGAGGTTCAAATACGTATGAAGCATATCAGACCTTTGGTGAGGGATACTATTTCAAATCTCATTTTTATCCGAGATTGTTTATTCGTAAGTATTTACTGGGGGTCATTGCTATCATCCATGTAAATGTTTTATAAAAGTGTATTCATGTATTTTTAAATTCATTTTTACCCATTTTGACTTTTACCCCATGGTATGAAAGGAATCTTTCTTTTATTTACCCTACACGGTACTTTGTGACTTTTCTTACCAAAGTACGAGAAGAATATTTTATTAACTTATACGGCATGAAAAGATTTTTACGGTTTTATAAAGCCATATTTCAATGAAGCTTCCTCCAAAAGATTTCATGACTATTTTCAACAAAATCCTTTTCTTTTAAAATTGCATGACATTTTTTGAAAAGAAAATGATTTTGAAGAAAAAAGGATATTTTCCTCATGAATTCATTTCAAGTGTTTTATCAAAACCATTTTCTATCTAAGATGACATTATTTTCATATGTGTATTGTTGAACCCTCTGGGAATTGAGTTGCTTTACTATATTTTGATAATCCCAACTATATATTATTTATATCTTAATTATGTTTGATACATCTCAAATATTCTTTATTATATATTGTTACTTTCAATTATGCTTAATATAAGTCTTCTGGATATATGTACTCTGACCTAACACATTCTGCCAATAGAATGCTTAAACAGTTTATAGCTACCGATACAGAACAGTAGCTACCGTTATGACTTAGAGCTACCGATATCGAATAGAGCTACCGATACAGAGTTCACCGATACATCAAGTTCACCTATACTCAAAGTTCACCGCTACATCAATGTCTACCAAGACGGTACAACAAGTCTACCGATAGAGTTACAGTTACAAGCTCACCGGTACTCAAGCCTACCACTACATCGAAGCCTACGGCTACTGATACAGAGCTACCGATATGCTGAAGACCATCGATATGCAAAGTCTACCGATACATCATGGAAACTACTGTTATGACTTACCGCTACTGATACAAGTCAGAGCCACAGCTACCGTTACAAGTCCACTGCTACTGATGCGATCACGTCTACTGTTGCAGCTTCTGATACAAAGTCTAACATTACAAATGAAGTCTACCGATACAGACACCTACTGTAACACAAGTCCACCGATAGCAAGAGCTACCATTCCAGAAACAGAACCCGATGCTGCTTTAATTTCTTTATCATTATTTAATCTAACCAACGGTCATATCAGGTATATTTTAATACACTAACATTTATTTAATGTCTGTTGTTGGATGTTAGGAAACCGCACCTCGTACCTACAAAAAGTAAATCATCTTTTGTCGGAGCTCATGCTTTATATAAAGGAAGGATGTGCTACTGCAAAACGGGGAATGAATAGACGAATATACAAAGAGATAGACATACCACGAGGTGTGCAAAATGAACAAAAGACTATGAATGCAAAGAGATGACATAACATACACGAAGAACTCATTACTACATACCAGTGAAGAGCTGAGAACAAGAACATAACACAAGAACTTCATCGACTACTACCTCCTTAGTCTCTACACCTGGAAGTAAAGGAAGTAGACGACACTCTATTTTCCAGAAAAAAACTAGAAGAGGACTCAGAACTAATTCTGATCAATCCAAAGAAGTCCAGAGCTGCACTGCAATCACTATATCCATTTCTAAACTCTAATTCTTTGCCTCCGTGATTTATCTTTTTACATATTGAGTAGTGTGTGTTATCTGATGTATTTAACACACACACTATCTCCTATGCTTTAACTATAGGATTTGTAAATCCTCACTCAACACTTTTACATCTATTATTTCCCATTGGGATAGTGGTAGAGGTCGTGCGTGACCTGGACAGCTAGTTTGCTGTTTTTTCTGTTCCCATGGATAACAGTGGTAGAGGTCTTGGACTTGGACAGTTTTATACTGTTGTAATCCCCGATCTAGGGTGTCGATCACTTTTATATAATGTTTTGAGAGGACTAAGTATCAGCTTGAGACTGAACCTCTTGGTTAAACCTACTGTGCTTATTTATTTTCTATGTTATTTTTATTCTGCTGCAAACTAAATTAAAACCAAAACTATTTTAAATTCACTTTGATAATTAAACTCGCAAGTGTTTATATTATTTTTAAATCAGTAAGTTAGTTTCAAAAGTTAATCAATTATTCTGATTTTATTAACTAGGAAAAAATCAATCCTTTGAGAACCTAACAGAACCTTTATTTTGATATAAATTCACTACAGTTTAATTCTGTGTTTTATTTGGGAGATTTTTAGACAAAGATTTTAAAACAGAAATTTTAATTGGAACTCAATTCACCCCCCTCTTGAGTGTCCACTCTGACCAACATTTGGTATCAGAGGTTTGTTTAAAATATTTTGTACTCTAATTTTCAACTGTGATTTTAGTTTTATTTTAAAGTTCTTAAAATTTCTGTTATTTCTAAATTTTTATCTCTTTAAAATATTTGTTTTAAGTAAGCTATCGTGGATAATAGACTTGAAGCTGTTTCTACCAATAGACCACAATTTTTCAATGGAACTAACTATGGTCAGTGGAAAATCAAGATGAAAATTCATTTAGAGATCATGGGTTTTGATATTTGGACTGCTATAGAATCAGAATATAAAATTCCTACTACTATTAGATCTACATGGAATGAAGCTACTAAGACAGCCTACAATAATAATTGTAAAGGTATGACTGCTTTGTACTGTGATTTAGGAGATGATTAATTTAATAGAATATCTGCCTGTAAAACTGCTTATGAAATTTAGGATACCTTAGTTGTTTCTCATGAAGGAACCACAAATGTAAAGGAAATGAGATTGAACACTTATACTATTAAGTATGATAATTTTAAGATGAAGCCTGATGAACCCATTTCTGACATGTATCTTAGGTTCAAAAAAATTGTCAACACAATGATCTCTCTGGGAAAGGATGTTCCATCAAAGGAACAAATTATGAGAATTATGAGATGCCTACCTGAAAGATGGAGAGGAACTTCTATTTCAATTAGATAATCGTGTGATATTGGAGAAATTCCAGTCAAGGAATTAATTGGCAAGCTGATGATGTATGAAGAAGAACTTAAGGTGAACAAAGAAGAAGATGATGAACCAAGAAGGAAGTCTATTGCGTTCAATACTTCAACTTCAATGAATAAAGATAAGGAGAAGCTTCAAGACATAAATTAGAGTTCAAGCTGTGAAGACAGTGAAAGTGTTTCTGACAGTGATGCTGAGATGGCTCACATTGCCAGAAGGTTTAAGAAGTTCTATAGGAAGAAGAAGTTTTTCAGAAAATCTAATTACAAAAATAAGAATGACAGCAAGGGTCATTGGAAAAAGGATTGGAAGTAATCTGACAAAACAGATGAGGTTGTCTGCTATGAGTGCAAAAGAAAAGGACATATAAAAGAAGACTATCCAAAGTTGAAGTAAAAGAAGAAATATGAATAAAAGGGCAATAAGTATAAGAAATCCATGAAGGTTACTTGGAGTGCTTCTAAGGATATCTCCAGTGAATCCAAAATTTCTGAAACTGAATCTAGAAATAAGGCATATATGTGTTTCATGACAAACACATCTAAGGTAACATCTGAAACTCCTGCTTTAAATTCATATTATTTTGGAGATGATTCTGACTCACAAAACATGTCAAAATATGAACTGTTTGAATATTGTGATATGTTAGAAGAAATTTTTAATGAACTGAAAGATAAATACAAAGTTTTAAAGAAACAGTATGATTTAACTATTAAACATAAAGCTGATCTTGATATTGAAATAGAAAAGAATGCTCAGTTGCTTAAAGAGAACACTGAACTGAAATTATCCAATGAGCAACTTAAGAAAGACTTAGAAAAGTTTACAAATGGTAAATATACTCTTACTCAGATGCTAGGTAAACAAATAGAACCTAGATACACTTCTGGTATAGGATACCAACCTGGAAAGAGAAAATTTACCAAAACTAAATTCATTCCTAAATCTGGACAGAATACTGCGAGTTCTAGTTCTGGACATTTATATGCTTGAACTAGTTATATTCATAGTTACGGATCTAATATGGTTTACCTTTCAAAATCTGTTGATTCTACAAAGTTTATGAGACCCATTAGACAAATATGGGTACCTAAAGATTTATTGGGTAACCTATCTGGACCCAATAAGATCTGGGTACCAAAATCATTTCCTATCTAAATCTATTTTGTAGGGAACCTGCTTAAAGAGATCATGTAGAAAGACTTGGTATTTGGACAGTGGATGTTCAAGACATATGTCAGGAGACTTTTCATGCTTTAAAAGCATAGTCAGAGTTGATGGAGGTTTTGTCACCATTGTTGATAACTCAAAAGGAAAAATCATCAGTTTAGGCCAGATTGGTAACACTGACTCAATATTGATTTCCAAAGTTTTATTTTTTGATGGACTGAAATATAATTTGTTAAGTATTTCTCAGTTATGTGATGATGGTTTTTATGTTAAATTTGAAAATGATTCTTGCAATGTTTTTTAATTCTAAAAATGTTTTAGTATTTTCTACTTTAAGAAGTGAAAATGTTTATGGTGTTGATTTAAATTCATTAGAAAAGCAAAATATTACTTGTTTAAATGATTTTCATAAAGAGTCTTGGCTTTGGAACAGATGATTAGGACACTGCAATGTACACTCACTTAGAAAACTTGCTAGGAAGAACTTAGTTAGAGACCTACCCAAACTTGAATTTCCAGCAGACAAAGTTTGTAATCCCTATCAAAAGGGAATGCATCATAAAGTTTCTTTTAAATCCAAGAAAGAAGTTTCAACTTCTCAACCTCTCGAGTTGGTTCACATGGATTTATTTGGACCTTCTAGAGTTTCTAGTTTAAATGGGAAGCACTATGTATATGTTCTTGTAGATGACTTTTCTAGATATACATGGGTATATTTTCTAGCTCACAAAACTGAAGATTGTTCTTGATTTGTAAAATATTCCAAGTCTGTAGATAACTTTAGTAGACTTAAGATCAAAACATTGAGAAGTGATCATGGTCGTGAGTTTGAAAATCAAGAGTTTGAATCCTACTGCTCACACAGTGTCTATAGTCACAATTTTTCTGCCCCTAGGACACCTCAGTAGAATGGTGTAGTAGAAAGGAGGAATAGAACCCTACAAGAAATTTCCAGAACCATGCTAAATGAGTATGACCTACCTATTTACTTTTGGGTTGAAGCTGTCAATACAGCTTGTTATGTTATTAAGTGAGTCTTGATCAGACCTGCTCTTAAAAGGAACCCTTATGAGTTGTGGAACCGTAAGAAGCCCAAGTTTAAGTACTTTAGAGTTTTTGTTTGTAAAGTTTTTATTCTTAATACTAAATACAATCTTGATAATTTTGCACCAAAGAGTGATGAAGGAATTTTCCTAGGATACTCTATAACTAGTAACGCCTGTAGAGTTTTCAGTAAGAGAACCAAATGTGTTGAAGAATCTATTCACATCAAATTTGATGAAACTGATCCACATGAGCCTAAGACTTCTCTTGAAAATATTGAAGATGATTTATCTATTATGAACCTTAATGATAAAGACAGTGGACCAATAGTTAAAACATCCAGTTCTGGAAATTATCCAAAACCTGCTTCTGTTGAACCTCAACCTGTAGATGAACCTGAAAGTTCTAGTCCTACCTTTACTAGATCGACTAGAATCATAAAGAATCGTCCTTTAGATGCTGTTGTAGGAAATCATGATAGAGGGACACATACTAGAGCTTCTCTACGAAATCAGGTTGAACATCAAGCTTTTCTTTCACAGTTAGAACCTAAAAATATCAATGATGCTATCAATGATGAATTTTGGGTAATGTCTATGCAAGAAGAACTAAATAAATTTGAAAGAAACAAATTCTGGAAATTAGTAGAAAGACCTAAGGACACTATAACCATCGGCACAAAATGGGTGTTTAGAAACAAAGTTGATGAATCTGGAAACATCATTAGAAACAAAGCTAGGATATTTGCACAAGGTTACAATCAAGAAGAAGGAATTGACTATGAGGAAACCTTTGCTCTTGTAGCTAGAGTAGATGCTATTAGGATCTTACTTGCTTTTGCATCACATCTGAATTTCAAGTTATATCAAATGGATGTGAAAAGTGCTTTTCTAAATGGTTTTATTGTTGAAGATGTTTTTTTAGAACAACCACTTGGTTTTTCAAATCCTCATTTTCAAAATCATGTTTTTAAACTTTCGAAATCTTTATATGGTTTAAAACAAGCTCTAAGAGATTGGTATGAAAGACTTACAAATTTCCTTATTTCAAAAAGATTTTCAAAAGGAATTGATGGTCCCAATCTTTTTATAAAAAGGTTTTCAAAAGATGTTTTAATAGTACAGATCTATGTTGATGATATTATTTTTGGATCTTCTAAAAATTCCTTATGTACTGATTTTTCAAAGGTTATGAAAAATTAGTTTGAAATGAGCTTAATGGAAGAGCTTAAGTACTTTCTTGGATTTCAAATCTTTCAAACTAAAGATGGAATTATTTTAAATCAGAGTAAATATAATAAGGATTTATTAAAACATTTTGGTTTGGATAGTATTAAGGGAAGTGATACACCTATGAGTACCACCTGTAAATTGGATATTAATAAAACTTGTAAACCAGTTGATCAAACTAATTACAGAGGTATGATTGGGAGTTTACTTTATCTTACTGCTAGTCAACCTGATATTATGTTTAGTGTATGCATGTGTGCTAGATTTCAAGCTAACCCTAAAGAGTCACACTTACTTTCTATTAAAAAGATTTTCAAATATCTTAAAAATACTGCTAATTTGGGATTGTTTTATCCAAAAGGACAATCATTTGATTTAATAAGTTATTCGGATGCTGACTTTGCTGGATGCAAGTTAGATAGAAAAAGGACTTTTGGAACATGTCATTTACTTGGAAAGTCCCTAGTATCATGGTGTAGTATGAAACACAACTCAGTTGCATTGTCTACTGCTGAAGCAGAGTATATAGCTGCTGGTAGTTGCTGTACACAGATTCTGTGGATGAAACACACTTTATTGGACTATGGATTTAATTTTAAACATGTTTCAATAAATTGCGACAACACTAGTGTGGTAAACATATCTAATAACCATGTGTCTCACTCTAGAACCAAACACATTGATGTTATAAACCACTTTTTAAGAGATCATTATCAAAGAGGTGATATAACACTTGAATTTATAGGCACTGAACTTAAATTAGCTGACATTTTCACTAATCCTTTAAGTTCAGAAAGATTAAGTTTCATTAGACATGAATTAGGAATGATATCTTACCCTTAAACCATTAGAAACCTCACTTTTAGAAACCTCACCGTTAGAAGACCTCACTGTTTGGAGACTTTACTGGTACATCATGAACTGTTTTAAACTACTTTATAGGTGAGACATCGAGTTTTTTTAGGTGATTTATTTTATTTGTCGATCCAAAATGATATTAAAAACTGAGTCTAGACTTCACTCAATCTCACCATGAACTCGTCTGTTCGAATCCCTCCAACCTAACCCTCTCAAGCAGCAAAACCCTAAACCTCGAATCTGCAATGGCCCGTGTCAGGAGACCCCAGGTTATAGATGGGAGTGATGAGCCGCAAGAGAAAAGATAGAAAGTAATGAATGCTAGTACCAATAGAAGTGGAAGTGGAAGTTTAGCTCGAAGGAATCCAATAAACTCGCATCTCTAAAAGTGAGACATTGTCGTAGAGAAAGAGGTGTGTGCAGAATGGCTCATGGAGAGCAAGTCCTTGGTTCGTAAAGTTTTAGAAGAACAAGGTTGGACTGAGTGCTTCGCGAACAACAACAGGCCTTACTATCCTGAGCTGGTGAAACAGATCTATGATTTTTTCCACTTTTAAAAGACTGAGGAAGAAAGCAGAATGATTTCTTTGGTAAATGGTCAGGACGTATCTTTTACTTGAGTGGAATGGGATAGGAACTTAAGAGTTCCCCATGAAAGAGATTATGCATTTTATTTAAAATCTGTACCTTCAACCAGTGATGTGTTTCAGTATGAAGATGCTTTGCTGGAGGTTACAGGGAATGGGACCCCTAGAAATGTGATTGCTGCAGAGATGGTAGGAGAAGATAAGCTATTGTTTAAATTTATTCAGCATGTTGTTAGTCTGATAAGAGGAGACTTTTCCACTTTGAGATTCCAAGACATATATCTGTTATATTTGCTGAAGCACAGTGTGAGAATCAATCTATGTAGATTGATTATGGTTCAAGTGGAAGAGATGACTAGACCGAATTCCAAATCAAATGCTATGTTTTTCTCAAAGCTGATTTCTGTGATGCTAAAAGTGAAAGCGGTTGATGGACCTTAGGATGAGCTTGTAGTGGTTAAGAAAAACATCTGTATTACAAGAACTGTCTGTAAATACATGAAGGTCAGTTAGAATCCTTGGAAGAAATCATGGATGAATGATGATGGAAAAATATATGAAAAGTATGCTCCTATTGATCATCCTTCTAGACCAAAGGATGTGATGGATCCTGGTCTTGGACCAGATGAGCCAGAAACGGTCTACAGTGATGATGATGCTGAGGGGGAAGAGACTTTAGTTGAGGAAGGAGGAGTCCCAGACTTACCTCCTAGTCCTGTGCATCAAGTTATTTCTTATGGAGAAGCTAGCCCTCCAAAAGAACCACCAAAGAGAGAAACTGTCTTGAAGGACAATGATACAGAGACTACAGAAGAAGAAGAAGAAGCATACTAGTATGTTGTCAAGGATACCTCTGAGGAGGATGAGGCAACCGAATATGATCATAATGTTAATGGAGAAAAGGACGATGATAGTGAAGCAGATGATGAGCAAAATGTTGAAAAAGAGATCAGTTTGAGTCCTCTAATAGTCAATACAGTCAGGATAGTGCCGGATCGGGAAGACGTAGCAGTAGCACCTGTTGATGAGAGAGTCATTAATGACTCAGAACAAATGGCTATTGAATCTGCTGTGGTTGTAGAGGAAATTGTAGAATTACCTCAGGAAGAACAGTTGGAAGAGATACCTCCGGAGAATGTTCCAAGTGAGTGGGAGAATCTTGGCTCAGTATCAGTGTTATATGACATTGAAGGTTGGACATTAGATCCCAGATATATTATTCTTGGACATTCTTATGGAGATTCGGATGAGGAAGATCAACCCGAAAAGAAATCAGTTACCTTACCAACTATGGCTAAAAATGTGGCAACCAAGGAGGGCCTTGAGTCCTAAAAAGCTGAATTGAAAGAAGCCATAAAGGAATTACTGGAAGATATGAAGAAAAGTATGGTTGAAGAGATGAAAAGCGTGGAGAAATCCCTTGAGTTATCCATTGGATGTGGTGAGTCCAGTCCTTTGAAAGAAACAATGGATGCACTTAAAGTTTTCCACACTCAGATTGAGAGTTGGACAGGAGCTGTAGTTTCCTTGAGATAATCGATTGCTTCTCTGACTACCATGAATATCTCTCAAAGTCAAGTAAACTCTGACATTCGATATTTCAAAGAAGTGGTCAAAAAATTTGTAGAAGTTTTTGAAACCTTTAAAAAGTCAGTTAAAGAACATCTAAACTGTCAGGATACCCTTGTTCAAAAGGTATTTAGCAGTCTTACTCAATCATTCAAGGAGACAATGGCCTTCTCAATGAAACCTCTTCCCTCATCTAGCACAAGTATTAACCTTGACCAGATCCGCACTGTTATTCAGGAAGAATTGGCTAAGTCCAATCCCAGTGGTGCATCAGATACTCATATTCTTGCTACCACTAGGGAAGTTAGTAGTTTTGTTCGTGATCACCTACGGGCAGCTACTGCTTCTCAAGAGGCAATCAAGAATAAGTTGGATTCTTATTTTGAAAATTTTTATACCAAACATCAGATGACCAACCATTTCAAGCTCTTGCTGGATAATATGTAGTTGCATCCAGTTACCCAAGCCTTCAGGGAACAAGTTAGTAAGCTCAGGGAGCTTACTCTTGATTTTGAAAAGTTTATGGAGAATGGAGATAATTTTGTGTCTGCAATGGAGAGAGGAGGAAGCTATATATTGGATATCAGAAACATGTTGCTGCCCTTTCTGCATGTGTATGTAAGACCAGTGATTGTACCTCCTGCACTTCCTGCTTCTGCCTTTGGGAGTACTCCTCAATTGACTCCAGTTCAACCCATCAGGATCTTGACACCAATGATCACTCAAATGAGCTCAGATTTCAGATCCGGTGCAGTTTCTGTAGCTGAACCACCAGTTCTGCCTTCAGTTATTCTGAAACCCTCTGCTGACCCTGCACCTGCAACCTCTACTGATCCTAAGGGGAAGACAACTGTTCCATAGGAGGATTGAGTGTTTCTAGATCTTTTTGATAGGATTCACTTATATTTTTTTCTCTGCTTTTATCAGTGTATCGTTTGTATATTAATGAAATTCCTCTTCATTATATACTTTACTAAGTTTCTATTACTTTTTCATTTACTCTCTGCTAATTTTTATCTTTTCTTTGCTACCCTTCTTTTTGTTAATCACAAAGGGGGAGAAAATGAGAACATGGAAAAATGAGAGCAAATAAGCAATGAGTCCTAAGAGTTAACAAAGGGGGAGAAACACACAAAGGGGGAATGAGAAACTGAGACATGAGGAATATGGAAAATTTTTTAATCAAAAGAAACCTTGTGTTCTTTTCCATCTTTTCTGTTTCCTCTAATACTATTTTTTTGATATCATTTTTTGATATATATTTTTTCTCTGCTACTATTTTATTTTTCTGGCATAAGTTGTGATTATCAAAAAGGGGGAGATTGTTGAACCCTCTGAGAATTGAGTCCCTTTACTATATTTTGATAATCCCAACTATATATTATTTATATCTTAATTATGTTTGATACATCTCAAATATGCTTTATTATATGTTGTTACTTTAAATTATGCTTAATATAAGTCTTTTGGATATATGTACTCTGACCTAACACATTCTCCCAATAGAATGCTTAAATAGTTTATAGCTACCGATACAGAACAGTAGCTACTGTTATGACTTAGAGATACCGATATCGAATAGAGCTACCGATACGGAGTTCACCGATACATCAAGTTCACCGGTACTCAAAGTTCACCACTACATCAAAGTATACCAAGACGTTACAACAAGTCTACCGATAGAGTAACAGTTACAAGCTCACCGGTGCTCAAGCCTACCGACAACTACTGATACAGAGCTACTGATATGCTGAAGACCACTGATATGCAAAGTCTACCAATACATCAAGGAAGCTACCGTTATGACTTACCGCTACCAATACAAGTCAAGGCCGCAGATACCGTTACAAGTCCACCGCTACTGATGCGATCACATATACTATTGCAGCTATAACGACCCATACTTTACATACATTGTTAATACTTCAAAATTGAAGCACATTTATTACAACATATGACAAAACCACAAAGGACCGTATAGGTATAGTGTCTTTAGAAACTGGGAAACATAAACAACTGGTTCATAAATCTTCTACAGTGCCTCCCATTTATTTCATCATATCTAGGGTCCCTTTTAGCATATTCTACTTAATATCCATCTTCCTGACCTGGGGAAAAGAAAACATAAAAGGGTGAGCTCAAATGCTCAGCAAGGGCAATAAAGGAAATAAAAATCATATCATATCTTTTTGAAAATCATAACCTGCAAAAGAGATCATAAAATCTTAATAAATCATAGAAGTGAAAATGAGATCCCCATAATCATAACATGAAACTTGAAACTTTGTGGCATGCACACATAATCATGGAAAATCATTTCTTGTTAGTCATGACTTATTGCCAAGACTATCTTAGTGGACAAAGTCCCTTTCTGAACCGAGTTCACTCCTCGTTTCAGTCCTGTATCACTGAACCGAAATAACCTTCTGTTCCAGCCATGTCTATCTCATGAGATATAAAATCTTTACCCAATGCATTGGAGGGAGATATAGGTCCCACCCATCTTATAATGAATCCTTTCTTATGTGTGCCACATAATCATAAAACATACATCATTGCATAACACATGTAACAAAAATGGGATTCTTGAAACATCATGACATCATAAATCAATTCATATAAGATAAAGGAATTCATAAACATAATTCAATCACAACATAGTCAAATCAATGTAAAAATATGGATAGAAACATAACCCTTTATTATCTTAGATGGAAAATAATTTTGATAAAACACTTGAATTGAATTCTTGAGGAAAATATCCTTTCTTCTTCAAAATCAATTTCTTTTCACAAAACATCATGCAATTTTAAAAGAAAGAGATTTTATTGAAAATAGTCATGAAATCTTTTATAGGAAGCTTCATGAAAATAAGGCTTTATAAAACAGTAGAAATCCGTTCGTGCCGTATAAGTTAAAAAAAACATTCTTCGTACTTTTGTCGGAAAAGTCAAAAAAAGTACCTCGTACGAAAAAAAACGACAAAAGATTCCTTTCATATTTTTTACTAAAAACTCACCTAAGGGTAAAATTGGATTTAAACTATTGCAAGTGGATGGAAACAATATTACATATTGAGGGAACATGGATGTGGATGATAAAATACACCCCAGTAAATACTTACGAATAAACAATCTCGGATAAAAATGAGATTGTGATATTTCCCTTACCTTAGGTCCAATTTGCCTTGTATGTGTCCGAAGCTCCTGTATAATGGTTTAAATAATGTTATTGACTTATTCCAGAATCATACATGTTGATATGATATCATATATGGTCATATTATTAGCTTCTTGTTACTAATATTTCATTGTTACTTGTTACTCGGGTCTTTATAACTTTTTGTTCTTATGCGTGTTTTGCCGAATAAATTCTTATTCTTATTTCAAGGTTATAGATACCTTATATCCAGAATGGTATTAGTGTAACATATATCATATTTATTCATTCAATTCATTTATATAATTACTATGTAATGATGATCATGTAGAACGAGTCGCATCACATCGTGGAGACGGTATTCCGTACGTACGCACGAGTGATGATATCGTTCCTATGATCGTGGAAATGTATTGGAGTATATATATATTATTTCAGTATCAATATTACTTTATAATAATCATAAATAGTTACTCATTACACCATTATACCTATCCTTGTAAAGTGATGGTGGAAAAATAGATTACACCACGGCGTGGAGACGGTATTCCGTACGTACGCACACGCGGTGATTTCATTTTTTCGTAGGATGGATAGAAGGTGAATTAGGGTTGTTTCATATTTATAATAACATATCAGTATGTAAGTAATACTGATGTTATTACTTCATCATGAAACAACTAAAGAAGAAGAAGTTGAAGAAGAAAGAAAATGAAAAGATCGGTAATGGATATTACCTCTTCTTTGGAACGCCTCTTTGAATCCTCCACTTAAGGAACTAAGAGTGGTCTTTGGAGAAGAA
Organism: Viscum album; assembly: GCA_963277665.1. Taxonomy (NCBI): domain Eukaryota; kingdom Viridiplantae; phylum Streptophyta; class Magnoliopsida; order Santalales; family Viscaceae; genus Viscum; species Viscum album. The sequence continues at coordinate 1,094,750,641 of OY728139.1, forward strand.
CATGACCTCTAGGACTATTCTAGGGAAGTGTAGAGGAGAAAATGGCAGGGGTTGGCCGAGCTTGAGTGCTCAATTTGGTGTGAGGAGGAGGGGGAGGAGGTGCCCTTTTATAAGGGAGGAGAGGGGCACCTTAGGAATATCTCAAAATATTATTTTATATTAATGTCAAAATCGGTTTATAATGGTTCCAAAGGGTCTTATTTCGAAGATAAAGTGGGGAAGGGTCGAAATCCTATCAACCAATAGAATTTAGACAAGTTTAGGGTATTATTTTAACCTTATTAATTAGATTTAACTCTAAGTTAAATAATTTAACTTTTACCATGTCTTTTTGTTTTCTTTCACTATATGGTTAATACACTTACTATAACATGCCAAACGAACCCCAAATTGTTTATTATTAAACTATATATCCTTATCTAAGTCATTTGGCCGAACCTTAGATTTTTAGGAATACAATAACAATTAATAATATAATATTTGATTTAAAAACTATTTTGTGTCAATTTTGACACTATTTGATATATGATTTTTGTTAAAGTCATAACAGAATTATATGTTCGAGAAAAGTTGATTAAATCAACATTAATATATCATAGTAACCTATAAAATTAGTGGAATTCATAAAAAGTCTTAAATTACATTTATTTTGGTATTTATATTATCAATTTTGTCAATATTTCATTAATAAGATAATTACTGCATCATCTTTGTGTTATAAATAAATTAAATTATTTGATGTCTAAAAATTACAAATAAAATATCATCATGTAGGAAATCTTTTTATCTTTCTAATTAATATTTACAATTGAATTTATCTTATGTATAACCCCATATTAAAAATGATTTACTTATTAAACTTTGATTTTAACTATTTTAACCCTTCTTTAAATAAATTAATAATAAATGTCCTAATCTAATCCAAGTGGGCCTAAATGGTCATATTGTATTCCTAAGTTTGTTTTTGGTCGAATTAAACTTGTCCAATAGAATTAGGACATGTTTTAGGGTAATATTAATATCATATTTACCCTTAGTTACCCTATTTACTATTAACCGCGGTAAAAAAAGTAAAAAGTTACTATTCACCAAAAATTATTTTCATCTCATTGAACCACATTTTAGTCCTTGATATTAACCGTGTCTCTCGGATTTTCGAAATTCCATTCACAGAAGCGGTAAAATTAAGTTTTATGCAAAATTCGGTTTTTAACCTACCACTTAGTGGTTTCACTATTCATCAAAAATTGAAAGTTTTCAGAAAAATACCAAAATTTCACCCTAGGCTAATTTCGATATTCTGAGTCCAAAAATTAAGTCCATTTTGAAAAATAAAATTTATAAAATTTCAAAAAGTGGTTATTACTATTCATAACGGCTAGTTTTAATAGCATATTGTTATTTAGTGAAACTCGGTATTGCGTACGACGAAAGCTATCGAGGAAGGTCGCGATTGCGTGTAAAGCAAGCCAAGCAAGTGTTGTGTAGAAAAAGATTCCTTTGATGATTTATATAACATAAAAGTCTCGGGTGTTACATTCTACCCCCCTTAAAAAGAATTTCGCCCTCGAAATTCGTCACTTTGTAACAAACAGATGAGGATACTTCTCCCTCATCATATTCTCAAGCTCCCAAGTAGCTTCTTCAAGTTGGTGGTTCCTCCATAAAACTTTCACCAATCGAGTGGTCTTGTTTCGTAGAACTTTTTCGCTACGATCCAGAATCTCTATCGGCTGTTCTTCATAAGAAAGATCTTGCTCCAACGGTACAACTTCTGAGCTGAGTACATGTGAAGGATCAGGTATGTACTTTCTCAGGAGAGATACATGGAACACATCGTGAACTTGAGAGAGATTCGGTGGAAGCGCCAATCGGTAAGCTACCTTCCCAACACGATCCAGTATTTCGAAAGGACCGATCTATCTAGGGCTCAACTTCCCCTTCTTTCCAAATCTCATAACCCTCTTCCAGGGAGATATTCGTAAGAACACTTTATCACCCACTTCAAACTCTAGGTCTTTTCTTCGGTTGTCGGCATAACTTTTCTGTCGACTCTGAGCTGCTCTTATGTGTTGTTGAATAGATCTGACCTTTTCTGCCATCTCATCAACGAGATCAGGTCCTAATAGATTTCTTTCCCCAACTTCATCCCAGCAAGTTGGAGTCCTGCATTTCTTTCCATAGAGAGCTTCATAAGGAGCCATCTGAATACTGGAGTGAAAGCTATTATTATAAGAAAATTCCACCAAAGGTAGGTGTTGATCCCAGCCTCCTTTGAAATCCATAGAGCAAGCTCTCAACATATCTTCTAGGGTTTGAATTGTTCTCTCAGACTGACCGTCTGTCTGGGGATGATAAGCAGTGCTGAAACTCAACTCTGTATCCAGAGTATGCTGAAGACTTCGCCAGAACTTCGAGGTAAATCTCGGATCCCGATCAGATATAATAGAAAGTGGTACTCCATGCAATCTTACCACTTCCTTTACATATATCCTGGCAAGCTGATCTAGAGAGAAATCCTCTCTAATAGGAATGAAGTGTGCAGACTTTGTAAGATGATCAACTATGACCCAGATAGCATTATTGCCTTTGGATGTTTTAGGAAGTCCTGTGACAAAGTCCATAGTGATGTTTTCCCATTTCCATTCGGGTATGGGTAATGGTTGTAACATCCCCTTAGACTTCTGTCTCTCAGCTTTAACTTGTTGACAAACCAAGCATCGAGATACATATTCAGCAACATCTCTTTTCATGCCATCCCACCAGAAGTACTCTTTCAGGTCCCTATACATCTTCGTACTTCCAGGATGAATAGAGAATGATGAACTATGAGCCTCATCCAGCAGCTCCTTCTTTAATTCGGGGATGGGAGGAACACAAACCCGATTCCTGAACTTTATTATCCCATCACAATCAAGGTTGAATTCAGGAACATTTCTCACCTTCTTTTGTAACTCGACATCTTCTTTCTGTGCCTCTTTAATCTTCACATGTATAGATGGTTGAACATTCATTTGAGAAAGATAAGATTTTTCCCCTTCCATTATAATTCCAAGATCCATCCTTTGTAAATCCATAAATATTGGATCTTTTGTGATCCTCATCATGGATAAACTAGCATGGTCTTGTCGACTTAATGCATCTGCCACCTTGTTTGCTTTCCCAGGGTGGTAATGGATTGAGCAGTCATAATCCTTAATCAGCTCCAACCATCTTCTTTGACGCATATTCAACTCCTTTTGTGTGAAAATATACTTTAAACTTTTATGATCAGTATAAATATCAAACCTTTCACCATAAAGGTAATGCCTCCAAATCTTTAATGCAAAGATTACCGCAGCCAACTCCAAATCATGTGTTGGGTAATTTTGCTCATGGATTTTCAACTATCGTGAGGCATAAGCTTTCACCGTATCATTTTGCATAAGAACACACCCCAATCCCTTCTTGGATGCATCACTGTAGATCACAAACCTTTCTCCACTACAAGTCAGTGTGAGCATAGGTGCACTGGATAACCTTCTTTTCAACTCCTTGAAATTCTCTTCACATTCCTCTGTCCAGACAAACTTAACTCCTTTCCGAGTCAACTTGGTGATTGGATTAGATAATCGTGAAAAATCTTTTACAAAACGTCGATAATATCCAGCCAAACCAAGAAAACTTCGGATCTCAGTTACTGTTGTTGGTCTTGACCATCTTTCGATAACCTCTGTTTTTGCTGGATCCATAGATATCCCCTCTTTTGAGATTATGTGACCCAAAAATGCAACTTTTTGAAGCCAAAATTCACACTTGGTAAATTTGGCATAAAGCTTCTCCTTTCTCAGGGTCTTCAATATAATTCTCAAGTGATCTTCATGCTCTTCCTTGCTCTTTGAATAGACAAGAATATCGTCTATAAAGACTACCACAAATTGATCAAGATAGTCTCTAAAGACTCTATTCATTAGATCCATGAAGATAGCAGGGGCATTAGTAAGACCAAATGGCATCACTATAAATTCATAGTGTCCATACCTTGTACGGAAAGCCGTCTTTGGTATATCCTCCCTTTTGACCCTTAATTGATGATACCCTGAACGAAGATCAATCTTGGAAAAGTATTGAGCTCCGCGTAGTTGGTCAAATAAGTCATCAATGCGTGGGAGAGGATATTTGTTCTTGATAGTGATCTTGTTAAGTTCTCGATAATCAATGCAGAGTCTCATTGATCCATCTTTCTTCTTAACAAATAGAACAGGTGCTCCCCAAGGTGACGCACTGGGGCGTATGAATCCCTTATCAAGATTCTCTTGGAGTTGCTTCTTCAATTCCTGCAACTCAATTGGGGCCATTCTATAAGGTGTCTTTGAAATAGGCAAAGCACCCGGTACGAGTTCTATTGAAAACTCAACTTCACGATTTGGTGGAAGACCCGGCAATTCCTCCGGAAAGACATCATCAAACTCCCGTACAATGGGCATATTCTTAATCGTGAGTTTCTCACCAACCATTTGAGATAAATAACCTTCATTTAGTGGAATCAATACCCATAAGATGGAAGAAATTTCCACTGGAAGGTTATGTTCATCCTTGCATTGATAGACGATCGTAGATTGATCTGGAATATGAAATGTGACTTCCCTTCTTTGGCAATCGATATGAGCTCCATGTAGAGAAAGCCAATCCATGCCAAGAATCACATCAAATTCCACTAAAGGAAGGATCACAAGATTTGCAGGAAGCACTTTCCCACAAACTTCGATCGGAGAAGAATTATAAACTTTTGATGCGATTGATGTGCCATTAGGTGTTGTCACAGCTAACTCAGCATCTAATTGTTGAGGTAATATGGTGATACTCTTAGAAAAGTCTTCAGAAATAAAAGAGTGGGTGGATCCAGAATCAAATAAAACATTTGCTACTTTAGAGTGGATGGTAAGTGTACCTTTCACCACATCGTTATCGTACTCCACATCGCCGGTAGAAATTGCATGTGACTTTCCTTTGTCTTTAGCCTTAAGAGTTTGTTGACGTCGACCATCATCATCAACCCTTGGATTTGGGCATTGATTGGCATAATGCCCCATCTCCTTGCACTTGAAACATTGAAGTGTAGTAGGATCATTCTGTGTATCCCTTCCATTGTTTGCATCATTAGACATCTTCTTCCCACTATCATGGCATTCAAATACCCGATGACCTTCTTTTCCACATTTAAAACATTTACTTGTCCCTTTAAGACAACTCCCTCCATGTTTCTTTCCACACTTTGAGCATAAGGGAAAGTTCATCTTCTTTTCAGTGTGCTCTTTAGAGTTTCCTTTGAATTCCATCTTCCTCTTCTTATCAAACCCATGTGACTGATGGGTTACTCCAATCTCCATCTCGACTTTGAGAGCACATCGAACGATTTCCTCGTAGCTATTGAAGTCCCTTATGGCTAACGCCCTTCGAAGACTTGGTTTTAAGCCACTAAAAAAATCGATTGATCTTACTCTCAGGTTGGATAATAATACCAGAAGCGTACCTTGCAAGTCTTGTAAAATTTGCTTCATAGGTACTAACAGATTCATCATCCCTTTGCTTCAGTTCAAGGAACTCTTTCTCCATCTTTGTTCGGAGAATACGAGGGAAGTACTTATTGAAAAATAAGTTCTTGAACTCGTCCCATTCCATAGACTCAATTTCTTCCCTTTGCCTCGTATTCTTAACAAGATTCCACCATTGATCAGCATCTCCTTCTAAACGATACACTGCTAGGATGACTTTATCATGTTCAGAACATTGAAGAACTGAAAATATCTTTTCAGTAGTACTAATCCATTGTTCAGCAACTAATGGATCAGTAGACCCACTGAAAGAAGGTGGACGCTGCCTCATGAAGGATTCAACAGAATGTTGCTCCCTCCTTTGCTCGTTTGGAAATCCTGCATGATTCATGGCTTGAGAAAGTTGTGTGAGCATGGCTACAAGATTTTGCATTCCATCTCCCATATTGTTTGGTTGCTCAGGGGGACAATCATTGCATTGCCCATCGCATTCCGCATTAACACGGTTCCTTCGGGTTCCAGCCATTGACTAAAACCAAGAAGAATAGTGTGAGCAACACTAATTATAATAGGAAACCACATAATTCAAGAATTAAATTTTCATGCTTATGGTCTTATACTAGGTTATTCAAGGCCATTTCTAAAACACTAAGATTGTGTTCTATGCTTAGACTTATCCTTAGGGTTCTTACTAAGGCTTTCACATCCTAGTTTCCAAAGGTTGACTATACCTTTCCTCTGATACCAACTATAACGACTCATACTTTACATACATTGTTAATACTTAAAAATTGAAGCACATTTATTACAACATATGACAAAACCACAAAGGACCGTATAGGTATAGTGTCTTTAGAAACTGGGAAACATAAACAACTGGTTCATAAATCTTCTACAGTGCCTCCCATTTATTTCATCATATCTAGGGTCCCTTTTAGCATATTCTACTTAATATCCATCTTCCTGACCTGGGGAAAAGAAAACATAAAAGGGTGAGCTCAAATGCTCAGCAAGGGCAATAAAGGAAATAAAAATCATATCATATCTTTTTGAAAATCATAACCTGCAAAAGAGATCATAAAATCTTAATAAATCATAGAAGTGAAAATGAGATCCCCATAATCATAACATGAAACTTGAAACTTTGTGGCATGCACACATAATCATGGAAAATCATTTCTTGTTAGTCATGACTTATTTCCAAGACTATCTTAGTGGACAAAGTCCCTTTCTGAACCGAGTTCACTCCTCGTTTCAGTCCTGTATCACTGAACCGAAATAACCTTCCGTTCCAGCCATGTCTATCTCATGAGATATAAAATCTTTACCCAATGCATTGGAGGGAGATATAGGTCCCACCCATCTTATAATGAATCCTTTCTTATGTGTGCCACATAATCATAAAACATACATCATTGCATAACACATGTAACAAAAATGGGATTCTTGAAACATCATGACATCATAAATCAATTCATATAAGATAAAGGAATTCATAAACATAATTCAATCACAACATAGTCAAAACAATGTAAAAATATGGATAGAAACAGAACCCTTTATTATCTTAGATGGAAAATAATTTTGATAAAACACTTGAATTGAATTCTTGAGGAAAATATCCTTTCTTCTTCAAAATCAATTTCTTTTCACAAAACATCATGCAATTTTAAAAGAAAGAGATTTTATTAAAAATAGTCATGAAATCTTTTATAGGAAGCTTCATGAAAATAAGGCTTTATAAAACAGTAGAAATCCGTTCGTGCCGTATAAGTTAAAAAAAACATTCTTCGTACTTTTGTCGGAAAAGTCAAAAAAAGTACCTCGTACGAAAAAAAACGACCAAAGATTCCTTTCATATTCTTTACTAAAAACTCACCTAAGGGTAAAATTAGATTTAAACTATTGCAAGTGGATGGAAACAATATTACATATTGAGGGAACATGGATGTGGATGATAAAATACACCCCAGTAAATACTTACGAATAAACAATCTCGGATAAAAATGAGATTGTGATATTTCCCTTACCTTAGGTCCAATTTGCCTTGTATGTGTCCGAAGCTCCTGTATAATGGTTTAAATAATGTTATTGACTTATTCCAGAATCATACATGTTGATATGATATCATATATGGTCATATTATTAGCTTCTTGTTAGTAATATTTCATTGTTACTTGTTACTCGGGTCTTTATAACTTTTTGTTCTTATGCGTGTTTTGCCGAATAAATTCTTATTCTTATTTCAAGGTTATAGATACCTTATATCCAGAATGGTATTAGTGTAACATATATCATATTTATTCATTCAATTCATTTATATAATTACTATGTAATGATGATCATGTAGAACGAGTCGCATCACATCGTGGAGACGGTATTCCGTACGTACGCACGAGTGATGATATCGTTCCTATGATCGTGGAAATGTATTGGAGTATATATATATTATTTCAGTATCAATATTACTTTATAATAATCATAAATAGTTACTCATTACACCATTATACCTATCCTTGTAAAGTGATGGTGGAAAAATAGATTACACCACGGCGTGGAGACGGTATTCCGTACGTACGCACGCGCGGTGATTTCATTTTTTCGTAGGATGGATAGAAGGTGAATTAGGGTTGTTTCATATTTATAATAACATATCAGTATGTAAGTAATACTGATGTTATTACTTCATCATGAAACAACTAAAGAAGAAGAAGTTGAAGAAGAAAGAAATTGAAAAGATCGGTAATGGATATTACCTCTTCTTTGGAACGCCTCTTTGAATCCTCCACTTAAGGAACTAAGAGTGGTCTTTGGAGAAGAACAGGACCTCTAGGACTATTCTAGGGAAGTGGAGAGGAGAAAATGGCAGGGGTTGGCCGAGCTTGAGTGCTCAATTTGGTGTGAGGAGGAGGGGGAGGAGGTGCCCGTTTATAAGGGAGGAGAGGGGCACCTTAGGAATATCTCAAAATATTATTTTATATTAAAGTCAAAATCGGTTTATAATGGTTCCAAAGGGTCTTATTTCGAAGATAAAGTGGGGAAGGGTCGAAATACTATCAACCAATAGAATTTAGACAAGTTTAGGGTATTATTTTAACCTTATTAATTAGATTTAACTCTAAGTTAAATAATTTAACTTTTACCATGTCTTTTTGTTTTCTTTCACTATATGGTTAATACACTTACTATAACATGCCAAACGAACCCCAAATTGTTTATTATTAAAATATATATCCTTATCTAAGTCATTTGGCCGAACCTTAGATTTTTAGGAATACAATAACAATTAATAATATAATATTTGATTTAAAAACTATTTTGTGTCAATTTTGACACTATTTGATATATGATTTTTGTTAAAGTCATAACAGAATTATATGTTCGAACCAAGTTGATTAAATCAACATTAATATATCATAGTAACCTATAAAATTAGTGGAATTCATAAAAAGTCTTAAATTACATTTAGTTTGGTATTTATATTATCAATTTTGTCAATATTTCATTAATAAGATAATTACTGCATCATCTTTGTGTTATAAATAAATTAAATTATTTGATGTCTAAAAATTACAAATAAAATATCATCATGTAGGAAATATTTTTATCTTTCTAATGAATATTTACAATTGAATTTATCTTATGTATAACCCCATATTAAAAATGATTTACTTATTAAACATTGATTTTAACTATTTTAACCCTTCTTTAAATAAATTAATAATAAATGTCCTAATCTAATCCAAGTGGGCCTAAATGGTCATATTTTATTCCTAAGTTTGTTTTTGGTCGAATTACACTTGTCCAATAGAATTAGGACATGTGTTAGGGTAATATTAATATCATATTTACCCTTAGTTACCCTATTTACTATTAACCGCGGTAAAAAAAAGTAAAAAGTTACTATTCACCAAAAATTATTTTCATCTCATTGAACCACATTTTAGTCCTTGATATTAACCGTGTCTCTCGGATTTTCGAAATTCCATTCACAGAAGCGGTAAAATTAAGTTTTATGCAAAATTCGGTTTTTAACCTACCACTTAGTGGTTTCACTATTCATCAAAAATTGAAAGTTTTCAGAAAAATACCAAAATTTCACCCTAGGCTAATTTCGATATTCTGAGTCCAAAAATGAAGTCCATTTTGAAAAATAAAATTTATAAAATTTCAAAATGTGGTTATTACTATTCATAACGGCTAGTTTTAATAGCATATTGTTATTTAGTGAAACTCGGTATTGCGTACGACGAAAGCTATCGAGGAAGGTCGCGATTGCGTGTAAAGCAAGCCAAGCAAGTGTTGTGTAGAAAAAGATTCCTTTGATGATTTATATAACATAAAAGTCTCAGGTGTTACAGCAGCTACCGATACAAAGTCTACCGTTACAAATGAAGTCTACCGATACAGACACCTACTGTAACACAAGTCCACCGATATCAAGAGCTACAGTTCCAGAAACAGAACCCGATGCTGCTTTAATTTCTTTATCATTATTTAATCTAACCAACGGTCATATCATGTAAATTTTAATACACTGACATTTATTTAATGTGTGTTGTTGGATGTCAAGGAACCATACCTCGTACCTGCAAAAAGTAAATCAACTTTTTCTGGAGCTCGTGCTTTATAGAAAGGAAGGATGTGCTACGGCAAAACGGGGAATGAATAGATGAATACACAGAGAGATATACATACCATGAGGTGTGAAAAAAGAACAACTGACTATGAATTCCAAGAGATGACAGAACTTACACGAAGAACTCATTACTGCATACCAGTGAAGAGCTAAGAACAAGAACATAACACAAGAACTTCATCGACTACTATCTCCTCAGTCTCTACACCTAGAAGTCAAGGAAGCAGACGAAACTCTGTTTTCCAGACAAAAACCAGAAGAGGACTCAGAACTAATTCTTATCAATCCAAAGAAGTCCAGAGCTGCACTGTAATCACTAGAGCCATTTCTAAACTCTAAATCTTTGCCTCTGTGATATATCTTTTTACATATTGAGCAGTGTCTGTTATCTGCTGTATTTTACACACACACTGTCTCTTGTGCTTTAACTGGAGGATTTTTAAATCCTCAGTCAACACTCTTACAACTTTTATTTCCCACTGGGATATTGGTAGAGGTCGTGCGTGACCTGGATAGCTGGTTTTCAGTTGTTTCTGTTCCCACGGATAACAGTGGTAGAGGTTTTGGACCTGGATAGTTTTATACTATTGTAATCCCCGATCCAAGGTGTGGATCACTTTTATATAAAGTTTTGAGAGGACTAAGTCTCAGCTTGAGACTGAACCTCTTGGTTAAACCTGCTGTGCTTATTTATTTTCTAACTTATTTTTATTCCGCTGCAAACTACTTTAAAACCAAAACTATTTTAAAGTCACTTTGATAATTAAACTTGCAAGTGTTTATATTAGTTGTGAATCAGTAAGTTAGTTTCAAAATTTAATGAATTCATTTGATTTTATTAACTAGGAAATAATTAATCCTTTGAGAATCTAATAGAACCTTTATTTTGATATAAATTCACTACAGTTTAATTCTGTGTTTTATTTGGGGGATTTTTAGACAAAGTTTTTAAAACAGAAATTTTAATTGGAACTCAATTCACCCCCCTCTTGAGTGTCCACTCCGACCAACATGTATGTTTCCAGTATAATGTCTCTATGATGTACATGGTTTTGCTTTTCTTATTATGAAATGATATCCATTTCTTTTATATAGATTATGTGATGATGTGATGATTTTTATGAAACCCATTTTATTTATTGGGTTATTATGAATTATGTATGTTTATTTTTTGGTACAAGTAAGAATGATTTCATTATGAGATGGGTGGGACCTATATCTCCCTCCAATGCATTGGGTAAAGATTTATATCTCATGAGATAGACATGGATAGAATGGTAAGTTAATCCGGTTCAGTGTTACAGGACTGAAACGAGGAGTGAACTCGATTCAGAAAGGGACTTTTTCCTCTAAGATGGTATTGGCAGCAATGCCTTGGCTACTATGGAAATCATTACATGTGCTTAATGGATGCCAAAATTACATTGTTTATTCACATTCTATGTTATCATTATTTATGTTCCATTATGATCTATGCCTTATGTACATCCATGTTTTAAGTCGTTGCTCAATATTTTGATGTTTAAACATTATGTTATTGTTTTTAGGTTCAAATGTGTATGGTATGTTCTATTTTATCCATGCTTACCCTTAATGAGCATTTGAGCTCACCATTTTTAGGTTTTATTTTCCCCCAGGATTAAAAGAAAGGTTTTAGGTAAGAAAACAAAAAGTGGAAGATCTTTATAGGAGATGTTGAAGATCTTTCACCACGATTAGAATATTACGTTCCATGTTTCCAAAGACACTAAACTATTACGGTCCTTGTGTGTCTGTTTTTTTATGTATTATGTATTCTATAAAAGTAATGTAATATCTATGTACGTTAAGCTTCGGGTCTCTACAGTTGGTATCAGAGGAAATGTTTAGTCAACCTTTGGAAACTAGGATGCGAAAACGTTAGTGAGATCCCAAGAGATATTTCTAAGGTATGTCTAGGGATGTCACTAAGGATAAGTATACGTATAGGATATAGTCCTAGAACTATGGTAACGATCTTAGAATTTAACCTAAGATGTTAGATATTGAGGGAACTCCCCCTTTACTATGTTGTTTTCCCTAGCATTATTTTTGCCTCTCACACTATTCTTTTTGGGTTTTAGAAAATGGATGGAAACAGGAAGATTCACGATAATGGAGGATATGACAGACAATGGAATGATATTCATCATGAGAAACCAAATGAAACGGGATCTGGAAGTCCAAACATAGTTATTATGCCTAATCAGCAATCTTATAATATGATCAATAATCTCAACTTTGGTAAGTTTCCCAACAAAGATAATAAGAGAAAGATGGAGTTTCATGATGATCAAAGAGGAAAGAAAGTTCAATTTCCCTCATGTAAATCATGTGGGAAGAGGCATCAGGGAGATTGTTTCAAAGGAACTGGAAGATGCTTTGGGTGTGGAAAAGAAGGACACAAAGCTAGTAAGTGCAAAGGAAAAGGTTCAGTTAACACCATGGACAAGGATAATGGTATTTCTACGACATCAACAATGATTAGATGTTTTAAATGTGGAATGTACCGGCATTATGCAAACCAATTCCCAAATGGAAAATCTAATGAAGAGAATCAGCTTGGTCATATGGGTACTATTTATGTGGATGATGATGAGGAGACTACAAATGATATATGAGCTGAAATAAGTGTTGAAGCTCAGTCAGTTGTTTAAGAAGGTAGTGGAATGATTGTATGTTTATCGAGAGTTATGTTGTATAGTTAATGGTACTATGGAATAAAGAATCATCTAAGGATTGTTACATTATTTTTTTCCTAAATGTATTTGAAAGTATATGTTGAATGGTACCAGTAGCCAAGGAAGGTTATTCAGATATTTTTTTAAAGTAGGTGATATGCGCATAATGAAGGAATAAGAAGATAATGAGATGTTTGATTGTATTCATGATCTCATGATTGATATAAGGACTAAGTGATATCATGGTTTGAGTATATATAATTTTGAGGATTTTGGTATGTGGAAAGTGTTAACTTTTAACTGCATTCATGTTTTCACTAAGGTTCAATGGGTATTCATTTTTCAAGAGAATACATGATTAAGGCCTTCGAATGTTTGGAATGTGACCAACAAGACATATCTTATGATATATGGGGGTCAATGATGGTATTAAATCTCTGGTAATCGTTTTCACTATATTATGAGAGTGGACTACAGTATTATGGATAAGCCTAAAGATTGGAATGGATTATGTTGGACATAATTTAGTATTGCTTAAGGATAGAAGTTTTTTCAATATTATTGATGGGATGTTATAGAAATATATTTTTAGAAAAAGGACAACCTGTAGGATGGGCGACAACCCATCGCGTCGGACAAGGGTGTGAGAATCGAACCCACAACCGAAGTGTGACTGGCCTTTATTGCCTACCACTGGCCTATAGGAAGTCCCTGGTTAGTAGAAACTAGTTTTATTTTTTTAAGCGGTATGATATATGAAGTATAAGTTCATTTTTGGAACCATATACAATTACTCTAACAATAAGATGGACTTATAACTTTTGCTAACCTTTTGTTTGAAACAGATGGAATGACCCATCATTCTATCACATGATCTACTAACACATCATGAATAAAAAATTCAAATTCATTTCTTTAAGGGATGAAGTGGAAATTGTTCAATTCACGAAAAATAGTTAGATTGTACCAAAATCATGTAAGTATTTCTTTTAATTCATCAACTTTAGGGAAATGATCTTGAAAACCAAAAATGTTTTCCTAGTTCCCTTATATCCAATGAATCAGATGGTACCTTAGATCATCACAAATCTATAGCTTTGTGATTGTTGGTTTTTTCATAGCCATGTTCTCTATCACTCTCCATCAGAACATGATGGTTAGGTTTCTCTTCCATATCCATATTTTCACCTATGTTCTCCTATGTGGAAACCCAGTGATTAGTTAATTTGGGTAAGCATTATGTTTCATACTTTAGTTTTTAAAGATTGGTTTTGGTATTCTTTTTTACGATGTGGGTTTCTATTAAAGAAACTTTCAAGTAGTAAACCATATATAACTCCAACGAATTTCGAGGGCGAAATTCCTTTTAAGGGGGGTAGAATGTAACACCCCGAGATTTTATGAGAAATATTCTTTTAAATTTTATTGATGTCTTGTGTTGTACGTTACAACAAAGGACTCTTGCACAACACACAACCCTAACTTGGCTACATTACATTCAATTGCGACCTTTTTTGATAGCATGTGTAGTACGCAATACCGAGTTTCACTAAATGAGATATTATTATAATATTATTATGAACTAGCCGGTATGAATAGTAATAACCACTTTTTAAAATTTTATAAATTTTATCTTTCAAAATGGACTTCATTTTTGGATTCGGAATATCGAAATTATCTTAGGGTAAAATTTTTGTACTTTTTGGATAACTTTCATATTCTGATGAATAGTGAAAATTACTATATTTTAATTAAAAAAAACTTTTTTAATCGGAATAATTAATAGTGATAAATTATTAATTTCTGTGGTTTTAAAGTATATTTAAAATATATTTTTACAATTTAATACAATGTTGGTCATTGGATGTAATTTAACATTTAAACCAGACATAAACAAGTGTCAATCTTTTGATAGTTATTATCTCTAAAGAACACGCTATTTGTTTTGATGACAGGAACTAATTTTTCAAATTAATTAATTTAACTGATATGTTTTGAATTTGGTAAAATAGACATCATTTTTTAATTCATACGATCAAATATATCTTAGGCCTAATTTTTGGTATTTTTCTGGAAACATTCATTTTTTGATGAATAGTGAAACCACAAAGTGGTAGTTAAAAAAACTAAATTTTTCATAAATCTTAATTTTACCGCTTCTATGAGTGGAATTTTGAAAGTATGAGAGACACGGTTAATATCAAGTACTAAAATGTGGTTCAATGAGATGAAAATATTTTTTGGTGAATAATAACTTTTTACTTTTTTTACCACGGTTAAAAGTAAACAGGGTAATTAAGGGTCAAAATGATATTATTATTACCCTAAAACATGTCCAAATTCTATTGGATAAGTTTAATTCGGACAAAAACAACCTTAGGAATAAAATATGACCATTTATGCCCACTTGGATTAGATTAGGACATTTATTATTAATTTATTTAAAGAAGGGTAAAAATAGTTGAAATCAATGTTTAATAACTGAATCATTTTTAATATAGGGTTATACATATGATAAATTAGACTATACATATGCATTAGAAAGCTAAAAATATTTCCTACATAATGGTAGTTTATTTATAATTTTTAGACTTAAAATAATTTAATTTATATATGAAACAATTATGGTGCAGTAATTATCTTATTAATGAAATATTGACATAATTGATGTCATAAATACCCAAATAAATGTAATGTGAGACTTTTTATGAACTAAAATAATTTTCTATGTTAATATGACATGTTATTATTGATTTAAGTAACGTTTTTTGAACTAATAATTCTGTTATGAATTTCACAAAAATCAATTACCAAATAGTGTCAAAATTGACATTAAATTGTTTTTAAAACAAATATTATATTACAAATTGTTATTATATTCCTAAATATCTAATGTTTGGCCAATATACTTATATCATGATAGGTGTATCATTAATGGACCACTTGGGGGTCTCTTAGATGTATATGGTAAGTTTATTAACTATATAATATAAAAATACGAAGTGACATGGTAAATGTCAATCTAATTAACAAAGAGTTAAAACTAAACGTTAAGGTTAATATAATGACCTAAACTTGTCTAAATTCTATTGGATGAGAGGATTCCGACCTATACCCACCTTATCTTCGAAATAAATCAATTTGGAGCTATTAAAAATCGAATATGACTTTATAATAAAATAATATTTTTAGTTATTCCAAAGGTTCCCCTTTCCTCCCTTATAAAAGGGCACCTCCTCCCTCTCTTACTACCACTTTGAGCCTTCAATCTTGGCAAAACCCTGCCAAATTCTCTTCTCCACTTCTGTAGAAACATCCTAGAGGTCTTGGTCTTCTTCAAATACAAATTTTAGTGCCCTAAGAGGAGGTATCAAAGAGGCACTTCAAAGAAGAGGTAATGTCCGTTACCGATTTTTTCACCTTTATTTCTTCTTCCACTTATTCTTCTTAGGTTTTTTCATTATGAAGTAATAACATCTGTATCACTAATATACTGATTTGTTATTATAAGTATGAAACAACCCTATTTCACCATCTATCCATCCTACGGAAAACGAAATCACCGCCCGTGCGTACGTACGAAATACAGTGTCCACACCGTGGTGTAATCTATTTTCCACCACCACCTTACTTGGATGGGTATAATGGTGTAAATAATAACTGTATATGATTATTGTAAATTGATATTGATTCTGTAATAGTATACATACAGTCCAATAAAATTCCACGATCATGGAAACAATATCATCACTCGTGTGTACGTACGGAATACTGTCTCCACAATGCGATGAGATTCATTCTCAATGATTAACCATTAATAAATGATTATAAAGTATATATAATAAGTAATCATGAAATATATGACATAATAATGATACTGGATTTATGTATATATATATGTATGTCATCCAATTAATTCCATTCAATGATGAAACGAAAACAACGTTCATGCGTATGTACGGCCTACCGTCTCCATGAACGGTGTATTTATTTCCATTTATTGATCTATTATATATATGTACATTATGAATGTATATTATATATAAATCATGTTTTATATTCTGGAATTAATTAATCATGATCTAAGTAATCATATGAATAATTACAAGTCAAAACACGGATGATAAATGAAACGATTTTACCCAAAACGATATTTAACATGGAATTTACAAAAGAACAGGTAATATAAAGTCATAAGTGAACCATATATGATATCATAACAATGAATATGATTCTATAATAAGTCAATGACATTATTTAAATCATTATACAGGAGGTTCGGATACGTATGAAGCATATCAGACCTAAGTGAAGGGATAATTTTTCAAATCTCATTTTTATCCGAGATTGCTTATTCGTAAGTATTTACTGGGGGTTATTGCAATCATCCATGTACATGTTTTATAAAAGTGTATTCATGTATTTTTAAAGTCCTTTTTACCCATTTTGACCTTTACCCAATGGTATGGAAGGAATCTTTCTTTTATTTACCCTACAAGGTACTTTTTGACTTTTCCGACAGAAGTACGAGAAGAATGTTTTTTTAACTTATATGGAATGAAAAGATTTTTACGGTTTTATAAGGCCATATTTTCATGAAACTTACTCCAAAATATTTCATGACTATTTTCGACAAAATACTTTTCTTTTAAAATTGCATGACATTTTGTGAAAAGAAAATGATTTTGAAGAAAAAAGGATATTTTCCTCAAGAATTCATTTCAAGTGTTTTATCAAAACCATTTTCTATCTAAGATGACATTATTTTCATATGTGTATGTTTCCAGTATAATGTCTCTATGATGTACATGGTTTCTCTTTTCTTATTAGGAAATGATATCCATTTCATTTATTTGGATTATGTGATGATGTGATGATGTTTATGAAACCCATTATATTTATTGGGTTATTATGAATGATTTATGTTTATTTTGTGGCACAAGTAACAATGATTTCATTATGAGATGGGTGGTACCTATATCTCCCTCCAATGCATTGGGTAATGATTTATATCTCATGAGATAGACATGGCTGGAATGGTAAGTTAATCTGGTTCAATGTTATAGGACTGAAACGAGGAGTGAACTCGATTCAGAAAGGGACTTTTTCCACTAAGATGGTCTTGGAAGCAATGCCTTGGCTACTATGGAAATAATTACATGTGCTAAATGGATGCCACAATTACATGTTTTATTCCCATTCTATGTTATCATTATTTATGTTCCATTATGATCTTTGCCTTATGTACTTCCATGTTTTAAGTCGTTGCTCAAGATTTTGATGTTTAAACATTATGTTCATGTTTTTAGGTTCAAATGTGTATGGTATGTTCTATTTTATCCATGCTTACCCTTACTGAGCATTTGATCTCATCCTTTTTATGTTTTATTTTCCCCCAGGATTAAAAGAAATGTTTTAGGTAAGGAAACAAAAAGTGGAAGATCTTTATGGGAGATGTTGAAGATCTTTCACCACGATTAGAAGATTACGTTCCAAGTTTCCAAAGACACTAAACTATTACGGTCCTTGTGTGTCTGTTTTTGTTATGTATTATGTATTCTGCAAAAGTAATGTAATATCTATGTACGTCATGCTTTGGGTCTCTACATGTATCGTCTGCTCGGATTTCCCATCTCTCTGAGGATGATACATTGTGCTCATAGTCAACTGAGTTCCAAGGGTTTGCTGTAATGATTTATTGAAACGAGATGTAAACCTCAGATCTCTACTTGATACTATTGAAATTGGTACAACATTCCTCTTTACCACTTCTCAGATATAGATATTTGAAATATCGCCCACCATGTGAGTTTCATGAATTGGGATGAAATGGGCCGACTTGGTTAGATGATCCACTATCACCCAAATGGAATTGTGATTATAGACCATTCATGGAAGACCTGTAACAAAATCCACTGCTATTTGATCCCATTTCAACACTGGGATGGGAAAAGATTATAAAATAATAACTGGTTTCGGATGCTCTGCTTTAACCTCTTGACAAGTTAAGCATTGCGAGATAAACTTTTCCACCTTCCATTTTATACTGCTCCACCAAAAATGTGCCTTCAATGCCTTATACATATTTTGTGTACCTGGATTTATAGCCCATCATGAATGGTGGTAAGCATGAAAGACTTATTTCTGAAAAACCATTGGAACAACCATCTAATCTCTAAAACACAAAATTGAAACCCCATCAAGTTACAAGCCCTAAACGGTCTCCCCACCATTGAGTTTTGAACTTACAACCAGACATTCTGCATTAGATGTTTGTGCCTCATTGATCATTTTTCCAAAATTAGGAACAAGCATAGCAGAAAAGAAAACTACAACATCACCTCAGTCTTCACATTCCACATGCATGTCGACTAAGACCGACATCAAACACCATTCACATGAAGCTTCTTTCACAAACTGAGCGTATGAATTTCTACTCAATGCATCTGATACCAAATTTCCTTTCCCTGGTGTTTTCATCAAGTCACAATAAAAAATTTAGAGATAGTCCATCCATCTATTTTCCCTCAGATTCAAACCTCGTTGTGAGGTAATGTGTCTCAAGACTTTGAGATCTGTAAACATAGTAAATTTCTCACAAAAGAAATAATGTCTCCATGTTTTCAAAGCATGGGTGACTGCAGCTAACTCCGAATCATGTGTTCGGTAATATTTATCATAAACCATCAACCTCCTTGAACCATAAGCAGCCACGTAATCTCTTTGCATGAGCACACAGCCCAACCCTGATCCTGAAGCATCACAATACACCACATAACCCTGTCATGATTCTAGAAAGATCAATATAGGTGCCGAAGTAAGCCAAAAATTATGTTCCTGGAATGACTTCTAACATTCCTTTATCCATTGGACTTGAACATTCATCTTTGTTAGAGATGCCATTGGTGAAGATAGTCATGAAAAATCACGTAAAAAGCATCGGTAGTAACCAGTTGGACCAATATACATTGTATCTTGAACACATTCTTTAGTAGTTCCCAAGAGATAATGGATTCAATCTTTTCAGGATCAATAGAAATGCCTTTCATAGAAATTACATGGCCAGGTAAACGTACTCCTTGTATCCAAAAATCACACTTTGATAATCTGTCATACAATCAATGATATCTCAAGATGTGTAACATTTTTTCAAGGTGCACCTCATGATCATCCCATGTCTCTGAATATGTCTAAATGTCTTCCACAAACACCACAACAAAAGAATTTAGATATTCTTGAAATATCTGATTTATCAACACCATGAAAAATAATGGTGCATTATTTAGACTGAAAGGCATGAAGACATATACATAGTGTCTCTATCTACTTGTGAAAGTTGTATTTGAAATATCCTCTTTGCGAACTCTTAATTGGTGATATCCTTATCGAATTTCAATCTTAGATAACCACTGAGCTCCCCTAAATTTATCAAATTTCTCATCAATGTGTGAAATTGGATATCTATTCTTTATTCTAACATGGTTAATCTTACGATAATCAACACACAATCGAAGAGTTCCATCTGCCCTCTTCACGAACAAAACCTGTGCTGCCCATAAAGATGTACTTGGTCAAATGAAACCCCTGAATTCCAACCTCTATAGTTGAACGTTAAATGCCCATAACTCTATTGGTGACATCTTAAAAAATGGAAGGAATATAGGACTAGTCCTTGGAAGGAGATCAATCTTAAACTCCACTTCCCTTATAGGTGGTAACCCTGAGAAATTCTTGGGAAAGACACTTGGAAATTGATCCACAACAGATGGAAAACTATTTTCCTTGATATCTTCCATTGATTACAATGTCAACACTGCCAATTGGTCAGATATCATTCCCACCACTGGTTCCAACATGTTCTTTTCACCCTTCTTTACAATCCTATCTCTTCTAAAGAGATGCTTGGTGCCTTCCTTAGTCATGAAACGAATTATTCTCCTATAATAGTTGATTTGAGCCTTGAACATTGTCAACCAATTCATACCTAGGATTACATCATAGACATACATATCAAACATCAATATGTCCGATTTTATCTCAGATCCATCAACAGTTATAGCACATGATCTACACCCAAAGGCTTCACATTCTCTTTCACCAAGTGGAGTTTTCAAATTCAAAACAGAATGCATCATTTCCAATTTTAAACATATCTAGTCAACAGCATGATAAGAAATGAAGGAATGTGATGAACCGATATCAAATAACAGTTTCACAAAGGTAGAATTCAAAAGAATCATACCTATCACTGTAGATGGTCCAGCCTGATCATTGACAGTCATCTGATTATCACCATACAATTTCTTCTTCAATATATTGTTCTCCTTGTTTTCTTGCTGTGGATTTCCTGGTTTAGGAGTCATGGTATTTCAAGAGTCACCATTCATAGCTCTACTATAATTACAAGACTGATTCTATTGTCCATTTCTAGTCAAATCATACGATGAATGCGATAGCTGAGTAGTGTCTTGAGAAACTGACTTTGGATAACTATGACAATTATGCTAAAGATGTCCCATCTTATTACAATTATGAAACTCTCTTGGTTGTTTCATACAATATCGCTTAATGTGGTCAATAGATCCACATTGAAAACAACTTTCCTTTCTCTGGGGTCATGGAGGATTGTTTACTGACCCAGCTATTGGGTTTTGATTTCCACTTGCACCATAAAAATAGGTGTCCCTTTTCCTATTGTTCCCAGCGGTTGAGTTACCACCATTTTATATATGTATCATCATGACTCCTCCTATAGATCATGAGATATCACGTTCATCCACAGTCACTCTGTTCACAATCTTTGTATAGTAAATAATACAAAGTACTACAATCTTCGATCAAATCTCATGTCGTAGCCCTGATTCGAATATGCTTTCCTTCAAAGAGGCACTTTTTTTGACTTCTGGTGAAAATCATACTAAGATAATGAACTTATCTGCATACTATGTGATAAAGAGACTCTCTTTTTTCATGCTGAAGAAGTCCATCATTTTTTAGATCTTGAACGTTTGAGGATAGAATTGTTTACTGAACAAATCCTCAAAATCCTCCCATGTATATCCTTCATCCAATTTTTTCTGCACCGCTAAATCCCACCACTGACGTGCAAGATCCCCAAGAATATACATCGCCAGTTAGACCTTTTGCTCTACTGGTGTGCCAATGAAGTCAATGATATGATTCATCCTACATAACCACACCTTCGCCTTCTCGAGTTTTGAATCACCCTAAAAATTATGGGATTTTGCTTCATGAACTGGATGTTATGATCCACACTTCATGGCTCATTTCCCTGGTTCCTTATGTCCACAGCTTGAAAATCTTGGACAATACTCTAAACCATCTCTTGGTTCACACCTGGTTCAGGTGAAACCACAATCGTTGCAACTTCTTCATGTTGGTTTCGACGATGCCTACCAAGTTCCATCTTCAAAACTAACAACAAACTCTATTAATCTCTCTCTCTAAAAAATGTTGGCTTACCATTTCAAATTATATCCCACCAACTATCACAACATTATTTTCCAAATCCTTTTTTCCATCTTCAACTATTATTTTAACCACTTCACATGCTTTTGAAAATTAATCCATTTTCAAAATACGATAATCTTTTTCTTTTTCAAAATATTTCAATTGAAAAACAATTAAATACTTTTCAAAAATGATCATTTATCGAAATGATGTATGCACTCCTAGTGGGAAGTCATTATTCTATAATACATGTCATACTCATCTCACTGTCTAAACCCATGACAATGAGATTTCAAAATCCTAGAAGTGTCTCCAAACACTTATTTACCCAACTCCCTGGTAACTTGAAGTTCATCATAAAAGGGTTAGCTACAACACTTTGTTCTATATATTTCATGTTCTGACAATCCTACTCATTTCTAAGATTCCAACCCAAGGAATAGACTAGAATGGATTTAATCACCAAAACTAGGAACATAGATGAATACATGATGGCAAGGACAGAAAAAACTGATACCATTTGTAATGGCCCTCCAATTCTCATTTTCTTGAGAACACATGAGTTCTTACCAGGAAATAAGAGACATCCCCAAGATTCCAAATGCAGGAAATAAATGACGAAGGGTTTCAAATAAAAGCGGGGGACGATCTAACCTTTAGAAAATAAACCAATAAACCTACCAACCTGTAGACCCCGGAAAACATGTTCCTGAAATTTTCCAAATGCTTCCATACATGATCCAAGATCGTAGAACTTTTCATAAGCTTCGATTTGGTAGGTCGCAGGTCCCTAACAGAGCTACGAAATAGGAGTTATGGACATTTGAAGTTGGGCTGGAAATCTGGTTCGTGAAGCCCATTCGCGAGGCCCCCTCCGTGATCGCTGAGCGCCGCTGTGAAGCAATGAGGTGAGAGCCTCCGCGAACTCGTTCAACGTTCGCGATGCGCCGTGAAGACCCCTCGCGAAGAACTGATGCGAATCACTGATGCGAAGCACCCGAGCATCGCGTTCCCGCGAAGCTCTGGATGCGGTAACTCTTCGTGAACGAATTTGATGTTCGTGAGCCCTCCGCGAAGCTCCGGAGGCGGTACCTCTCCGTGAATGAATTTGACGTTTGCGAGCATGCCACGAAGCACCCTGAGGCGTCACGGGAGTTCTGCTTCACGGCACCCCTTGCCTATAAATACCCAGCTCACCCCCCTTCTCCGGACGTATGGCCAGGGCCACTTCACCCCTTGGGCGGCCGAGCAGAGCTCCGCATTGCGGCTCCGCGAAGCAATGCTCCACGAGAAGCTTCTTTCGCGTTGCTGCTCCGCGAGCGGAGGATCCGTGAGTCCATGCTCCGCGAGCCAATGCTCCATGATGCTGCTCTGTGAGACCATACTCCATGAGTCCATGCTCCGCGAGCCCATGCTCCGTGATGCTGCTCCGCGAGAACATCCTCCGTGAGTCCATGCTCCGCGAGCCTATGCTCCGCGATGCTGCTCCGCGAGACCAAGCTTCGTGAGAGCCCTTTGCTCCGTGAGAGTCCTTTGCTCCGCGAGACCCCTTTTCTTCGCGAGAGACCTTTTCTCCGCGAAGCTACTTCAAGAAGACCTATCCTTTGCAAGGATCCTACCTTCACGCCCACCGGTCCATACCGCGGGGCCTGCGCCCCCGCACCCCCGATCGGGGTCACTGCCGGGCTGTGGTCCCGGCCCTCCGGGCCGGTCCCTTCGCTACCATCACAGACCCCCATGAAAAATGGGGAGACGCACCATGAACTTTTCGGGCCGGGACGTCGGGATTTTCTATTGCGCCCTTATGCACTCCCATCTTCAACCTATGGAATACCATGATTTGATACACTCCTCTACACACCATGAAACACCTTCGGTTGATGTATTCCTCTTGGTTTGTTTCCTATGTCGTGAGTTGAGGTTCTCATCGTCAATTCCCTGAGTACCTTGAGTCGAACCATTCCTCTGGAAACTCCTCCTATCCCAATCACTTTGCTCCTATGCCAGGTTGAACCTGATAGGGGTGCCCTTGCGTAAGTCCCGACACCAACCATTTCTAGGCACCTTCTGCCCAATAGTCCTTTCTACATGACTCTAAACTGTAGTACTCCATATCTAACAAATGATAGGATCCCTCTTACTCTATATGAGAGATGCCTTATGCTCCGAGGATGAGATGCCAACGGTCCTACCTACATGACTATAAACTGTAGTACTCCCTATGTGCCAATCATAGGATGCCTCTTGCCCTATACGAGAGATGCCTTATGCTCCTAGCATGAGATGCCAACAGTCCTACCAACATGACTTTAAACTGTAGTATTCACCCTATTTCCCAGACATAGGATGACTCTTCCTCCAGATACGAGAGATGCTTCATGCTCCAAGTATGAGATGCCTAATAGTCCCCTCTACATGACTATAAACTGTAGTACTCCCTATCTAACAAATGATAGGATGCCTCTTTCTCCAAATAAGAGATGCCTTATTCTCCTAGAATGAGACGCTAATAGTCCTAACTACAAGACTCTAAACTGTAGTACGCCCTATGTTCCTAACGTATGATGCCTCTTGTTCCAAACAGAAGATGCCTTATGCTCCAAGTGTAAGATGCTCAATGCCATGACTACAGTGGAATGATTCCAACGCCCCTTGGCATTGTCCCTCTTGTGCACTAGCACATAGTTGTAGAATCATAAACCTCAAACCACCAGTGGGTTGGGATGCCCTCTTGGTCAGACATGAAGAAGACATTATGGGAAGCCTCCTAGCGTAATCCCCATCCACCAGTGCCACTCCTTAGCGGCACCTGGGCAGCTTCCTAGCATAAGCCCCATTCACCAGTGCTGCTCCTTCGCGGCACCCGGGCTGCTTCCTAGCGTAAGCCCCACTCACCAGTGCCGCTCCTTAGCGGCACCCGAGCAGCTTCCTAGCGTAAGCCCCGTCCACTAGTGCCGCTCCTTAGCGGCACCTGGGCAGCTTCCTAGCGTAAGCCCCATCCACCAGTGCCGCTCCTTAGCGGCACCCAGGTAGCTTCCTAGCGTAAGCCCCATTCACCAATGCCGCTCCTTAGCGGCACCCGGGTTGCTTCCTAGCGTAAGCCCCACTCACCAGTGCTGCTCCTTAGAGGCACCCGGGCTGCTTCCTAGCATAAGCCCCATCCACCAGTGCCGCTCCTTAGCGGCACCCGAGCAGCTTCCTAGCGTAAGCCCCATTCACGAGTTCCGCTCTTTAGTGGCACCCGGGAAGCTTCCTAGAGTAAGCCCCATCCACCAGTGCCGCTCCTTAGCGGCACCCGGGTAGCTTCCTAGCGTAAGCCCCATCCACCAGTGCCGCTCCTTAGCGGCACCCAGGCAGCTTCCTAGCATAAGCCCCATTCACCAGTGCCGCTCCTTAGCGGCACCCGGGCTGCTTCCTTGCGTAAGCCCCACACACCAGTGCCGCTCCTTAGCGACACCCGGGCTTCTTCGTAGCGTAAGCCCCATCCACCAGTGCCGCTCCTTAGCGGCACAGGCAGCTTCCTAGCGTAATCCCCATCCACAAGTGCCGCTCCTTAGCGGCACCCGGTAAGCTTCCTAGCGTAAACCCTAGTCACCAGTGCCGCTCCTTAGCGGCACCCGGGCTGCTTCCTAGCGTAAGCCCCACTCACCAGTGCCGCTCCTTAGCGGCACCCATGCTGCTTTCTAGCGTAAGCCCCATTCACCAGTGCCGCTCCTTAGCGGCACCCGGGTAGCTTCCTAGAGTAAGCCCCATTCACCAGTGCCGCTGCTTAGCGGCACCCGGGCTGCTTCCTAGTGTAAGCCCCCATCCACTATTGCCACTCCATAGCGGCACCAGGGCAACTTCCTAGAGTAAGCCACATCCACCTGTGTCGCCCCATAGTGGCACCTAGGCAGCTTCCTTGCGTATGCCCCATGCACCATTCCCACTCCTTAGCGGCACCCGGGCAGCTTCCTAGAAAAAGCCCCATCAACTATTGTCACCCCTTTCAGCGGTAAGCCGTTGACATCCCAATCCAGCGGTAACCCGTTATGACCCAATCCAGCGGTAAGACATTGTGACCCAATCTAGTGGTAACCCGTTGAAACCAACCAATCGTGAGTAAGCCGTCATCAGAAGAACTATGCGGACTATTATTCCCTACCACGGGGATAAGTAGGAAGCCTCTTCAAGGCTCAAGCGTGAAACTATCGTCATCCTTTTCCTCGGGCCTCCATCCTGGAGTAAGTCCCAGCACCATGGGCCGCCTAACGCGTAATCCCCTCTTTGCTTCAAAGGAATGCACCCTTCTCGGCGTGATCGTCAGGCCCTTGCTGTCTCTTGTTTCTCACACCGAGCATGACTCACGTGGGCTTAGAGTTGGCATTGTCCATGACAATACCTCGTCTGTCATGACGTTAAACTATATTCCCTCATCCAGAATGATGATAAACTGTATTCCCTCGTCCAGCATGACTTTAAACTGCATGCCCTCGTCCAGCATTACGTTAAACTGCATGCCCTCGTCCAGCATGACGTTAAACTGCATAACCTCATCCAGCATGACGTTAAACTACATGCCCTCGTCCAGCATGATGTTAAACGGCATACCCTCATCCAGCATGACGTTAAACTGTATGCCCCTTGTCCCGCATGACATTAAACTGCACACCCATTTGAACTACGAGGTCTTTGATCCATGTCAAGGCATGGTACATAGGAAGCCTCCACGAGGTTCAAGCCCACCCATCATCCAATTCATGTCAAGTTCTAACCTTTTCCAGCATGACGTTAAACTACATTCCAGTCCGACAGCAAGCCATTGTGACCAACCCGAACTACGAGGACTTTGATCCGTGTCAAGGTATGGTATGTAGGAAGCCTTCCAGAGGTTCAAGCCCAACAATCATTGGCCCTGACCATCTCCTTGTCGGTGTGCCAATCCCCCCCCCATTTTCACCCGAACTATGTGGACTTTGATACGTGTCAAGGCATGGTAGGTAGGAATCCTCCCAGAGGTTCAAGCCCATCTCCCATCGGACCAAGGTCCATCATTTACGTCGGTTCACCGACACCCACTGCCCATTGTTTATTCACAGCAGGGTTCACTACCATCCCGCATGACGTTAAACTGTATTCCATCAATCCTTTGAACTACAAGGACTTTGATCCATGTCAAGGCATGGTACGTAGGAAACCTTCCTAGGGTTCAAGCCCACCACTAGTGAACCCACGGGTCTACTTTCACGTCGGTTCACCGATGAAACCCTTTTGAACTACGAGGTCTTTGATCCATGTCAAGGCATGGTATGTAGGAAACCTCCGTGAGGTTCAAGCACATCCCTCATCGGACCAAGGTCCACCTTCACGTCGGTTCGATGACGCATCGGACCAAGGTCCACCTTCACGTTGGTTTGCTGACGACATCCATCGGGCCAAGGTCCACCTTCACGTCGGTTCACCGGCACCATCCCGAACTATGTGGACTTTGATTCCCTGCCACAGGGATACGTAGGAAGCCTCTTCAAGGATCAATCCCAACTTCACCATCACCCCTGCGTTGGTCCCATTTCACTCCCCCTCAACTTCATTCATCCATCAATCAACCATCCTGATTCTCACCCGGGCCGCCACATCCCGGTGGGATCATTCCATCCACCTCCTCGCTTCTCATAGCGGTGCAAGGGCCGCTTTCCATGTGTAAGCCCCAGCATATCTCCGGGTCTTTGTCCTCTATGAACACCCCGATTCATCACCCCTTCGAACTACGTGGGTTTTGATCCCTGTCCTCTACACAGGGTACGTAGGGAACCTCCAAGAGGTCCAATCCCAACCAATGGTAATGTACCCACTCCTGGGGTGCACTTCCCCTGATGCGCCCTAAGTGGTGTTCAGATCATCCATTACGGTGTGACATCTCCCCTCTACGGGGCACACCACCATCGATCCGTCTCTATGGGACGTTCTGATCACCGTTATTTCATCTCCGCAAGACGTTAAACTCGCGGCCTACATTGTGATAAACATGAGATGCCTGAGGAAAACCTCGGATGGAACGCCTTTGGCATAACCGTCTTCGCAAGACGTTAAACATGCTGCATACCCTGTGTTAAACATGGGAAGCTGAGGAAAACCTCAGGTACATGCCTATGGCATATGATTCCCTGCATTCGACGTGGTATGCCTCGGGATATGCACCCTTGAGATTCCCTCTCATGAGGAAGAATACATGTTCCCTAATGTCCATGCACCCAGAGATGCCCTGACATGCCTGATGTTGTCGTCTACTCCGACCGAAGGTCGATACCATGTCAAGACCCCATGGAATGTCTTGACGGAAGTAGTGTAATTAACGGGCGTCCATGGAAACATGGCACTGGGAAGAGTTTCACGAACAACGTATTAAATCTATGAGGGAGACCCGGACTAGGTGACGAGTTCTGAGGAGGAATCAACAGAAGGAAGAACCGACATCCCATCATCCTGTTTCGATCAAGGAGCAGACGTACCTGAACAAGGAACGAATGCCGCCCACCTTTGGAAAGCGGGAATGCGGGGCAACAGCAGTGCGTCCCCACAGACGGATGCGCGTGCCCCAGAGAAAGCGTCAGAAACACAACCGTAACAAAACATTCCCTATATGATGCATGACCAAATGAAAGACAACTCAACAACTTCATGCACTCAATACCACATCAAAGTAAGCAACAATGGAAGGATAACCAAGTATCAGAGTACATAGAAAATAAACTGCACAAGACACTACAAAGACCTCAAGACTCCATGATCCACCTACTCCAATCTCCAAAATCTCCAAATAGTCCAACATCATGAAGTAGTGCTAAACATGTGTGAATCATTACCTTTTACCCTATCTTGGAAGATTGCATCTGCAAAAGCACCAAAGTGCCAAAGAAGGGGTGAGTATAAAACTCAATAGGTTTTCCCCAATGACATCACTACTCATGCCACTAGGATAGAAGTGTTAGCAACAATTATATAAAATGGTTTATAAAAAAATATTCCTCAAAAGCTATTTATAACTAAATATAAACAAGATTCAAAAACCATTCATTACCAAAACCATAAAAGTAAAATTGAAACCAATTTTTCCAGAA
Organism: Viscum album; assembly: GCA_963277665.1. Lineage (NCBI taxonomy): Eukaryota > Viridiplantae > Streptophyta > Magnoliopsida > Santalales > Viscaceae > Viscum > Viscum album. The sequence continues at coordinate 1,094,780,081 of OY728139.1, forward strand.
ATATATTTTTCCAAAAAAATGACCAATCAATCATTACAACTATTTCCCAATATCCCTATATTGGCATACCCATCCATTACTAAAAACCATGCAACCAACCATGCATTCTACATTTTGACAGTTCCATACTCATGAGCAGTTTCTCATCGATCTACCAAGTCATCCCAAGGTAATTGTTTCCCATGTTCCATTAATCCTTTGGCACCGAGTACAAGGATATGTTTCAACCAAGCCTCGTATATGAAATTCTCATGTTCCATTAAACCATTGGCACTAAGAACAAAGTAATATTTCAACCATGTCCAATATATGAAAAATGAACACACAACACATATGCCCAATGATCAATCCAAAATAAACCTTTCAATAAAAACACCTTTTTATTGAAAACTATTTCCGTCAAAACCATTTAAATGCCAAAAAATTTCAAATCAAATCCATTTCAATAAAACACTATTTTTATTGAAAATATTTTCTATAGAAAAAAACTTTTTCATCAACCATTTAGCAATTCCAAAAAATCCATAATTTAAATTCATCATTTTAAATCAAACGCCCTTTTGCACAATTATTCACAAAGATCACGCTATTTCACAAAAACCATAAATCATCACAAATGAATATTTTTACATTAATTTCACAATCAATAAACCAATATTAATCTATGAAAAACAATTCTAGAAAGACAACACGAGAGAGAATCCACCTACATCATTTTTTTACGAATCATTAACAATATACGAAGAACACACAAGGAAGCAGGTCGATTCTCCAAGAGCAGCCTTATATCTCTTATACTAGAAAGATCATGACTCAAAATTGAATTATATGGCATCAAAAAACATATATCTACCAACTGTAGGATTGGATCAGAGATAGAATGGAGATCAGAGAAGTATACCTAAGCAGATCTAAGAAAATATGAAAAATCTGTAATGAATGATGACGTACCTCATGAATCAGACACGAAATCACCAAAGGAAGGATCCAGAATGGCTTCAACTTGTATGGGGAGGGTTATATATCCTTCTAGGGAGAGTAATCTTGAATTAGGGGCGTTTTAAATCCAAAACTAAACAAATAGAGAAAAAATGAGCAAGCTCTTAGAAAATAGGATCTAGATTTGACCTCAGCACAAGATTTGACCACACAGTTGGTGCCAACCATGTATGAATCATGTAACCTTTCTTTTGGTCCCAAAACTCCTTAAAAAAACTCCCAAATTATTCCATCCTTCACATTTACCCATTTTTATGGGAACATTCCAATTTATGGAAACACACCACTTTAAGGAAAAAACCCACATTATGGAAACACCCCACTTTATAGAAACAGCCCACATTATGGAAACACCCCACATTATGGAAACACCCCACATTATAGAAACACCCCACAATATGGAAACTCTCTATTTTATAAATACTCTATATATTATGGAAACTCTCTATTTTTTGGAAGCTCTCTATTTTATGGAAGCTCTCTATTTTATGGAAACTCTCTTTTTTATGGAAACCAAATCAATGACACACAAATTAAAAAACATGAGGAAAAGAGGTTATGTACCCGTAACAAGGGGTACAAAAATATTGTCCCCTTACTCAAAACTCCCTATTCACCATGTGTGTCCATTTCCTTAATTTTTTCTCTTAAGCCTAGGTACCTAAATACTCATTCATCAAAACCATAGGTCATCCCTCCTAATTATCACTCCTCCATGAGTGTTCTAATTCCATGTCCCACCCAGAGGTGCACGAGTGATGTCCATGTAATCCCTAAGGGTTGGTATCATAGAGTAAAACTATGCACCTAAATCATTGATGATTCCTTTGGAATAATTTTACTCCCACCTTGACATGGTCCCCCTTGAGGAGTGACCACAACCATGTTTGGGATGCATGATATAAAATTAAAAATTTATGTGTCCATGTCGTATGACATTAAACTGCATGACAATTTCCTAATCACCTGAAATAAAATTTTAGCCTTACACAATGTGATGAACACATGATACCCCATGTATGATCGTTAATTGATTCTACCATATATCAGACCATGGTACATGAGTCACCCATAGACATAATCTTCTATGTGAAAACCCCACCCCATCCCTCATTGACCCCACTTTAATGACATGAGTGTCCTTATTGTATGGTGTTAAACTGCATGGAAATTTCATGTCACATGACCTTAAACCATGGCATCAAACTATGTAGGTTTTCATCCCTATATCTTAAACAATATATGTAGGACACCTCCATGAGGTCAAATCCCAAAAAGACTACCATACAGTTTTGACATCTTCCCTCCAAGGGAAAAAGTTCCCATATCTGCCATAATATCGAGTTCTAATCTACCATCCATCTTTAAAATTATCCTTAATTGGGATACACCTACCAGATCTACTTCAATTGGGAATTTTTATCTTCCATCCAGTTGTGACATCTCCCCTCTTAGGGACACACCTCCCTGATCCAACTCAATAAGGAGTTATGATATACCATCTATGTGTGATATATTATTCCCAAGGGACACACATTCCATATCTATCATAATAGAGCATTTTGATTTTCTATCCATGTGTGATATCTTCCCTCATAGGGACACACCTCCTATATCCAAATAAATATGGTGTTATGATCTATCATTCTACTGTGATATCTTCCATTCAAGGGATACACCTCTTTGATCCACCTCAATAGGTTGTTCTTATACATCACTATGATGTATTA